>OX421895.1:2447695-3671542 GCA_949128065.1 Beris chalybata | reverse complement strand
AAACTTGACTTGACTCCACCGAATTAACCTACTGCTTAAATTGAAACATTGTGGAGATATTTATCATGATTTTGAAATAACTGGTTTACTATTAGCTAAAAATAAAATCTTTAGTTTCAATACTAAAATTTTAGTTTTAATACTATAATAACTTTTTCATCTATCCTACATTTTACCTAAAATAAAATTTTTCATCTAGAGTATCTAAAGATAAAATTCAGTCCCATTGACTTCTTTGTTATTATCTTAATTAGAATACTATGTAAGATCCTCAGATATAGAAATATAAAAAATAAAAAATTATTCAATTCCACTTCGAGGCACAAATTTTTCTATACAGTAACGTAGACGTAATTCATTACAAAAAAAAGGACTTCCAGACGATTTTCACCGGGCATTCAACCGACCCAGACTTGCATGCAGCACTCTATTGCTATGCAATAATATAAGAAAGATACCTGTACTGTAGGATATGCAAATTGGGATCGACCACCTGAACAGGATATCCTGACCGGTTTGCAAACTAAAACTGAATCTACACTAGTGTATCACAACATATCAACGTCCAGTACATATGACTTCACTTGTATCACATAAGTTATGTTAAAAATAATTAAAAATTATTCACTGTATAAACCACGGTCACAATATCACAACCGATTGAGTCCTTCCTGTTTAATGACTTTCAAGTCCCGATATTAGTAATTACGTCCAACAGCTTGCAGACTTCGTACCAGACTGGTATCGGTTTGTGGCTGCACGGAATCGAATACCAGCTATTTACTATAGATAGCTGGTTGAGTTAAGACTATGCCACGCAGGCCTCCCGAACGAAACCCTCTTCTTAAGGACTTAATTGAATACGTACAATAAAGACTTTATTGAATTCACTAGAGGATTACGTGTACCGAACGCCACCGCCGCCACTATCGGCAATTTTTTACTGTATTGATATTTTATTGGAAAAGTGCCAACAGGATATTGCCTACCCATCTTTCGTATATTCGACAATATCCTGTGCGGTATTCACGCAAATGTGTTACTAAAGTGTCGCTTATACACCTGTACAGTGTAGCAGCGTTCAAATGGAACGTTCGTGTCAATTTGTTTTTATTTAATCATTTCTTTGCGAAGTGATAGTCCTTCTTATTAGTTTCTGGCATGTCTCTATTGGAAGTATAAAAAAAAATTTTCGATTTTCGAAAAGACAGCGTGAAATCGGCCAAGGACATTATTTGTCATATGTGCTTTTAGATTACGTGAGTACTCGTATTATATTTCAAGGGTAGATACTATGGAAATTTTACACCTTTATCCGAAGCGTTTACACTTGCAGAAGGATAATAACACTTCTAAAGATTGTCCTCTATCTACGCAGTAATTTTTATGTTTGACGCTCGAAGAGTTTATGATAGAAAGTTTAAACTTGATCAGTGATTTAGATTCACTAGAAAAGTAATTAACGGAGGTGTTGAAAAAAATAGTAGGTACACTTCACGAATTTCGTCAGGTCTCTGAATTTTTCTTGTACGAGCTCTTCATAAACTGCTTTTAGAAGTTCTTTTATTTTTAATCGGTAGCAATCTATAGGTTTTGTCACGTTTTTTTTTGAATTGCGCCTCTCTTAAATCTAATTAAATATCAAATTCGTTTTAAGTTCAGTGGACTGTTTTATTGTTGAACTTTACTTTATTTATATGAAGAACCACTAATGAATGTTAAAAATTTGTATCTTACATGGAGCTGCTTAATTCATTAAAGGCGCTTGTTTCGAAAAAAAACAGTGCTATATATATTTGCGCACAGTCGATTTTTTCTGGTATGATTTTGTACTTATTTTCATTGGAAGTAAGCACGGTGGGTGAAAATGAAAATAAAAGTTGAATTTATTTACATAGTAATATATAATAACGTAATATGCACCTTGAATTCATTTTGTATACATAGTTACTATCCATCCAATTAATAAGTGGTTATTTGCGGTTCAATTCGTTTTTATCAACTACCTTAATAAGTTCACCATACTCTACATATAGCGTGGTCGTGATGTCTTAATTCTCAAGCTCATAATTGCCAAAAAAAGCTACATAGTCATAAAATGTTTTTATACGTAATTTTGTTGGGCCCACAATCATATACCTACATTTATCGCTTTAATTACCTTCCATATTATCTAAGAATCAATTTTATCAATTCTATCGCTTAAAGAATAATTGAAAATAATTTGCAATCGTTTGATGCATTTTAAAAGTAACGGTCGCCTCAAAAATTGTATTTTTATTCAAATAAAAATCGGTTTTTTGAGTGCTTCAAGCATTAGAGAATTTCGTGTTCAGTCTAGTGTGAGTGGTTTAGTCAATCAGTCGGGTTCAAAATGGTTCAATCAAAAAGCATATATGTAATTGAAAATGAAAATGATATCAGCTTGGACCCACATTCGGATACCGAAAGCAATAGTTCTGGTAAGAAAAGGGACAATTAAAAAAAAAATATTATAGTATATCTTGTACAGACATCTCGGAAAATCGAAAATTATGTAGTATCGTGTCATTAAAGATTTTAAAGGTGCTATTGGCTTACTAGAATTTTTTTTGAAAAGCGAGATCTAAAGAACCTGTTTGTAAAAAGAGAATCGTGATTTAGAACTTTCTTTGAAAGTGAACAATAATATGAAAAATATACAAAGTGTATTGTTATAAAGTTAGAAATGGAATATATATTGTCCGGCTCCAAGAACTCACCAAACACCCATAGATGCCCGTTTTCACACCGTTTACGAGAAATTCGGTTTTTATGAAATTTTCAGGGTTTCTTGTATTTCATAGACCATAGATGATAAGTCCCTGACTAAGAGCCGTTCTGGTCGACTTCGCAAGCATTTTAAAAACCTGATTAGAACTTCAATGCAAGAGGCAGAACACAAGGGTTGTATAGTTCTTCTACATCAGCTCCCGTGAAATGGTCCTTGAAACACATAAAATCGCGTACATTATTGCTCAATTCCTACCATCAAATCGCTTCTAGCTAGAAATCTGTAATTTGATAAACGTTAATCTTTTCATCTTTAGCAGCATGTGAGGAGTTTCTAATCTAGCTTCCATATAAAAGTACTTGAAAAAATTATGCATTCAAGCGATGAAACGTACAATAACTGAAGAAAATATTCAGATTTCAGTCCTGATTAGGCGGGATTTGATCCAACTACCTCAGTGCTAATAGACAAAAATTCTATTCATTGGCGAACATACGACACTCCCCATCTTTTTATACTCATACACAAAGAAACAAATAATATTAAATTGCCTAGACTATCATTGTTGAGCCCCGATAGCGTAGGTATACGAGTACACGTCTTTCAACCAAATTATTTTCGCGAAAAAGAAATTTTATCTAACTCATGATAGATAGTGTAAAGCTGGGATTAAAAATTACCATGCAATTTAAAACCTATTTAAATTGCTTCACTTTTATGATATAAATTAAAGTATTGAATGCTTAAAGCACTAATTAATCTATATTATTATTTATGATGAAGAAAAAAATATTTTTACTGATAGCGCGACCGACAGGTCCATGTACTGAGCCGGAATTTTGTTTGGTCAAAATAAGTTTGAGCATTTTTCATAAAATTATATTTTATAGACCTGATTGTGTGATTTTTGAGATACATCGTTTTGCCCACAAAAAATACCAAGTTTTAACTTTCTAGTAACATCAATTTGTTAGAATCTGCTGGTGTTTCTAGTGCTCTGTTTCATCCGAACTTAGTTAACTTACCTAATTTTTTATAAGAGTAATAGCTTTGCAAAGAACCGTACATTTGTGATCCGTCGATCCGGATTGCAGATTTAGTGGGAAATTTATAGTTTTGGTCAAACAATTGCCATGTTCTAGATTTTAGTATATGTATGCAGGACGAAAACGACGATGTTTTAATTTTTCTTAATCTTCCAGGACCCAAATTTGGATTTCGCCATGTCCAATGTATTCTTCTGTTTGCATGCCTGACCGTTGGATACACGATGCGCGTAAATATGTCGGTTGCAATAGTCGCTATGACCGATAACTCAGAAAATCCCGATTTCGAGGTAAATCAATAAAGAGACGTCCATTAAAAAAGATTAAAGATTTGGTAAAAATTCAGGAACGGGTAAAAATGCCTTCGCGCTTCACTGTGGACTAGGCACTTTTGTAGTTCCTATTGTATTGATGAAATTATTACATTTTAGTATAACATAAAATATTTATCTACAGACAATAATGTAGGTTTCTTCTCTTTCAGGAATTTAATTGGGACAGTGAAACTAAATCCGTCCTCCTTAGCAGTTTCATTTGGGGCTATACTGTAACACAAATTCCAGCAGGACCTCTAGGGCGAAAATTTGGACCAAAGATCCTGCTTTTTATCGGAATGCTGGTCAGCTCAGTTCTCAACCTTCTGACGCCCGTAGCTGCATATGGAGGTTGGGAATACGTGTGTACTCTACGTTCATTAGAAGGACTCTTTCAGGGTGTGTTTTTCTCATCGGTTCATGCCATGCTGGCGAAATGGTCACCTTTGAACGAGCGCGGTCGACTAGGTGCATTTTGTTATGCCGGCTGTCAATTAGGAACGGTTCTTATGATGGGATCCAGTGGTTTTATTGCATCATCGGCATTGGGATGGCCTAGTATTTTCTATATATCAGGAGCAGCGGGTCTAATCTGGTGTGCTGTTTGGTACAAATACGGCGCTAATAGTCCGGCATTGTGCATGCGAATTTCACCCGAAGAACGGAAAATGATCGAAATTTCGTTAGCGCAAAAGCAAATAAATGGCGTTACAGCGGATGTTACGCCTCTGAAGAAAGTCGTCTGTTCGATGGCATTTCTGGCACTTGTCCTAACCCATACAAGTTCAGTTTTCGAGAATTGGATGCTTTTGACGGAAATCCCGGCCTATCTAAAGGGAATTCAGGGAATGGATATTAAGACGAATGCCTTGTTCTCAGCGCTTCCATACTTGGCCATGTTGTTCATGGCTTTTGGCTTCATTTTCATCAACAACTTCCTTATGAATCGAAACCTGGTATCATTGGTCGTTCGCCGGAAAATCTTTAACACCATTGCCCAATGGTTACCGGGCATATTTTTAGTAGTTCTAGGCTACATAACGATGGAGAATACAGGAGGTGCAATAACGGCCCTGGTTTTGATCGTAGGATTGACCAGTGCGAAATATTTGGGATTTATGGTAAATCACATCGATTTAGCTCCAAACTATGCCGGCATTCTGATGGGACTAGCAAATTTTGTAGCACATATTGTCAGTATTATTGCTCCTATAGCTGTTGGACAAATTGTAGCCGATACGGTAAGTGTATTCAGAGAGAAATTCAAAGAGATCATACTCCCTAATTGTCTTCAATTTTAGAGCAACTTGGAACAATGGCGAATCATATTCTGGATAACGGCTGTAATTTTATTTATTGGAAATTCAGCGTTCTTAATGTTTGGAAAGGCCCATCCAATTTAACTATAATCGCTTCTGAATTCGCCAATTCAAAACCGTGATGACTGGCAATATTATTAAACTGAAATTCAAAAACTTTGCCGTTTGTAAGATATTGAAAGATAATTTCCTGGTTCGAGGCTTATTTACAAAATTTTTGAGTATTTATGAAGGATTAAATCTTCGCTAACTATTAAACAAGCTCGTAATTTTTGTACAACGTAGCTTAACCCTTACACGTTCCATTCATCGAAATTACATTCCAAAACCAGTGGTTTTATGTGCATACGAGTACCTCTAGTTTTTATTACGCTCAATCAATTTTACTATAACAATAGCTCATAAAATTGAATCATTTAAAAAACGATCCACGTGAATAGAAAAGCTTGAAAAATATAATAAATAAATTTGAAAAAGGTAAAGTAAATTACTGTAGATAAAATAGACGACGCAATCAGATTCGTTGATATTAACACTTTCTAATTTAATTTTACTACATACTAAACCTTTGTCAACGCCACATTCTAAACTCGAACATAATGTGGGGTCTGTTCATGATTTCTATGCTATAGCTGCTATTCTTTTGTATGCTTCTGTGTGTCCAAAGAAACCAAAGCTGCTTGCTATTTAACACTAGATCTAAAAAAAATTGCTAAAAAGCAGCTTTTTGTAAGTAATAACATTTAAAAAAAATGTAAGAAAGGTGTCGGGTCCAACAAAAAGGGATGATATTCACAGAGTCGGTTTTCTTTCTATTAATATTTCCACCTTCACTTGCATACAAATTTCTGATATTCATTTTCCCAAGAAACTCGATAAATCCTGATGGTTCCTAGTCTCCATGACTAAATATGGGACTCGTTGACAAATCGATACAAAGATTTTTGTTGTCTGATCCAAGGATAGACGTTTCCAGCAACTGGCAATTAGCCTTGACAGATTCGGCAACTAATCAACGTCTCTCGCATCAGAATAGCAATACCCAATGTTAAAGGTGTGGCAAAATATTTGTCAAAGTTCGATAGTGTTCAGGTCGAATTACGAATGTTCTTAAAGACCCGACCAGAATAGCGTGGAAATTTCTCGACTCTTCTGGCACGCATAATAGGTTTTGGCAAGTTCCACACACATTTAGGGAACGCTCTCGATTCAATAAAATGCTGTATAAAAGTGTCTCCGACCTTGCAAAAATTGAAGGAATCTGCACTATGTGGAATTTTAGATTTTCTAAGGAATTTAGAGTAATAATTCGAAATAGTAACTTTTGCATTCGATTTCACTTTATTCATCAAAATACGTATTTAAAATATCCAATTGAATTCTCCTGCCTTCTTCAAACATTTCTGACTTAAAAGTATTCGCACGCCGGAAGTTATCCTCTACATCTTCAATTTCTTCAGGTAGTGGAACGTTTGATTTCATCAATACATTATGTAGTATCGCACAGGCGTTGGTGATTATTCCTGCTTTTGCAGGGGCATAACACATCGTGCTTTCGTTCCAGTTAAATGTGGACTTAGTTCATCAATTAAACTTTTACACACATGTTTGGGGAATCGGTACATGTTGAAAAAACACTGGTCTCATATCATCTCAAAAGGATTTTGGTTATCTCGCAACCTTCTTCTAAGAATCCGCATACGGTTCCTAAAATCAGGGATCTTTAGGCAAACGTTTAACAGAAATTTCAATATTTACCTTTTGGCGTTATGTATTTCCCTTATAAGGATTATTTTTAATGCAAGAGAGCTCATTACACAAGATTTCAAATATGATGTTCAACTAAAAACTTACAATTACAGCAGGCGTTGACATATAATGCCCTATAACTCGACATTTGACATAAGTTTTCATTTTATCACAACGAGAAAGAGAATCGGTTCCATGAAATGATAAAATGATAAAGTTGTGTGAAAATACGTTTTTTTTCGCATCACGCACAATTCATGCATGGATGGTGGAAATCCAAGTTCTTGGGCATGAATATTGTGTAGATTATTTAGATATTTTGAAAAATGTGAATTAAAAATCGTATTTCGGTACTTTCCCGTTTTTCACAGCGCTATCTATCGGAAATACAATTAAACTTTGTCCAGTTGACGTTTCTCGCGCCGATACTTTTTTCCACTCTACCTCTCACCCATTATCAGTGACCACACAAACAAACTCATTCTGTGTAAAGTGACTCCGCGGTGTGATGAGTTTCACGGAGCCCGAAAGAGTAGGCAACTCTGAACCCGAGGATGTCCTTGAAAACATCACAGAAACAACCAGCATAAATAAGAAGCACCTTTCTACCGAGGAGGAATCAAAACTTACAGCCCAAGACAGTCGATTGGTGCCCGACTACAAGGCCCAGCAGCTTGAAACCAACGCTCAACGGCACTGGGACCTATTCTACAAGCGAAATGAGACGCGCTTCTTCAAGGACCGACGATGGACAACGCGCGAGTTTGCCGAGCTTCTACCGGACTCGCCGTCTACAGATCGCAAGGTAATGCTCGAGGTTGGCTGCGGCGTTGGGAACTTTGTGTTTCCTCTAATCGAAGAGAACCGCAATAACTACTTCTACTACGCGTGTGACTTTTCTCCGCGTGCAGTTAACTTCGTGCGACAGCACAAACTCTACGATCCGAAGAGGATCGAAGCATTCCAATGTGATATCACGACCGACACTCTCCTGCAGCACGTCTCACCGAACAGCGTCGATATTGTGACAATGGTGTTCGTCCTGTCGGCAATTCATCCCGAAAAGTTCAGCAAAGTAGTGCGGAATTTATACGAGGTCTTGAAGCCTGGCGGGATGGTGCTTTTTCGAGACTACGGACTCTACGACATGGCGCAAATTCGCTTCAAACCCGGGCACAAAATTGCCGACAACTTTTACATGCGTCAGGACGGGACTCGTAGCTATTATTTTTCGGAGGAGCAAGTCGAACGGCTGTTCGTTGAAGACGGCTTCGAAACAGTCGCAAACACGTACGTGTACCGGCGAACAATCAATGCAAAGGAAGGTGTCGATGTTCCGCGGATTTTTGTCCAAAGTAAATTCAGGAAAATTTGTAAAGCCGATGTGGACGTTAGGTGACATTGGGAAATAAATATTTTAGTGAAATCAAGCCCTCAGTTCTTTTAAAACCCCTTTGCACAAACCTAAACTCCAATCCCTACAGCAAGAAATTCAAAACAAACCATTTCAAATTTTAAAACATTTATTTGAGGTAAATGTTCACCTTTAAAATAAAAAAAAAAGAAACGAGCCGATGTCGTGCCCGTGCACAGCGCAGACAATCCTTGCGGCACACTCTACTTCACTTCCTTAACCTGGAGCCCTGGCGGGAGTGACTGCTTCAACTTCTCGGCCTTCTCCTTGTCGAAAACGACCAGCGTGTAGAGGAATCGCGAGCAACGAATCTTGAACTTGGTATTGGTCGGGTTCTTCTTTATTTTGACGGCACGGGCATCCTTCCTGCGGGCCTTGATCAGAAAGTCCTTAACCTCTTTGATTTCACGCGGCATCTGCAAAATTTAAACAAAAACCAAATAAATTTTCACGAACGGCACGACAACGGACAATCGCACAACAATTTCAAGCACTTACATTTACTTTAAATAGGCGAAAATGTGAGAAATTTACTCTGCAACGAAAACTCCCAACCAAAGTTGACGTTTCCCACGTTTCAAAAGAAAGAGAAAAGGGGTGCCGTGCGCCGTGTTGCGATTTAAAATGGCCGAAGTCTTATTTCCGGCATATTCGATTCGAAAGTGTATGCGAGCCATCTGCATGTGAGAATATTAAGTAAATTTTAATTTAATTAATTTTATCAACAATTTTTGATTTTTCAGCACGGCTCAACAAACACAAAATTTGAAAAATTAGAGTGCAGAGTGCTTTAATAATGACTAAATTAAAATTTTTAGTGGTTCTCTATTTCGACGGTTGGCTCCAATACTTTTTCAAAGTTCGACGTTCCTCGCCAATACAGAAAATCCTGAGTGCATTCAAATATTTGCTTTTCGTTGTTGTTCCCTAATTGCATGAATGTGTTTAGCTCCTTCTACTGCTATTATATCTTTTATGTTAAGTTTTCCTGTCATCCTATATAATGCTGTGGTCGATGTTGTTCTTGCTAGGTTGTATACAGATTTAATACTTTTTTTTTTAAAAGTCTCTCTAATTCGTTAATGTTGTATAGAGCTTTCTGACTCCATGCTAGTATTCCATAGGTTAGAAGAGAGATAATGTGTGCGTTATAGACAAGTTCCTTAATTCTTACTGCCAGGAACTGATTTCTACTCAGTGCTCCAATAAAAGGTGCTATTTTCTTGCACATTCCCAAGACAACAAAAGCGTAGCTGGAGTCATATAGCTCCTTATTTATACACTCCTTAGCATCTATATATACTAGTGGTGATTAAATCCCACTTATGAACATTTTCTCAATTATCTTACGTAAAAGGCTTGGGTCTGTAATGGTTCGGGTTTTTGTTACTGCTGGTTTTGTCAACATATGTTCTTTTTAAACTTTATTTAGCCAATTTCTAACTTATAAACAATTATCCGCCCAAAAAAATCGGTACTGCCGTTAAAGGTAAACTTCAATTTGAATGCATCGGCTACGGGGTTGTCCAGTGTAAACGTCTGCACGGCATTTATGTCGTCCGGGTAAAACGGACGGTTGTACAGACAATTCTTGTCGCTGCTATGCACTGCGACATTTCCGTCCTTGCCGGCGAAGCCCCCTTGGAACTGAAACCGAAACGCTTTCACTGTCTGCGCTTCCTCAAACTGTAACGCTATCCATTGCGGACTTCCCTACAAACGATAGTTTTCACTTGGTAATCTTAATTGGTGTAGAAACTCGGCAACTTACCTGGTCACTGCTCCACGACGTGTCCTCCTCTTCATCGAACATGAAGGACTTCCCGAACTGCTTGGCATCTTTATTCAGTACGGAGCTGACGCTGTGATAATTTCGTAAGTTTAGTAGTTCAGTTATAGTCGAAGAAATTGGGTATTAACCTGCATTTGTACTTCTCGGTCCGCAACAAGTCCATCGGTGTGTTTTCTTTCACAAATGTCAAAAAATTTCACTCAAACCCGCAACCAGTGTTTTTTCCGTTGTACGGCGAAAGGGGAAACGAACTCGCGGCGGAGCGACTACCCTGCATCGGCTACATGTGTGCGTTTAAAAAAAATTGCTTGACGTTTGCCGGTCCGGTCCCTCCAGTTTGTTTTCATTTTTTCCCGTGATTTACCTTTAGCTCGAAGTTCGAACAAATGAATGAAGCGATTCTACCTGAACGAATAATGTTCGGCTTGTGTTAATTCGATGAAAAAGATGTCGAAGAAATTGAGTTCGGTTTTAGGAGAAGGTAGCGATGTTGCTGCGTGGACAAAAACCCGTCGGAATGGAAACGACGAGCTTCCAACTGACAGAGCCGCAGGTAAGCCGAAAAATACGCGCGTTTCGGTTAGAATTCAAAAGTATTTTCTCAATTTTGCGTTTTCAGTGAAAATTATAAGAACGTCGAGGACTGAAGAGTCACCAAACGGTGCATCTAAAAGCAGGAGTCCCAAGAAGCAGACTGTTACTAAAGTTTCGAAGTTAGTTTATGCGCCGGATCGAACTCCTACGGCGGCTGTTCTTAAGTCGATTCATAGCTATCGAGTACCGTCAAGTGACCTCCAGAATCCGAAAGAGCGAAAAGAATCTGTGAAGGTAACGCAGACTCCCATTCCGAAACATACAGAACCGTCGCCACCTACGTATCAAGGCAACGATTTTCGACGAAAGAAAGACGAGCGGCAGAAAGACATCAAAGAAATTCAAGAGATGCTGAAGGGATTAGCTGCCGAGCAGGAAGCTATCAATATTCCTAACCCGATGCCTCTCCCCGACAGCACTCCAAAATTGGACCCTCTGTCCATTGTCCATCCTCATACATCAAGAACAACTGAATCATCCAGCCGTCATAGTAGAACGGATCGAAGCCTAACAGCTCGCGCAAGATCAACCACTCAAGATAAGCGCTCATCGGCTCGACGGCAATCATCTTCCCGGTCCAAATCGTCGTCAAATATAAAAACACGGCGATCCGAAAGCGATAGTACCGTCCCGTTGGCAAAGAGAAAAGGCTACGATCCGGAAAAAGCAAAGCAGTTCATGCTGGAGCAGCAGGAACGACGCAGAGCCGAGAGCAAAACAGTCGCCACGCAGAAAGTGATATCCAAAGTAGAGCGCGATGAAATCAAGAAACGGTTAGAGGCTCTGCGCAAAAATACTCTCAACATTTTAAATAAGAACATAAAAAAGGGTCGTCGCAAGTCCGTAGAAGTAGAGCCTGCAAAACAACCGAATAATGAAAATTTAATGCTTGTTGAACAACCCACTACTCGTGAAATGCAGAAAGCGAAGAAAAGTGCTAGACCTCTTCCGTCGGCGACAAATCCCTTGCAACCAGCCAATGTCGATCAGAAAATGTCTAAGCCAGTGCCCGGTTTTAAAAAAATCGGACTGCTTCGGAAAACGGAGGATTTCGGTGAGCTTATCCCACCGGTGGAAACTTTAAGCAGTTTCGGCATGAACAAGGAAAATATTGTCTTAAATATGACGCAGCCGAAACCTTCGTCACCACAATTAATTCCCGAACCTTCTGCCACTGCCGAGCCACAGAAACCTGTGCCCGATCTCGAGCTCAGTGTTCCCGACGTGAAATTAAAGTCGCGCGCTACTTACTGCGAAAAGTCTACGCAATTTGAACCACCAGTTCCAGAAAAACCACCTCTACCATTCTGGCTGCAGCCCACTCCAGTTCAAGTTTATCCATACAACTTTATCATGGCTGTTCGGAAAAAGCTGGAGGCCATCACCAACCCAATTCAAACAACCACAGCAGTCGATCAAACCGAAACAGGCAAGAAATTCATCCCCGAATCATCAAAAGCCTGTCCACCTGGATCGCTATCGCTTCCGTCGGGTGCCCGACGCCGTTTACTTCGCCGTCCAGATTATGACGAACTATCGTCCGTCAATGTGCAACAAAATGCCGGGCATAAACTATCAACTGCTTCCAGTGTATTTACACCGTTCTTAAATTCACCGACCACCTCTCCGAAAAAAAGTCTTCACTCAACGACAAAAACGACTGACCTAACGCCACCACTAGCAGATAAATCGAAAAGCCTGTCGGACGTCACCAGTTCGATCACAGTAAACATTCCACTATCAAACGCCGTGTCGGAGATCAGCTCGATTCATTCCGAAATCGTGAAACATCGCCCACAAATGTCTAGTACGAAAATATCACAAAAAAACCGAACCAGAAAGAATGACGACGACACCACGGCATCATCGTCGATTTTTAGCAGTCCCGAAAAACGAGTAGCTCGCCATACGCAGTCCATTGAGTTTAAGGACGAAGAATTGAGTCCTCTCTCTGTCAACAACATCAACAATTTAAATTTGAAGTCGAAATTGTCGGCTCAGTCGCAAATCGAAGAAAAACCGGACGTTGATTTCGAGCAACTCCTTCAGGATTTCAATAAAAGCCTTTCGCAAGTAATCGAAGTGAATCAACAACTCCAATCAACGCTCATCAAATCACCTCCCTCCGAAACTCCCAAAATGAATATTCCGGTCGCTCAACGAGATAGCAAAAGTTCCAAATCGGACAACTACAGCTCGGACTTCGAAGACGGTGCAACTTCCGATAAAACTCTGCACAAACCCAGCAATTCAAACGAGATTCGTTCGGTGTCTACCGAAACGCTTACCAGCATAAATCGCTCTTCATCGACAGGCTCAACAGTTGAAACGGCTAGCAAGCCGATACCTCGCCCGGAATCATCGTCTATTTCTGAACCGGTCTTAACGCTATCGGCTTCAATTGTGGATAAAAGTCCGACCCATCAAAATTTGTCCGAAGAATTCTTGGATTCGATCGAAGAGATGTCGAAAACGTACAACGTGCAACAATCGTCCAGTCCACAGAAGCCGCACGACTTGACCAACTTCTCCAAGGACTCGCTCGAGTTAACCAAGGAGAATATCAGCACGGAAACAGCGAGAAGCAACCGGGACATTATACGCGATCAAATCAATATAACGCGAGGCGAAAACTACTCGCAGAGTGCCGAGCTAAACATTTTCATCAATCAGCCAACCGAATCGAAACTTCTTACGCCTGATGCTTCGATCGCGCACCGCCGAATCCTAAACTCATCCATTGGGAGTGATATATTTGCTGTTTTCAATCAGTCGGAACTGGAATTGTCAATTGTTTCGCAAAGTTCCCGCTACTCGGAAGCACATCTAAACTATTCGACTTTGGGATTGGTGAGAAGTTAGGATAATTTCAATAAGCGATTTTTTTCCTAATTTTTCTTCTGTTCTTTTAGTATGAGCAGCTAATCAAAACTGAATCGACAAAAACCGAACATTTGACTGCACTTTTAAAGATCCGGGAGAAATCAATTTTGGATCGAACGCGAGGACAAATCGCTTTGCTTGAAATTCAAAAGGAGAGGTGCAAGGCAAAGGGATTGACCGTGCAAATTACGACGATCAAGAAAAAACAACGAGCCATTCTGATGAAAATGGAAAGGGAGCGCGAGGAAATTAAAAGGTAAAGGGTTGTTTATTGTAGCTATAGGAAAGTAGGTAAAAGGTTTTTGTATCTCATAAAGAGGAATTAATTTTGTATTATCTTGGCCAGAGATATTTTTTTTTATTCCACGACATTTCCCATGTTCTGGCTCCAATTTAAATGCTTCGATTTGATTTAAATCTTCTCAGCTATCATTCAAATTACTAAATCTCCTTATTTTAATAGAATACTGAAATCATCGGAATGCGAGTCGGAGAGCCATAAAAGAAAACAAAAGCGACCGAAACTATCGGAGCTAACTATTGACCTATCGCTCCGAAAAAGCCTCTCGAATTCGATAAATCAAACAAAGTCATCGGGAATAGTCAAAGGATTTGAACTAGAGACTGGAAACAATTTAGAATTAATTCTGCTGGAACGTGAAAAGGAACTGCAACGACGCCGCGAACATGTCGAACATTTGGTAAAATGGCATCAACGTCTCGATCAGGAAGAACAAGAAGTTTATCGCATCGAACAGATGCTCTTCAAATTCAACCATCAAAAACGATTGCCGGCACCGCCGCCACCTCCAAAACCGTTGGAACACAAAAAACATAACAAAATCATGGAAATCGATAGAAGCCTGCGAGAATTACAAAGTATTTCGTCGCGAAGCGGGGACGAAACTAGCCACAAACAATTCGATCACGATTATGTCCGGAGCTCAGGCGGAAAATTGAATAAATTGTGGCGTCGATTGACCGGTCGGTCCGAAACGAAATTCGACGAAACAAAAAAGTACAAATTGAGTAAATCCGATTTGGAGAAATTATACGAAGACGCAAAGATGATAGTGTTGGCAGAATTCGAACAGAACAACGATGACCACGAGATGATAGTATTTGCTGATGAGTCGCGAGTGACTCACTCGCCAGCACAAAGTTTGAATTCAGACAAAGCCGCCGCAACTCATTCCGCGCACGAAATCATTCCACGTCTGAATTTGGATTTCAGTTCAGGCGTATCCGAGTCGGATCAAGTGCCGTCTAGTCATTCGCTGAATAATACTTTTACGAATGTCGAGGACGATGAAAGGATAGCGTCGAGTGATATTTCGAGAAGTAGTCAAGTAGTTAAGGATGACGATATTAGTTCTGGCAATAAAGAAGTCGATTATACTGTGAATTTTACATCGTCGGATGAAAGACCGAGTGTAGAACTCGAGCATCTAATTACTGTCGAATCCTCAACGATAACTCCAAGTTCGGGTAAAACTGTAGAAGAAAACAACCCAATCGAAACAGTAAATTTATCGAAAACACCGACTTCGAGTGAAATCTCATCTCCCATCAAATCGAATGTTGAAGAAGTTCCATCAATCGCAAGTCATTGCGAAGAATCTATCGAGGAAAATGGGCTCGACGACGATAACATACCGCACATCGAAGAACAGCATAGTCCGGAAATTATTTCGCATCCATCGAGTGGAGTTGTGGAGAGCGACGAAAATAACGCTGAACTGTATTCGGAAATAGTCCCGGAAGACGTGTCCTTTACAGCAACAAGCGTTTATCAAAGCCAGTCTGATAACGAAACAATGCTCGAAGATATTACTCAGCCAAAATTCGAAATAACTATTGAAAATGGAAAATCTTTGGCCGATGAGCTACTTTCAGCCGAGACTTCTTCACAGTCCAGTGAATTTAATCAACAGGAATCGCCCGAAAGAGAATCCGGAACTCCAACCGAACTCGAAAAACGTCTAATCGACTTGGATGAAAGCTTAAAGGGACTCGATCAAATTTTCGAACGTGCACTTAGTCCTGATAAAATCAATCTATCGAATGATAGTGTCATGTCTAACCGATTCGAAGCGGATGAAGATAAAGAAAATCGTCCGTTGTCACAAGATATATCCGCAGCTAAATTAACTGTTAAGGACTATCTGCTAAATCCAGAAGCGTCTACTAATCTAATGCCTGATATCATCAATGAAGTTGAAATGCGAAGACGACAGCAAATACTTATTGAAAGTGATGTTCGTAACATTTTCTGAATTAGTTCTTGACTTTGGTTTTGATTTGATTCGTTTTTCTTTCAGATCAAGCAACTGGAAAATGCCGTCCCTTACGTTTTACTACGTGAAATCCCAAATAAACCGCCACCACCGTATGTGCCTCCAGCACATGGTAGTCCCATGACTACAATTTTTCCGTCCGAAACACGAATCAAAGAAATTACATTCCGACGAACTAAGGAGCTCTACGAAGAAGTCAATACAACAGGTAAACTCCAAAATCCCGATGATGACCGTAAAACATTGAAATAACCATTCTTCATTTCTCTCCCTGCAGAAAGTTCCATGCCGATCGCAAAAACTCCCGGCATACTCGACGAAAACATTACAAATATCTACGAACGAATAATTCTCGACATTTGTAAAGAGTGCGTTCGTGACTATCATCCGACTTTTACTGCCAATTCCGTCCTGGTCGGGAACTATAAGATGCCGCTGGCGCTTTATAATCCACCCGATCGACTCAAATGCCTGCAAGAATTCGTTTATAAGCAGGTCCGTAAACTTTTAGCTATGGACAAGAAACGACCACGCCATAATTCAATTTTTTCGATTGGTCGACGAAAACGCGATCATGTCGATGAAATTTTAATACAGGAACTGTTTGAGGAGGAGCATAAGTGGACCAATTTCGATGTGGAAGAGTCGGAAGTGAAGGCAAGTGTAATCGATGAAATTTTCAATGATTTGGTTCAGGATGTTATCGATGATTTCGAAATGGCCTATAATAAACAGAAGAATGAGTGAGAGTTTCTTGCGAGAAAGCAAAAAAAATGTTTTTATAATACGGCCAGTGTTTTTAGAATAGAAATCTCCATTTTTTTTAAACAAAAGATTGACTAGTTAAGTTCTTTCGTAATAACGGCCCTAAGAGGAACTGCTTAGGGCCGTTATTACGACCTTCAGTTAAAATTTAACCAGAACTTTGACTGTAAGTTTCCTATGAGCATCTGTCAGTTAAAGTTTCAGTTAGAACGTTACTGACGATCGTAGAAACGGGCCTTAGTCTTTACCTGTCACTCCATTTCATGTTTGACCATTAATTGCTTCAATATAAAGTAAGCTTAGTAGTCTGGGTGGCTTAGTGGCTAGAGAGCACTTGTCTGCAGTGCACCTGGCACCAGGTTCGAATCTGCTTGGCGACAAGTAATTTTCGAGAATGGGATTGAGTGCCGGACTACCAGTTCACTCAGCTGTAACACCTGAGTTAAAATCGGGGTAATAATCACGGACGTGCGTGTTGCTGACCACTTCACCTCCTAGTGTTCCGTTGGTCTCGAAATGAAGTAACTCAAGCATTACTTCAAGGCCTAGACCCGATTTGGGCTGTTGCGCCTTTGATTATATCGGATCTTACTCTATCATATAGTGACGAAAGCCAATCATTGTACTGATTGATTTTTTGATTGATTGATTGTTTCATGGAATAGATTCACAGGACAACAATTTGCATATTTTTTTTTCAAATTTTATTATAAAATATTAGTTTAGACTAATGTTAATATTAACGCCATCATCTTCATTGCCCACGTCTAAGATTGTCTGCATGATCCGCCTCTTCAACTTTCTGCGCGAGATATCGCTGTTTAGACTACGCATTTCGGTTGCAACAAAGTCACCGAAAATATCGCATTCGTCCCGAACGACTCCGCCGTCCTTGTCGATAATGCGCGTTCTCTTAGCGACTGGCTGTTCAACGTATCTAATGAATGATTCGCGACTGTTCTTCCTATCAGTAGAAGGCGTTGGTGTTTCTTCCGAATGCGATTCGATGTACGACGTGTATTGTTGCCCGTTAACTTCGAGTCGTGGTAACGATGGTGTTAATTGTGCTTGTGATTCGTTTTCTTCTGGTTGCTCTATTTCGTATTCGGTTACACTTAATTTTCGAGTGCTGAGTTTTCTGTTTGTCTCGGTGTCTGTAGTGTCTTCTTCCGCTAGCAGAGGTTTTCGTGTAGAAAACTATCGGTTAAGTTAATTGTAAATCCAAAAACAGTATTCAGTAGTTGAAAAATTACCACACTATTGTATCCCGCCCGATGCATGATATAATCTCGCAAGAACTGCAACCGTTCGTAATAGTCCCAGCTACAAACGTACTCGATACCATCATCGTTGTTCCGCTTAAGTTCCTTCTTCAGTTCAAAGTTGAATTGATTGCGCAGGTTGTGGATCTTTTTCGAGAACTGCTCCTTGGTGATGTCCAGACTGTTGCAAATCTGCCGGATCGCTGCTTCACGTACTGGTCGATTCTTGTAGTCTTCGATGTGGAAATTCCACAAACATTCGTTAGTTTCGTACAGCGAAATTAGGTCTGATACTAACTCTGCCGTCCAACCGGTCCAACTTTTTTTATTCGACATCAGATAAATTTGTTTTAAATGTAATAAATTATTATTTTGAATAAGTAAGAATGTTTTTAACGGAATTTCTTGCAAGCAATCGAAGCGAGTGTGTGTCGGATTTATTTTTGACAGTAGCGAGAAATGTCGCGACAGCTAGCAATTCACAATAGTGAAATTTAAAATCGTGCAATTTTTTGGAAAAAAAACCAGTAAAAAAAAAGAATTTTTCATTTTCTCGTTTAGGGGGTAACCCTCAAAAATACAAAAAAAAAAGTCCGTCTGTCCGCCGTACGCAAAACCATTTAAAGATGAGTATCTCTCAAACCCCTTGAGATGTTAAGTTGAAATTTTTATAGAAGGGGTGAGGGGGAAGAGGAGGATCGACTTAGATGAAACATTTTGGAATCTTGATCTCAGCAACCACTTATGCTAGGAGTCGTAGTTGGAACTTATATAGAACTATGATAATGAACCCATTTGCAAAAAATGGTTAATAGGAGGCGTGTTAGAGAAATTCCATAAATTTGAGGTTAGTATTAAGCTTATTGGGCTATTGCGAAGCACTGCTCGAATGTCCTTTGATTTTGAGTTTACAGTTACAGTTTCTAATAGTTTCGCTGCTCGGACTGTCTCTCTCACACTGTTGTCTAAATTTTATGTTCTATCTTTCTTCATTTGGATTTCCTAGCCAGGTTTTAGCTGCAAAATTAGCCAGTACCATGAATACACCAATAAACGTTGAGTCATTTTAAATTTAAATTTTAAAGGAAATTTTGGGTGTAATGCTTACATGGCAGCACTGCAGCCAAGAACAAAATTTGTAAAATTCTTGAAAGATTTTGTTTCTATTCCCAGTTGTAAGACGACGTAGAATTTTAATTTTTTCGCATTCTAGAATTTCATTACTTTATATTCGATTAAAATCTGTTAAGTCACTCTGAAAATTGGAAATGTCTATATTCTGCCCCCCTTCTTGTTGCAGTGGCGTTGTCTGGCATAAACTCGATAGTCCGACAAATGTCACTCAAAAACACGGCACTTCACCTGCGTAAATAATATTTACAAGAACGGAAAAAAAGCGCCGTAAGATCGTGCCAACAAAAATCAACTAGACGCCCGCAATGGCCTACCCAAACTCAATAGAAGTGAACGAAATAAAAGATTTCCGGACGTATCTGATGAGTGTAAGTCGAATTTTGAATTTTTTTCACCCCATTGCAAAATGTTGGAACCGAAATCACTTCCGGAATCTTTCAGATCGACTGGCGGGATCCGTGGCTCATTATCCTTATTGTCGCGCACTTGCTAACGACCACAACAGCGCTGCTAACACGCAATCATGGCAATTTTCAAGTAGTTTTATTTCTAGTGCTTTGTAAGTCGGATTTTACTTAGACCTTGTCTTCCGCCTCGCCGAAGATGATTCAATCCGAAGACGGAGTATTTCACCTTAATTCCATTTCCTTTTCTATTCTCCGCAGTGTCCATGGTTTACTTTTCCGAGAGCATTAACGAGTTCGCGATGATGAACTGGCGATCGTTCTCACGGCAGCAGTATTTCGATAGCAACGGCCTTTTTATATCGACCGTGTTTTCAGTTCCGATTCTACTCAACTGTATGCTGCTGATTGTAAGTGAAGCTGTAATTCGGACTGAAATTTGTTTTAATGTATTTTGTTTGTCGTTTTAAGGGAGCGTGGCTGTACAATTCGACGCAGATTATGGCCAAACTGAAAGTGGCTCAGCTCAAGGAGCGAGTGCGGCTAGAAAACGATAGCAAAAAGCAAGTTAAGGCTGACTGAATGTTAACATATTTTTTTTTTGTATATTTCTTACGTGTCGATCGATCATGATATATTTTCTAAACGGTTTGTCTCGTTATTGTTTTAAAAGTATTAAAATAGTTATTAAAGAACTTTCGTTGTCATGATGAGTGAAGGAATGCAACTATTCCAGTTGTGGAAACAGATTCTTGTGCTACTCATTTCTTGCGTTGTTCCCCAGGTAATTTTTCAGTAAGGAAACTACCCAACGCGATTAAACTCATACCCTTCTTTTAACTTAACACACGCAACTATTTTCTTAAGAGCTTTGGGAACTTTTTTATTTGCAGTCGTCGAAATTTTCGCTAGAATCTACCTTCTTGTCGTGTAATCGCAATGACCTCAAACAGCTAACACGCCTTCGTTCTTGAAGGTATTCACTGCAATCAACTTAACCCCGGATCTCATAACTCGGTGTTACATCATTGGACAAATTCAAACGCAATATTTTCCTAGTATACATGATTATATTCAACTTTTATTGGCTTATTATGCAAAACTTTGGGTCAAAAACAGAAAGGAATGAAAATTAAAAAGACAAATACACAACTAAAGTTTTGGAGATTATCGACGAGCTTCGAGAGCTGAGCGTTCTTTTTTCCTCGTTACTTTTAAAACATCCCGCCGTATGCACCGTCCACGTCGGTGTCGCGCAACGCAAACGCAAAGATCGTCACGTAAATAACTGCGTTGCCGGCCAACGTTAAATTACACGCAGTCCAGTTAATCTGAAACCAAGTATCGTCCGGTCATTAGAAATAAATCGAAGAAGCCAACAAAGTCGGTTCGAATCGCACTCACCACCTGACTCTTGGCGAGAACAATCGGAAGAGCGAAGGTGCTCAGGACGATGCCGGCAGTCAGGAACAGGGCGAATTCCATACAAGGAGTTGTACCGGACGGGTCCTGACTACGGCGGCGCGCTATAAACATCGGAACCACGGAAAGCGCGTAAAACATAACGACAAAGAACGGCCACCAGAGTTTCTGGCCCGGCAGGGCACAGGCCAAGATGATGAACGTCATGCCGAGGCATGATAAGAATGCGGACAGTAAAAGCCTGAAAATAATCAAAATGTCGGCAAATTCGCACAATACTTTACTGTGTATGAATAACTTACGCTGTATTAATCGTGCGAGTGGAACAATGAGCATGAAAATAAAAGAATTAGTGGGTGAAATAGCACAAATTGCGTATAGAAATTACCTTTGAGGCCAGCCATGACTAACTTTTGTTTTGTTATTCGAATTGCTCTGTGTTTGACACTGCTACTATTTCCTCAGGTTGGCAGACTACTGGTACTTTCAAAGGGTAATTTCGGTGAATGCACTTTTCATTTCTGAAGTAAAAATTCGAAAATTTTTATTTTTGCGAGTTTGGAGTTTGTCGTAGGAGTTTAAGCACACATTTGAGTGCAAATAGCACAATTTCGTTCAACTTTTTTTTGTGTTAAATTGAAGGAAAAAAAAGAATAAATAAAATATACCGTCTTCTAACTACTATCCTGGCAACACTTGAGAATTTTAAATTTTTGAAGTTTGTGTTGTTTTGCACGTTTTGCAGTTTGGAGTTCGGTTTTGAAAAGCAAAAATCGAAATAATGGGTGACCTCATTAAGGTAATTGAAGCATTCCTTGGAATTTTGATGTGGCTTTTCTTTAATAACAGTGCAATTTACTTGTATCCCAATAGAACAGCGTAGTATTCTCTAAATTGGGATTCGACTCGATGAACCAGTGGGTCCTGTATCATGAACCATTGCAGAATTTCTACAGTTGGCTCGCCAAAAGTATCAAACACAACAATATACTAACGGAACATGAAATCTTTGCGTAAGAGAAGTATTGCTAATAATTAGACAGTTCATATTATGCACACAACATAGTTTTAAACAGTTCTTTAATTTTTTTATTTATTATCATCTACTGAACATTATATTCTATGACTAGGTAGGTAGGTAGGTAGGTACGCGTAGCTGTCCGTGAGATCACGAACACACGTTGTGATACCACAGGATCATCGAATCCGGTCCTCTTCGTCAAACCATTTAGAGCGTTGGATTCTCGCGACCTCCATTTTGGCAAGATCACCAAAACCGTTGAAGAAGTAAGCTCCGAGATGAGCTCTCCTTCTGGCTGATAGAGGTGGACAAGTAAAGAGAAAGTGAAGGACTGTCTCTTGCTCCTCCTCATCCTGGCAGCTTCTACAGAAGTCTTTTGAGAAGAGGCCGAGCCTTTCAGCATGTCGACCTATAAGACAGTGTCCGGTTAGAACACCGACTGTTTTACTGATTTTGAGCTGAGTCAGCCTTTTAGAGCGATTTAGATCCAGCTTTCTACAGACTAAAAATTAAATAAAAATTCTTTTATATATACATATTACGACTTAGGCCTTCAATTACTGCCTTTTTAGATAGATCTACTGTAAAGTTGGTCGACGATCAGAGATAGAATTGAAGTACAGCACACACCTAGTGGTCGGTTCATTAGATCCGTACCAATGTGAGTCCATGTAAAGAAGAGATGTAGCCTTCAAATTCTAGAAGGTATATGTAGAGATTGTAAAGAAATAGCAGTTTTGGTGAATTTATGCTGTAAGTTAAACAGTCCCTGACAAACATAATGGTTAAGAAAATTCTGCTAAGTTTAAGCGCAAGTTTATTTCAATTTATTCGCCTTTCAACAGACAATTGAAGCTTCACCCTACATGTTACTAAATATTTAAAATTTCCGTTTGAAAGAAATTTACACTTGGCTAGTTAGTCTCAAAAACCAATCGTATATATTTAGGGAGACCGAACTCAAGGCGAACGGTACTTGGTACGAGGGAGAAGACCTGGAAAAACGATTAAAAACTCTGGATCAAACATATCCAGGAGTTTTAAAATATACTGAAGAAGATGTTGAAAATTTAGAACGTGAAGTCGAGCATCTGGAAGAGCTACAACAAATGTATTCAGATCTTAACAGCAAACTTAAGTATATTTTGCACTGGTTTTGTAGTGAAAGCATTGAATGATATTTCGATTATAGGACAACAAAATTAAACGTAACCCGAGAAGTATGTGATCTTGAGTACGCAATACGTGAACATGAAGACCGAAAAGATCAAGCCTATAATCGAGCTGTTGAAAAGGCTAAGGAGTTGCATGAGCTGCAAAAAGAAAATATTTCGCTAAACGACGAACTAGAGTTTTGTTTTACAAAACAGGTAGTTTGTTAGCCGTATTTAAATAAAAAAAACAAGTCTAAAATATTCTACCTTTCAGCAAACGCCTCCGCTATTTATTCATCAAATGCCTTTAGAAGAATATTTTGTCAAATGCGATTCATTTCTACAATATTTGACCACTTACATGAATGGAAACTTGAAAATCAGAGTAAACAAGAAACGATATTTTCTTATTTAATAATTTATAGCTAAAATTTTTTCAGACTTCATTAGAAAACGATTTGCGACAGGAGGAGCCAAGCCAGACTATTAACGAGTTGGAGAAATTACGAAAACAGTACGGCAAATTTTGTTGAGCGGTTTTGTTTTTATTTTAACTTTAAATTACAGGTTTTATGATGCGGAAATGAAATTGGTGAACCTTAAGATCCGATCTGCTGGACATCAGAGCATGATTGATGAAATGGATATAAGCAAGATCCATGTCATGAATATTACGCAAATCAAGTAGTAGAATCCGTCTCGTTTTAATAAGTGTCGTTAAATCTATATTTCTTTTTACTAGGAAAGAGATTCGCGAATTAGATTTAAGCTACAAACATTACTATGATACAACATTGGAAACGCTCAAGAACGATCTAAAAGTTCATGTCCAACAGTTGGCTCAGCAACAAATTGAATTTGTTCTGTATGAAAATACCAAATTAAAACACGAACGAGCAACTGTTCGTCTCGAAAACGTGAAAGCACTATCTCGACGTATTTCTGATGCTTTGCACAACGCCGAAGTTCTATGGATTTTAATGCAGATCGACATTGAAAAGGCGAAAAATCGACTAGTTAATACGTCCATGGCATCAATTGCTAGTGATAATAATTCTTGTTCGAAACGAATCGAAGCTATGCTAGAATATCAGTTGATTCCAAACAATTTCAATTCGACGGTATATATAAATCGTATGGCTGATATACTCAGCGAACATTTAAAATCGTCACAGAAACCGAATTCGACAAAAACATGTCTCTATGAATACGAACGATTTTGTCGATTGTCTTCGTACGCGCTGAAAAGTATGATTGCGAAAAAACACTACAGCTCAGAGTTGAAGATGTTGGAGAACTTGTAAGCGGATGAATAAGATTTTAATTAGGCCATAAATATATAATAATTTCCTTTTCTTTTATTTTTTCTCTGTAGAAAATCTATCGAAGAAATATTATCTGTCCATGTTTTCGATGGACCAACTGATGAACCGGTATTCGAAAGTATGCAATTTTTAAAGCCTTTTTACAAAGTGAAACGGAGTAAGGTAGATATTGAGAACACAATACGTAAGCTGAGAACTGATATTCAGGAGAATATAACAGAAAAAATGGTACGAAAGAATTGCGTGAGTTATTAGCACATAATTATACTGAAATGAATTGTATTCGCAGAGATCGGATCGATTGTGGCGGTTCCAGCAGATACTTTGGATCTGGTTCCTGACCGAACCGAAAAGGGTTCTTCAAGCTATCGAGGATATCAATAAAGAGGCATCGAAAGCTTCGAACTTTAAAACATTGTCTGGTATTAAGCGAAAAGAGTAAAACCATCAATTTTTGGATTAGACATTATTTTTGTTATGATGTTTTATTTTGTTTCCCTTCTATTTCGGCAAAAATAAAAATTGTATTGGTCTAAATAAGGGTTACAAAATTTCTACTTTCCGCTATTATTTCAACACAAATTGAATAAGACACCCGCTATTTTATTAAGTGGTGCATATGGGCTTGTCTTTGTTCCTTAAATAGCCGGTGGTTGGGTCTGGCAGTTAATGAAATAAATCTCAACTAAGGAAGAAACACGGAATAATAAACATAACCACTCAACCACACATCCATCAATTAACCAACAATGTGGAACGAAATATCGAATCGGCCTTGAAACGTCTCACTCTGGGCTACGTCCACCTCTCCACATAGATTGGTTGGGTCTAAAACAAGCTTATATAAATTTACTGCATAACTTTTGTCTTTAAATAAAATTAAAGGATTCACCGTTAACAGAGAAAACGCTACGATTCATTCATTTGACGAAATATTACAACACTACGGTACAGTCTACGAACCGACAGCAACAAGTGGTGGGTGGAAGCTTAGCCCTTCGCGAGGCATCGAACAAAATCCTAGCGTCATGTTACAACTTGCGAACCTTGACTTTCGTCTTAGATTCGTAACATGCCGACATGTTAAGAATCCTTAAATCCAGTAGGATCAAGACATGCGCATATCGCCGCAGCAATAGATGTTTTTCTTGGTGCCTTCGAATCCTATTCATATCCTACATAAACATAGCATCACGGTTATCCACTGTCGACAGTGACTTTTAGCTTCTCAGTAGTGCTACATAAGTGTCGCTTCCAAGACGTATACTTCGTGTCCATCTGCTGAATGTCGCGCGAGAGCTATCCGATAATGAGAACATTGTCCATGTGGAAAATGTAAATCAGACTGTTATTGGAGTGGGGTCAATGGTGGATACTTCGTTGCACGGTTGAAAGACAAGGATAATGTGGAGTGGTGTTGAGTCTTATAACCATCAAAAGGTGATGGTGTACTCTCGGTGGCTTTAAAAGGAAAACGGATTCACCGAGATTGTTCATTTCTTATTCGGATTTGTAGCTGGATAGCTAGTGTAACAGCGATACAGGCAATCCATGCTACCTTCGGGCTTGCGACGGATAGCAGTCAAAAGGATATTTTCATTCAACAGTTGTGTGTGCTTTAAGCATCGAAAGTCTGATGGTTTTCGGCCGTGATTCGTTATATTGAAGATTGACCGTTGCTTTCTTGTTCATTCTCAAGTATTATGTTCGGAAAAAGGATTGTTAAGTGTTTTAGCATGAAAACGAAGTTAAAGTGATTTATTGACTTCGAACCGAAATTTTTCCGGAATCAAATTGTGTGTTTAGGGAATCTTAAAGTTTACGGAAAAAGAAGCGCTGGCGAGAAGGGAATTAAGAGCAGATTTATAATATATTTGGTGAGATTTACGGCTTAATATCGATTTCGTTGTGTTCTTATGTCCATTTGCCTTTATGTGATGTGTATGGAATTTCCTTTTTTTTATTTGGGGTGAATATTAAGGGATCAAAATCATGCAATATATTCGTTACGGACTTGTGTATTTGTTATAACATTCGTTCGAAATCAAGTGCCAAGATTTCATTTCAATCAAAGATTTATTTGTTTTATGGACATATGTATGTATTCGGATGGATTTATTTTTAATAGGATTTGGTTTTCGATATTGTATCTGGAAGAGGATGGACAACGGTCATAAATATTTAACGAGAGATTAATTCAAACTTGATTTGATTGACGATCGTTTACATATTGTTATAACGTAAAATAAACATTAATTTTAGGAACACGTTTCTATGTAATAATATTTTGTGATTATTTTTATGAAACAGTGTTTAAATAAAAAGCTAATAAGTTACTACAGTCTTCCCAAATCGACAAAATAAAATATCACTTCAGTGTTGGTATGGTGTGATTCTCACTCATTATTCCAATTCAACTTTTAACTTTCTAGCATAAGTTGATCATGATGTTGGCGTTTAGCTTACAGTCCTTTCATACCCCACCCGTCAATCTCGTAAGTTCATTATAATCGTAATCCAGACACTGAAAATCGGATGCTCTTTCGATATAGATTTTACTAACTAGTCAAAAAATTAAAAAAAAAAATTAAATTACATTTGTCTACTTGGGGATCATGATATAAAATAATTGGGGAAGCGAATTTAAGGAGTGAACATAAATGGTTCTAATCAGTACCGCATTTAGGAGTATATTGCACGAGCATCCAAACTTTTGTGTTATGTCGTGAAAAGAGTAATCCTGAAAGTTGTGCAACTATAGCAAAGAAACCTGATAATTTTTATTGTGGACAGGCTATGCGTTTTCTTTTTCTTATTTACATTATCCAGGTTGATAGTGCTGAGGTAGCGATTTTTCCAGCATCATATCCAGAGTATGGAGCAGTGGGTGATAGATTAAGGACTTATTCTACAGTAAACCTTAACAAATATCTAGTTTGGCTCGGTGCAAATCAAATAGAAGAATCATCCCGTTCTTGTTAGAGAAATAACATACATAAATCTATGGTGCTCTGTGCTAATCGTTTCCAATTACATATTTACTATTTTTGAAAAATATAGAAAGGAATGTGTCCATTACAGACAGATGAGAGTTTGTTTATGGATGAGCCAACTTTGGGCAAGAACTCAAACTCCTTACATACCGTACGATATCGAAAATGAACCATAAAGAAAAAAAAAACTGGCCAAGATACTAATAGACAAGTCGAAAATTTTAATTGCGCTATACTTTTAGAGAATCTCGGCCAGACTGGTCCAGACGAAGGAAGTTCACTTAATATATGACGGCTATACGGCACGAATAAGTTTAGACAATTTATTTCGAATCCCATCATCTCCTGATTTTCATTCATAAAAAAAGCTTATCGCTATGTATATGCGGACGCTGGGGTGATAAGGATAATGCGGGCTTTATCGTACGGTGTATTTTAGTATGTCCATAACATAGAAGAATGTGTTTCATTTATTATCATAAATTATAAATAATTGAAGCTAAGAGTCTGGTTTATGTTTGTTGTGGGTGGGTTGTTATACTCTGTCTTTTTTGAGGGAAAAAATTGCTTTGTGTCTATATGAATTTGATCTTTTAGATTTGTGAAGAGGATATCGGAAAATAATTTAAAAATGTATTTTTGTAATATCTTGAATAAGCGTTTCTTGAATTTAATTTTTCTCTTTCTAAGAAGTTCGCATTTTTGTGCACATATGTACTTGTAATAATAAATCTACTAACCTCGATGGCAAATGAAATCTAGATGGTGGTGGGTGGTGTACGAGAGATTCAATGAAAGTCATTGAGAACAGATTTGTGTAGGACGCATCAAAGCTTTTTGTACTACAATCACTTTTTACGCTGATGATAATAAAAGTCGGCAAGCCTACTTCATCCAATAATCTAATCTAATCTTCAGTTTTAATTTTTACTTTAACTGAATCCCTACAGATTAATCCATTGCTCTCCGTATTCGTAGTGAACAATTGTCAATGCATTTCGAAAAGTTGGGTTGGCTTCTTTCGATTATTAAAGATCATTTAAGCAATTCTACCTTTTGAACTTTGTCTTAACCTGTCGTGTGATGAAGGATATTTGTTCCGCTATTAATACATAACCGCAAAAGCTGTCACAAGGAAGCAACTGGCTAAGATCCACGCTACCGCAGGCGATACTAACTCTAATCATAGGTCCTAACAGGATAGGACCGACCTCATGGTACAGCAAACATTACTCAGTAATAGTACTCTAGTTTTCAAGGACCTATATAGGTATATAATCAAAGCAATTTAGTAGTTCGAATAGCTATTTTACAAGTGTGACGTGCTTTCGATTTTGCTGCGGTTTAATTCCAAATTTGATATGGTATCTAACGATTTGTTACTTCAACAGTTCCAGAGATTGTCTGAATTCCAGCTTTCAAGCGTTTTGAACTCATTGTTTTATCCCGTACTCCCGTATTATTTTTACATTCAAGTCTATCATTTTCGTAAAGGGATTCACTGTGTAAACTCTACGTAAATTCCAAGTTTTAACTGCCTATCATAAGCAGTTCCTAAGATATGTAGGTCTTAATTGTTTGTCTAAAATGCTCCCTCAGATCTCACTTCCTAAAAGGTAAAAACTTAAAAGGGTCCACCCAATTTACCCACCAATAAAAACTCATTTTAATAGCGTATGGCAAACGAACCTTTTTTATCCTTTGCTAATAGGGCAAATTGTATTGTACTGTATCTAGATATTATGGAAAGAAGCTATTTCTGATATATGCCATGATTTGAATTGAGAATACACTCTAAAGGTTTTAACAATTCCTCTATCTTGTACATACGAGTACTTGAACTTTAAATTTTTAAATTCCTCAAAGTACTCTTAAAATTCGTTACAGCTTAATGGACAGTTCGGAGATTCGCGTTGTACTCTGGCACATCATGATTTTGTCTAAATAGCGAAAAAGGAATCTGGGCCAAGCTACGAGTATTAGCTAATACAATAGCCCTTTTTCGTTATCAACTTTATTGCAGAGCATATTTAACGTGAATTCTAAACTGATTTTGGAGTTTTCCTGACGAGGACAATGCAAACTGTTTTGCTCATACTCTCGTTATGTTCGCTATGGGCCCCGATACAATCACTTGGAATAGTCTACGAGAGCAAAAGGATAATTCTAGAGGATAGATTCTGGGGCGATCTAGATAACGGACAAGATGAAAACGGAACTGTATCTACTGTTGTCGATATTGTAGGAGGTGGTGCTACTAATTACTGGAGACGATTTCGAAGAGACGTTCAACCGGACGAAACGGAATACAAGTACTATAATGTTGGAGTCCTGATGGCATCGCACCTAAGTATGAACCATATTGAAATTTGAAAATAAAAATTTAATTGAATATTTCATATTTATTTGATTGTCTACTGCATAGATTCACCATTCGATTTGGAACGGTGTGGTCCTGCTGTTGACCTTGCACTAGAACGTGTCAACGAGGAGTTCCTGGAAACACACAAAATCCGTTTGAGAAAAGTCCAAGGGAGGTAACGTGTACAATTTCAACTAGAATTTCAAATCCGGGTCATTTACAAGCAAATGAATCTGCGAAGAGGACTTTATTTGTTAAATGGCATGGAAATTATTATTATATAAGATTCTGTTACAGTAAGGAGGACGGAATGGGTTAAAGCTTTATGAAGATTGTTGGCATCTTTGATTCGAAAAAAGAACAGTTCGTCTACAGAGTTTTTATTAGATTTTAGTTAAATTGGATTATACGTTATTACACCTTGTTCCTGTTGTCAAAGACAGAAGAGGGACATTTGAATGAGACAGGACTACGTATAGTGTAGGATACTACGGTTTTTTAAGTAAACTGGTTTTATTTTATTTTATTCCATTTAACTATAATAATTTGACTGGAATGTTCCCGAACATCTAGTCGGTTTCGATAGAGATTTGTCGAAATTTCAAAATTTCGCAGAATCCAGTTCGAAATCTTGCGATGTAAATCAGCTATTAATAACAAATTAACTGCCCGAAAATTATTTACATTTTATTTAATTTAATTAACCATATCTCAAATTTGAAATTTAATTGTGTCTTGTCCCCCAGTTATCCTTCATGCTCAGGTGCCAGAGCTCCAGGGTTAGCTGCGGATATGCATTTTCGGGACGACGTCATAGCCTTTATCGGACCAGCTTGCGCCTTTGCTTTAGAGCCAGTGGCACGTTTAGCAGCCTATTGGAATTCACCAATTATTACCGGAATGGGAGATCAGGTAAGTGAACAGATTTCAGAGGCATTAAACACTAGACTTAGTTAGACTTAGTTTGTTTTCCTAAATTTTACTTAATATGATTATGAGTTTTTATACAACAAAACCAATTTGAGCTTCTTTCTCATTACTTCATCGATTAATTTTGGGAACATCTGCCAATCTCGGTCTCCGTATATGTAAGTACTTCCTCTGCGCAATACCAGTCAGTCCCTAGTTCATGCTTAAAAAATAAACTCACATCACGTTGGTATTGAAACGACGAAAATTAAATTAGAATTTTAGCAAACTACCTTAGATTACCTGTCAGCTTTATTTTCTTAAAAAAATAAACGTAACTGCTTCGGCTTATGCTGTTGCTAATATATTATTATTTCACCACGATAATCGCCATTCCATTAACACTTCCATTGCCTATTCCATTACCCGGAAGGTATGATGCATTAGAAACAAACTGACTTACAAACAGCCATTACGGAATTGATTCTGTAATCATTACAATAACTTCCCCAACTAAAGTTTTAATTGAAATGATGCAGAATAAGGGGTATAAAAGAAATAAGAGGTAGTATAGCAAGTTTTGGCTGTTGAATAAATGTACTACTCTCGACAAAAATTGAAAAAATTCAGATAACGTAAATATACCCACATTGATTAATTCCATTTCACTAATTTGACTCAACTGTATGTTACTCGTAGCAATAACAAAGTTTACATTTTCCGTTTATTTAAAGTCATCCTTAGTACCTACACAATATTATTGTAAGCCAGAAGAAATTTTACAATTGGTCTTTATTCGAATCAATTGTAATGTTCTTGGAACGAAAATATTCTTCAAAGTAGAATTTTCCACGTCGAAGGAAATTTAAATAAATTAATTAAGTACCAAAAATTCATTCATACGTTTATAGGAGTCAGCCAACAAATGTCCTTATTGAGATGAGCTCGACTTTATTAAATTCTAAATTTTCTTTACATCGGGTTTTAAAGGAAAATAATATAAGTCCTAGCTGAAATTCTTCCTAATAAAAAATGCATTATCCTCTCCATCTAATGGTATTGTTACTGAAGCGATAATGAGATCAAAAACAATATTGATTAAATTAAATAAACTTTCCATTACAAATTTATGCTTTTTTCTTTTGATCCTATTTCTAAATTTTGAGCTGTGATTATCGTTTTAAAAAGTATGGTGTAATAAAGTATTCATACACTACCCGTTTTGTACAAGAGTTTACTGTATAGTACAATGTAATGTATAGTATTTTATACAGATTACTCTTTACTTGTTCTTTACGTAGATACATTCACCGTGATGAGATAAGCTCGCAGCATGCCATTTCCGTCGATGAAATTAAAAGATTACTCCGAAGGATGTGATCTCTTTTTGTATAGCGTGTATTTTTTTGTGAGCCACGTGAAGCCTGGTAAATGTTGCCCCCATCGGCAAAATTCTTTATTCTACTTGATTGAATCAATAACTAAATTTAGAGAGAAACAGGGTTCAAATTTTCAATTAAAGTCCAATCAAAAATGAAGCATTCTTGAGAAAGATTTATCTTAAAAAATTTGATTTTTTAATATCTTTTATAAGTTCTGAGCAGTAACGTAGCCATGAGAGTTGAGGGTATACCCAGACTACGACGAAATATGGATATATGTAGGTATACCGTATATTGTATATCCTAAACATTAGTAAAAAATATAATCATCAGAAATATACGCCTATTAGTTCAAGACAAGAGATACCGGAATATACAACGCCTCTACTATACATTTTAGTTTAGAGCGTGCTTCAAAACGTGCTCAAAAACTCATAATCATAAAATACAAATTCAAATTTTTTACTTAACTAATAATTTGGAAAATGTTACAGAAATCTCTTTAGAGTAATGATTTTTAAAAAAGGGTTCATAGGGTTCATAAAGAAAGGCTTAGAAATTTTAATAGTCTTGTGCATCAAACTACTATTGAACCGAACATTTTTCGGTCCGTCGAGCCAGAAGAAGTAATCAAAAATTTGTTTGGAAAATTATATTACTTTACTATTTTTCGGATTACTAACTATTATATTATCTTTGAGCGAGTACAATAAACTTAACCTCAAACTGTACTTTTTTCAAAACACTCATATCGCATCGTTTGTGAAAGAAAAACAATATTTACTGCCTCTAGACCAGATAAAAAAGATAATATAGAAACTATTTGCGCACTCGTAAATTTGATGGTTCTACTTGGGGGCACGTAACTATGACCTTCTTTACGTTCGTCCTCAGTGTTATTTTTGTGTGGTTCGGGTGTTCATTCCACCCCGTTTCGAACATTTCTCATGGTTAATCTAGCGGGAATAATGGAGTTACAAACAAATCACAAGTGATACAGACCACGTTATCCAGCACAAAGTGTTCAACAAGTTAATTATGAGGGATGTTGTATCGCAAATAACACCTGTGGGTGGATAAGCAAAATGAATTATAATTAGAATTTAACGATTTCATCTTAAAGATGTTAAGATGATACGGCGTTTTAGATTCCCAATTATGGATATTTCGCTTTTTTTAAATGTATCTTATTACATAAAATTTATTGGTTTCATCACTCCGATTCCATAAAGTTAAATTTCAAATTTATATGGTATTGCTACATGCATAGTTTCATCATATTCATGCATCTGCTACACAGCCAATCGAATGTTCTTGGAAGACTTCGCAGTGCGTCACGTAAATACGTTTTAAAAGTGAGACATTACTCCATACACGACCAACGTTAGAGCGTACTGTATAATAATGCGAAGCATAAGAAGAACTATTAAGCGATTTGAATGAAGAGATGTATATAATGCAATTGTTGTTTAGTATTAACCTCTGGAGATACATATAAAATGCCCTGCTCTATGGTGAAACTATGTACACTGACATACATTACATTCACAATATACATTTCATGCATTTTTTCCTCTAAAAGAAATTCAATACCACAGGAGGTGGGGCTGACGGGATAAAATGGCAGTGAAATTCAATTGACCCGAGCGAAGATAATACACCATTAGTTGGGTGTTTAATGGTAATGATCATGTACTTTTAATTTCTTTCGTCCTGGCTACTTGCTATAAGCTTTTGGAATTGGATGCCTCCCGTTCGCCTATTCAGATACCATGCAAGACCCATCCAATATCAAATTCGCTTAGCAGTGGAATCTACTCACCAGAAGGATTTTTAATTAATTTTAGTGGTTCGTGATTTTTAACCTTGTCGGCGTTGAAGAAGAAACCACAATAAAATTACAGAAATTCGAGCGATTTGGATGTTTAGCCATAATTAGAGTTTGAGCAATAGGATTCTTCGGAAATTCTACGGAGAGCCCACCGAATAATTTCTTAACAAGATGGTTTTTCGTTTTAGATAGTAAAAAAAAAATATGTGTTTTTGATATGTCTTTTATCTCAGTCCTTGTTCGTCCACCCACTCAATAAAGCATCATGGCAAAATTTCACTTTGCTACCATATCTTCTTATTACATTTCCCAGTCTTCTGTGTACGATATAATTTCTTATTTTAATTAGCACTCTGTCCTGAAATTTTCCTTTTCAATTAACATCTATAAAACTACCCTATTAATTTTATCGACATTAATCTCGTATCTTTACTCCTTAATATTTATATTGATTTTAATTTGATATTCTTAAGAAAAAATCTCATTCATCGATTCACTCAAATTTTACTTAAATTTCCTTTATTTTTGTTTACAGCCACCATCCGAGGGTGAATTGTCCGTATCGTCTGGAATTTTGGGGAAGATTCATAAATGGAAGAATGAGAGCACAGTAAGTTTTGATGACCCGAGAGAATTTTCGCCCTCGTGCCTTATACCGCAAAATATCCTTAAAGTCGAATTGCTTAACATGGAGAAATTGAAACGTATTGGGCAGAGGTTGACTAAATAAATCGTTTGTTTGTTTTGAAGCCGGGCTCGAGAACGTCCATTGAACAAGATAAGGAAGTCATGGAAAACTGTAATTCAAAAGGGTATCATAATAGGATTTACGGAGATCTAGAAGAGTTTAAAGGACATCGGATTAGTCGAGTCCTTCTTGGTTATACGTTATAATTAGGAGGTGATAATTCAAAAATTAATTAGAAAAGGAACAGCGTGATGATGTATTTGAGTGTATGTGTTTCTGTGTATACTTGTATAGGAAGGATCGATATTATTTTTATATCCTTAGGACTTGTAAAAGTCGTCAAACCAAACACGGAACGGAATGTTTACTCTTCCTACTGTATCGGATTGCACATTTGCAATTGATTGCACTATCATTAAAATTGTCCTTGCGTTGATGTCGAAGGTGGAGCAAAGTGGAAATTGTATAGATGAACTGCAGGGGGATCGGCACGAAGACAAACAAGAATTTCTTCATCAAGTTAAACAATCAGTGTCTTTATAGAGCGCCGTATTAACTCCTAATGACTTTTAAATGCCGCCTCCTCAATTAAGACGTTGATTATCCCTGGCTTACCGTCCTCACATTCGATGCTCTGTATACCGACAGGAATTGCATAATATCCTTGGCCATTAGTTACACTATCCTGACGTGAAATTGAAACTGTGTGCGAGAGTAATTTCTATTCCGTTTGGTGAAAAAGATTTCTATTATGACCTTTGTCATATAATTGATATAATTTAGTTTCGTCGGACTAATTACTTTGTAATTGGAGAGCAATCTGAAAAACGAATTTGTAATTAATTTTTCAATTAAACTAAATGCCGTCAATTTGTTCACGACTGCAACTTAATAGTTTTGGCTTTATGAAGGTTGATGCACTGCATGGAGAATTTCGATAATAAATTGCGTAAACCAGATCTAAATAACAATTTATATGTTTTAAATGCAAGGTGCAAGGAAAGACTGAATTTACGATATTAAATTTCATTATTTTTTAATAATATTTAAAAATCCAGCCCAGAAATTTTATTTTTACGATTTATTCCTTTTTGGTTTTTGGGAGTCTACTAGCCCGGTATTTCAGCAAGGACTTACGCAAAAAAGTCCTACTATGGAGATGAATGAACTACAACAAAAGTTGAGATTTGCAAAGTCCTAAGAAGGTCGAAAAAAAAAATTATCAGTAAAAGGGTGTTCTACATTTTCACGAATTTCGTTATATCTTTTAGGTCTATCTAGGTATCGATTTAATTGTACCATATTAAACCCCTAACGCATTATACCTATACATATATAAAAAAAAATTAAAAATTAAATAAAAAAAAATCTACCAATTGTCTAAGTGCAACTTAATTATGTTTTGGGTAGAAGCGGTTAAAGTAAGGGTGCGACAGATCTGCAAAATATCAATTTTGGTTTTGAGGTCATAGTCGTGGTCCTGAAATGTAACACTAGTTTGTGTCGATGCAGGCAACGCTTATAAATTAATTAGGAGGTTATTTAAAAAATAATAAAGTTGGCAGCTTTTATTTTGAAATTCTGGAATCTTTTTTATACAGCATGTTTTTTATACAGCATGAATCACCTTATAGGTACTTTCCCAATGTACGGTTTTTTCACCAAAATCTCAGGCGTCGCACAATAATTTTCTCAATAGTTTGTAGTAACAATACTGGGTTGTTGTCACAGCTAGGACGCTGTTTTGGTAGACTAATCAATTTGGGATTTTTTTTCTAGGGAATGTTCAAAGATAAGACGAAATACCCCACATTAACTCGAATGTCTTACTGCCAGTGCCGTTTAAAATTAGTATTTGCCAGTGTATTTCGACAATTTAATTGGAAGCACGTGGCTTTGTTACTAGACCGATCGGATTTATTCTCTTTAACGGTCGGTAGGTATTTTCTTTCATAATTACTTTTATTACGTTATTATTATTGTTAAAAAAAAATAAAGGAAAAAATCTGGAATATGGTCTGAAACAAGAAGGACTTCTCAGTTTCGTTAGAGAGTTAAACGGGAACGAGGAGGAACCATACGACAACTATCTGAGAGATGCTAGTATGTATGCTCGTGGTATGTTCGATTAACAGATTAAGTGCCTTTTTATTATGACCATCCTTACTAATTCTGGTGATGTCCTGTTTTTGTTCAAACAAAGTTGTTATCCTGTCTGTACGTGGAGTACTTGTGCGAAAATTTATGCTTGCCGCACACGCTCTTGGTATGACAAAGGGTGATTGGACTTTTCTCGATGTGGAAATATTTCAGGTAAGTTGATGGCTAGAAACTATCCCAGGTAACATCTTGTGGACACTGTTAACAACAGTTTATTATTACTTAATTGTAAAAAAAAAATATTCTTAAACTAAGCTTGGACTCACAATATCGTCGAACTGTATCTATTATAACTATTCAGGGCGCATTGTTGTATATCTAGGACTGGTCAACTGAGTAAGACACTCTAACAAGCAGATCTCAGTTTTAGTACCGTTTTCGAGATAAGATCAATTTTTTTGCCGCTTTTAGGCCAGTAATGCTGCTCAAATAACTGTTAGCCATTGTAGGAAAAATGCTTGGAAGTAAAAAAAAATGCTGCTTATTATTTTGCGTGACGGTATGTAGCCGTTTTCATAACACTCTACAATAATAATTTTTGTTCACAGCAATATAACTGAAAAACGGGATAATTGATTGAATTGTTTTCCAAAATATTATAAATACTAAAAAATCCTATTTAATCAGTGTAAATTTATTCTTAAGAAGTTTCCAAACTACTCCTTTAATTTAAACCATTTAACAATTCTTTTTTTTTTTAAGTGTAATTCTTTAAATTTTTAATGTGATTATTTAAACATAATTGAATGCAATGAAGAAGGAAAAAACCTCGACTAGGAAAATGTTACATATTTGTCTGCTCCCTTCATATTTCACGTACTATTTAGAAACACCCTCTTTATTAATATAAAGTCGAAGTCGTCTCGCTTCGCACCGTAGTACAAACTGTGCGAATGCAAGCTCTGAGACACTTATATACTGCATACTCCGAGTCGAGAGATCTCCCGAATATTCGATGATGTGTGGAACTCGCCAAATATGGTATATCTCCTGAATGCGAAAAATGTCGAGAGACTTTCACGCTTTTCTAGGTGTTGGAAGGTTGTTGATTTTCAATTTATAAATGATGTAATTCATAATTGAGTTTTGCCGGTTGCCCAGGATACGGTTTAACCAAAACTAATAACAGAAATGGTAAACCATTCTCATAATTGGCAGACCTATCTCGAAAGCGGTACGAAAACGGGCATATGGAGAAGTTTACTCAGTTTCTGAGCATTACGTACTATATATGTATCTTATGTATTCAGTATTCCGCGTTGATCCTTGAGAAACTGTGTGCCGCTCCACATTTCTCATCATCGCACCAACTACGGGCAAAACGAACCAATCGCATCTCTTTCGCGTATTTTCAACAATAATTACTACCGAATCGACTATAATTTATCTAGCATGCAGTTAAAGTCAGCTTTACGCGATAAATAACTTGTATTTTTTTTTTTTTTTTAATCTTGTAAGTAGCCATTGTTTTGATGAAATTTTGAAATAAATAAATTTAGTTTAAAATACATATTCAGAAAGAATAATAAAATTTACTTAAAGAGTTCTTACTGGGGTGACCACGACTGGGAAATGAAGGATGCAGATGATGCGAAAGCTCGAAAAGCATACGAGGCGCTCTTAAGAGTTTCTTTGTTGCAGCCCACCAGTCCTAAATTTCAAGATTTCGCAGAACAGGTACGAGAACGAGCTCTAAGGGACTACAATTACACATTTAGCGAAGGGGAAGAGGTAAGGCGTCGACTTGATAATGACACGCTACAAACGCTACCCTTTTCAGGTGAATTTCTTTATTGGTGCCTTCTACGACGGGGTGTATTTACTTGGTATGGCACTGAATGAAACGTTAATCGAAGGTGACGACATTAGGGATGGTATGGCAATAACCAAGAGAATGTGGAGTCGTGATTTTCACGGAATAACCGGTCATGTGCGAATCGATGATAATGGCGATCGAGATGCAGACTATTCGATACTTGATTTGGATCCAATTACTGGACGTTTTGAAGTGGTAGCACACTACTATGGACTGAACAGGTGTTACCGCCGAATGTTATTGCGTTTGATAAATTTTTAATTTAATTTTTTCTTAGAAATTATTCATCCGTTCATGGGAAAAAAATTCACTGGCCTGGCGGTCAAGAAGGACCGCCTCCTGATATTCCCAAATGTGGATTCCTGGGAAATTCGCCCGAATGTCACGGAAATGGTTTTGATATAATTTTATATGTACAGAGTTGTATAATGATAGTTTTAATTTTTTGTCTAGAAATGATTATTTTATATGGGATATGCGCGTTTGGAATTTTTGTGGCCTTTTCTTGCCTCGTAGTTTACCTTTTATGCAAGTAAGTAATTCAAATTTATTTTTTTTGTGCGTTTTTAACAGATTAAACGCCTTGTCCTGAGGAGAATAATTAAGCTTACTCCTGTTTATTGTTATAAGCAATTAAAAGAACAGAAAAAAATTAATTAATAAAATCAAAAAACCCGTTAACTTTGCTATCTGGCTCTAGCATTAATTTCGGAATTAGTCGAAATTAATTACGTTGTTGATGTTCAGACTTAAATCATCATTTGATTTTATCTATTTTGACGGCTTTTTTTTTATTTTTTTAGTCAAATATTTGGCAGCATGGCATATAGTGTAATACAACCTTTAGTAGTTTTACTTTTTGTGAATATTATAGAGGAAACAAAATAATAATAACATTGTTTGAATTTAATTAAAAAATTTTCTTTATCGAATTTTAATTTTTTTTTTCTTTTATATTTTGTTATTGTTTTTCTTTATTATGACTAGTTTACTATTATAATCATTATTTTGTTATGCCTTTTGTGTTTATTCTTTTAAATTTATTTTACTTTTCTGATACCAGCGTTATGCATTCAGGGATGTTCGGTGTTCTCCAGTTATTGTAAAGTAATTTTTAAACTGTGCCGTGAATTATAAATGGAATGAAAATTTATATAAATAATATTAAAATTGAAAGATTTGAATTTTGCAGAGTTAGTCCAAGAATGCAAAGTGTCTTCCTGGACTTACTCTTAGACAATAACATAACAAATTCCAGACAAATGCGACTGAATAATGAATTGAATAACATGTCGTGGAGAGTTCGTCCCGATGAAGTCTTACTCGAAGTGGGCCGTTTATTTGGTAGTAAAATGGGCCTGCAAAAGCTGAATTTCGAGGTAAAGATATTTTGTCAAGAAAACCTTCCAATCTGGACTATCTCGAATTGAATCCCATATCTATTTTACAGAACTTCTCACTTCAGCAGCATGGTGCCAGTTCTGGTCGGGCATCAATTGCCAGCTATACATCGTTACCACCAAATCAAGTATTCACCACGATCGGAATCTACAAAGGTGAACGGATTGCTATTAAGAAAGTGGCGAAGAAAAAGGTGGACATTACTTCCACCCTACTATGGGAAATCAAACAAGCTCGCGATGTTAATCATGAAAATACGGTCCGATTCGTGGGATCTTGTATTGATCTGCCACGGCCTACTGTCCTCATTCTGACGGAATATTGTCCGAAGGGAAGTCTCAAGGATGTTCTAGAGAACGAAGCTATTCAATTGGATTGGAATTTTCGAATGTCACTTATACATGATATCGTTAAAGTAGCGTAGAGTAACTTAATTCTTGGTGTTTTCTCTCTAGATGAAATCTGTGGACTTTTTACATGTGTAATCCTAGCTCATCTGTTTGTAGTGTAAAAACCGAAGGAACTTACAGTTATAAAAACATATACTATAGTAAGATATTGCAAGACCGGTATAAATGACATGCAGTGAATCTGTGGTCAGTTCAGAAAGTTACCGGAATGAATCCCGTGAAACTGAATTCAGGCTTTTGCAAAATAATAACAACATCAACTGCAGCCAGTCAGTCTATGTGTCTGACAAAGTTTTCTATTTAATTTTTATTTCAGATTTGTGAACCGTAAATACTTTGCCAAACCCTAATCGGTACTGATAGCATTGCTCGAAAACCATACTGTTTTTTAGTACAAAATAAACACCGGAAATCGGTACTGTTGGCATTGATCGAAAACAATGCTGTTTTCATTTCAAACTAAGCACCGGGAATCTGAATTTCAGTATTCGCGGAACATTCAGTACTGTATATTTCGAATGGTCAATACTGACGACCTTCTTCCCATAGAATTCATTTTTTCCGTACCACACTAGTAAGAAGTTATGATTTAAATTCTGCCTCATTCTAGTAACATCAAGGTATTCATCTATCATTGCATTTCAGTACTTATTATTTTATTAGTTTAGAACACTGAATTTCATCTAGAGATGTAAAGTTGCCTCCTAATATAATATTATTAATTGTTTTTATTTTTAAAAAATTTCCGTTTCCAGGGAATGGCATACTTACACAATAGCGATGTATCGGTCCATGGAAAACTGCGGTCCTGCAATTGTCTCATCGACGGACGTTTTGTATTGAAAATCTCAGATTTTGGACTACGAACGCTAACTACTCCATCGGAATTTATCAAGGACCAGAACTACTTTAACAGTAAGTGCGACTTAAGTTCTTAATCGAAAATTTAGTATTTTTCTTTAATCTTTCAGAACTGCTTTGGGTCGCACCCGAACTACTACCTTTGACTGTGATTCCCGGTACTCCTGCCACCCAAAAGGGAGATGTCTACTCCTTTGCTATTATCCTCGAAGAGATTGTAGTTCGTGGAGGACCATACGAAACTGCTCGTCAATTCTTAGAAATTCAAGCAATTTTGGATCGAGTTTTAGCCAATGAGTCTCCACCATTTCGGCCTTTTCTGGGTGAACGAGATTGTCCACCAGACGTTTTGGAATTAATGGAGAAATGCTGGAGTAATAATCCGGATGATCGTCCGGCTTTCGGAACGGTTAGATCGACTGTTCGTTGTATTATGAAGTAAGTTAGTTTTGGTTCGGAAAGCTGTACAGAGGTTTGAAGTTGGGTTTACTACTAAAAGTTTTTCAATGCTCGCATTATCCATAAAAATAATACGACCCCCAAGAAACCTTCTTTTCCGGTCAGTCAATTTGTTAATAAATTCAGACTTGAGTTCAGCGATGTCTAGTCTTTATGCATCCATGTCTTTGCCGACAACTTAGAAAGACGAATAGCGTTCATATTGTTTTGGTCCAACAAACGCTATCTAGTGGTGACAAGAAAGCACACTTTATTGGAACAAGGAAATGATCATTTGCAATATATTCAAATCAAACTTTTTTTCTGACTCTACGATGTATCAACATTTTTTTGTAGTGCTTAATGATTTCTTTCTTCCTCTAAATGTTCTTGTAGAGGGTTTTGCGAGAACCTAATGGATGATTTGCTGCGTCGCATGGAGCAATATGCTAACAATTTAGAAAGTCTAGTCGAAGAGAAAACTGAACAGCTTAGCATGGAGAAGCGTCGAACAGAAGAGCTCCTTTACCAGGTGCTTCCACGTCCGGTAGCTACTCAACTTCTTGCTGGTGAAATGGTACAACCGGAACAATTCGAATCGGTTACGATTTATTTCAGCGACATCGTTGGCTTTACAGCACTCTGCGCTCAGAGTCGTCCGATGGAAGTTGTTAATTTCCTGAACGATCTTTACAGCACTTTTGATAGAATCATTGGATTTTATGATGTATACAAAGTACGTTTCAGAGCTTTAGAAAATCTCTCTCTACTTTCTGTTATTTACAGGTGGAAACAATTGGAGATGCTTACATGGTAGTATCCGGTTTACCTGAACGAAACGGACACGATCACGCACGTGAGATTGGTTTAATGTCTCTCGCCATTTTGGATGCCGTGAAATGTTTCACCATTAAACATAAGCCCGAATATCAACTGAAAATTCGAATTGGAATTCATTCGGGTCCTGTATGTGCGGGAGTGGTAGGACAGAAGATGCCGCACTACTGTCTTTTCGGCGATACGGTTAATATTGCGTCAAGGATGGAATCGACGGGAGCTCGTAATTTTTTTTTTAACACAAAATCGAAATATTTACAAAACTCTCCTACCTCTTTTTAGCATTGAAAATTCATGTCTCTGATGCAACCAAGGACATTTTTGATACCTTCGGTACATTTCGTTTAGAATTACGTGGCGAAGTCGAGCTAAAAGGACGCGGAACAGTCACATCTTATTGGTTATTGGGCAGTACAGAACCGGACCCTCGACCACCGACTCCAATGAAAGCACATCATAATGATACCGAAGCTCTTTTTCCGATCTTATTTCCAGCCATTGGAAAATAACAATAACTGATAATTTTACAAAAAACAAAAATTTGAAACAAAAATTTAAAATAAAAGTTTAAAACAAAAATCAAAAATCAAAAAAAAAACTCGATGTATGTATACCATAATTATGTGCCAAATAAAACGACTTTCAAAATTGAGTAAGTAATTTTTGTGGTCTATTATTTAATTTCACAGTATTTTGCTTCTCGGATGAATCAACTCTAGTTTCTCTTCCCTCTCTCAAATTTCAATTCAGACCCAGTTTGGAGCTCAAGGGATAATAAAAGAATATATATAAACATATATAAAGAAAATTTCATTCAATTTTCTTGTACATATATATTTTTTTGTTTGTTTCAAAGTCTATTAAAAACTACTAAATTGCGATGAACACCAAAAAATCACGAATTCCAAGATACATTTAGTTCTGTTGCAGTACTCATTTCTCAACAGATTTCTACCGCTTTGCACAGTTCTGCTTCGATACTGAGAAACAGAATTGAATCAAAACTGGGCTGATGAATGCTAATGCAACTATGATCCAGTGATGATAAAACAAAAAGAATAAGAAAAAATTAATTCAGAATTCGTAGTGTCTTCTTGATAGCCTTAAGTACTGCCAATTTATATTTACTTGAGTTTATTTCAAACTTAATTCATATATACGTTAAGGAATACTGGAGTTTTTTGTAAAAATGGGTAAAAATTATAACAACTTAATAATAACACATAACTTGACTGGCATTTCGGTAAAAGCCAATTATTTTCGGTTCCCACAGAAACCGGGGAGGTACATATATACTATTTTTACCTAATTCCTCACACTTACAACACTGTATGTTCAAAAATTACGGTTAACTAAGAATCCATCTCATTTGGCTATAGAAGAAGTTTGAAAAGAACGGTTTCCCCAGCTTTCTACTCCCCAAATTTTATCGGAAAAGTTGGTACTAGTGATTTGCCTGCTGATTCTTACTGCGACGTCGCATACCTCAGAAGGACGACCACAAAATTTTTCGAGTGTTTTCTGTCAGTGTTCCTTTGTACAAGTAGTTCCGCAAAGTTTTATAGAGTTGTAGTTATTATTACCCTGCGGACAATATGTTCCATTTAAAGTAGACCAATTCGCCCAATTCATTCCAATCAACTCCAAGTTCGTGAAAAATCCTAGATAGAGAGAATTTCCAATGGTCCTTGTTCAAGTTTGTTCACAATGAGAAATGCTGGTTGTCGACTTGGCGAGACTTTCAGCCATCGGATATCGTCCTAAATATGGACACTACACTATTTCGGAAAAAATAATTTCGACACCTAAACGAAAATCATGCGTCTGAAACACGCAAAACTGTTAATTCTCTTGATAGTGATAGCCAATATTTTGCTATTCTACTACTCGTGGAAATCATTTCTATGGAAATCCGTTCTCGAATCGCACGAACCGCTCAATCCTGCAACGGAGAAAGTAAAATCGGTCAAAACCGCGAACAAACATATTCGAAAATCGGTGACTATAGTGTTTCGGAACTTTTTCAATTTCGAAAACGATCTGAAGGCATCCATCGACAATATTCTGGAAGTGATACCCAACATACAAATTATAGTGGTGCAGGACAATGTACCGTATCCGCCAATAACTTACGTAAACAACGCTACCGCCGAGAATACTGTTAAGTTTATTAGCCTGGGATTTGATATTAGTAAAACTGCACGAGAGATGTCGCCGCTCCAGGAGATCAAAACTAAATACGTCCTTTTCATGCCGGACAGTGTTAGGCTGAACGGAAAGAGCCTGCTCCAGAAGATCCTGAAAGAAGTGAACAGCGGCACGAACGGGGAAGACCGCAACAACAATTTGGACAAAAGTGGCCGAAAGGTTGTGATTATTCCGTTCGCGGGAAACATCAAAGCGTTCAGTAGCTGCAGTCAAGTTTCGTTGGATTTACCCAATTGGACGGTGGAGTACAATGCCTTGAATGGTAGTGAACATTGCGATTTGGTGAGTAGTGAGTAATGAAATTGTTGAAGGAGTTAGAAGGGGTGAGGGGGGTGGGGTGAGGCACGTGTAAATAAATAGAACGGATGTATAATCGCGTGGGTGTCATTAGTGATGGACTCTTGAATTTATGATTTTTTTCCTAATAGAAATAGTGCGAGGGGTGGTTTTAGGTATGTGAAGAAAGCGATTTTATTTACAGGGAAAAGCAATAGCACGAATAGGGCTTTTTACCTAAGTGTAGTATCCTCAATAACATTTATTTGGGCCACTGAAATTGAATCGATTTTAATCTATCCAAATGAATCCACCCACCACTTTGGATGACCAAAACAAGAAACTACTTCGACAATAAATAAAACTTTTTCAAATTAAGTGAGAACAATTTCAAAGTAATTTATTAGTATATTTTTTTACTATTACCTATGTTAGTTTATTAATTTTTATTTTATTAATTTTTTTATTTTATTTGTTTAGGTAGTACGATTAGATCGACTACTTCTTATTTAACTAATGTGGTAAATAATACCGTACAAATTTCATATCGCTATGTAGTAGGCTTATTATAGTTCACCGTAGTGAGCGATCATTTTCGAATCTCGTCCCTCGCAAACTTGTCCGTTCCTTAGTTCACTATCAGTGCTGTCGTATTCCTCCGATCGGACTATTTTTACTCCGATTTTTCTTTTATACTCCGGTTCTACTCCTTTTCGTAATATACTCCCATTTCTATTTGCATATCTTTTAAAACCCACAATTTGTATGAGAAGAAAATTGATAGCAAATTTCACAAGATCAGGTACAGCTACAATATTGACACTTACATTGAGTGAAAGGTAATTTCATTCCCTAAAAAACAAGCTATAACATGTTAATTTGTGATTATTGTAGTTTTGGAAATAAATTATGTGAATGAGGGTACATGTCATGTTATACGGTCTTTCAACAAGGATGTTTAATTTTTAAACGTAAATAAAACAAGGTGTATCTCACCCAATTCTTTTTTCATTTGAAAGAATATTTTGTGGCATTAAGTATGGACGTTCAAATGCGGGTGGCTTTGCTTTGTGACACGTATTCGAGAGGTTCAATTTTCGATGATTTTGTCGCATAAATATGGATGAATTTGCTGGATGGCGTTCGTTATGTTGGCACCGATTTAATATATAGCCTCAACGGAATATGTTTAAAGTCGTTAATCGCACGATCGCTGTGGCCATTTCACGTCGCCGCCCCGCAATATAACGATTCCCATAAATTGGTCGTGCAGAATCTCCATCGTGACATGCACTGCGTGGCACGTAGAGTCGTCGTCACATGTCGTCAGTAGCCATATCATCCAGTTTAGACTTTGACGGTTATGGCAATTCTAGTTTCGTTTTGGAAGAAGTACGGAGCAATGACAAAAAGACAAAATCTGCACTAAACAGTGACTTTCTTGGGATGGATTTGATGCTGGTGTATATCATGTGAATTGGTATCGTTTGGTGGTTCACCAAAATTCATAATTCATATTCATATTCATTCACCAAGAAATGGGCATCGTCGTTAAAAGTCACCCAAAGCGCGAAACACTTTTCGAACGGAGCTCTGATTTTGAAAATAAAATTTTATGATTTCCTCACGATGTTCGATGCTATAACCTTCCATAGTGATTAACCATACACTACTGATGAATTCACTACAAATTTGACGGATGTTGCTTTAACAACATGGCCGTTATAGCCTAACGAACTTCAAGCATTCCAACTGAAATACGCAATATATATGTAAAAGAAACATTTTTTCTGGCTTACTTCGTGTACTCCCCATTTTCGAAAAATACTCCTCTACTTCACAAGCAGTGTTACCAGAAAAAAATAAGGATTCTGCTAAGTTTAACAGACTTAGCAGAATCCAATTTCTGCTAAAAAAAATCTGCTAACAATAATTTACAAAAACTATTCTACTAAAAATTCCGTCAAAGATAGGTAATTTAGCAAAATATTTGTATTACCTACTTAATTTTGATAAAGTCGTTGATAAATTACAACTGTAAACAAACAAAAAAGTAATGTAAAAAATTTTCCCTATTCTTAAATTACTTTATAAACTAAACTTTGATATGTTTTAAGGCTGGTTGACATGACAACTATAAATAATTTTTACTAAGATTGAGAGGGAGCTATAGATTATCGAATTTTCAATGGAGTAGAAAGCAACAACTGCAAAAAATTACATTCACACAAATATCGTCAATATTTTTTTGCTAGATATAATATCTGTTCGTTTGACGCTTGATTAGTTTCTCATTAGAGATTTTCCTTCTCCCTCACAATCTCAGTGAAAATTGTTCGCTGTCACCATATAAACCGCCCTTAAGTATGTGGTATATGAAATAAATATGGAAAATTTCTTACATCACAGCAATTTTTCCCCCATTTTTATTTCTTTATCTAAGATTTGAAAATATTTTTTATTTCTTGATAAGTTTCCATTGAATTTACTACGTACATATATACGAACGAAGAGTAAAACTATTATATAAATATTATCCTCTATTTCATAACAAAAAAAATTTGATTATGGAATTTTTGATATTTGTTTTTTGGCGTCAGAGGAGTTTCTGGTGTGAAACTCCAGCAGGAGTCCTAGTAGGATCTATTGCTGTCTTGGCTACTGCTAATGCTGAGTCAATGCCATCTGATGACAAAACAACTCCTTCGAACCTAGTCCAACACCGTTTTAGACTGGCATCTCCAGTGAAGGTTTTTCAACTCTCGAGAGTGCTCATTTTTAGTAGTCAGTCCTAATAAAAACGACTATTTTAGTAGAATCGTCATAATGGTTTTCCTTTCAATTCTGTTAATCACAAGACTTTACTACTCCGCAAAATGTTCAAACGACAGCACTGGTTGTATACTCGAAAAATCTGTGATTCCCCGAAAATAAAAACATGAGACAATCACAAAATATGCAAGTTCTGGCGATTGTTCGCAGCCTTTGTTTTCACAATTCGCTCGCATCGCATTTTCCATCATTTTCAAATAATCATTTGAGGTGTACAGTACACAGTCTTATAGCTGTGAAAGCGTTCCATTGGGCCGAGTGCCTAGTTTGGTGTTTTGGGACACTTATCGAAACTAGTACCTATAATTCAATCTTTGTTGTAAAGTGAAATTAAGTTTTGAGTAAGTTAAGGAAGTGATCCGTTTAGAATCCATTGTTTTACACTACATATTTTATTCGGCAGGATGGATTCATCTTTGGTGGGGGAACCACTTTTTAGTAATCTTTGTGAGTTCGTGGCAATGGCTTGCGAAATTGTTGGTATTGTTCAAAATGGACAACAACTGAACATGATTACGCGGGTTTGTATTGTTGATAGCAAGTTCAAGATATTGGTAGACAAGTACGTGAAGCTGCAGCATCCAGTCAACGATGATCGAACCGAAGTAAGTGTGATTCACCCAGGAGGCATAGAGCAAGGCAAGGACTTTAATCATGTGCAAAACCTGGTGAAGGAAACTATAAAAAATAAAGTAGTCGTCGGTAATTCGGTCGAAAAAGATATGAGGGTATTGGAAATCAAGCACCCGCGTCATTGTATTATGGATCTAGCTAATTATGGGCTAAGTTTGAAAGACTTGGCCTGGGACGTTCTGGGTGAAGACATCCAATCGGGTGAACATGATTCGGTGGATGACGCCAAAGCCACAATGCGTTTATTTATCTCTCTGCATGATACATAAGTAGGAGGATTTAAGGATTTTAATAATTGATTTTAATTTTGTATTTCTGAATAAAGAATTTTTGTTGGTTAAAACGTTGTGCTTATTATGGTATGGTTCGCTTGAAGTTCTCTTGCTCAGGGTTTGAGAATACTAAGTATTGTTTGCAGAACAACTACTAAGAGCATACTAGAATCTAGAATGAATCTTACATGGTGCTAGTCAGACTCTCACATTCTTAAACCTGATGCTCCAGTCTCGTTTACATATAACGACATACATGTGAGCCATGAAGATTTCAAGTCTTTCAGTATGTCTTCCTATAGTAAAATGTCCAGCCAAGTCCCATATAAATTGTCTACTTGTTTTTCGATCCACATAGGTAAGATTAGAGTCACGGTAAGATAAAGCATGGCTTCCTCCTGCAAGGTATATGTAGCTACAGTTTAATATAGACTGGATATATTTCTGATAAGAAAGATGGACAAGATTTTTATTTTCGTTAAATTTATTGCAATTCTTTTCAATTCAAATTAACTTAAAGCTCTGCTCTTTTTCAGTATCTACAGAAACATGCGATTATGGTGGATGTATCAGTGCTTCGAGATATGCCCGATGCCTTATCCTCGCCGTTTCCTGAGATGTTTTATATTCAGGCGAAAATTGCAGGAATAAAGGTTTCGAATACTTCTGCCATACTATCAACGCCATTCTAAGCTCTTTCATCGTACTTTCAGAAAACGATCTTTTCCTATGCAATGCAGGACGGGAAACGTCTCTTCACTTCTTACCATACGAAGCAGCGCCGTATGGAAATCCGGCGTAGACAATTCCGTGAAATGTACCGGAAACTTCAAATCAAACGGATCATCCGAAAATCGCACAAAATCAATCCGAAATCAGATCTAAAGGACGGCAACAGTCCGCAACATAGTTTAGTCCTTGACACGCAGTTCTCTTCGTCAAATTTTTCACTTCCGCTTAGTACCGAAATCGATTTGATCGGTTGCGAGCGATCGACTAAATCCTGTATTGGTACGGTCTACAATCTAAAGCCGTTCTACGTCTACCTCAAGAAGCACACACCTCCATGCTGCCTGGACAAAATGCGTTCGGTATTTCATCACGTCCTGGACGAATTCGAGAATGTCGGTATCCGATATTGGGTCGATAACATCGCACTGAAATCAGCTATCGATACCGGTCAGGTTTCTCCGGACGCCTATGAGATCGATATTAGCTTCAATTCGGACGATTTAGAACGATCGCCGTCCTTGAAAAAGTCACAGGTTCGACCATTTATCGATACGGAAGGATTCTACTGGATCAAGGCTACTGATGGACAGTACTTCCGTGTTCAATTTTCGAAGATCAACCAGATTGGTGTTAATTTGCTGCCGTTCGAAATGAAAGGGAATCGGGTCCGACCAAACGGATTTTTCGGATGGAAGGCCAAGGAATTCTCGTCGGAGTTTTTGCATCCAATGTCAACCGTTGTATTTTTGGGGAAGAGTGTAATGTGTCCTAATAACGTTCGCGAGTATTTGGACTACAAAGGAATGAAGTAACGTAATCTTTCCAGAGAAAACAAATATAATATTAAAACTGATATTGTGATACTCATATGTTTGTGTTATTTAAAATATTATAATTTCAGGGACGAGTGACCTGGATACAATTTGTTTTTCTTTGAAAATAATATTTCAATCGGTTTCTAGCGAAGTTATATATTTGGCAGACCTCGTTTTAAAGACTGTTACAATTTGTTTAATTTTATTCACTCAATTTTGTTAAATTTTCTTCGCAAATCTCGAATTAAAACATTGCACAATCAATTTTTTTTAAACTTATAAGATGCTGAAAGTCTTTTTAATCAAATGATACTAATTCGAGATCCAAGGGTTGTTCAACTCATCCATTCTATTAATGTAAAAAAAACATTTAATGTTGAAAATATAAATTAATCAATCTGTTTATTTAATTTTTTTATTTATGTTTCTATTCGGCTTAATCCAAAATGGAAGCTCCAACAAAAGGACTTCGAAACAAATTTCCAAAAAAGATAGGTACACTAGAGCCAAGGAATTTTCTCAAGATATCTGTCTATTTACTCCCTCAACAAACTGGCATAAAATTAAGATTTTTTATTTTCCTATTTTTAATAACAAAAGTAGGTACAATTATTTTCAAATACACTCACAATTTTTATTGTTATTATTTCCAAAATATAAATAAAAGCCTAAAGGTATTAATATGAAGTAAAATTTTTACGATGCTACTGACGTCCCAGTGTCCTTGTCATCCTCCCCTTCCGGAAGTTCTCGAACCAGTGACAGGAGTTTCTCTAATTTCTGAACTTGAAGGACATGCTGGTCGATATTCTGCTGCTTCTTCGGCGGCTTTACTTGGAGTCGAAGATTAGGCGATAGTTTCAACGAAGTCGTAGTTCCTCTAAAATTCAAGACATTAGATCAAAGTGCTATATCCATTCAAGGAGGCTAGATTAAAGGCCATACTTATCGTCGCCGACAACAATAAAAGGAAGCTTCTCATTAAAAGCCAGACGACACAATTTATTCTTTCTTCGCGACACGACTGCCTGTACGCAAATCGCTTTGTACTTGTTCACGTTCAAATCGAAAACGAAAACCTTGCCTTCTGTCGTAACGGCCGCAAGGACCGTACTCGAATATGGTGCCCATTTTACGTCGCCAACTCGCGATCCTAAATCAAATATGAAAAGCGGTTCACTTCTCATGTCCTCCCAAATTTTGATCCTCCAATCGCCACTACACGACGCAAAGATATTCGAATTGTACTTATTGAAGTCGATTCGATAGATGGATAAATAATGCGCGTGGTATGTCATCAGATACTTGGAACTGTACGCTGTACTGCATTTGTAGATTAGTCCTTCCTCTGTTCCAACTAGGAAGATTTCGTGATGTGTCGGATGAAAGGTCATACACGTTCCGCATCCTTTCAATTTGATGTCTGTACCGTCTGGCCCGCGAACCATGTCTTGTTCCAAGAACAATGTAATTATCGTTGTAATGGCCAATTTGTTTTGCATTAAGACCCAATTGAAAACTTTTCCGTCGCCCGATATCGAGTAAAAATTTATTTCACCGTCCGGCATATCTGGCCCCCATTTTATCTAATAGAATGGTAATAAAATCAATTCTAATGGCGGCTCCAAACTATCGCCGAAATAAAAATAATATTTTAAAATTTACCTCCGATACACATTCAGCGTGTTTTCCATTAACTCCTTGCGACATATAAATGGGATCCTTACATCCTATTTGTAGATTGTAAACAGCCACATTTCCATCGTATAAACCTTGGAAGTGATCAAAAATTTTATTGATTAGATCGCAATTTCTGCCTATGCAGTGCAGAGCAGGTTAATAACATGTAAAGGCAACATCAATTCTGCCCTTTGGTTTTAATAGTAGGAGTGCCATCTAGTTGTGAAATGTAAGTAGTGGCACGATAGTCAGTATCCTTTTCTACTCTATGTTATCCTGCCCCGCACTGTAGCACACAAAAATCGCACAAGTTGTAAAGGTAAGTTTCTAATTTACCTAAGGCCAACAAGAAAGGATATTTTGGATGTATATCACATGACATTACCCCACTTTCAGTCATTACTAAGAAAATATGCAACCAGTCAAACAAGACAAATTAATAATTGGAATAAATCTTTAAGTCAGCAATTGGTTACTTCTGTAGTCGGGAAAAGATGGATTCTTGATTGTGAACAAACAAACTGATCCTTCCGAAAACTGTTTCATAAAATCAACTGTAAGCACAAAAGGTCAGCAAAGTCAAAAATAAAAAGAAAAAATCTTACAGGATCCAAAACAAACGGCAAAGAGATCATAATACAGCGTATTAAATACAATATCAGTAACGGTCATTTTCTTAGTTTTCTCATATGAAAACTTCCACAACGGCAGCAGAGTACCTTCCTCGTCCCGAAACTCATCCGAAGGATCTTCCCAGTAACGATAGTCCTGAGCAATGTCATCGTAGATATTCTGGTTGATCATCCGCTCAAGGATTTGCCAACATTGAAGGTACCTTTTATTCAGTTCTTCAGCTGCTTGATTTTTATCAATTTTCTTCTTCGAATCTTCCTTTTTGTAGGCTCCTGGCTGTAAGAAAATCCAATCACATTATCAAATCATTTTCTAAGGATGTTGTGTCCAAACTTTCTTCTCCTTTTCTTTCTCTTTTAATTGAAGCGCATAGTCCTCTGCGTAACTATCGTAAATGACCCATTGAAGGACATTCCCGCCATATGTTGAACGTGGTGGTGGAATTGTTTGAGTCTCTACCGACTAAAAGTAGGGAATTAAAAAGTTAATAATTTTTGAAATATTATTATTAAAAAAAAATTGTTACTCGGGACGGGTTATTATAGGTTAGTGCTGCTCTTTCGCAATAGTTGAATTGATTAATTAATTTTCGCTTTTTGGATCCGGTCGGTACAATTGAAGGACGAGCTTCATCTTCCTCTGAAAATATGGTTTTTGTTAGAAAAACATCAAGTTGTTGATTAATTTTCGTGAAACCTTTGCAATGTACATAACAAGAATTGAAAATCGGAAGCAATTTTATCAAACGCAAGTCAATAATGAAAGTTTCCAAGTATATAATAGGCTGATTTTAGCTATAGCGTATTCCGATGTACGTTAATCTTTGCGAAGCCGATTGCAGCGAATGTCCTCGAATTGACAAATCTGGCTTATTAGCAACTTTCTAAAATTGTGACTCTCCGCTAAAATTGTGACTTGTACTGTACACAGAATAGACCTAACTATAACGTTAAATCATGTTACATTAGACCTGCGTATTTTAGTTCACTATAGTGACCATGGCATTCATGGTTCCCGATCAGTCGCGAGCTAGTTCATTCTTTTAGTTCACTAGTTCGTGGCAGTGAACTAAAAGGGTCGTATAGGAAAATGTGATCACCTGAAAAGGATAGGTTGTCGTCAGTGTCTGGTACAATGTCTGGTACAATGTCTGGTACCTTTTATGCCACTACAAAGGGACTAAGAGAGGGACTTACTACGAACTACTTCTTCATGTTTAACTTACGGGAATACTGTTTCCAACTACATAGTTTATGGTATAATGCCCAAAAAAAAGGTTCTCAGTGTGGAAGGATACGGCAAATGAACTAGGAGCGGAACTCACTGCGAACTAGTTCGTTCATTTCACTTTTGGGAACTCTCTTCCAAACTAGTACGTTTGCGAGCTATTGCCTAATGTACATTGCTTCAGCTCACATATAAAACAAAAAGTATATAAATAAATAAGTAACGCGATTTAAGATTGGTTGCTTTACTCGAATAATTTCATATAAAAGCAAATTCAGTATTAATGGCGAACAAAAAATAAGACTCGTATCCTACCTTCAGGCTGTTCTGCCTCACCAGCATCTGCTGATGTTTCTTCAGGGTGCGCTTCTTCTTCCTCGACTTCGGTTTCATGTTCAGCATCACCTGCCTCACCTTCTACTTCTGCTTCACCTTCGCCCTCCTCTCCTTCTTCGTCCTCTTTCAAGGAAAGCTTCTTTAATTCTTTTGATTTCGCCTCGTCCAATAAAAAACCTTCGAAATGAATCAATCAAATGCGAAAACATGCACAAAGAAATAAGTAGAGTAGGAGAGTGGCGACATAATTCAAAGCATAAAAATTGACAAAAATTCGAATAGATCCGAGAATTCCATGCAATTAAATCGCAGCCCAAGGAAAAATTAGTAAAACTTTCACAATTCATAATAAAGAAATTGTTCTGTAGGTACGTACTTTCATCTCCTTGCTCCAGGATCTGATTCTGCGCTTCCTCGGATTCAATATGCAAAGCGGTTCCCTCGAAGCTGAACAAAGTAACAGTGTTTCCGACAGGCGGGAGCTGTGTGACGAGGACACTACGTTTAAGGTAAAGTTTGATTGAAAAGGACTCCGCTAAGGACTTACCGGAACATATCCACCTTGTGTGAAGCTGTAGATGACAAGATTTTTAACGACATTCGTATTAACTTGAGTTAACATCTTTGAAATTTCTTCGCCAAGCTCAGCTTCGGTCAGGTCCAATTGATCGTCGGGCTTAATAAGCTGTCGCCCCCGCATCCACGTTTCAAAGTCATCGCCACCCGCATCGCTTGCATTTAATTTACCCTGCGAGCTCTGCTTTCCTTGGAACTAAATTAGTTATGATTAATAAACAGTTTTGCCAGGTGGGTAAATTAATCAAAGAAAAATATTAAATAATTGAGAGCTTAGCGTATATACAATCTACTTTTTGTAGGGCAAGCAATAAAATAAAGTTCTTTTCACTGATTATTGAAGTGTAACCTATGTATTGTATATTCAAAATCAAGGTACATTAGTGATTAATTACTGTGTAGGTGATAGTCTAATTGGAAGAGCTTGTATTGTAGTACATGTTGGTGAGTTGAATATTTAAATTGTGTTGACTACCGAGTCCGGCAAAATGACAACAAAACGAAATTTATAAAATAACCTATGTACAGCACTTTGATTCAACGAATACACAAAGCGTTAATTTCTCACAAGAGTAATCTTAAAGATGTGAACTATTATTACTCGTCAAATGATATTTAACATCCGTTTTGAAATTTTGGTAGGCCAGATTTTGGCAAATTGTTGGTAAGGTAATCAAGTTGCCAATGGATTTGCGACCAAAACTTATTTTCTGATAAGGCTTACCAATTAATAATTTTTAAAAAATGTTTATTAACTCCACCTTTATACACTGTATGTTCATATCAAGAATTTTGCTGTAAAAAACCTGTATAAAACGGAAACCTGCTAAAACGGAACGAAAAATACCACAGCATTCCCTTTTAGACAAGTTTTACTATTACACTATAAGCCATGATGTCAAATATTTATTTATTTATTTAATTAATGTTCCTTTACTATTATGTCAAATATGTAGAGGGACGACAAATTTGGGCATGTCACAAGATTTCCTATGTCGATTCGTCATCTGGTATTGTCTGTGATGTTGCTTAAACATTTTTAACAAAAGATCGGTCAAATTTTTTTCAAATAAAATAATATTACAAACAAAATTTTTGAAGATTACACTATATGACTGCATTAGATATTGAGAGTCAAATAAATAATCATATATATTTTTTTCTTGCCATCATACAAATAAATGACGAACAATAAAAGACGCGTGTATGGTAGCCGCTAAATTGAACGTAGGTGGAATTGGTTCTCTGCTTACGAATCCTTCAACCATCTTCGGTTATGATGACTTTTTGAAATCAAAATAAACACTTTAAGGCTTCTGTTTACAACAACAGTTACTTTGCTATTTAGTGCATAATGGGGATCCACGCCTAATAAAACCATATACCACGGAAGAGTGGAAGACTTTCTCCAATTACCAAAAATTTAATTTAATTTAACTGCCGTTTAAACTAAGCCAGACGTTATGTTGGAATCGTGTTTCAAATAGTAAAGTGGATCAATGCATGAAAAAATCTCTTTAACTTCAAAAGAAAATCAAAGGCACAAATTTGCTGTATTTTTACAGAAGTTTAAGACGGAAAAATTACTTGTCGGACCGCCAAAACAAAGAGAAACTACGCCACTGAACGAGATTGTATCCACTTACCAATTTTGCAAATCCTACAATTTCAAAAGGTTTATAACTTTGTTTTTATTTTATTTTATTAAATTTACTTTTATTCAGAAAAACTTAAGCCATTCGTATCGACTCTTTTAACTTGATTAAATTAAACTTACAGTTTATAAAAGAAATAGAAGCAAATAATTTACTTAAATGTATTTGAAGAGAAATTGTTTGGATGACTACCTCTGCCAGACTATTATCGCTGCTAGAATCACTACGATCATTCCATTCACTTTCACATGGTGATGCAGATACTCTACTCATTACTCTAGTTGCAATTTCAAAAAAAGTTTTCATGTGAAAAAATCTTAGCTACAAAATGCAAAAAGGTTTTCAAAAATAAAAATTTAAAATCGAGGCAGCAACTGATTTGAAGTAGGTTCTCGTAACTACAGTAGAGCTATAGGTGATTTTTTTTAAATTTTTGGTTTGTTCCTTTTTTTTGTATTGATAGCGAGCAACAAATTATTTTATTACCGAAACAAGACCAATTAATTTCCACATCCTACCAGTTAGACGACTTAAAAGCAACTAAAAGCGGAAGTTCCTAATTTTCGGTAAAAGTGGTTTTACAAAAAATATATCTTTGACTACATAACAAAAACAAAGTTAATAATGTATAGCTATCAAAGTAGTACGTAGGCGTACAGTGTACAGAGGTACTTGTGGGTGATGCATGTTACCACTCTAAAAGCAGAAAACAACAAAAAAGTAGAGGAGACATTTTTTTTGTTATATATTTTTAAAACGCTTCCTTGCATGACTGAACTGAAGACGTCTTCATGACCTCCCTCGGAATACCTACCCCGAATGGCGGCTTTCCAGACGACAAGTGTTGGGCGCCTTTCGATTGTACCATACATGACACAGCCTACACGTAAGACATAAAAGAATATCATCATTACGACCATGTAAATTTGCTTTTGTAATTAATCAAGACTCGATGAGTTCTATTGGCTGTGCTATTTGCTGTACTGTACAGAGACATTAGCGTTCTCATCCTTTTCAACATAAATGCTATTTCCACAAAGTAGGTAGGTTCAATTCGTTTGGTCGTTATTTGCATGCGACTAATTTGCATAAAAATTTCAAAATTTTGTCTCTCGATTATAGCAACTTTTCAGGACTATATACTCCTATCTGATCCTAGAATTACTATGCGTTGCAAAGGTGGAAGAACCATACGTCCTGTTCCGTGTTGCACTTTATTTGTATCCGCCGGAGTATTCGCCGAGACGGAATTGTATTTTAAATGGATTTTTATAGAGTTATTCAAGGAACTAACCTTCCTTCCTGCATAGAAGATATTAAATTCGGAACAGTTTTCTTTTTATTTTCTTTGCTCAGGCTTGGATAAACTTTTTTAAATTTATGAACTTTAACTTAATGTCATTTGACACGAACGGAACGGTTCAGGGATTTCCTTGTGCATAATCCCTTTTTGTAAGATTTCAAATATGTTTTGCTAGGCGTACAGGTAGCAGTTTAGAGAGTGAACAAGTTTGTTGAATTTGATTTGAAGTCGAAGAGTTTTAAAAAGTATTAAGAAAGCTGAGAGCATTTTCTCAGTTTTCTTAATTCTTTATAAGATTCATCTAAATTAGCAAAATAATTAAATTTAGTTTTCTATCGTGTAAAGGAATTGAAAAACTCTATAGTTTTTAATAGATTTAATTGTTGCGTAATTTGCATGAATATGTTGTGAATTGTTTTAAGCAAACAATTTTGATACGTTAGTATTATAGTTGGTTGCTTTCGGCCAACAAAATTTTGAAAATTGTTCAAATCGCTTTCAATTTTTTTTTTACTTCTCAAAAGAGCTGACTGTGTCCAGTCTGGTGCCACCAATTTTAGTTTGCGCTGTGATTGTGAGTTTTTCACCAATAGAGAAACGATTAAGTAAAATGAACAAGGACCAACAAATTTAAAAATTTTGGATTCCAACGTAATTTGGAAATTCTTACTGACAGTGAATAATATTGTGGTAGTGTTATTTACGGACTGTCTAGTCAAAGTCGGTTTGCGCAAATATCGTAAAGGTTTGCGCAGAAAACAATGAAATTGCAAATCCTTCAAATGTTTTCAAATTTTTATTTTGTAGATTTTGGCAGAGTTTTAGTGAAATATTGAGATTTTGTCAAATCCAGTTTGAAAGTTGGTACTTAACTATAAAACATCGCAAGTGCCGAATATCCAATTTTATAGACGAAATATCATATAAACCGTACAAGTTAAGGGGTTGCCATTTTTTACGTTTTAGAATAATTTGACTACCGAATTACCTAGTGTTTGAATGAATGTGTTTAAATCTCACTCACTTACTACAATGTCAGTAGATATGCCCAATTTTATTTGGTTATTCTTTAGAAAAAGGAGGCTACTGTCTTTTTTTATGGACCGTGATAGAATGGTTCGTGCTTCTTCAATGATCGAAAATGGGATATAACGGTCGTCCTTTAAAGCTGGTTTACATCGCCAGTTTTGATAAGTAGATTTCAAAATCTTAAAAATCGTTTACATCAACCTCAGAAGATACTACTGTTTCGTTCTGGCTACAGCTAAGATACTATATTATTCAGACTCTTTAGCTTGCGAAGAGTTGCCCATGAAGCCTGAAGGGATTAAATCCATTTCATAGAAATAAATTAGTAAAACTTCACCATTCAGTCGGATAGTTGTCATAAAAATGTTCTTAAAATACTTGGTTCTATCCTATTTGCATAACTCCGTAGAACTTTTAATCAAGAAATCTGAAATCGCTCGGGAAACTCTACTACAACTTCCAACATCAGTCTTAAGACTATTTAAATTTTCCACACCATTGATTACCTACCGAACTGTTTTAAAAATGTGTCGAGTTGAGAGTTTATCGGAATTTTATGTATAAAATTATCCAACTCTTTCAACTAACCTATATACGTACCAAAGTTAGATTGTGTACAAATTACCAAAGTTACATTGTGTAAAAAGTACCCAAGTTACATTGTTGTACGCTTATTGCAATATACCTACTTCAACTTATTTAAATCTTTAAATAATACATCTTAATTCAATTACTATGTCGTTACCTGTAAAAATCACACCAACGTGTGAACAACTCTGTAGACTGTGGTATCTTCAACTACAATTCAAATAATTCAGTATTCCATCTGGAGTATCATAAATAACATTTACTATAGACTGCCTTCATAGGATACTATACAACATCTTTCCAATATCATATTTTTAAATTATAAAGTACACAACATCGATCGAAATCAAAACCATACACAAACAATTGCAGGACTAATCGATACTTCACAAATCGACACCGAAAAGCTTAAGTTATGTAATCAACATCGAATCTGGAATTAAATCGACTACTTACTTGGATGGTATTCCTTTTCATTTTTTCGGGGGAGAGAATTTTCATCGGCATCTTGACTTTTTTTTATAACATCTACAAATAAATCCCGACTCAAAAAAATAAATTCTCAAAATAGATATTTACGGGCGAACTAATGTCTTTTTTTAGTTCTTTATTAGGTTTCTTAGTGATTATAAAAAACCGAAAGAGAATCGAACGAATCTTATTCTTAACAAACTGTATTCAGGTGCAAATCGATCGACAGAACTAGGTAAAATTTGAAAATTTTCCCATAAATTTCTTGCGTATTCACAAAAAAAAAATTAGAGAAGACTTGTACAAAAAAAGAAAACGGTTTTCGTTTCAGTTGTCAAACATCAAAACATTTTCCGGGGGTTACTATAGTAATTTCGAAAGGTTTCGCATTGATTGATTTTCCCGTTGAGTGAATCGGTTTTCTTCTTCGTCCATCCAATTAAATCAATTTTTTAACAAGCGGCGGTGGATTGAAGTAGCTGGAACGACTGTCGTCAGTTGCACCGATACTGATGTGACGAATTATTTCCTTTTCATTGAATAAATTCGGATCGTAGTTAAACTTTTCTTGTTTTGTTCTGTCGAAAGATAAGAGAAAATGAATTAAAGTTTTGAAATGAAAAACGCTAAATAATGAAACAGAACAGCGACTTCGACAGTCATTGCGACACATACGATTGTATGCTGATGCACGCACCGTTTGGTTGATTAACGTCCACGTCCACTAAGAGCCCTCGAATGACCTAAAAATTATCTCAGGGGATTTCAATACGAAAATCGAAATGGAGGTGGCTCATAGAGGAACACTAGGTAAAATGAATAGAAAATGAAAAAAAAAAATCTTACGTCATAAGAAATTCATCTTTATAACGATCTTCATCAAAAAGCCGCATTTCCGAATCGGTTCCACTCGCCTCCAGAAAATGGATCTTCAAAAGCTCTGTATTCGTTTTCTGATCGAGTGCACTTTTATGTATAAAGAAGGGAACAATATCGGAAAAGACATTTTTCAGTCGACGCTTTTCCCGACACGATCGACTTTTCTTGAGTAACTGTTTCACATTCAATAAAACGGGATGTCTGTAAGAAAATATGGTTGTAGGGTTAATGTTGTTTTCAACATTTTTAGTATTTAATCAGTACTTAACTCTAGTTGCCCACTTGTTAGCATTGTCTTCCATTTCTTTCGTAGTCACTTCATCCATAAGAACAGGATTCTCTCGAAAATACTGATTCCGGTTTAACAATAATTTGACTTTGAACTCCTGATCCTGCGTTAAGTCACAGCCGCGATATTCAAGATGATAGAGAAGTTTGGTTCCTACTAGGTGTTCAATAAGATCTTGTCCTCCTTCTTCGCCCAGAGGAATACAACACATTTCCACAGATCGTAGTTTCGGATGAATAGTCAGAAGTTCAACTACACTTCTGGCACCCAACGGTGATACCTCAATGCCATTAAGATTCAAGGAAGTCACTTGATTCGATCCCAACAGGCCACTTCCCAAAGTAAAAACACCGTCATCGGATATGGGATTGCGAGCAAGTCCTGAAAAATGGACAGGTCCTTTCTTACTATTTTGGCAGCTACCAGAAATCTCAATTCACCTAAATACTCCAGTGTTCCTTGAAAACTGCGAATCGCATAACTTATTGGTTCCAAAGCATCTACAGATAGGTGGTTGCCTTGCAATTCTAATGACTTAAGGGTATGGACATGTTGAATCATTTTAGCAATACAGAATCCACATTTATTCTTCAGTTCGCAGTAAGAAAAATCAACTAGTTCCAAAGGAAGATGTAGTATTTGTTTAACAAGGCATTTCATTTTCTTATCGTCGAAGCGACTGCGTTTGAAAATAAGTCGCTTTAACGAAGTAAGTCGACTGAGTCCTCTGCAAAATTGTTTAAGTATATAACTAGTGTTTTTTTTGGTTTGGAACATACTTGGCTAAATTTTGAATATCGTCATACGAAAACAGGAAAAAACGCCTGTTATATTTGTATCCTAGAGCCGGAGGAAGCAACTCAATCTGCAATGTTGTTAAATTTGATAGATTCCCAATCATTTCTAGACTTCCATGATGACATTCTCGCTCTGGGTAATTCCCTATTCTAAAATCTGCCAATCTGTGATCGCCTTCGCTGTATGTCTCCTTCATGGGCGTAAATTTCGTAATGTGCAAGGTTTCAACAAATGGCGCTACCGCTTCAGCCAATTTGTTCATATTGTACTCATCCCACAATTCATAGGTCGTCAACTCAATCACTTCAGCCAATTTCGCTTCAATTGCTTCCTTTTTAAAGTCGGTCTTTATATCGTGGAGTTTTGAGCACCGCCGCTTAATATCGCTACACTTTGCTATAAAAACCCGCTTCCAAAAAATTTCGTTCTTCAGATCGACGAGCTGTATAAGTGGCATATTGACATCTAAATGTTCACCGATAAAATTGATATCTTCTGATGCCAGTCGATTGTCGAGATGTCCATTTTCGAATTGTTGAGCCAGTACGATATTGCAGAGTTCGGAGAGTCTCGGAACAGCGAATTCTTCGCGAGTTTCTTCGATAGCTTCAGCAAAAATGGTTCGACCTCTCTCGCTTTCTAGAAGTTGCGCAAATAGTGATGGCTTGTAAACGGGATAGGATAGTTGTAGTAACCGATCTTTCGGTAAACGCATCTTTCCTATACCAACAAGAGGACCTTCTAGATCGTTGTCAATATCCATAATTGAGAAGATATTTTTATTTTTTTTATCTAGGTAAGAAAATAAATACGGAATTTTGAATTATTATGCCGCTGAATAATGACAAACTGAAGTCATCGTAGTGTGTTTCGTTTTGGATTTTTTACAACAAAAACGGCAACCGCTAATATATACTGGATCATTCCATCAAGAATCGCCAAAGTGATCTTACCATCGCCGAAACAAAAAATTTAAATTACATTTTTTTTCACTACTTCTTCAAGTACAAAAATTTTCAAAGGAATAGGTTATGGTCACGAATTTCGTCATTTTTGGCGGTTCTTGATGGAATGGTCCTACTGTGAGTGGATGCCCATTCAATGAAAAAAACAGAGGTAATGCGTTCTGAGGAGGTCGTATTTGTCAATATTATTTGACAGTTATTGCAAGCGATTCAACGCGCTTACTACAACTAGTATCGCGGTATTAAGCGCCCCTCGCGGTTGTACCATTTCGCGATTCCCTTTCATCGTCTTTAGTCTATAATTAAAACTCATACTCATTTTCATTTTGAACTTTGTATTTCATTAAAAAGTATTTTATTAAAAAGTATAAAAATAATTTACAAAATTAAAATTATATGGATTAGTAAAAACTTACAATACGTTAATTATAAAATCTCAATAAAAAAAGGTAATTAGATTAAGCATCGTCATATTTCCACCTACATTAGCCGATTTTATTTCTCTGACACGTCTATAGCTTGTATGCCACTCTATGCCATGTTGTCAAATATATGACTAATAAAATTTGAAGAAAAGCATCAGTCAATTTTTTTTCAGCAAAATAGATCAAACAAAAATTTGATGATTACACTATATTACTGCATTTGTCAGCGAGAATAGTCAAAAATTGAACCTAATGGCATACAGTGTAAAACAGGCTTAATAGACTTAGACGATCAGTAATTAGAAATAGCACTAGAAAAAAATCAGCCATGTTAACTCAAGCCAGTATTAATTTTAACCCATTGAAATTCAACGGTTTCAAATTAGTCCATTCTTTCATGAATTGGTTAATTGACAATTAAAGAAATCAAATTTAAAAAAAACCCCTATCACATAGTTTTATCACACCAATTCCCATGCCTGCAGTATGGTCTTTCAAATTACGAACGCCACCTGAAATATTTAAAAATCAAGGTTATTGCATTTCGTACTTGCACAAGTATTATAAAATTTATTGGTAATGAAATATTAAAAATAAATGAAAGCCATATAAAAAATAACGGATATAAAAGACGATTGGCTGACTAATTCCCGGATCAAAGAAGATATTACTCAATCTTTTGTTGTTACTTTTGATTTGAAGGTAAAACTTTGTGCTATAAAGGTTATAAATTTATAACAATTAACCCTGTATATTTTTATTAATTTTTTCAAACAATGTCCCTTGATGTGGTAACATTACTTTTTGGTTTTTAAATATTCTGTTTCGATAGTTAAAAGTTATCAATAAATATAAATTGATTACTCTTCCGAAGATATACAAGCTGTTCTTGATTATTGTTCTATAAGTTAATGCACATAGAGCTTAATGTTTTAAAGTGAATTGAGCTTTTCTTTGTGAATAAATAATCTACGGGTTTAATTTTAGACGTTCAGTCTATTCTTATTAGTCTTTATAAGCAGCTTGTTCTATATTTTGCCTATGTCCAATCTATTTAATTCATAATCGGGTCGATCACATCATATTTGAAAATAATTGTCGACTTCCGGAATCCTCACCAATTTTCACATTGCATTATAGGATAATGCTCCCGAAATTTCAACTGTTTCCCTTTTAGGGAACGAATTTCTTGATTGATGCAGTTTCTTAGACCAAAAAACCATAATATTTCAATAACAAATTAGCGCTACCATAACGTAAGCCGATATATGATGATAAAGAAATGTACGCATAAGCTTCGTTTAAATAATTTGCACTCGACACTATTTTTGGACTATTTTTAGAATAGACAATGTAGTAAACAACATTATGGGCTAACGATGTTGTGTTATGTTTCATAAACTCACACCCATTTCTCTTTTACATTTAACTACACTACTTCCATTACACCAACTTACATTATATAAAAATATGCATCACTATCTTTCCTCTTGGTTTCATTGCCCAATTTGAAATCACTGCCGCTTGAATTTCTGGAACTATCTGATGAAGCGCTATCATTTCGATTTCTGTATCGTGATCCATACGAATAATCTCTTTGATCTTGTGGCTTATTGCCGATTTGTTGTTGATTTGCTGATCGAACCGAACCGAAAAATGATTTTAAATGATCCATGCCAGCGGTTTTTAATACTAACTTCCTTGTGCCGCTGACCGCTTGGCTTTTATAGAACTGCAAAAACACAAAGAGAGACTGAATTTGAACTTATCAAAATTAAAAAAAAAATATCGCATACATAAAATAAAAAGTTTGGCTCTCTAAGTTAAAAGTCGACAAACAACGTAGAAAAAGATTATTTTTAGCGAAAATAACAGACCCCCCCGACCGTCTAATCTTTTAGCACAATAGCTCGGCAAATTGTTTATCACACAAAAGTTGCATTCGGTTCGAATCGTGTCTGTGGCGGGACCAGCCTTTGAGCCGGCAAAACGATAAGATTTTAGCTTATTTCTTATCTTCTTAATCAGCTTCTAGTTGCTAAGTACGAGCAGAAAGAATTTTCTCAAGCCCAAAAGTTTATAACGAAACCCCTGTGATAATCCGGTTATCTGTCGGAACGCCTGTCCGCTTCACAATAACAAAACGAACGCAATAGTGTGTTGAACTACGGGGCCAAGATGTTGTATTAATATTTCCGTTGAGAAAGTAAGGTAAATCTGATAGGTGCGTAAAATGGGGAGCGCAGCATAACTCCGAAAAGCGTTGGATAACTGCATAACTTCTCTTATAAGCGCCGGACATATGTATAGTATTAAGAATGTGCTACTTTGGATCCTGAAGCCTGTAGAACCACACCCCTACAGCCTACACTCATATCGATCACTATATCTCTATAGAAATTAAAATAGGAATCAATATTCTCGAAGACAAAAGTTGCGACAGATCAACCGGTGCAAAAACATCAACAAATCCCCTTGGCTCTAGCACCAGATTCAACCTGAATCAAAATTTACATTTTTGACGTAGTTTGTTTAAAGCTCAGATCGTTAATTCATAAATTATTGACAATGCGATTGATTCTAAAATGGATGATTAGATGATATGGACTTAGACACTTTGAACTTCAAAATATAAGAAAAAAGAAAAGGTGAGTAAACAAACAGTATGCATATCTCTTTGAATTGAAACCGTAGATAAGTGAAATTTGCAGTACCAACAATTATAGTCGCTATGCTGTTAAATTTAGTGTTCTCTTATCAGTGTTTTATAGTATAATCAGTACATTATTGATTAATCATTTTATTATCAATTTCTAGATTCTTAACGCTAATTAATTTTCATTGATAAAACACAGAGTCTCGCGACTTATACTCTGTATCACAACAGTGTAATAACCCCGGCGGTAGAAATTTGCACCATGGTTTAAAATAACGATACACTTAATCGTAACCAATTAAAATCATAACTTTTAAATTGCAGTTTTAAATCACTTAAGAATGTAGCCAATGCGATATGCAACAGGTTGAGATTTTCATTTTAAACGAGAATTCACACCTTCACCACTCTGATTAACTCTACACCCAACACCTGGCCGGTATTGTAAACATATGAAATAACTTGGATGACCATAGCCTTGACCGATATGCTGTTAAAGAAACCTTCGATATTTCTATTATCTCAGTTTCATTGGTATGGTCACTTTAACAACAATTTTGAAATAATGAAAGCCCTTGGTTTTATTGTTTTCACTGTTGTGCGAGTATGTAAAATACATTGTTGGGCTCACCAGGTATGTATTACATCTATTGCATGTCACTATATCTACTAAAATTGCTTAAAAACAAATATTTACTTACATACCTATATTTAAAAGAAATTGCTAAGAGAGCCTGAACTCTTTGGGTAAATCTGTATGCAATAATATCATATAAACAAATTTAACAAGTTCAACAACAATTAAATAAAACAATAAAAATGTAATCAAATATAATTTCATTGCCAAAACACAGATCTATTTTTGGTGCCCGGAACTCGCTCATTGTTAGCAATTTTATTAAGTTCAAAAAAAAAAAAAAAAAATTACACCAAGAAACTTATTGGCGAGACTAATAAATTGTATGGAAAACATTGACCCAAATGCAATAAATTGGTCGCACACGTTTAATTTTTTCATTTGTATGAACAAAAAAGTATAATTTTTTGTTTCTCACTTGGGCTTTGAAATAATAAGAATTACCGGTCCTTGCAGATACTTGATTGCCTTCGACTATAGTCCAAAGCGAAGAACTAGAATCAGGACCTGTTTACCTACGACAATTTCAAAATAGACACACCCCAGTTGAGAGACCCACCCAAACCGGATACGACGTATTTTCCTTTCACTTTTCACACACCTCCAAGAAGATGTTTCTCTGCAACGTAATGTGATAATATTTTTGTTATTGACACTTTTCTTTCACTAGAAGTTAAAAGCTTGTAAAATCTTTGGAATCTTAAAATAACTTGACCACTCGACTCGTTGTTTGAGACCAGACTGCCATACGTTCAGAGCAGTTCGTTGAAACTACGACTTCTGTTGCGATCTTACTATAGTGGAGCTTACCGCAATCCGCAACCATACAAACTATTATAGTATTTAAGTCACTAGCTTCCATAGCTGCTAGCTAGCAGTAGTAATAACGAAGGCTACGCTACGTGACACTATCAGTTTCATTTGGGTTTTATGAGAACATTTTACAATTTGTTGGTTGCACTTTGAACGGAACGCAGTTTAACCGAACCGAACATTAATGTAAATACATTAAATACGCTTGGATTGATTGCCACACAAAATACATTATTGGAAATGACTGCGCTTATGAAGTTATCCACTATAGCAACGTTAAAAATAGCATGAACTTATCGCCAACCCATTTATATTTGTCCAATCATTTCTAGAGTTGAAATTAGATCGTTTAGCGAACATTTTATATTAATTTAGTAAGTCATGTCAATTTTATAATAATTTAGTAAGTCGTGTCAATTATTCGTTACGATGTAAGGTACACACCTTGGGGTAAATTTTTGAAAAATCAGAAAATTGGTTTCTAGATAATTTCATAAAAACTCGTAGTAACCAATTTTATATCATATCAATCCCAAGACACCCGCTAAATAAATAAAAATCCTGACATATAAGTAGATATTTAGATGATCATAAAGAACGCCAGAAATGAAGAGCACTTTCTTCTAAGATATATGGCGGAATTCGTGAAAATATTTACAAGCCTTTAACACTCACTCTTTTCATCGATAATTATTTTGCACCAGTTCTGTACGCCAATATAAATGAATATTTGAGAAACGTTTCACGTATCTGGCATAAGCCGTTTTAGAGATAGAAAAAAACACCACCACGTATCATAAATCATACTACCCCGATTAAAAGTTGTATTTTTAGAACGTGCCACTACTATAGTTCTACATATCTAAATACAAGATTCAGTTATTCAGCATTAGCGGTTCTTGAGATAAAAAAAAATTTAATTTTTTTTTTCTACACTCCCCCCATCTTAACACCCTACATCGCAAACCCAATCTTTTTCTTCCACTCTAGGAAAAGCGATATAACCACTACTGCGCAGAAGGTCCTCATCACCAATAGTCTCCGGAAATTACTTTTCTAATTAAACCCTTTCAGTTTTTCAAAGGCATATACTTGCCAAAAGAATTGCAGACTTGAAAGAACCAATATTTTCCAAGACGATTTTTGGAGGACGATTGGACAGTCCAAGATTGGCATTTAGAGTACACATTGGAGACGTGTTTCGGATCGTCCAAATAGCCCAGTAGCCCTAAATAGGGTTCTTCCATGCACGATGCACCCTTTAATTTCTTAATAACTAGAATTTAGGATATTAAATTTAAAATCTTAGATATGAATTATCACCTCTAAAAGTATCTCTTCAACTAGAAGTGTATGTGATCTGTAATTTAAATGCATTGCAGTCCTTACAATACCCCTCTTCTTTACCATATTTATGTTATAAAATTTTGTTGTAATATCGACAATTATAAAGGCATAAAGCGCTCATTAAAAAACTTATCGCTTCGATGAATTTTTTAAGTTTTTCCAGTCAATGGTTTTTACCGATTGCTATCATGGGCAGTGAACGAAAAAAAAAACCCTGGACTATGGAATTACTGATCAGTTTTTAAAATGAACGTGAATCGATCACTTCGAGTTGCCAACTTATTTTTCGTGAGTTGTGGCTATCAGCTTCACTGGTACAACTGGGAAACGAAGGACTTTAGAATTTCGGTGCTCAGCGTCGTCCCATATTTGGCCTACATTGCTTGGTATATTGCAAGTGTTTGTAAGCATTTCGAGGATTTACTGCCCATACATTTGCTCGAAGGAGTCTCACCGTTCCTATACAATTGCATGCGAGCGCATCTATTGATTGGCATTAAAATTACGGCTTGTATTCTTTTCGATTCAAAATGGATCGCAAAAGTATCGTCCAAGTTCTGCTCCGTTCTTCAGTTTACGAAATCGACACGTTTTACACTAACTGAGACGGTGATCTACTTCTTTCTGTTTTCGAATCTTGCTATCAATGTCGCAGTGGGCCTTTACGATCTGTGCTTGTTGAAACTGAAGTATTTCGAACTCGATCATGTGATGTTACTTTCGGCGATTTACACACCGCACTTTAGTGTAGCCTGTTCTCTGAAGTATTTGTGCAGTTTAATGTGGCTGATTACACAGGAACTGATCAGTTTGCACACCGAACTTCAAATGATCCTGACTCCTGTTCAAGCAAAAGATTTGTCGATCGTCACGATCGAAGAAACATTCATCTCGTCTTCGTCTTTCGAATTGACTTCAAGACACTGTGACCCTTGCCCGATCGATCATTCGTCCAATTTGAATCAAATTCTGAACCGATTGAAAACAATCCAATTGCTCGCAATTGAGTTTAATGGAATTATTCAAAAGCAGTTATTTTTACTCGCATTGCAAAATACTTTAGTGTTGATCACTGCAGCGTACGGATTTATGTATTTCGAGATCTACTGGAAGCAGATTTTAATCGGCGACTATCGAAATGTTTACTTGGTGACTCTGGGATCCTTTTTTCTTTTCGTAGTATGGGACTATTTGTGTTTGTTTCTTGCCAGCTACATTCTTTCAATTAAAGTAAATTCACTTTCTGAATTGAATATCGGAAAACAATTTAATTGATTATTTTTTAGAAGAACAAATTCATAGCCACCATAGAGGAGCACCAGAGATCAAATCTCAATCGCAATGCAAACAATGTTCTTCACGAAATTAAGCATACGGTTCAAAATTTGAATTGCTTTAAGATATTTTTTATTTTCGACATCGACTGGAAAACTTTTATTATTGTAAGTTGCATTGCTACTATTCCTTTTTGTTTTTTATATCTAAATTATAAATTTTTTCCGCAGTTTGGAGTTCAAGCAGCAATGGGCCTTTCCATTTTTTCTATTTATCAGTATTTTAAAGAACAAATAAAAATGTTATGGCTATAAAAACGGTGAATAAATTCGAAAGAACTAAACCACATTTTTGTTTAAATTAATTAACAGCCTTTTTAATTATCAAATGCAGATCGTTATTGCCCTATTATTTTCGCTTTTTCTTGTAAAAACTGTTCCTTATATTAACCAAACATATTTAATTTTATCTCCTTTCCCTTGTGTTAGCTTTATTCTAATACATAATGTAAGTAGACTATTTACACTTCAATATAAATTTATACGAACTCCATGGATGCAAGGGATTTATCCTGATCACCAAATTATTTATAATAAGCGCACCCATATTGTTATTACTAAGGAATGAAATAAAGAATTTGAATTCGAATTATTTAGTTTTATCGTCAGCTCTGATCTTTCTGACTTCCCTAAGAAAAGCTTGATTTGCAGCAATTAAGCCGTCATAAATTTAAGTCCTTTTCGCTCCTGATAAGCTCCACTCTCTTATAAATAGAGTTTCTTCTAACGTTTTTTTTTTGTTGCAGCAATTTTGTTTTTGGGCCAACATCCACAGATTTAAAGGATGGGCCAGTTATGTTTTAGTGTCAATCACCTAGCATCTAACATTCCTTCCGTTTTTAACTCTAATCGTAATGTTTCATCAACCTTTTTAGCCAGTTTTCCTACATCCTCATTAGCTACTAGATTCTGCTGATAAAAAGTTTGGTGCTTTCTCATTTTGCTCCGAGAGAATAACCTTATTCCTGAAAAGTTTTACTTATTCTTTGAAAACATATATTTTTTTGCTTGCATCGCTTGAAGCGTTGACTCGATTACCTGTTGCACCATTTTATCGAGTAAGTAACGTGTTCTGCAACCCTTAGGGCTTAATGTGGCTGATGACCTCCAGAACGGACTATGAATTTTTTTAATTTTTTTTATATAAATGCTTTATTATTTTATAATATTATATACAATTATTAACTATTAGCACTACTCCCCCTTCCAAGAATATATCCTTGTGGTAGGGGTGAGAAGTTTTATCAAATATTTCCAATTTTACTGGTATATTCAAGTTAATTTAATTGGTATTCAATTAATTAGTAATTAGATCAATTCAATTACAATTTTATAAGTAAATTCAAGTTAATTTCATTGTAATTTAATTTTACGTCTTGCAAAAAAGCATCTTCTAGATCAAAACTAGAAATGGTGTTAAGAATTATTGCAATGACAAACGACCTGGAAACAGATAATTATTCAGGCGGTTTCTTGAGATTATCGAAGATACTAAGGAATGGTTATAGATTGTGTGGTTGCATGAATTACGTGTTTATTTTTAAAACTTTTCACAGCCCTTGCCCATCTATTTGCCGATACTGAAATATTTGTAAACTACATTTCTCGGTACTATCCTTATACCAGTTGCACTGACTGGGGAGTATCTCTGGGTTAAGGTAATTTTATTGGGCATTGAGCCTAATGTCGGCATACATGCATGAGGATGTCGATACGGTGAACATTTTTCCAGTTCATTGAGCTGAGTAACAGCATTTTCATCAGTTCTCTAAGCTGCGAAAGTGCGCTCAAATGGGCAGGGCCGGCCCTAGACTTTTCGGCGCCCGGTGCAGTATACACTTCGACGCCCTAATGAATTTATATAACAAATTTTTCACTAAAAAAAACCAAAAATATTATAGTTAAGGGGGCGGCGATTGACGATTTTTTATAAAAATTCATGTAACTTTTTCTCAGGAACCGCTCAACCGATTTTAATCAAACTTTGTACACTGATTATGTTCGTAAATCGAATACTACTGAATGGTGAAATTTCAAAAATATTTAAAACTAATTAAATTATAAGGTTTGAAAATTTAATTTAAAAGTACTTTGAATCAATTTTTTAAAAACTGCTTCATTCAATATAAATACCAATACTATTCTATCTTTAACCAAAAAAATCATCTTAATGTCTGTTATCAGTTTCGAGAAAAAGAAACATTTATGGAAAAAATTAAAAAAAAATGTTATTCAGGAGAGCGAAAAAACAAAAATTTTTTGTTTCTTTCTTTTTTCAATGGTCTTCTCTCCAAATTGAATTTTTTTATATATATTGTTAATACAAATTTTTAAACCCTTCCTTAATTCTTTTTCATGTATTATGTTTTTCATTTGAAATATAATAAAAAATACATACGAAAATGTTTACATGATACCAAAATATTACCGAACTTTCTCACTTTGAACTTACTTTTTGACCACTTTTACCGAGCGGAAAAATCTGTAGTTTGTTTTAGAATCAAATGCAGAAAATCAATAACATAACATAAAAAAAATTTTTTTGGTCTCCGAGTGTGTAACTCCTTTAAGGTCCAAAACTAATCATAACACAGAAAAAATTTAAAGAAATTATCTAAAAAAAATGTTTAAAATATAGGCGTTTCACGTAACCCATATTAAAACACGTTACTCCCATGCAGTCAGCGTTCACCAGTAGCCATATTAATAATAATTTAAATACAGCATTGTGGATATATATGTATATATTTTTCCAACGAATGTGATTCCTTTAGCCACAGTGCGCTTTCTGATCACTGTTGTTTTTTCTTACTCGTTCTTAACTTTTTTAAGCATTTCCAAAAATTGATCCAAAAATACGCACAAACAAATAGGAAGCAAGTGCAAAAGGGTCAACTGGGAGTTTTATTTTTATTTATTTAATTTTATTTTTAATGTTTTGTTTGTGTTGTTAAACCAGTCTGTTCTAGTAGTATTGAAACAACTACTGAAAGTTAATAATTCAATGTCACAGCAACAAAGCCAAGTTAACATTAATTTGTCTCTCTCATCTTATTAAAAAATTAGTTGACCTCTTTTTCTACCAAGGGCTTCAATTATAACCTATAAAATAATCTTGTTCTTGTATTGACTAATGAAACTTGTTTCAGGATTCAAAAAATTAGAATTAGGATCGTAGCATCACAAGAAACTGAGTTGAAATTGGAAGCAGAGATGGAAGAATTAACAACTTCATTTAAATTTCCCGTTCTTTTATGAACATTTCTTTAACCCTTAAGTGCCCGCACCGCAAATTTACTAAACATCAATTTTCTTATCTGTTATTAATAATCAATGACTGAGCGCTTTAGTATCTTTCAAGGACATGTCTAGGAACCACCACAAAAGATTTCAGATTTTTCTAACATCTTATCAGTCTACATAAGGGAGTCAAACTGAACTGGTCCTATATATTTTCCATAAAAGTGTTGAAATTCTTGTTGGATAATTAAATTATCCAACAAGAATTTCAGTAATTAATTAATAAATTAATAAATGAATTAATTAATTAACATATCAATAATCCAGGACCCGGAAATCAGTCGATTTATAGTAGAAATATAGTTGCGGCACTGAGTGCCGCGCGCGTGTACTGGCGTAACATTCCGCTGCGCGTGTACTCAAGGGTTAAGCTCCTTTCCTGAAGTTTTGCTTCTGCATCTCGTGCCTTTCTTCTTATATTTCCAGCCAGAAGGCTCCTTTCGTTGTCCTGAAAATGAAAATTTTCCCTCCAATTTCCCTTCAATGTTTTCATTGAAAGAGTTGAATAACAAATTGTTCATTTCCTTGATTTACTTAAACCAATTTACTTCTCTTATCATTAATTTATCCAAAACATACATTCCCCTCTAGCAAAAATGTCGTTTGTCCCATTTCCCCACATAATTCATCGGACCGCGTGAAGGCGCGAAGGCGCGATAACGCTCCATGCCTATCTTTTTCTATTGTATAGAAATCATGCTCTGAGCTCTTTCAGCACACAATCAAAAAAGCACCAAGCGCTTCGGTGCTGTGGGAGCGCAAATCAAAACTGCTCCAAATGAATCGTACGAACCCAAAATTGTACTAGCTGATGAACGTATGAATGCAAAATTGGAATAGCAGATGATCGCACAAACGAAAAGCTGTACTAGTCGGTATCGAAGAGTGAGAATATCTTTAAGAGAAAAGATTCAATGTTTTGGTTCTTGAACGAGAATTAAAAGAGTGTTTTTAGAAAATGAAAGAATTGTGAAACTCTGCAAAATCTAGAATGTGCATCGGAAAAAAGTGTAGCAAATGTATTGAAAAAATCCTTTCAACTAATTTCTAAGTATTTATGTTTTAAATTTATAGCAAAATATTTGAAGAGATAATATATAATATGCACTGATTTTATTGCCTTCCTTAATTTCGCGCCTGGATTCAATGCGCCATTTGCACATATGGTAGGACCGGCCCTGCAAATGGGGATTTCTTCTATAACTCTTGAGTTGGGAAGGAATAGCCCATTTTGCATGATTATTATTATTTCATTAGTAAAGAACGGTATTTCAGTAAACTTCAAGATTATTGCTAATTTCTACTGTACATTTCTTAAACTGTATTACATTCTCGCTTCTTTTTATATGAACTGGAAGTTCGTTAAATAATTTGCGACCGTGGTAATAATAATGTCTTTGACCAGATATTGTTTGTCTAAGATCTATTTTGATGATATTTAATGCACCGCTGCGGGTTGTGTCTGTATTTATTTGCAAATTTTGACCTTCTATTTCTTTATAGGTTTGTATAGTAGAGTTTAAGACAAATATTTTTCTAAAGGGAAGTAAATCTAATATGGAATATAGTTCAGAAGTTGGATAAGTCCGTTCTTTTATCATCAAAGGATTTTGAGCAATGTTTTTTGCATGAATTGTTTCACTATTGTTCCTAACCAATAATTTCACTTCCGTTAATTTTAACGGCTGTTGTGACGTACTAGAAGCTCAAAGAAGACCACAACTGCCGCATACTTCGCATTTATTATTTTCGGCTGATTACAGTTCAGTGTTGGCTCTTGACATTTCTCGTTGCAGCCTTTTGCAGACGCCATTGTCAAAGTCAGCGTCGGAGGGAATGAAAACGCCGGCGTCGATTAATTTAGAGTTTTAGTTTTATTGAAATAAAGCGTCAAATCGCGTTTGAATTACAATTATTACGGCCATGAGTTCCGGCGGCATGTTGTACGGGGGCGATGAAATCGGAGCGTTGGTATTTGATCCGGGGCATCATTCAATTCGGGTTGGCTATGCACAGGAGGACACCCCGAAGGCGGAGATACCATCGGTTGTTGGCATCGGTCCCGAACATCCGGACACGAATATCGACATGGAAACGAAAACCGATAATAATATTACTCAAGGTAGGAGCGAGTGGACGTGATGATCTACGGAGTGATTTAATTTCTTTACTCTGCAGCATCGGGGCGGAAGTACTATGTGGACACGACGTATGTGAGCGTACCGCGCGCCAACATGGAAATTCAAACGTACATGAAGGACGGCATGATCGACAACTGGGACCTCTTCGAGAAAGTCCTGGACTACACCTACGCCAAAGTGATCCAGTCCGAGTCCGAATATCATCCGGTTCTCTTTTCAGAGGCCAGTTGGAACGTGCGAAACAACCGCGAAAAATTGACCGAACTTATGTTCGAGAAATACAATGTTCCTGCATTTTTTCTGGTAAAGAACGCGGTGTTAGCTGCTTTCGCCAGTGGTCGAGCGACTGCCCTAGTTGTGGATAGTGGCGCGACTCATACTTCTGCGATACCCGTTCACGAAGGGTACGTTTTATCGCAAGCTGTTGTGAAGTCTCCGCTCGGCGGTGACTACCTATCACTGCAGTGTCGCCAATACTTGGAAGGACAGGGCATCAATTTGACTCCATCGTACAGTATCGCTTCCAAGGATGTTGTCAAGGAACGCGACAATGCCCGGTTCATTCTGCGAAATCTGCCCGACAATTTGACAACGTCGTGGCAACAGTACATGCAAAAGGGATTGCTGCAGGACTTCCAGATGACCATTCTACAGGTTCTTGAGAATCCCTTCGACGAGCGTACTGCCGCGCAAATTCCATCGGTGCACTACGAGTTCCCGAACGGCTATCACCAGGAGTTCGGCTCGGAACGATTCAAATTGGCCGAGACGCTCTTCGATCACACGATGCTTGGAGCCGGACAGCTAGCCTCGACTAGTGTCGGTATGTGCGATGCTGATGTTCGGATGTCGCTCTTTGGATCGGTTGTAATTACAGGTAACAACAGACTAACAATTTAAGAGCTTGAGAGGTCGTAACTATTGATCAAATCTATTCCAGGCGGTAACACCTTACTGCAGGGCTTCCCGGAACGATTGAATCGCGATCTCCAACATCGTGCCCCGTCCAACACGCGACTGAAGATGATCTCGGCGAACGGAAGTGTTGAACGGAGATTTGGAGCGTGGATCGGAGGATCGATTTTAGCCAGCATCGGCACATTCCAGCAGATGTGGATATCGTCGCAGGAATACGAAGAATCTGGAAAAAGCCAAGTGGAGCGGAAATGTCCGTGAAGCGTTGCTTTTGTACGCCATGAACGATAAGAATTATATAATAAAACGTCTGTTTAGTTTCTACAGTATATTTTAAAGTCAAGACTTTTATTTCATGAAAAACAACTGGTGAGATTCTTTGCAAAGTTGCTTGACGAATTTCCTGCTGCTTACTTCTCTGGTTTCAGCATGTCGCTATCGGACACCATTTTCTGTAAAGGAATCAAAACTTATAGGACCCCTTGCAGCGTGGTCCTACGAAATGCTTACCTTGACCGCCAGTATGTCCTCGGACCAGTCTTGTTTTGCAATGTTCTCGACAGCCTGCACCAAAATGCTCTTCACTTTACTGACGTTCTCCTGAAAAACGGCCAACACGTCCGCAACACAAACAGCCTCGCCCTTATCACGCCAACAATCGTAGTCGGTGGCCATTGCCACGGCGGCATACAACAGACCGGCTTCCTTAGCCAAAACGACTTCCGGCACGGCCGTCATATTGACCAAGTCACCGCCCCATTGTCGGAACATTAAACTCTCCGCCTTCGACGAGAATCGTGGTCCCTCGATGGTTACGATTGTTCCTTTCGGGTGTACATCGATTTCTAGCTGCTTGGCAGTGTCGATTAGAACTTGACTGGTTTTCGGGCAGTAGGATGGATGCATGGGCAGGTGGCAGACACCGCGTGGCGAACCTTCCGCGCCGTCGTAAAAGGTCAGATGCCGTTTGGTCGTTCGATCTATGAAAGAGTCCGGAACTACAAGCTGGCCGGGTTTGATGTGCTCTTGGAGCGAACCTGTAACGTAACGGTTTTGATAAGAGGCGCAACACAACGAATTTAGTAAATGAAGGGAGAAAACAAGAGTGAGTCTATCTTATCGTAAGACCACACTTGAGGGCTACGCCATAGCATGAACTGAAGGTATTGACCCGTAGATTAAGAGGTCATCTCCCTGCCTACCTGTCGCCGTCGACACAATCACATGGGTGCATCCGATCAATTTCAGCGCCCAGATATTTGCCCGGTAGTTCACGTTGCTGGGCATCACCGAATGGTTGCGTCCATGTCGCGCCAGCAGAGCACATTTTACTCCTTTAATCTCGCCCTCGATAATAACGTCGGAAGGACTGCCGAACGGTGTGGTAACGGACCTTTCTTCGCGGTTCTCCAAAATGTCGGGATCATCTAGACCGGATCCGCCAATAATTCCAATCTAAAACGAATCAAACTCATTTTTTGTTACGCGGACACAAGAGATGCATCGTATAGTACTGACCTTTAAACTCTGTGCCATTATCGCGTCTTATATTAAAGGCAATAAGTACAAAACGCACAAACTACGAAACTAAAACCACTCGAGCGAGACTCGACTGTGATAAGATTTTTTGCCGGACAAATTTAGGTTTTGTTTTTGTATTTTGAACAAATACATTTCGTTCGATTGGAAAGCAGACTGCATAATTGCGACGTCAAAAACACATGTTTGATGTACAGTTCAGTGCGCTAGTCATTGCCGTTTGACATTTCACTTGGATTTGTTTCCGAAGCATCGACGTGGACAGAGGCACAAACTTTCCAAAATGAATGTAAGTCGGTAAATTTCTCGAATTCGTTCGCTTAATTGCTTGGCAATTTCAGGAAGCAGACATCCCTATCGACATACATACGGGAAAGCTCCAGGAGTGGCTTGTAAGTCGTCGAATTGTCCCGAAACAAATTCAGACGCAGACCCGTGACATACGTAGCAAGATCGGAAACGCTGTGAAGGACATGCCAGAAAATGACGATTTGATCAAACTGCTGTCGGGAGCACGTACGTATTGCGAAACTAGTGAATTAAGTTGAACACTCAGCACTCGATCTAGAATTGGGTGATCGTAGATTCGACAAAAGGTTCAAGCCAAATTTCTAAACATAGCTTCATCTTTCTTTCACAGACATCAACTACTTCCACTGTCAACAAATCGTGGAAATTCTGAAGCAAACCGAAAAGGATACTCGTAGTGTTTTCGGAACGTACGGTAGCCAGCGCATGAAAGACTGGCAAGAAATCATTAAACTGTACGAAAAGGAAAACATTTACCTAGCAGAAGCAGCTCAACTTCTTGTTCGTAACTTGACCTATGAAATTCCGGGCGTTAAACGGCAAGTCGCTAAATTTGAACAACAAAGTAGCGATGCTCTGAAACGTATCCAGGATATCGGCAAAACGGAACATGTACTCCTGAACGAACATGCAGCACTATGCCAACAACTCGGCATTAAAGGCGAACATTTAAAAGAAGAGTTGACGACAAAAGTAAAAGATTTGCCACGCATTTATACGAACTCGATAAAAGATATCAAAGCTTTAAAAGATTCGGTCAAGCATTACGAGGATTTCACAAAAATCGACGATTCTCTTCCCGTTGTCAAGCATTTGATTGAGTTTGGAAACACAACTGTCTACCAGTATCTCCATAAGGAGGTACCACTTGTTGTAGAAGAACCACCGATCAATTTAAAGCTTGCCGACGACGCGAAGAAATCAGGCGATTCGAAAGAGGATAACGAAATTGATTTTGGTTTTGACGATATCACCATCGATGAAAGTCAGGGAATTGATTTCGGCGGCACTGATGATATTCAGTTGGAAACTGGGGATATCGATTGGGGCGAGACGATCGAAATTACAAGTGGAGATGCCGAATTGGATGTGCCGTTAGACGATTACGGAATCGTTACTGAAGGTATGTAAAATAAAACTTGCTAAATTTCACACCAATAGTAAACTATTAATACTTTAGGTGCCGGAATGGATGGCGGCAAAGCTAAAGGCTCCGAAGCATACACTATTCTCGACTCGCCGATCTATCGCGACAAGTTCATCGACGAACTTTACGAGCTCGATGCATTTTTAAAGCTTCGAAGCTACGAGCTTAACGTCTTGGAATCATCGAACAACATGATTTTCTCGTTAATGGACAACATTTCGACGCACGATAGCAAAAGTATTGTTAAGATGATTAAAAATCTCGAAACAATTCTTTCGGAAATGTCGAACGAACAAACGCAACATTTATTCCAATTGAAACATTCGCCGAAATATGCAGATCTGTTGACATCAAAACTGAAACAGAAGTTAAGCGCCGTCGAGAAAATCAAAGTAACACGCGAAATCCTAAAGACCAAGTCGGAAGAGTTAAATGAAGAGAAGGTGAAAATGAAGCCGGTACTCGATAAAATGATTGCACAAGCAAAAGTTTTGGAAGGACAAATCGAAAAGGAGATTTCGAGACGTTATAAGAATCGGGTGGTTAATTTGATGGGCGGAGCGAGTATGCTGTAAATATTTTGTCTGTAAATTTGTAATGTTTGTAAAAAAGAAAAAAAAATTTATATTTTAATTAAAAAAATAAATTTCTATGAATGCATAGCAGTCTAAACTGTTCGTTCTGTGATGTAGGTACGGTTTAAAGTAGACTTGCGCATTCCAGTTCACCTTAGTGATCGCGAACGAACTAGTTCCCCAGCCCTTCGTTCGTTCTTGTAGTTCGCAGTTCACTCACTAGTTCCTTTAAAGTTGGAAGTGAATGTGAGGACCCAAAAAAAAAGAGGTTCCCACGGAGGAAAAAACTAGTTCCTTTCAAGTTCCGAGTGAATGCGAGGACCTAAAAAAAAAGGTGCCCACTCACGAAGGAACTAGTTCCTTTCAAGTTCGGAGTGAATGTCAGCACCTAAAAAAAAGGCCCCGCTCACGAAAGAAGACACTGAACTACTTCCTACAAACGAACTAGGGCCGGAATTCACTGCGAACTAGTTCGTTCATTTCACTTATGGGAACGATCTTCCGAACTACACAAGCCTAGTTTAAAGGGTGATTTTTTGGAATTCTGTAATTTCAAAAAATCCTTTAGCGGTTGAAGGGGCTCTCCCTGTAGATGCGTAGGTTTTGTAATATCATAAGCTATCAATCTATTCGGTCCATTGGCTTTTACCCAAAAGAATGGCGGGTCGCGAACAAAATTCAAACATCCCTAATCTACGAATGATAAAAAAAAAATCTGTCAACAATCTGGGTTCAACTTTATTATTTTTCCGGCAGAAGTTCGGAACGCGTTCAATTCAGATGTACCAACTTAACAAAAAAGGACTCAAACCGGAACAATAAAAGCGTCACACGGTGGTTATTCCGGGAACTTTTTGATCAAGGTAGTATAGCAAAATTCATGAAAAAGTATACAACCACTTTACACCCCTTAGGGGTCGAATTTCAAAAAATCTTGAAAACACATTCTAGTCATTCATATGAAGAATCCGTAGAATAAAAATGAGTTAGATATTTGGAAAGACATAGTAGATATGACGAAAATCGTGAAAATAAATATATGCATTCTACTGTCACTGATAATTTTTTTTGCCCCCCTTCCGAATAGGTTTCTATTGGGCCTACTTCTGGTAAAAAATTTGAGCATCTATCTTATACTATTCTTGAGATATGAAACGTAATTTTTTTTAAAATTTCTTATCCCTTCCACTTCCATGTTTCACCACCCTCTTAAAAATTTTTACTTTCAGCAATCTTTATTTGTCAACCTCAATACTCAAACCGAATTTCATCTTTCTAAAGCAATTGATTCTTGAGATATCGTAATCTAAAGTTTTTCACCCCCGTACGCAACTACCCCTACTCAAAAATTTCTTTTCAATCTTTTCTCCTAGTATAGATATACAGATATTTGATAAGTTTGAATTTCGTGCCATCAACGCTTTCGGAGATATGGATTTTAGAATGTGTCGATCTCGGCATTGTGTTTCGGACGCATTCCCCCCCCCCCCCCCCACTCTCACATCCTGGCTGGATACACCAGCAAATCGAATACACAATCGAATTTGTAACAAGATTAACATTCTATATTTAAAAATCGAATTTCCACACTACAATAATAAAATACAATATATAAAAATAACTTGCATTGTGTTAAAAAAAAATTAGGCAGTAGATTTTTCTTGAACTTTTTTCCTAAGCACTAAAATTAAACATAACAAGGGACGACATCATTGTCTACTTTCTCAACATGAAGAATTTGCTCAGACATAAAATCTCAAAGCATCACGAAAATTCCGTTCACTTTTCACCGAAACGTCTCGCCAACTCGTTCAACAATGCTTCCTAATAAGGTACCGAGTGATGAATTTGTTCCGTCCTGGAATTGAAGACCACAAACTTTCGAATAGACGCGAATGAAAAATGTGCGCACGTCTGCGAGGCGTTCTTTTCGTCTGCAAACGAATTAATTTCTACAATTTACACATCACAAATTAATGGCTCTATATACTTACGATCCAGATATATTTTGACTATTGAGACGATCCATAAAGGAGCGTGTTGTTTGCACTGATAAGCCGCTCGTATCAATGCTTCCCGTCTCCGTAACATTTGTCCATTCGTTCGACGATGTCGATTCATTTCGTTGTCGACTTCTACCGCTTCCGCCCGGCACCGAAACAGGACTAGTTCTGCTTCGTAAAATGAAAAAAAAAATCGTCCGTCGGTATTCATTCGAGTAAAGATAGTTCGGAACTTACTTCTTTTGTGGTGACTTATTAATCGAAAGGTTTTCATTCGAGGATCTGCCGGGGGCGTTGTTCATATTTCTTAATTCAAATTAACAACTTTTTAGAACGGACAGACTTTCACAAGGACAACATAATAAAAAACTTACGGGTTAAGATTTTCATCGTCAAATGGGTCCGCATCGTGAAGCATATCCTCTTGCAGGACAACAATGCTGCTTGCACTGCTACTGACAGTTTTCGTCCTAGTTCTATGAAGGGTACAACAAATGAGTACAATAAATAGGAAAGCCAAAATTAATTCTCTCACCTGGGTAGACCGCTTACAACTTGATACTCATCACCTTCGATATTTTTCAGGAAATGGAAACAGAAAAATAATATCTCCTCAAGACGGGCCCTTCTATCGGGCAATTGATGACCGAAGAGGTACCAATCGTACGCAACCGTGTAATATGTTATCTCAGCGGCCGTCAGCGACTTATGAATTAGTCCGTCGGCCCAGAGCGATAGACGTACCAACGATACAAACAATGGCGTTCGATCCCATCCACTGATACAGTGAATTAAAATGCTCGTACTAAAATCCTGAATATATTTCAGAATTAGCTTCAAGTAGTTTTGCGTAATTTGCACTAAATCCCAAGTTTTGTACTCGTTCCAGGCAATTTGAAGCGACTGTGTCGCCGCATTATCGGGAATTGTTATGGACGCATCGATAAAATGCTGTGACCAGTCGAACATTAAATTTTCGCCTGTGTAGCTGTTGTCGCGATACGTTCGGAAGAATTCACAACCCGGATACGGAAGACAAACGATCTCAAAGTCGGAATAGCGATTTTCTTCGTCTGCCTTTTCCGATGACGAGACACTGAAACGAGAGTTTGAATTAAAGATTTCTTCTCGCACGGATAAAGCAACTAAAATATACTCACTACATGAAATATTTGACCTTCTTCATCTCAACCATAAGATCGAAGATTGTTCCTACATTTAATTTATTCAAAAGATAAATATCACTCTTTAGTACCGGCTCGTTATTGAACACATCCCAATTGTTGCTAAGTGGTTCCTCGTTCAGATCGTCTTCGTCGAACAGTTCGCTACTACTGCAAGGAGTCGGCTCGCACCTGTTACTGCTGCTACTACAGCTCGTGCTACTAACTCCGGTAATTGACTCGAAACTTTCGGCACCCTGTTGCATTACGATTTCGACTGCTCGTCGCCCGATAGTCTCCACCTCAAGCGATACAGTAGCCGAACGGCAGATATGCTTGCCGCGATATAGAATAACTGGGATCGGGAATCGTTTGCGACATCTTGCAAACTTTGATTTCGCTAAATGATTTCGTAGTCGCGAACAATCTGCGTTACCTTCGTATATGGTTTCCGGTTGGGCTGTACTGTGCGTGCTCGTTACACCATTCAGTCCGGGCGGTGCCTTCTCACTTTCGGGAATTAGAATCCGCGACGGATATGTGGAGCAAAGTTCACCGTTTAAATTGGGCACTTCGCAAATAATATAGTCAAGTTTGAGGAGACGTGAACAATGCTCGATAACTTCATATTCCTGGTGTGAAAAGAGGGAAAGGTTTTTAATATCCTGACTAGCTTTTTAATGGCAATAATGTAATAAGAAAGAATTGTGTGTAAGCAGGTCTATTCAAGCGAAATATGGAAGAACTACTCTCCCTCATTAAAATAGCAGGTGGTTTCCTCAGCACAACGGCCCTTGCTCCATGGTAGCATCTTAAAAGCAGATAAAGCAACGTTTCTGAAAATGATTGAACTTCTTTTCGTTTCGAAACCTTCAGTGCTGTGCTTTGAATAAGAAAGGACCTACTCCCAATCCAATTGGAAATGTTTTGTCCCAATTGAAGGTCGGTCCACAGGGCAATTGAAAAGGTCAATGCTTTCTCGAGCGAACATTTGAATTTTTTGTACAGTTCGTTTGACAAAGACTGTACCGTTTCCTTTTCGATTGCGCTTCGCAAACCGTTAGGAGATCCGTTCCCATGCAGCTGCATTTTCCAGTTTACCGTACATCAAAGCTTCCATTCCGCGAGATGCGCCTTATTTTTATTTAAAGAAAAATATCGGCCACCTAATCAAGCCCGATTAGAATTTGATAAATTGAGGGCGTTTGGTTTTTATTTACGTTGTTGCTTTGTTGGTTAGACTAGCGCCAGGCCAGTGTACTAACGACGATTCCGGCATGTAACCGAAAGTCCAAAACGCAGTTGTTTCGGGATCGTCTTTTTAGGCGCAAAAACGAAACGACGACGGACCGGAAAAGGAAAAATTGTTCGCGCCACAAGTTCACGTTTTAATTACAATTTGATATTAGGTTTTATGTACTTACCGTGGTACCTCTTTCGCAGCCTAGGGCCGAGTAACTTTTTTTTTCGAAAACTCCCAACAAATTTGACAAGTGGCTCGTATACGATTCCGATGTCATTTCGCTGATACATTTATTCGCGTCTGTAGCTTCCTGCCGAAACTGAGAACAAAACACCAACTGCAACGACTCGAATCTGAACGGGTCGTATTTATATCCTTCTGCGACTCGGAGCTAACGATTTTACAGCGGGCTTGGAAAAAAAATAAGATCTAATGAGTTCTGACAGTGCGAGCGAATGAAGCGAATTGCACGCGTTTTCTGATTCTGTCGCGACGATTTGCGATTTTTTTTTTTTTTTTTGTTGAATGTGTGTGGGATTGGAATGTGTTTTTAGGTGCTGGCGGGGCGCGGGTGAATTGGGATTCGCGAAAAAAAATTATTCGAAGTTCGAACATGTGTTTATTTTGAGTGGAATGTCATTTATGTGCCGAGCAGAGTGAAGTTGGTTGTAGGTGAAATTTGGTTAACCGGAAGTGTGGGAACATTTCTCCGAAGATATGTGCAGCAAAAACATCCAACGGCTTAACTCATGTCGCTGCTTTTTTGAATGCTGGAGAACTGACTCGGGCCGACCTTGACCATCAATAAAATAATAAAGCAAAACAAAAATAAAGACGCAAACAAGAATGGGAACACCAATCAGACAGAAAATAACAATTGCGAAGTATAGTTTGGATAGTGTGGACAACTTCATATATCTTGGGGCTAATCTAGTGAAAGACGGTAATAAAACGGATGAAAGCGTGTCAGCCAGGTCGAAAAACATTGTTTCGAGTAAACAGTGAACGCGTTTAAGCGAATAAAGTAGATAGGAATTTTATCTAAACGAAAAAATCTGAAGTACCACACTAAAGTGACGCGTTTGACGATTACCTTCCATCGGTTTCCGTAGTGTAGTGGTTATCACGTGTGCTTCACACGCACAAGGTCCCCGGTTCGAACCCGGGCGGAAACAAGTCGGAGTTAAATTTTTTTTTATTTGCTTACAACAAAATGTATTCCGCCCTCATAATCACCGCGCTGCATCAAACACGTGACCTGCAAAGTGTAGTAAAACCAACCGCATTAATAAAACAAAATCGAAAACTTTAAAACCTCTTTCTATTCAAAAATATTTACATGCGGAACATTTCGCTGGCTACGCTAATCGTTCGTTTCGCTTCGCTACTGGTCGGCACTGGATACGGGAATTTTAACGTTTGTTGCGGGACTACAGGCGTTGTGAACGATGAATTTCATCGTCGACAATTGCATCGGCTGCGGTGTCTTGAGCGTGAAAATCGGCGCTGCGACTGTGCCGTTTTGCTGAACGTTGGAAACGCTGCAGTTTTGGTGCGACCAGAGCACCTCTTTCAGCTGCTTGACGAGTGCTTTTAGTTGATTGTTTTCGGCCGCCAGTTCGGCATTCTTTCGTTTCAGATCGCACTGTTCCTTCTTGACTTTCCAACGGTATCGCATGGCGGCCATGCGTCGTCGCTCCATGCAATCATCGTAGATTTCCGTCGGGCTCGATTTGTTCAGGAATTTGGCGGTATGCGTTCGTTTCGTTGACGGCGTATTGCTGGACGATATTTGGTCGGTCGCAGGCTCTTTTGAGCTGTTCAAAAGCGCCTTCAATTTGTCTTTGATCGAAATTTCGGGCTGTTGTAGTTTCGGCTCGGCGGGGGCTGCTACTTTGGGTAGGATTAGCGGTCGCGATGTTTGTACAATTGCTGTACCGGGAATGCTGAAGGCGATGATTTGCGTTGATGGAAGCAGGTTAATAGTTGCCGGCACTAACATTTGCTTCACCTGTGGGTTGGGGAAAATGGTTGACGGCTTCGAGACATGCGATTGGATTTTTCTAAGCGGTTTCGACTTCTTTGATAGTTTCTTGTGTTTGCATATGATTTTTTCGGGTAGAATTAGCTTCTGTTTTTCGACTTTAAACTCGTCGTAACTCTCTCCGGACGCCGGGGTTGTGGTCGTTCCGTCGAACGTCGCAAACACTTGTGGAGTGTGAAGTGACTCTTCAGACAGCAGAAGATTTTCGGGTAAGGTTTGCGATACCGAGGACACTTCGATTCGGGGCGTGCTACTTTTCGACTCGACCGCCCGACGAAACGTCTCATCGAACGGATTGACATGCTTCAGGTCGTCGAACAGGCCAACGTCTTCGCAATTTTTGATAAGTCGCGTTGGAGTTGGTGTCTGGTCCGCTACGAATTTAATTTGTTATTGAACTTTCTTCCAACATTGAACAAAAACCTTTTACCAACAAAAGCACTTGCAGCCTTGCTTGTAATTCCCAAATTCAAGATCATTTCGTGCTTTTTTTCGTGCACTGAGAGGTGGTCGTCGTTTGTAAAACTCATTCCGCAACCTTTGGCCTTGCAGGCAAAAGGCTTCTGGGTTTCGCTATCCATTAGAACAACTTCAGAAAGACTGCATCACTTTTCAAATCAGTTGTTTGTGGTTCTAATTAACTATAACTGGCACTTGTAATTTTATATTCCTCTTCGCAAAATGCAATTTCACCTCAGATCTCTTGACAAAATCTTAGTTTCTGTTTACAAAAAAGTGACGTTTTCCGAATGTTTGAACTCTAATTTCACAGATGGCGCACAAGATGCTCTGTTCAACACAGGGTGCTTGAGATTCACTGGATCCGGTTTTCCCCTTTTTATGTCTCTGGTCTATCTTCACAAAAATTTCAAACTCTATACATATATTAAATCGTTTGAAAAATAAAATTCTTAATAATAATAATAGATTTAGTCCCTTCATGCAAAATGGGCGGTTCATTCCCAACCCCGAGAGTTGTAGAAGGAATCCCCATTTGGGCGCACTTTTAATTTAGAAATAAATAAACTGCAAGAAAATATCGAAAACTCCTGACATGTCGAATTTCGTCACATCTTCGTGAAAATGTATGTAGGCATTTTACTGTGGGGAGCAATCCCTTTACAACTTTCAAAAATTAAATTTTTTTTTTCACATATTTTGAAAGAATACAGCGTATCGAACGTTGTGAATGAAATTTCGAAACAAAAATCCCAAACTATCCTAAAGGACGCGAGGTAGATAATATTGCTCGAAAATATTCTAAAAAAGGATATATCAATTCACAGATATATGCTATAGAAATACAAGTGACGATGTGAGTGAGTTACAAGTTGGCAGTTTCTTATATGTGCCTGGAATCGCTGATTCGGTAAGTCATTAAAACTAAGAGTTTTTTTTGCATTGAAACTTTAAACGCGATTATCTCGAAACTGCATCATCAAAAACTCCTATTGTAGCTCAAGAAGTTATGGATCGATTTGGCTTGGGAGCTTTCTCTCTATCTGGCTTCAGCTAAGAGGTTGTATTGTCTCGTACTCTTGAGATGGGGATTACTTGCCCACGTAGCATGAAGGGATTAAGTCAATTATTAATATATCGGAAGGATATACCTAAGATTTTGAGGATATCACGTAAATAAACCACTATTTTCGAAAAATAAACATTTGATTGAAAAGCCTCATATCTTTTATTTTTTATTTTTTTTTTGTAATTTTTTAGGTACATCCTTTCCATTCATCTGTTACTATTTCAAAAATATTTTAGTTTTCAGTTTAAGATTAATAGAAAAAATATGACAAATAGAGCAGTTGTCGATGTCACCCAAAAGACGCCTAAAAGAATAGAAAGCCGCCTTTTTTCAACACTTGAAATTTGTAATAATATCATGTCAAAATTTTAAAATGATGCGATTATCAATCAATCAATCAATATTTATTAGTTTATCCACTTATGTCTAATATCTCATAATTTATAGTTTAGAGAACAGATAATTCAAAATCTTAACAGCTAAATTAAACCTAGTAAGCTGTGTAAAACAAAACATTTATGACAATTTTAGTTACATAAATTCAAGGAAAAATGTTTTCAAAAGACCTTGTGTAGTGGTGATGCGATTATTTTATCAATTTTTACTTAAAATTGTGAGGGAGCTAGCTTTTTGAACTTTCAATGGAGTAGAAGCAACCATATTCACAGAAATAGCGTCAATATTTTTTACTAGATATAATATCTGTTCGTTTCACTCCTGATCAGTTTCTCATTCGAGATTTTTCATCTCCCTCACAATCTCAGAAAAAATTGTTTGCAGTCACCATGGAAACCGGCCTTAATGCTCTCCTACTACATTTACATATAGTCACTAAGTTTCAAGTTTCTTACATACGCCCTTCCACTGATTTTTCGTCTAAGACCCTACCAACACCACCTTCAAAAAGGGGCCACATAAAGTTGAATACGTTGACTATCCAATAAAATTTTTTAGTTGAGTAGCTTAAAGATTTGTGAGCTCTTTAAATAGCTTCGCTATTTTTTTAAAATCGATTACAATAATTTATATTATATACACTTTGCGTAGCACACTTTTTGTCAAAAATTTTAACAATGCTATTTAAAGGATAAACATTTCTATGCCGGTCATCGGTGACCCTCATGGCATTCAACGTGTTAAAATGATAAAGTAAAAGTTGATCGAATTTGTTGGGTTGGAAATGTCCTTAAAATAAGCTGCGGATAGAAAAACAAAAATTACGAATTCAAAAACTCATACAGTCCCGTGGGAGTAAAGATTTCTTTGGTCTACTCAGTTCTTTTTCTGTACTGAAATACATAATTGCATAATTAGCTTCTAAGTATTTATAGGGGTAGTCACGTGTGAAGGCTCTTTTTTAATGCTTTTTTGGAAATTTGTTTTGGAGAAGTAAATAAAGATACAATCATGAAATTTTTACCACATATTTATGCACATTTTGAACACACTTTACTTTCAGCCCGAAATTGTCGTTCATTGCTGAGGTACGCGGCAACTTAGCCACTCATTTTTATTTGTTTCCGGTAGACACGATTCCGAGCATTCTGCTTATCTCAAATAAAAAATCAAACGGCATTTTAATCTGTGAAGTTTGAACTAGTTTTGGAACCTACCGCAGTAGGTATATTGCAATCACCATAAAGGTTCAGATTTCTAGCTAGGGAAAATTCTCCAATTTTCTAATTATTATTCGCTCAGTGCTCCTACTCTTACGAAAACCCACCCAGGCATTTTTCCTTTTTTCAGGGTTTCTAGTCCTAAAACGTGAAAATACAAAACATCAACAATTAATTATTCATTTTTTTTGTAAAGTAAAAAGTAACCGAAATACGAATGTGTTCAAATAACTTACAATAATTAAAGCACCAAGGATGAGTCGCCCAAATACAAACAGTAGCAATTATCGCTTACAATGGAATCACAACATACATATAACTCTTATATGACTTGGTGGATATGGACTTAACGCCCAGCCAAGGATACAAACATCAATTTACTGAATTGATTTACTGTTGGGGCAGTGTTCCTCGCCATAGCGCAAAAGAATTAATCACAAAGAAGGATGCCAGTAGTTTTTGCGAAATTTTAAGCCGTAGTCATTTATTTAAAAAAAATTACCAGACGGGGCCGTGGACAATGGCAATGCTTTAACCTTTTGATCTAATAGCCCAATTAAATGATATCGGCTCACATGTGTCGTTGGGATTGGTACTATAGTTGGTAATGCGGTGTAGATATTTCAAAGAATTACACAAAACTTTTCAGACTCTTTTCCTAGCCAAATCTTAAATGCATAAATCGCTCACACTGGAATAGTTCATTTTCTTTAAACTAAGAGCTCTCTCGACATTATTTTCTTAAGGTACGAGTAGATAGGTGTTTGCCGACTTTATTCCGTATCAAAGAAAAGCAAACCATTTCTCGCAACTTCTCGGAAAACTTCACCAAAAGAGATTCAAGCATTACGGGTCCTTACGTATGTCCGGTATCGCACATACCGGCAAAAGTGGAAAATTGATGCGCGAACATTTGTCGCCACACCGAAAATAATCAAAGCTTTTCCGTACTGAATGGAAAACTTGCCTTTGGCTTTAGTTAGTTAACGTGAAACTGCCGTGGAAAATAGTCACTTTTGAGCTGTGTAAATCGAATGAATTCAGAACGGCCTGGTTTTCTCTTCTTTTCTTTTTTTTTAGTTTAAGAAAAAAAGGAAATTTTTTTAGTTTTAAGTTTTGCGACTTAAGTGCGAGCAAAGTTATTGTGTCGGTTGTGAAAATTGCAATCGAGTCTGCCCGCAAAGCAAGGACTCGATACCGAAAGCAAAAGTGATAAGAAAATAAGTAGCTGCTCCGAAAATCTTTTGAGAAGAAAAAGTGCCGCATTGCAGATAAAAATATACAATGTTCCGGGTAAATGATCTCCGATCAATTTTCTTCTATTTTTGTCTATGCCTGGCTTGAGTGCAGTGAAAAAGGATCCTTTTTATTTTTCATTGGAAAAATTTCCTACGGACATTAAAAATCGAATAGAACTAAAAGCAAAAAAACATGGATTCAAAATTGTGCTCATGAATATTAAATGAAACGAGGGTGGCTTCGAAATGGAACAAAGATAAGATTTTTTGTAAATGGGTTTCTTCACTTTAGGCCAAAGCCAAGCAATTAACTACATCTTTGGAGGGGGAGGGGACGACAGAAAATGGAAGAAATAGATTGCATGAATTGCAGCAACACATGTCCTCTCTGCGCTTATCGATTTTTAGCCATTAGGGCGGAATATCTCAGCTTCTCACAACCCACTTTTTGCTACTTTCGACGAATCCTACGTAGACAATTGACCAAGTTTGTGTGTTTTTTTCCTTCTTCGTCTCTCTAAATAAGGATAGATAATAGCAGATAGTAGTTTGAAATTCGTGCCCATCTGAAGAGAACTAGGATACAGAACTGCAGGCAAAATCCAACATGCAAATGGTCAGGCTTCCTCCCCCCATACACTTGCATAACAATTTAATGATAGCATCACGTTGAGTAAATGAGGATGCGCTGTACAAATAAAGGAATATCCTGTTTTAAAAACAATGAGGAATTCAGGAACATAAAATTAATATTTAACGCTGAACCAAAAAACGTGAAACAATTTCGTTTTCATTGATTTGTATTCGATCTTCGGATGAAATACGACGTAATAAAACCTTTGTTCTCAAGACTCCTTGAAATTTTTGATATATACCAAATACAACTATGGATACCTACAGACTGCTGTCGTCATCAGAAAGTAGCCAGTAAATTGGGAGCATTGAGAAATTTACTTCTTTTATATTCGGCTCCTGTCTTCTTTTTTTCAACCGACAAAAGAAGGCGTGCGTATGAAAATCGTACCTACAAATTAAACGCAGAAAAAAAAAAATTTAAAATTAAATTGAACCCGACTATTCATAAAAATTAAAAACTAGTTTTAGACCAGAGAAATTTTTGTTTATAATTTTAGAATTTTACGAGTTAACAGAATGTTCGGCTTTAACGTGGGTTTTGTTATTTGCAGGCCGCTTTTTTTTTGGCAAGAGACATTGACAATTTTAGAAATTTCTTTTCATATTCTGAAAGTTTGGTAGTTCTTGTGTATGTCGGGCGTGTATCAAAATTCACATCAATCAAATTTCTTAAAAAGCTGAACTTTGTGTAGAGTGGATTGATTGTGTGCTGGTAAAGACACTCCACGTTGTTTAAAATAACGAGAGAAATTTTGCGGTCGAGTCTCAAATTTATCATCTTCCTTACGTAAAATAATGTACACAATTAGATTTTTTTGTATTTAGACACATTTAATGCCACATTTATCATTATTGCCTATTTATGGTCTGCGTGCCAGGTGACCATTTAGCCTAATGGCTATTAAATTGTATGATCTAAATATTAATCATTATGCTAAATGTGGCTAAGTGATCCATTCAAAACGGGAATTAGGAAATAAATGCCCATTTTACATGCTGTAGCTCATCAACTTGTGTCAACTTCTTACTAATGAATCTGATAAGAAGAAAAAAATGATTAGTTTTCAACAGATTTTCGAATTTTAAGATTCGCGATAATATGCATTTATTGCTAGCTTATCAGTTATCACGTAAAAAATTGGTTTTCAAGAAAAACTGTTGAATGACACATCTTCTTTTTTAGGAAGTCTATGGATAATGTATTTAATGTTTTTTATTGAGAATTAGTAAATTTAGGCAGTGGCGTAACGTCCATGGAAGCAAGAGAAGCATTTCTTAAAAATATCTAAAATGTGGGGGGAGGTTGGAAGCAATGAAGAATTCGCTTCCAAGGGCAGTAGAAATTCTTGGCTGCAGCAGAGAACTTACTTAAAAAACGAGTGAATTAGAGCCAATAACCTAAATTTTTACTAGAGATTGATTGCAAATTCTATCAAACATTTTTTGATTTGATCTAGAAGTTACTTTTCCTTCATGGGATTTCCAGCGTTTTTTTAAGTAAAGAAAAGGGTAGAAGAACTGCTTCAATTGCAACTAGCTTTATTAATTAATTGTTCCTGATGCATAGACTTTTTAATTTTACAATTCGGAAACAAAATTAAATTTTTCCTTTAGTAGGTCTCAATTAGGTATACACAAAAATAGTACTGTCGTTTTGTTTCGTGATTTTCGCCGAAAATTCTATCTTTACATATTGAGCCAATAATTTATATTAGATATATTTAGAGTGCCTGGAATTTATTTTAAATTCAGTGTTATCATTTGATTTGATGATTATTCCAAGTTCCAACTGTCGTTGATTTCATTCTAACATTTTGGTATCAATATAATATGAAAAGGTAGTGTACAAGCGATATAACAATAACCCAATCTTAGTTAGAAAAAAAACCTGAAGTTAATTACATATATGATATTCTTCTCGTACAGTTGAGGCTGATTTCTCTCGAACAATAACTGATTTTCTTTTGCAGCGATTCGATGTACAAGATAATAAACTTCTTTAAGAATCCACAAGCGCCAACGATCAATAAAAATGAAATTGAATAAAAAGAAAATTTTTAAAATGAAGACCGAAAAGTAAAGAAAATGATCTTGGCACAATGTGAAAATACATGGTGTTAGTTTATAAGTGGTCCCTTTAAGGGGACTAATATTTAACCAAAACGCTTAAAAACGCAGCTACCCCGCAAACTAGAGAACGTAGCGTAGTATTAGCTACGGATCATGGAGTTACACGAAGAAAAGGGAAATACCTTACAAAAAACAAAATGGATTATACGATTTGCTGGTTAGTATAATTGTTTTTTTTTTTTTGTAATTAAAATAAAACTATTTTTCTAGTGTTAAATATATATTTTTTTGTTTGTTTTATGATTTAACAGCGAGTTCCGTTTTATTGTAGTGGACTTTTACAATTCACTATCACACATTATGAATATTATAATTTTGTAGTAAAATGAAAAAAGTTAAGAAGACGAAAATTTATTTGCATGATCTGATTGTGTTCTGTATTGGGTACCGAACATAATACATATATTATTGGCTATTTTTTATATTCAGATTTGCGAAGTCTACTTGAAACGGTGTGTCATTAAGTTGGATTTATTGATTTGAAAATAGAACTCGTTGTTAGACAACAATACAAATAAGACAAGATATAATACTTCAAAAGAAATATTTGATATGATTCCGTTTATGACAAGGCAACTGGTGTATCCTCTTTATCCAGTGATCACAAACAAAGAAATGAAGTACTTTATAATCTACTCAAATCGACTACTCGTATGTAGGACTTAAGCGGTTGTATTGTGTGGGCGAATTAAGTGAGAAGCATTAACTCTTTTACATGTCTCCATTTGGCTTATATCCAAAACATTTAGTTGTGTAAAAGTTCTTATTCTGTTGTGCCTATTTCTTTTCGTGTTTGTAACACAATCGCAAACAGGATACATGTATGATTTGTTGTTTTGGATTAATACTTGTTGAATGAATAAATGCGTCCTTAATTCCTTTAAGAATTTGGAAACTGTATTTTAAAGAGACTTTTTTATATTGAATTTTATCGCATGTGAAAAACGATAAATGGGTGTGCACGAAAGGACAACTTGTTAAATTTTGTATTTATTATCTTGTGTTTAAAGTTATTAACTTCATTCTCCTTCAAATTTCGTACAAAGAACTAATTTTAAACTGAATATCAAAATTCCTATTGGAATGGTCAAAGTCGCCATATCGCGATGCTAACGGCATTTTTTATACTCTATACGAAAAATCAATTTAATTAGTCAATCAATTTTATATCCGGCGAAAATGGGGTTGTATACGTTTTAACGAATTCCGTCATATCTCTCTGGTCCGATAAAATATCCAATAGATATCGTTTCGAATTTTTTAGATATTTTAAAAGGGTCGTTTGGTTTTGTATATTCGAGGTCTGATGGGTAATCGATACGGTGTTTTCATACACTCGAACAGAACTGTACTAAAAGCGATTCTCTAAGTCTATCGCAATTCTAAAACAAAATTTTGTTATAAAATATTCGTCAAAATCAATAAATTGCACCTTGTTTTTAGTACACCACTTTTATATCCTTCTTTACAACTCTCTTCTATTCTGGTCTAATTTAAGTTGTAGAAGAACGCGCGTAGATCATGAACGATTTATTGAATATTGGGCACAGTCCTTTACAATCATGTGGAATACGTTTTCATATCAGGCAATTTAAGTTTCTTGAGAGCAGAACAGATATAAATTTGGTTTACTATAGTCTGGACTGGAGCCCTATTTACAAAAAAAAAAGTTATTGGAGTTGGTCCAAAGACATGTACAGAACTCCACGAGAATGCATTAACTATAAATAAAGACTGCAGTATTCTATACTGCCAATTTTACAACTAAAGAAAAGGAGACCACCTCTCATAAAGACTTTTAAAACTCTTAATAGTCACTATGACTGTCATGTGAAAAAACTGCATACGCGAGAAAAGATTTTTATCTTCTGTTATGCGGATACCAGGATAAAATCAATAAGAGACTACGTACTTATTGCGAATCCAACTGGAATTTTTAATCTCTGCCATAGCCGTAGATATGTGGAATTCCTTAGCAGCGCATCTGCAATCAACAGCTTCAATAATCGATTGGACAAATTTTCTTACATACCGCCCTTTTTGTACTGACTCATTCTCTCTACATTAATAATTTAAACTCTATAAATATATATAGATATATATATATATATATCTAACTGTTAGAAAATATGAATATAGACAGCTCTTAGGTTTGGATGAGGTGAGAAGAAGGCCAAAGGAATGGCCTTCTGGTTGTTATGTCTCAAGAACTACTTATGCTAGAAATTTCAAAGAAGGTTCTTGTAGCTCTTAAAATATTATAATAAAAATATCAACAGTGGGTCAAGATCCTTATCAGAGAGGACGATCTACACAAATAAGTAGAATGAACAAAACCACAGTGTTTATATCTCAAGAACGGCTTACACTGTAAGCCTGAAATTTATAGCATGAACACATTGCATAAATAAAATATTATTATCTATATATTAATATAGAAAATGATTTTTTTCTTAGCGCGTAATTTTAGAATACTTCATAAAGCAAATTCTTGTACTTTACTTTTATTATTAATATTTTGATTATATTTTTCATTCATTGCACTTCGTTTCAAGAAAAACTATTCAAAGCAAAAAAAGTTAAATGAAGAGATAACTAAACGACAAACATCAAAAACACAACGTTTACTAGCTTCCAATTACATGACTGAGCAAATACAATTTCAGGGTGAACTCGAGTTAATTGAATAATTCTTTTATATGAATTTCGTATAGTTGCACTCGAACCTTCAAGAAACCATTGAAATGCACTTTTTAAATGTAAATCATATGCTGCCATGTGAGTTGAGCTTGTATGAAAATATAAGTAAATTTATTACCTTGGACAGATACGAGTATTTTGTAATATCATGTTGACCTTATGAAAAACTTTACAAAGGATAATACTTACATACGATAAAATTATATTAAAAAGAAATTTAATTTCAAATGACTAATTTTGATAAACGTTATGTGGGCTCGGAGGCGACCGATTTTGCATACGTTCCCATAAAAGCAGAAAGAAGTGCACTCTATGCAAAGACGGAATTATCACCGTTTTTCTACCAATCCAATTGAAATTTTGCAATCAAATTTAATTGAACTGTCTTACATGTCAGGTTCAACTTATTGCTCTCTTTTTCTGGCTTCTACATGTCGTCGCTTATTCCAATCTGGCTCGACGACTTAAAAATTGTTTCTATTTTTTCTAAAAAGGACTATTAACTTTCTTTGAGAATTCAGCTATCGTGAAATTTAATTTAGCTGGTAATTGATAAGTGGCAGTAAAAGTAATTTCCACTACAATATGTTTTTAGCTACTGATTTGAGCGGTCAGTACAGATACGATTTTTTTTTAAATAAGTGGACGAAATTTTGGTAAATTTCATTAGATACATATTTTTTTTATATTTTTTTTGTTAGCGTAATAAGATTTTTTTTTATTTTCATCGGATAACATTTGAACATTGGTATAGATATTCGCGCGAGAGTATCAACCTAAGCGGATACTCACGGATACTACTATTCATGAGTAATTTGGTTGACTGAATTTTTTATTCGTCTTCGTTCTTTGATACCATTTTAAATATTTGCTTTCACCTACTAAGCTTTGCCCCTCGCTATAAAATATTGTATGGGCGTCCCTGACTATAGCAGCCTTAAAAATAGGTTAAAATAATTTAGTTACGAATTTAAACTTAAGCTTACGATTAGTCCTTGACAAAGAAAATATGTACTTGCTAGACATTTTTGATAAATTACGTGTTCTTTAGTGGTATTACTCTAAAAATAAATATTTTTCGGATCAAAAAGAATGAAATCGAAATAGAGACCCTTTTATTTTCTTTCAACTGCCTGATGGTAGACGTACAAATTACGAAATCATATCAAATATTTACTGTGTTTGTATATTTAAAAACAGATAATGCAAATATAAAATTAAGGTTTTATAAAAGATTAATATTAACAAATTACAAAATACTTTCTTTTCTGTATATTATGAAATTAAAGTTTTATTGCTGTTAATGAACCTCTGCCAGGCAGACAATTGTTTCCCACGTAAGTTTTAGTTGAAAATTTCAATTTCATTTATTTCATTTGATTTTATATTATATATTTTTCGTTTATTGATTTGTGTTCTATACGTTATTAACAAATTGTATTTCACGTACTATTTGATTGTTAGCATTTATTTGAACCATCTAAAACCAAAATAAATATTTTGTTTCAAGAAAAATAGTAAATCTACAAAAAACTTTATTGTAAATACTGTATTGAATATAGCTCATCATTTCAATTTTTTTATTTTTTTTTATTTTAGCTGCTTTTTAGTTCCAACACTGATTAAAAGAGACTGAACACAATTAACCTTGTGTTGTTGATTATTTTTAATATTTGAGTAAAGCTAGTCATGATTTTTAGATTTTTTTAAAAAATGTAGTGAATTATATAAGGGACTGTTATGTACATATGATATAAAAACATAAGTACGGAAACGAGAGATTACACCAGGAATTTTAATTATATTAGGTGTGTTTTCTTGCGATTTATCCAGATCGAGAGTAGTGATTCAAATTTGTATAGAAAACACCAAGAATACTGTGGTTTTTTTATTTTTTTATTGCTTTTTTCTGTAGATAGTAGGCTAGAATATAGATTTTAACCGGAATAGTAGCCCCAGTACTGGGGTAGCTTTTCGCGATAAACTCTCAAATCTAGCCAACTATCTACAGGATAAAGCAATAAAAACATGAAAAAACAACAGTATTATTGGTGTTTTCTATACGAATTTGAATCACTACTCTCGATCTGGATAAATCGCAAAAAAACACACCTAATATGTATATTTGATATATTTTGTATTTATTTCAAATCTTCTTCAATATTACTTTAACTTTCTAAATAGTCAAATAACTTTTTTCATTTCATTTGAAGAATCTGTTTTTGGGTTTATTTAATGAATTGTTCATTTATGTTGGAATCGCTATTTTAAGAACGTATTCGAAAAGTTTGCAATGGCTATAATAACGTTAAGAGAACCTCTCCAAATAATCAGTTCACTTCTTACTTCATCATTCAGACCTCAAAGTCAAACTGCAAATATAATGATACAATTTTTTCACAAGATTTTCGCAAATTTAAGTCAATTTTGCAGGAATAACCCCTATAAAAAATATAATATTAATATTTACATAAGGAAAATAAATTTTCTCTCCTTTTAATTTCTTTTGACTTTGTCACCTGTTTACTAACTAAAACAAGTCAAGCTAAGCAAAGACATCAACCAAAAATTTATCTGGGACATCGTCTAACTGTTACAAAGCAAACTATTCGTATTTGTCCTAAATATATGTAAGAAAACGTATTTCTTACACAATATTTTCAAAATATATTGTCGTTAATTATAACATTTTTTTACGACCCCCAAACAGTTTTGGACCAAGCTAGACAATAATTGAGAGGGTTGAGCGATATTCCAAATAGGTATTATAATAATAATAATAATCAATGGCGCAACAGCCCAAATCGGGCCTAGGCCTTGAAGTAATGCTAGAGTTACTTCATTTCGAGACCAACGGAACACTAGGAGGTGAAGTGGTCAGCAACACGCACGTCCGTGATTATTACCCCGATTTTAACTCAGGTACTCATTTACAGCTGAGTGAACTGGTAGTCCGGCACTCAATCCCATTCTCGAAAATTACTTGTCGCCAAGAAGATTCGAACCTGGTACCAGGTGCACCGAAGGCAAGTGCTCTAGCCACTAAGCCACCCAGACTCAAAAGCTAGGTATTATACAAAATTCAAACTTAGAAATCACAATAATTGAAAAATAAGGTATTCAGGCATCTACACCATAGCTTGGGTCGCTATGTTATAGTTTTTGTATATTGCTCTGATTTGTGACTACAGAAAAAAAAATTGTAACCTTTTTAAATAATTTATACAACATTTTTATTGAAACAAAATACATCGCACTGTTTTAGAAAAATAAGAAACAGAATATTCGGCATTCTTACAAAATTATTATTTCTGTAAATTACACACATAAATTTGTTTTCATTCATTTTCCAAGATTTGAAAAAATCTAATCCTAATAAATGTTACTAATAATAAATTGTTTCTTATTGAAAACTTACAAGTGTAATTTAAACAATAATTTTAAAATTACCAGAAAGAAATTCAAACTCTTAATTACTATTAGCATGTATTTTTCATAATTAGAACTGTTTTTTTTACTGAATCAGAGACACGTATGTTACTAAAATGTGAAAAAAAGATATCCCACAACAAAACATTCTCAGTCATAAAATTAGAAATTCTCATTCTTGCTTCCATATTTGCTTATGTCTAATTTCCATTTTTTCTGTTTATTTGTTTTATTTTTCATTTATTTTCATATATGTTTTACATTTTTTTTACATTTTATTACATCGGTAATTTTTGCGTTGAAAATATTCCAAAATAGATAAATTTGGACGCGCCAGATGACTGAACATGTCGTTTTCCATTCAACACATGAATACATATTTTATGCAGAAAGTATGTAGAAGGCAGATAAGTGGAAAATCGATTAGCAAAGTTAAAAATAAATCTACTTATAATAGTACGGTACTATGTGTATACAGTAATGGAAGTATAAGTGCTACTCTGTGACGCCTTACCCACAATATTCTAGTCCCTATGATCTTTAGTGTAGAAACACGGAGCTCCTGCGAAGGCTGATGTTTCCGGCAAATAACTTTTAGACAAAGGACGGAAAGCATTCCACCTATGACCTAAATTATTCTTAGGCAATCAATATAAATTGAGAATAGAAATGAAGTGTAATGTTTGTTAATTTATAATAAGGATTTTTCTTACATATTCAACACGAAAAAATATTTGAATCTTTTCCTCTATCCAGATATAAAAGAGGAACTCTATTTCGTCTAAGTCCTGGTTCTACTAGTTAGTGCTAGCACATACTGGAGACTAAAGAGTTGGGCATTTTCAGTTTTATCCGTATCCGCATATATAGAGCTCTATGCGATTATTAAGTCGCGAATCGGTCAAAAGGGATTTGTCTTGCATATTCAACTATTTATAGTAGTTCGAACGAAACTAAAGCTTTTATTACACTGTATGACCACGCTGTCAAATTCCAGTAATATGCAATGCGAAGTAGGCGAATACAAATAAATCTCACAGTCAGATTTATTTGTATTCGCCTACTTCGCATTGCATATTACTGCAATTTGACCACTTGGTTAAACAGTGTAATACAAGCTTAAACGATCGGTGTGCGCGCTTTCATTTGAATGCTCATCTTCAACTAAACTGTCGCCCGATTAAAAATCACTGGTCTTCGGTTCTCTGATACATTCTCACAGGGTTTCCATAGTTTCACGTGTACTGAGGGTGATATCAAATTTTTAAGACGGCCACAGACGCAATACATTTTCTCTGTTAATTAATCGATTTTCTTCATTTCATTAACTGGCATGCCACTGCATCCTTAAACTATCTTAGATGAAGGAGTCAGCGCCTATTAAATGCAGTCTTTATGTACTATTATCGAAGTTAGGTTTGTATTTATTGTTATAATAAATGTATTCGGAATCACCATGGATTAATTAGGAGGAAAAGATTCACAGTTGAAGGCCCTGCGTCCAAAACATTGTCTAAACAAGCCACCACAAATTAAGTCTCCATATCGAAACTTTTTTGGCAAACCTTAAATTACATTATCTTTTCTAGGACAGTGATATAATTGTGTATAATGTTCATTTATATTAATATTAATATTAAACTTTAAAATTAATTTCATAATAAATTTTTTTTTACTTGAATAAGATCCATCTTAAATGTTTGCAACCAAAACACAAAAACCATCCTCAAAAATAAAAACAACATCTTCGAAAGCGAGATACAAGAAAAAGAGATTTTCTTTTCCTCATTTTCTTTTTATTTACAGCAACATTGGGAGTACTTATTAGCATCTGGATTCCACAGGTGTCAGCCGAATGCCAAAGTACGATTTTCTTTTTGAGAAGAAAAAATAATTTAAAAGCAATAAATTTAAATTGAAAGAAGCTCGAATTGAAAGAAAATGACAATTTACAATATTGTTGAATCGATAAAGAGAGATCTATTAATTAATTTAAAGAACAAGCAAGAGCAAACTATAAATTGAAAGCAATGCTGATATCACAGTACAATATAAACATACAAAATACAACACCTCCATATATATACGTAATTAATTACACAGAGAAGGAGGGGGAAAATGAGAGATAATTTATGAATTAATTTTATTTTTTTTTTGATCTAAAATAACCGAAATTTGTTATAGTATTTTTACTATTCGTAAAAATTATTGTGATGTCTACTTTTCGATAATGTTAGCTAGTTTATGTTGTACTGCATTTTTACACGATATTCACAGATATATGACATCATTATACATAATTAAATATTTAATTGTAATCGAAATTAAAAAAAAAAATGCGCCTTGCATCTTCTAAACAACTGCATGAAGTGCACACAGTGCTGCAAAGGCATTGCTTGCCTTTGGCAACATTAAATATGACAAATTTATGCAAGAAGCATGCATAATTTTTGTTTCATTCATATTAAGAAGTGCACGTCATAATAAATAGAATTAATGAAAAATATATAGAGTACCTACTATTAACATTTACACATTTTAAAATTTTGTGTGTTAGAATGATAGAAAACTTGTACAAACATTGTTATTGGTACTTATTGAGGAGTATAGGAACGATATTCAAATAAAATTGAAAAAAAAAATTGGGCAGTAAAATTAGTGGTGAAGCTCCAGTCGTACGAATAGTTTCCATACAATAGTCATTTAAAGTTTATCGCACGATCAAACATTACCTGCTTAGGGCATCAAAAAAGATTTGCCTCAGATGTTAATGACTTTCCTCTCTCAACTAATCGAAACAATTTTTTTGTTGGAATGTTATCATTTAGATTGTTTATTAACTAAAAATGGGCACTATTCTCACCAATTACAATGTTGTAAAAATTATGTTGGTTAAAAGAAAATGAATCTGTTCCCGTAGTGCACTGGTCGAATAGAATTCATTAGGCTGAGCTTGATTATGGATGACTTAACTCCTTTCGTTGCCAAAAATCATTAAAATTGCACTTTAATTTTATGATTCATTAAATAGCTCAAGAAATCTTTCAGCTTCGAAGTCGAAATGTTACTCGAAATGTTTTGGAGTCTAAAATAAACTCCTAGACAATAATCCTTTTAACAGAGTTAAAATTGTTTAAAAACTTTCACACTGTACTAGGAACCAAAATTAGCAATATCATGTACCCCTATTAGCAGCAACATAAATATCCTTTAAGGTGGAATTTAAGAAGCAATTAATTATTGCCAGACGACTGTTGCCAAAACTAGAGCAGTGATTAATGGAGCAATACAGGTCAATATCATGATAGTTGCGTCAATATTTCGGTAATGTAACAATGTTTTCACAGATTGCTGGTATTGTTCGCCCTATAGTTGCTATATTTCCATAAAATTCTTTAAAATGTTATATGTCAAAGAATTAAAAAAATTTAACACTGTAATTTTTTACCACTAAAACAAAAAGTGGTAGAAACAAGCTAATTAATTAAGTATCTAATTACCACACAAAAGCCCTTAAAAAATTGGTGCTAAGCTTGCGATAGTTCACAATCACTTATAACAAAAAAAATTGGATGATTTCACAACCTGACTTTATTTTCAACCAAAAACAGTCAAATATTTGGCATAGTGGCATAGATCGTTTTTTTTTTGCAGCATGAAGGCTCCATAAAAATTTTATACCAGTTCAAAGCTATGATATTCGTGTAAATTTTAACAAGTTTGATAGTCAGTCGGATAATTGAGAGTAGCTCACGCCTGTTACATATGGGAGGATAATATTTATTATAATTTCGATGTAACTGTTTTGTTTAGAGTTGATGTATTCACTTTGGAAATATTTATGTATTTTGTTTAATCAAGTTACAGTTATGATCGAAAAGGAGATCTGAAAAGTTTTGGTTAACATATCTACTTGTATGTTGCTCTCTTGTCTTTTAAGATATACCTTTTGATGTTCAGTAGAAATCTTAAATATGTAAATGTTTCATATTATATATTTAAATCGCTCATTTTTCCTTTCTATACAATATATATTCACAAAATAAATAAAACTCATATAATTATGTTTTAACAAAAATAACACACAAAATCCACTTACATTTACACTTGAAACACTCCAGAGTCTGAGCGCATGGCAATAAAAATGGCAGATGAGGGTTTAAAAAAGAAATATCTAATATTAAAAAGATATTTCGAAAACCTTCATACTCTACAATTCAAACTACTGGCTACCTTATAAACATTTTTCGTTATTTTTGTTCGGTTTATGTAATGTGCAAAAATATATTACCTATTTTTGTATGATTTATACTCAAAAAAATTATATTAAAACGGATCTGGGATGTAGAAAATCGAAATTATTTTTATTTGGTTTTTCTTGAATTATTTTTCAATTTATTTGCTTCTTTTATTCAATTTTTCGTAAGTAGTTTACTAATTTATTTCCTATAACTTCTGTAGAGAGGAATGAAAATCGAACACGTTTTCTTTTCACGTATTAAATTGCTTCTTTCTTCTTCATATTGAATGGTCTATCTTATTTATTATTTTAGAGAAATTCGATAAATTTAGTTCGAGATTTTTGTTCCGATTAAAAAACATCAAAACGCTCATCGCACAAGCACAAATATTGCATTTTGGAAATCGGACGTAATAATTGATTTATTTTCCTTTTTTTAAAAAAAATACAACGTCTCTTTTAAAGCAGTGAGTAATTTATCTAAATTAGAAGAGAAACGCATGTTTTATTTTCTACAACATTTACATTGTGTTTATCAATTGCTGATTTGATACTGGAAATTGAGTTTCTATTTAAAACTAATGATCATCGAACTAAAAAATATTTCGATGAAAATTTATTAAAAGATTGAAACACAAGAAGTATTTCAAATTTAAACTGCGTAAACATTTTGTAATATTACAAATAAGTTCGTTCACTGACCACAGCTTGTATTTGAAATTAAAAATTCTATAAAGCGCAAAGATTCACCCTCATAAAACCCTCCTCCAGAAATACAATGAATTTTGAAATGTGTTGTTTGTCTCAGCGCTTTTCTTAGAGCTAACCGAAAGTAGCATCATTCACTAAATCACAATATTATTAAAAAAAAATCACATAAGTTCACACTATTACCATTTAGCAAAACGTTTGAAAAAAAAAAACAAATTCAAATTAAGTCAATTTTTTTTTAAGAATTTGATTCGTATAAAAATCGGTTGATAAGATTTCTGACTAAATTTACCTCAGCTCGATCAATTTACTGCTACGAATGCGATTCGTGGACGGATGCAAGATGCAAGGATCCTTTCAATTATACCGCCCTGCCGCGCGATCAACCACCACTAAGCACCTGTAATGGATGTTGTGTGAAGATGGTGCGACACTCCAAGTCACGTAAGTTCTTTTTATATTTAATATTTATATAAATGTGCTTTAAATTTCAATTGAAATTACATTAAACTTGTTTTGTATAGATTAATTAATTAATTTTCGTAATCGAACGTATCGCTCTTTAGCATTACCTTCTCCGACACATTGAAGCAAACTTTCAGCGTACCATAATGCTAAATTTGTTAAATGCAATTATTTATTTTTGTAAAAAATTTTTGTAGTTAAGAGTTCAGTTATATTTTTTAATTATTATTTGTTAATATTAAAACCTGCGATCGACTTGAAATATAAAAAAAAAAATTTTGTCCCGATAAAAGTCCGTCTGTTCACCGTACTCAATCGTGTCTGAGGGCTCGTACCTCCCTTTGAAAAGTTCAAATATTAGTGGGTTAAATTGGCTGGAACATGTTTCATGCTAAGATGCGGTGCGGGTTATTATGCAACTGACCTCAAAAAAGGAAATAAATTAGTCCGTCTCTACGCCGTTCTCAACCCTTTGAGATATTAAGTTTAAAATTTGTTTAAAATTTGTTTAAAATTTCTCACGAAATTACTAAATGTAAAATCATCAAGTGAAAACCGTTCTTTATTAATGCAGTATTCTTACCCCGTACGGTAACCGCACTGTTGTTGTTTTGCCATGCAATTTCTTCGAGCTTTATGGTTTACCGGGAATAAAAAACAAAGCTATTATCATTTAGCTTCTCTAAATACTATTTATTTTTTCCCTGACTAAATTTCTTCACATTGTTATCATCAAATAGAATAAAACTATTATTATTTATGTTATTTACCTATTTTCAGCTTATGAAGTCGTCCGTCGAATGTGTACATCACAATTACAAATTAATTTATTTATGGTGGATCATGTATGCATGATGGAAAGTTCAGGCACTGGACATATGTGTTTTTGTGAGGAAGATATGTGTAATTCGAGTAAATCCTTATTTCAAATTAATCATATGCTTGAGACCGTATTCCTTACCATTTGTTCGGTATTAGCATTCCGTGCAACATTTAGTCGATTTCAGTTTCAATCAATCAGATAAATGCAACTTACTTTATTTTTATTCCAAATTTATTGTATTATAAAAAAAAATTGATTTTTATCGTTTTTCAAGCCGATATTTTGCCACATTAAAAACAAATTAACTTTTTTATTTATTTCGAGACCGATAAATATTTTGTAACGGCAAAAAATATAAAAGAAAAAATGAATCATAAAAGAACGGATATATAAAATGTTTAAATAAGAAAAGTGCATGTTTTTAAAGCATGTGTTGTTAACTTAGTTCTAATTATAAAATTATGATTATCCCCTTAAAAAATCGAATAGGATTTTTAGATCTCCAAACCAAATTAGTTGTTACTATTTCTGTTTATCTACTACATTTACCTTTGTTTCATTTAATTCATCTTAATATAGGTATACAAATATTATTTATTTCTAACCAAATTCACAATTGTTTCTGTTTTAAATTCCTACATAACTAATATTCTTCCAAACAAAACAACTAACTAAATAAAGCGAAAAGCAATTCAGTAAACAAGTTGTTGATCAGTTGATGAAAGCGCCTATCATGCTCATTATATGTATCATTAAGCCCATACCTACAAAGATAATGATCATGCCAGGTTATTGTTAAGAAAAATGACTAAAGATTTTATTCGAGAATCATCTTAAATTTGCTACCTATTTACGCTACAAAATATACGAAAAAGGAAAAAAAATCTACTCTAGTAAATTGAAACTGTTTAATCAAATAATGCCGGCCATGTTGTGTGAAATGAAGTAAAGTTTCTTTATAGAAATAAAATCAAAACTATACAATTATTTCTATAAATTTGATTCGAAGTTTCTGATCTGACGACCATTAGTTCTTTTTTTTCTCTATTTTATTTTTTGGTATTTCAACTACACGCCACTGTCATACCATAAAATTGACTAAAAATTCTAAATGATAATGCGAATGGGAACAGAAGTTTACTTCAAAATTTCACACAAGCTTTTTCATTAAGTTAATTCAATAAATTAACAAATAAAATAACAAATCGAAATAAAATACTAATAATATAACGCAACTCAAACGTTTTGATTCACGTAAAACCAAAATATAAAAATAAAATAAACAAAACCGTTAAAATTAAATCAAATAAAGACACGAGACTATAAAAATAAGCTTTACACTGAAATGCATAGTTATGATATACACAATACATCAAAAAACTAAAAAAAAACAATAACAAAAAAAAAAAAAAATAAGTACATAATAACAAATTTTAAAAACCGGAAAAATTTCAAAAATTTTTCGAAACATTTTATTGATACCCAGATTTTTTAAATTTTTGCTTTGATATAATAAATTATAAAAGCTTAATTAATTACAAAAACCAAAACAAAAACCTATAATAAAATTATTAATTATATTAATAAATTTAAATAAAATATTTAATTAATAATAAAGTGCAAAGGCCGTACGAAATATCGCTACTGATTACAATTATTAGAATTTCAAGATAGCATGTTACACGTAGGTAATGAGTAGTTTATAGTTGGTTCAAACCAATCATATTCGGATGGAATTAGTGTTAGATCAGATTTAAAAAATAAAAATGAATTCCCAAAAGATTTTTTTCTCAAAGCAAGGCAAGCCACAAAAAGGAAAAACCAGATTCAAAAACTCTACGCTCATATTTAAATAAACTTTTCAGTAGTTATGTCGAAGAACTAAGAAATCTTTCCGGCTCACGTGTAGTTTATTTCGTGTTTAGAATTCGAACGAGTACTGTATTAAATTATTAAGTAAATATTTCTAATTCTCAGAACTTATTTTAGACTCAACTTATTGTTAAAACAACGCGATAATTTAGGACATTTTACCTACAACCTGTCTCACTGTCCGTTTCAAAATAATTTTGAAAATCATGTAGTGAAGTTGTGAAGCCATTCTGAAATGAAAAATAAGTGGTTAATTGCACCTACAAATCTCCTCAAGTATTTCTAAGATCATTTTATTTACTTTTTGAGACAATTATGGACTGCCATCCACTTAGTTGGCTCGTTATTCGGAAATTGAAGAAGAGCATTTTAATTTTTGTGCCAGAATCACAAAAGTTCGAGTGTTTCTTTGACTCAATTTATTTGAATTTCGTTGGCCAGGAATTTCAAGAGTCGTGATAGCATCATTCGTTTCTTATCTTCTTCTTTAACCCAGACTACGCTAGATTCGAATAAATCCAGTACTAAAAATCTCTAGAGTCCGACCAAACTACAGAACAAACGATTACAATATAAACCACAAACCTTCTCACGGTTTTTGAACATTTCATTTATTTCTATCGCTAGGCCACTGTATAATCAACTTATAAGTTCTTAAAAGAGGAAATTGAAAAAAAATCATTAAAATTTTTGTGCCAGAATCACATAAATAAATTTGATCTTTTTCACTCAATTTTCTTAATGACGAATTTTAGTTTTTTCAAAATAATTAAATACTTAAAAGGAATAATTCATGGAAACTGAAAGCAAATACGAGTAAGAAGAGTATTTAAAAAAAATTCATCCTCGTACCTATTTCAAACGATTTTGAAACAGCTTGTAAAAAAAGGACAATTTCAATAAGTACAACACAGTTGGTTAAATTGTAGCTACAAACCTTTGCAAGGATTTCGTACATCATTTTATTTCCGAGTTAAGATCCTCGTAGACTGCCATCCAACTAAGTGGGATTTGAAAAGGGGAAAGTTGGAAAAAAACAGGTAAATTTTTATGCCAGAATCATAGACATTTATTTTGTTTTTTAAACCAACCTTTTTCGACTCAGATCTGTATTTTCGAAAGAAACTAACTTATCAAGATGTACAATCGAATTATTTTAAAAACAGCAAAAATCACCGTCCAACAATTCAAATTCCGATAAATCAGTTCAATTGTAATAATGCTACTGAATCAATGGTAAATGGCAACCACAACTCTTCGCAAGTATTTCGAACATCACTTTATTTACTTGTTAAGACCAGTGTGGACTGCAATCCCATCGAGATGATTCTGAAGGAGTCAAATTGGAAAAAGAACATAATTATTTTTTGTGCCAGAATCACAAGAACTGGTTTGTTTTTGGAACAATTTTATTAATTTGGATCTGTAGCTTACAAGTACGACCGATTTATAGAGAACCAAAATTTGAAAGTTACAACCAAATAAATGAATTAGTCACCGAAGTAATTCCCTTGAAAATTATGAAATCAATGAAAAAACCCCGGTTTTTTGACTATTATTTACACAGGACTACAAGAAGCTAACCTATCTAATATCGGTTAAACTAATTCTCCAACTATCCGTCAAACTTAAGATATATTAACTAGTTCCAGAATTCGAATAGATTCGACTGTACTTATGCAACGTATTCGGTCGTTCATCATCGTCAGTTCGGTTTAAAATAACATCAACAATATTCACATCAGGTACTGAACTGATTGATCGAAGGGAGGCAGAATATTTTTGTGTATGTTAAAGATGTTGGACTCAACGAATGAAAAGTTGATTTAAAGAATATTTTGTTATTACGGGGTTAAAAATATTTAAAATCGATTCGATAAATCAATTTTTGAATCAATCGTCTTTCGTCTTTAAAAAAAAAAACCGCTCCAAAAAGGGGAGTTTAAAAAAAAATTCAACTCTGGAAACTAACATAAGAAGTTTAGAGCAAATACGGAATAGCAGCTCACTTTGTAATTAGCACTTAAACTATTGACAAGATTCTTGTTCGAAATTTTAAAACAAATCAAATTTCAAATTTTGGAACTTTTTGACGGTTGCTGTTTTTGAAGATGGCTCCATATTAGGGTCCTTTTTCAATTGTTTGCAATTGAAAAACTTATTTTCAACTGTGATACTTAATTGGAGCATCGAACATAGTGAATAATCTTGCTGGAGGTTTTCATGAAATTTTATTCTCATTTATTTTTGAAAGGAAAAGATTTTAAGATTTCATCATTTAAATGATGCGAACTTTTTTTCCAACTGGCATGGCAGCGACAGCAATTTTTGTTTTTTGTTTATAATATAAAATAGCTGCAGTACATAAATAAGAGGAGTATAGCTACGTAAATCGAAAAGAAAGTAATAATAAAAGAATTTAATTCGAAAACTGAAGACAGTACTTTTTACTATGCATGTTTTTTTTATGATTTTTGCACCACAGTAATTTTGGTTTTTGTGAACAAATAGCATGCAGTCTGCATTTTCTTTCCTTTGATTAACTTTTTTGCACTTTTGTTTTATTGATTGTTGTTGTATTGATGTTATGATGTTGTAATATTGGTGCACTATTTGGAATCAATGTCTTTTTTTGTGTATACAAATTTTATGATTAATTGGTTTCAATGTTTAATTCGAATATGTTTTTATTTGATGATGAATAAATCAATCAAATGAGAAATTTATTAGTGTTGCATATTAATAAAAACTTTTGTTTAATTGTAATGACTAATTGGTTGTATATTTTTTTATTTTTATCATCAAGTAGATTAAACATAAAACATTTTTTCTTTCTAATATAATTAGAAAATATATTTAGCATAGGATACGGGACAGGTGGTTACGGAAAACAACAGTCTAAATTGGAATAGCAATGGACAAAAATATGAAAAGCTATATTTTGTTACACTTATTAATTATTGTTAAAATTATCACAATTATTAATGTAAATAAATTAAAAAATTTTTATGAATACGAAAAAAAAACACATAAAAAGACAAAATTAAAAGAAACAGCAAAGAAAATATGAAAACAGAATAATATTTTCCTCACAATATAAAAAGCACTACAGTAAAAAACACTAAGATGTTTTTTTCGTTAGTTAGATGAAAACCGTATCGAAAGAAAACATTGTTTTTTAAAGAAACCCAAAAAATACAAATTTTTTTGACTTTCTTTTTTATTTTTATTAATTTTTGGTGCTTTTTCACATATGAATCCACGGCTCTGATTAATTTTTTCATCATGTATTCACTGAATTACCCTTTATTTATTATCTATGTTTACTCTGCAACATGAATAATAATATGAAACTTATCATCAAATGCGCCAGCTCTCATATCAACTCAAACCAAAAAAAAACAAATTATTACTACAAATTATTCTCTAGCAAGTCGTTTAAGCACTGCTTGTATTTAAAATATACCACAAATAACGAACGAAAAAAAACAACAATAAAAACAGAACGAAAAAATGGCGAAAAGTTTAAAAAAAATAAATCAATTAAAATATTATTACATCTAATATATTTCAGATCATCAGCTTTAAAAAACTACACTGTAATAAATTATTATTATCTACTTAAAACCGAAAAAAAAAATATTATACACCTTTAAAATCTAGAATTTAAAATGCTCTTAAAAATATATTTCAGTTTACTATTTAAATTCTATTATATTAAAATTTTTGTTATTATTTTTCAAATAAAGTTAGGTATTGCAGTAAAACTTTACTCTAAAAATTAAAAGACATATTGAGTCAAGAAATAAATAAATAGCTAAAATACAATAGTTCTGTAAAAAAAAATTGTTAATTAAATAGATGAGTACGTAAAATCTTCCATTTCATCAGATGGCCGAAGATATTAACATTTTCCCATCTGATGGCAATTGCTTCAGATTTATTGCACTCCGTAGAAAATAAGTTTTCATTTATTTCATTAAAATAGAAATTTTGTTTAGAGAACAAAGTTTCATTTCGAAATTTTAACGTTCGCGGATTAATTAAAATTGAACAGGAAATCGGGTGTTTTTCAGTTTAAAAAATCAATCATAAAGAATTATAATATCATTATATTTATTTATCTACATCTGCATTACACTTTAAGTTTTAAAATCATTAAAAACAAGAAATAAATCGGATTCAGAATTATGCGATTACCGGATAGTATTAGCATTAGAATGGTAATATCATGGACAAATTTCCGATTTCAAGACAATAAATCTCTGAAAATAACTTTTAAGTCTCTTAGCTTTTGAGACAAAATAGTCGACCCTGTTGAGATAATGAATTTTACACCAAAGTACTTCGTGACACACTATACACTTGGTTTACTATACTTTGTAAAGCCAAGAGCCTTAAAGGTACCTCATTTTCGGTATATAACTGTTGAGCCCAAAATATTTTCTCCTCTGTCTACACTGAACCAGAACTTTGTTGGCAGCAAGGACATGATATTGATTTCCGGATCGATTTCAACAATTTTTCCATCAACAGATCTCTAAACAAAAATTTTTTCGTAATCAACATCAAAACAAACTTTATGTCTTTCAGAAAACAACCCAAAAACAATATCGAGTCACGTCATCATGGAAAAAATGAATTTGTTACACCCCTAAGAATTCATGCTTCTAAATCGATTAACTTAAATAAATTTTAGTAGCTTCTAGAATAGGATATCATTCATATCATGCATAGACATATTTTCAAATCTACATAGTCATATCAAAAAAAGAAAAATAATTTCGTTTTATACATTATATGCCCTCTATTACTAAGTGAATTTATGAAAAGTAAATTAAATAAAATTATATCAATTTCACTTAACTCTCTACTCAACTTAATAGTTAGAATTTAAATTATTAATATTAACAGAAAAAATAGTAATTACATCATGCAAAATATCCTCTTAAATTAGTTCATTAAAATATACAACTTAATACAAAAAACTAGTGCTTTATAATATACTACAAAATATTAATATACAAGATAAATTATTGCTTAACAGGGTTTACGGCAAAACTATTGCAAGGCAACTTAAAGAAATGCATAAAAATAAATACAATTAAAATATCGAACAAAAAAAAACTGAAAAACACGTTGAATAAAAGTAAAAAAAAAAATAATAAAATCAATATAAAAGCGAAAAAAACTGAATAAATAATAGTATAAATATAATATGTAGCTATAAAAAAATCAATTAAAATATTATCTAACCTACTTTGAATAATTTCAATTATAATTTCAATTTCATAATATACGAATAAAATCATTTAAAGAATAAAATAAATAGATAAAGTAAACAATAAAGAAATAATAAATATAAATACTATTAATAGATATATAATTACCAAAATACTTAAGCAACCGTTATTATCATTTGAAATAAGCCTGAAAATCACGTGTTGGAACGAATAAAGAAGAACAAATATCAGTCCTTTAGCAGTATTTTTTAACCGAATTTAAATTTATTCGTATTCGTCGTAGAAAATATTAAATTTATTAAAAATAAATATGAAATTATTCTCTTAGAAATAAAGCATACGAAAATAAATAATTACAAAAATATATAGATATGAAAAGCTTTAAGCGGCTTTAAAAAAAATGTTGACATTAAAAATATACTTATTATTACAAAATCCTAAATAAATAAAAAAAAAGAACAGAAAAACAAAACCAAAAAAAAAGGACATTAATTATTATGAATAGAAATTATATAATATATCTAATGAATATGAAATATATTATAAAAAAAGAAATATAATGCGAGGCAGTTTTTAAAAATAAAAATAAAATTAAACACATAAAACATTATAAAACCAATTAAGAAATAAAAATAAATAAAATATATTTATGTAGAATGATAGCAAATAATAATATAGCTGAAATTATTATTAAAGTATATGATATTAGTTTTCAATTAGTTTTAACGAAATATTGTTTAGATTTTCAAAAAAAAAACAAACAAACATTAAACGTAGTAAAAATGTTAAATGAACTCAGCTTTGCCTAATTATGGGTAAGTTTTACGTTTTAAGGAGAACATCGACGTACGGCCAGATGCCTAGAAGCCCAGAGAAATAGTTTAACTATGCATAGGCATCTGTGTCCTTCCTTGAATATAGATCTGTGCGTTATTAAGAGTTACGAATTTCGTAAAATCGGTCTCATTGTGCACAGGTATATTATATTTACTCAAACGGTTTGAATAGCACAGGTTTGTGCATAGTGTTACGTTGATTGGAAACCGTTACTCGAAATCAGGACCGAATACATAAGACGGTATTTCGTAATATCCAGATGATTGATTTCGAGTTCATCCTTGAGAAACACCTTGCTATGAATGTGAAATGAGTCCCTTAATAGCGTTAATTCAAAAAATCAACAATACCACATTGGTATTGTTTGCAGTAGAATCAAAGTTAGGTGCAGTCATCTAACGTACGCATCGACTTATTTAGGCCGAATGGTCTAAATGGTTGGTCCGTTGTGATACCATACGCGTGACATCCTGAGAAAGTCCCATGTAGGGAGTAATCGTAGTAGTAGGTACTACAGGGGAATAACTAGTCGAAATATATTTGGCTAGTTTGGTTAGAATGAAGTAGCATTAAAGTTGAATCTACTACAATGTTCATTACTAAGTTTAGGCAGGTCAAAAGGTACGCACTATTCAGAATTTAGTAGCGGAATATATTTTAAAGTTTGCTAGTCTATCCAGGCGTCCTATTATAATTCAAATTCCGGTACCGAAATTCGTTAAATTTCCGAAACGTCACCAATTTGTATTTCTTATTATGGAATCCGCGCAAAATCTATATTTAACTTATTAATCACTTTGATAAATTAAAGAAGCAACTACAAGAATCCACTGCCAATAGTAAACTTTATGAAACTTAACTGCCCAGTTTGTAACTTTGACCATTGGCAGATTTTGGAACAAATAAGGATTTATAATACGAAAATACGGGACCAATCATGATACCCATCTTTGAGTAAATAACTTACAAACTGCAATTGTAAGGCTTGTACGAGTGACTAAATGAGTCGAAAGAAGTCTATGTAAAATTAACTGCATAATACACAGTCGATCGAGTGAATTTTTACTCAAATAAAATATCAAATTTAGTCGACTGGTGCAATTGAAGTCACTACATATCTACATATCGAGTCTCATAATACCGAATTAAGAACAACTCGACTTCAAAAGTGGATCGAGTTACTCACTCGACTTGAGTATCATATTAGGCCTGTACGTTAAATTTCAACTTCGGAATCGAATCATAATAGGCCCCTGATTGGGTCATCGAATTACAAAAGCTGAGACTGAATTTTATGAGTGATCCGTCCTAATATGTGGCCATCTAATTTATTATTTATTTTCTGCTTCATCTAATTTGTTTCACATAATATTCTCGCTAGAATATCTTAGCTGAAAATTGTAGAAAAATTAATTGAATTTGGTTTTTGTCAATTAGAGCATTCATTAATCCTGGAAGTAGGTTCTGTATCTTCTATGCGTTATGTTGAAGCAAACTGTAGTGAGTCTTTTCGAAAAAATTACAAGGCATTAATTAAATTCTACAGTCCGATAAAATTGATTATTTTTTTGAAATTCAAAGGGCTTTCATACATTACAGCCATTTTTCAATATTAGTTCCTAGTGAGGTAAAAAAAGGCGCAATAACGAAAAACCAGTAGGCTTTTGTATTATTTCAGAAAAGGTCATAATAAATAATAAAGGGAATAGAATGGTACCTTCAGGACTCCACAGGACCTCATATAAAGTAAATACCGGACGTAACATTGTCTTAAAATAGCAGTATTCCAACCGTGGATATATGTAGATTTAGGACCACAAACAAAAAAACTACCGGACTAACAGAAACAGAAAAACTTCACTTAAAAACATACCTAATTCAATTAATAGGACATTGTTATTAAGTAGATTAACTCAGAGTATCTTCGTCTCTATCTTTTACTTTTTAGAATAAACCAATGTCGTTTAGAATAGCATTAATAAAATCTATCGAAAACATAAAATAATACGTTAGGTAATCTAAAAGTAGACTTCGAAACAAATAGATTGTAATGCACTAACTTAATATCTTTAGTAATGTTATAATACGAAAACCTTGCAGAGGAATACACAGTTGTTATGCCCTTACTAATTAAATATATCTAGAATAAAAATATTGCCCTCTATTAGTAATTGCTTGACTCTCAACAAAAAAAAAGGATTAAATATTGCCTTTTAGTAATAAGCATCCCATTTAAAAATAATAAAAGATATTGTTTAGATGAAATACAAATATAAGATGTGTAGCATTGTTTAGCCGTATAAATTTAAGGTAGGTAAATATAGTTTTTCAATCATTCTATTATATTTGAATGTACACACAAAATATGAACGCCATGTACACTCACACTTAACCACACACACACACACTCCAATTCGAACACAAAATGCTTGATATTTTTTAACTATATTTTAAAGCTACACACATAAAAAAACACGTATCTTGCAATCATTAAATAGCGTATATTAAAGTACCTACATAATAAACCGAAGCAAGCTGTATTTTGCTAAAGCTTTCAAAATATAAATCAATTACAGTAATTTTATATTTAAATAATAATTAAAATAAATAAAAAAAAAGTATATAAAAATTGCATGTACATGTAATGTTTTAACGTTAAGAACAAAACAATACAAACATTTAATTTTTTGATGTGCTATTATATATATATAATATACATAATTATTGTATGTGCAAAAGAAATATTCATGGATATTCACAGAAAAAAAAAACTAACTAAATTTATGTATCGCTTATTATTGACTCTATCAGTATTTTTTTTTAGTTGTAACATTGTAAAACTCATTTTGAGCTTCCTTTAAGTATGCAGGGTGTCATTTCAACATTTTAGCTTATCTCACATCATTTCGAGACTCTCTAGAACACCGGCCAGGCTAGATGTGCATAGTTTTTTGTCTGCAATCTTACGATTGTTTTACGCTGTATGCCATGCTGATAAATATTTGACTACAGTTCAGTCACATTTTTTCTGTCAAAATATACATTGTGTAAAGCAAATGAAATAATGTGGCAAACAAAAATTACATTATCTAACTACATTTGTCAGCGAGAATTGTTTGTCATAGTAACATACAGTGTACTATAGGCTTTATAAAAGAAATTTAATCGGAACCTTCAGAATCGAGGTTTTTAGAATATGTTTCGTTAAACTGTCCTTACCGTCATGAGCAACAAACTTATTTTCATCAAAAATGTTTCAGTGGCGTCCTTAGTCTCACCTAGACCAACCAGGGCTCATACCGATTGCATACCGATTGAATTCGGGCATATTTTCACAAATAGGGTGATATGATAATAGCTTCGGTATATATTCAATAGATTGCCCTGAAATTCGTATTTCTTTAGCTCAAATTTTTTTATCTTTTGAAAGACACTGCATGGTTGACTGGACAACTGCGGCACAACGAAAATTAGAATTATTCAAATCCAGTTAACCAGGCGCGAACGCAGGGGGTGGTTTTGGGGGTTCAACGCCCCCCCCCCCCCCCCGAAATGATGTAGTTATATACGCAAAACTAAATGTAACTTGCACTCAACGTGTAAATTTGTATGAACCCCCCCTCCCCCCCACCGAAATAATTATTTGTCTTAAAAATGTGCGTTTTTTGGTCGAGCGGGTTCCGTAATAGGCCCGTCTGTGTTGATTTTTGTACTGGTTCAAAAAATCTATACGTTTGAATTTGTACCTTTTACAAAATAAGCGCAATGGATAGTCTTGAAGATACAACACACTATCTGTATTCTATTTTAACATTTTTTTTTTAATTTGTCCTTCAGATATGTTGCGTTATGCTGTCTATGCTATTTCATTGTACTATACCTCACCTTTCTTTTAGGATGTAGTTCGGTCTGTTTTAGGATGGAGGTCGGTCTGTACTATTACAGCACCTAATTTTCATATTATATATCCAAACAGTGTTGACCACATAAGCCCTTCATGTATTTCGGTTGCTGGACAGTTCAAATGTCGCGGTGCGAGCGAAGTTGTAATCTGTTGCAAATTCTGTGATTTACTGCCGAGTGACGAGGATTTTGAAGCCGCAAAACAGATACATAAATTTCACTTATCGACCGTAATTTACAATTAGATATATTCATAGTTGGAGATCACATAGAGGTATCTTTACATTCTAGGTTTAGCAGTGTAGATAGTACGAAGTCGATCGAGAGAAATTAAGGATTTCCAAAATTGTTAATCAACCGATCTCCATCCTGTTCGTCTTTTTTCTATGATACAACGATTGCAACACTACCAACAGTTGAATTAATATCCGCCGTGTTTGTAACTGTTGCATTTTTGTTGATCAGCAAACATTCATGAACAATATCTGAACAAACTGAAATAATAAATAAATACATTTCTATATCTAAAGTTAAATCATCGTTATAACAGCGAGAACCCCTACGGAACAATGTTAATAATTTCGAGTTAACCCAGTTAAAATCTGTCACAGTAATTCGCTACAAATCTTCGAACCTGAATTTATTTTATTTCACTTTCACTAACACTTCAACTAATTTATTTCAGCGTTTTAACACCATGTTCTTTTACACGTGCTGTCACTCAATCTTTGCTTAATTGTGTGCAACTGTATTTTGTGCTCATTCGATATGTCGTCAAAATTATTAGCTCATACATTTTTTATTCCTCTATCTATTCGATAAAAATGTTCGCAACATAATTGGTACCATGTAATAAAATGCACGTAATATTTTGATGTATGTATAAAAATATGATGTTATTAGCTTAACCGTTTTATTTATGTTATTTAAAAGCAAAAAAAAACAAACAATACCAATAATAAATCAAGTCAACATCACTTCAATTTCAACAAGAAGTTGTCCAGACATGACTGCAAAAACAATTGGATTAAGGATCAACATTGGGATATATTCATCATGGAGGCATCAGCACTGGTATCGGTTGCATTCATGTGATACGAACTATCCAAATCGAGATCATCTTCTTCGCACATCAGTTTCTTCATTCGCAGCTTGTATCTGTGTACGGTCAAGACTGTATAAATTTTTGAAAAAAATAAATTGCTTAAAAAAAATCTTACATTTGACTGTCTGGATTGTTTTCTTGATTTCGACATTTGTCCAGTTTTTTTTCGATCATTTTTACATGATCTTTAGGCGGAAAGTCGAGAAGACGGACCATCGTACGGATTTCTGTTAAATTATGGTAAGTAAAATAATTACGGTAAGGAAAAATATGAGAAAAAAAAAACTTACTTCGAACCGCTTCCACTAGAACGGGAAGTTTATTTTGTGCGGAAAGAAATAGCGATTCAGTTACGTAGTTGTCCAGATTTTCTTGTTCCTTACTAGCCGCGTGAAGTACAGCCGCAAGAGCAATCTGTGACGGTGAGTAAAGCAGCGAGGCATCTGTAAGAAACGTTTTCTCGACAAATTCGTCGATACCAGATCGAAGACGTTCGGGGTTCGACATTGTACATCTTGTCTGAAAAATGGAATGAATATGAAGTTAATGTTATTTTTTTTTTTTTGATCTACCACACACGGTAAACTGAGACCGTTTATGGTGCATTTACACTCAACGTTTGCGAAGAGCCTCTATCCCCACCAAAAAATCAATCAATCAAATAGCTCGTGCAGTCGCAAGAGTCTTACATTCAGAGCCAATTTGCAATGGCCTGATGGGGGTAGCTTCTCGCCTCGAGGCGAGCCTCAAAGGTGAGTGTAAGCGCACCATTATACGATAATAAACCTGACATTAAATGGAGAGGGAAAGTAAATTCGAGTTTTAGCAGAAACCAATTTGTATAAAATTATCACCACCGCTCCTTGTTTTAGGATCGAGGAGTTTTAAACGACATTTCTTTCATTATTTTCACATTTCTTTTAAAATCAACTACTGCGAAAGCTACTCAAACGATTTGTGAACTCAATCGAGGTAGATACCAAATCTGTACTAGACACGATCACTGAATCAAGATTACTGGAGACAACGTATCCTGAAGTCCGAGGTCCGTTTTATCTTAAAAAATAGCAAAACATTCAACAAGATTGAACTTACCTTAATATCAATTAAAAATCCTTCAATCGGCCGATATGGATTGTGTACAGTTAAATAATAGTTAAGCTGTTGCATAAGTAAGAGTTCATTCGATAGGATAATGTCCATCGCTTTCAGTCGGTCGCCTTTGATATTTCCAACAAATTGTCCAATCGATACGTTAAATTCTTCGACCTTGCACGATAGGTACACACACGTAGCTCTACAATTAAATACAAATCAATTCAGTTAAAGCAATTCAGTTATTAAGTACCAGACGGCTAATTTTAACTTACAATATTTCCTTCGGATGAAAGTCCATTGGAGAATTATGCAGATAGAAACGTTTGAAGTACTGAAAGGCCGTTCCGATAATACATTTCGGCATTGGTGGATCGAACCGCTTGCAAAAGTCTCTCAAGTGCAGTTCGTATTGCTTCAGGAGAAGGTGTTCTTCTTCAGCCGTTAAGAAATATTGCAACTTTTGTTCCGGCTAAAAATAAGATAAATAATAAAGTTAGCAAGAAATTGAATTGCGATGGGAAGACACTGTTGACGAACACAGCAAAGCCATCTTAAAAATTAGCAGCTGGAGGACGCGGTCTTTGGATTGAGACGATTGAAGGCGACGACTTCAAGAGGCCAGGGACCGACTTGGGCTGTCGCGCTATTGATGATGATGAAGAAAGGCGAATCGGTGGTTTAAGAACTTGAACACTGTAGAAGTTGTAGCGAATATCGATTTTGTTGAAAACTATTCGAGGATCGAAATGAAAATGACCATGTCTCTGCAATTTCTTCGGCGAAAATAATAGCGTAATACTTCTCCTGCGTGTAAACAAATATTTATATGTAGTTTAAGTCGAACACACGTGTGAGAACCCAGTTCAATTTATGGGCCCTAGATACAGAACTTGTAAAAGGAGCTAAAGTCGCTCGGTGCAGATTGAGAGAATTAGAGCTGCCGTTAGACATGCAATAAGGAATACGGATAAAGCGGAAGTTGCCAATATAGTTATTCTTTAATATAGGTAAGACGTGGAAGTTTTTCTCAAGTGGATAATGTCCATCGTGGTTCAGTGCTAAAATTACCGAACCTCTTAAGATCGAAAATGTTGACAGAACTTGCGCCACTATTATACAATGTAGGGAATTGATGGCCTAGGAACCTAGAGTCGAGTTAAGGCAGACATTGAGTTATTGTCCTGATCACCTAAACCGCAATTCACTGGCTGAGAAACAGAAGGTACATAAGTACACATAGCTAGACTACGCGATTGAGCGCGTAGCAATATCACTTAGGTGAGTTATAAATGAAAGAATCCTATTCGTGATACATAATTCCTTAATGGTTCGTCGTAGCCCAAATTAAATGTGTAAGAGGCATTAGAGAAATCAGTGTGGATGACATTCAACTACTACTACAGGGTATCGCGCGACAGACGCTTGGATTTGAAACATCAATAAAACGCAAACTGTTCGAAAATGACTATTTTTTTTTATTTTGTCCTGATTTATTTACATGGGAAATTTAAGTTCACACAGTTTTAAATATCGTATCTGCCAAATGGTGGCCTTCACGCTCCAAACAGTGTGTAATCATTTTTCTGAAATTTTCGTTCACTCTTTCAAGCATTGCCACAGGAATTTTGAGGATGCGGGTACGAATGTTGTCTTTGAGAGCTGTTAGGGTTGTGGAACAATCGTTGTAAACAAGAGTTTTTAGGTGTCCCGATAGGAAATAATCACAGGGCGCCAAATCAGGAGAGCGCGCTGAATAGTTTAAGTAGCATTTAGGAAAATGAGGCACCAGGGGAATCTGTCACGCAAAAAGTCCATGTAAACTCTTGCAGTGTGGTTTGTGGTCCCCTTCTTATCGTGGACACATCTTCTCTATTTTGGAAGGCATTAACCCACGATAGAATTCGATTTCGATTGGGAACTCGACCGCGGGGCGATATTGAACTGTAAACGAAAGCCACGCTGCACACAAACGATCGAGAGGTTGTTTGAAAAAGAGGCTTCCACACAAAAACACGATATTGAACAGGCCACTCCATCTTGAAAGCTGAAACCAAGTGCTGGTAAGCGGGAATTTGCCTTCGAAAGGCTTTTATTGGAAAGTATGGAGAGAGGAGTACACAGGGATGACGAAAGTAGTTTTATAAATAAGTTGGGGAGATCACCATTCACAATACTGTCCAATGACGAGATGACAACAGAGAGAAGAGGAATACAGATGAATGAAAGCTCGAGGTACGAGTGTAGAAGATTTTTCTTACGGGCTTGCTTACATTGGAGTGGCGTTCATGGAAGCGTTGGTTCCCTTATATTTGGCTGAGAAATATCTACGATGCGATTTTATAAATCGAAAAAAAAATTGCCAAAAATAAATTATATCTTAAATTGAGTACGCGGCAAGTATAGCCAAATCCAGCGGATGTAATTGTTGACTTTGTGTAGGGTGCCCGCTAGTTGAAAGCTAGGGAAGGAACCTACTGTGACCTTCAGAGATTCGATCCAAGACTACAGGTACGAGTTCTTGCATCGTTGCTTACTTTAGCGCAGGGGTGGATGAGAATGGTGAGGTGCTTTGGAGTAAGTTTATCTCCTTGCTTTTGAAAAGGAGTTTTTAAGTCAGTTTTTGTGTAAAGTATTGCAAAATTGTAGATAATTCGACTTACATCCAACTCGATCCCATGCTTCTCGATAAACTCTTGATTCTGTTTCAGTCGCAGCGACTGAATCTCCTGTTCGCTAGAGAACGTCCAGTACTTCCTTTGCGAACTGGTTGGATACATTCCGTGCTGGAGATAGCTACAGAAAAATTGAAATTCACCAAGTAAATCGAACTAGCAAAGAAACCGGTAGCACCGGAGAACTTCAAAATTTTGTTTTGACATTTCTCCATGGCAGGTATAGCCGAGTTCAAAAGAGACGTCTTTTATTTCGAGTGCATTGGAAATTTTTCGAAAACAAAATATTTAATAATTTTTTTTTAAGCAGATAAAGATAAAAAAAAAGTGATTTAAGATATTGCGGTAATTTTCTGTAAAACGAAAAGGGTTGAGTAGAATAAATATTGAAAAAGAAAACTTTAATTTCTTTCGTTAAATGGCTTTGAACGCAGCCAGTTGACCAATTCGCCGCGAAATTCAATTGACATACGAAAACAAAATACAAAATCTGGAGGCAAAAATTCTTTAAAAAAAATGCATGACACTCCCGTCCCAGTACAAATTGAAAACATTTCGTAATTTTTAACTGCGTCTCTTGCATATCCAGCCCGAAATCCGGGCGCTGAGTGACGGAACTTTCGAAAAAATTTCCATAAATTCGCACGGGCGAAACGAATTTGCTCGACTGTCGCCCAGTCAGTGGCCGCCATTTTGTGATTAGTCAAGATCGTGGTCCTGCGAAAAAGTGGTCTCGTTGCACAATTTTTCTTGTTTTTCTCGCTAATTAAGTGCCCCGAAAGCCGCTAAAACGGAAAAAACGTGATCGTCGTGATTTCTGCGTCCGATTGCGTACGCGAAAATGCTGAGTGGCGTTGACGCGAGGACGTAAATCGCATTTTCCAGTCGAAAAAAAAAGTTCGGGCGAGACCCCATCGTGAAGAATAAAAAAGTCATCGATTTTGGCTGTGATCGCGCGTGTAGTGGTGCGTGGTTGTTGCGGCCGAGGAGTGTGTGAGTGACGATGCTGCGTGCGTATGCGCGCGCTTTTTCACGGCCGCCGTCGCCTGTGTAAACAGAAAATAAATTTGAACAGTGAATTGGGCTGGGTAGTGTGAGTGAGTGAATTTCGTGAAGCGCGCTAGAGCGAATAGTGTGCGAAACAGAGTGGTGTAAACACACGGTCGGTAGACGGAGTGTGTGAGTGGGTGTTTTGCTGCGTAGCCTGGGCATAGCAAAGCGAGCGCGGTTCGCAGCTCGAGCAGCAGGCGAAGTTTTTTTTTGTAGCGCGCGCGAGAAGAGGACAACTAGCGACCGTTGGTCTCGTCCGCTCTCCGTTGAACCCGAGCGTGTTGTTGGTGTGTGTTGAGTTCGCCGCGCCGCCATGATGGCATTCTGTCGACCACGCCGCTCCGCACACAAGAAAACCTCCGATTTTTGGATTTTTTGAATTTCTTTCGTGTATCCGGGCGCGTGAAAAGAATCGAAGGATGGCCCATTGCTAGGACTCGAGTGACTTCGCGTGCCAATTTCCAAATCGAAGGCCACTCGTGCCCGGGCCGAGAACGCGCGGCGTGTATTTCGTTTTTTTCCTATCCAATTTTTTTTGTTGTTTTTTCTCCGCTCCCACGGAAAAAAAAGTTTGAGGAAAAATTCGCGTTTTTTTTTTGTTGGTTGGTTTCGGCTGAATTCGCCTCAGTTTAGGCCACCATACGACGAAAAAGGAAAAAAAGGCGTGTGGATTTGTTCGCCTCGAAACACGACGAAGTTTGACAATCGCGCGCGCTCAGTCTGTCAACGAGTTTTGACAGTTTTCGTCGCATTTCGATTCGCGTGCGAATATTCTAATTATTTTTTGAGAATCGTTTTTTGAACGATGACCGGCTGAGATTCCTCCAGCCACGACACGGATACAACAAAAATTCCGCGCCACAGAGGGAATCTGAGCGGACGTGAGCTGAAATTTGCGGGGGAAAAGGCGGTCACAACAACGACGACCAACAAATCGTCGAGCCGTTGTCCCGTTCGAGTTTTGTTTGTTTTCGATTTGTGGTCGCAGTGAGAAACAAAACAAACACGACGGGGAAAATGTCGAAATTGTCGTTCCGGGCCAGGGCCCTGGACCCCTGCAAGCCCATGCCCATTTACTTGGCCGAGGAGCTGCCCGACTTGCCAGAGTATTCGGCCATCAATCGGGCCGTGCCGCAAATGCCTAGCGGCATGGAAAAGGAAGAGGAGTCCGTAAGTGTGGAACTAATTTTCAGAAAGACTTGCAAAATAAATTCTTCTTTTTTGCCATTCCGACAGACGGAAGAAAATGTTTTAAGACGGGGAAAACAAAGAGTTTAAACCGTTGAAGTTTTTATTATTTTTATTTCGCGCAAAACACGTCACCTTCGTAAGCTTGTTTTTTTTTTTAAGAAATGAGAAACCTGAGCAACCATTCGATTAGTGAATCATTTGTTTTGCCCCGTAGGCCGCAGCAGAGTTCCGTCTCCACTCGATTTTAAAATAATTGCGCCGATTCCAGCTGGTTGTTGCGAGCGGGAAACGAAGTACACAAAAAAAGGAAAACAACTGAAATACCGCTGATAAGATTTTGTCTCGACTTGATTTTTAACAACTGTAGCCGGTTTATTCCCATGTTCCGAGAACTGTAAGAACAAATTAACCAGTTGATCGAAATGTTGACTACAAGATCTCAGAGTTTGTAGACTAGCGCCACTGCATTGTCGCCGTTCAGGTAAATTCCGGGAAACAGTTTCAGTCTGATCGTCTCACAGTCCTCGCTATATTTATGGTATGGCTTGCCATTAAAGTCCTCTTCTGGCTCTGCCGTAGTGGCAGGTGTGCAACTGCAACAAACGTTTGAGTCCTTGAACAATGTTCAGATGTTTCTTCCAATTGGATGTTTCTTCCAATTGAATTGTCTTTGTAGCTTCGTCTTGCATTTATTTGGCGCGCTTAAAGCAATGTCTAGAAGACTTGCCTCTTGTAGGTCATGTTCATGCTTCTACGGGTCGCTCGACGTCAAAGTATATCAGGATATGTCAAGCGTCTTCAAACTCGTTATGTCAAAGCGGTGGAGGCTTACTTAAAGCAGCTGCAATCACTCTGATTGCACCGGTAATTCTCAGTGCGCTTAGACAATTGGTCACTATGTAGGAAGCCTTCTGCCCAGATCGGTAGAGCTACTGGCCGTTTCTAAAACTTGTCTACTGTAGCGTAGTTCACGCTAAATTCTTTTAGCTTGCCGTCAAAATGATGTTCTTAAAGGACATTCGAGTTTCGATCAGCACCTCAGGAAACTGCAGATTTGACTGGGAGATATTAGAAATGAAAGCTGGATTGAAGCGCCTCCGTTAGGTACACTGCCAGCTCCAGATAACCACAGAATGAAGTCGGCTGAAGCATCAAAATCACGAAACCGAATCTATGCGATACTTAAGTTTGTTGCGCCCCGGCATAAACACATTTACATGCTCCCACTTGTGCTCAGATGTGTACCCATTTTTTAGCAATGCACAAGTCCACACTTTTCTTCTGAACCCCCTCATTTGGCTGGAAGAGTAGACATTCTTGCAACTTTCGATTTCCATCAAGAACGCTCATTAAAACTATTTTGGTAACTCAAAACGGAGTAATAAAGTTAAATCACATAGTGCATTGACCAATTTACTGGTTAACTTCAGGATTACATTTTTATCTGATCCCGTAAAAATAAATCTGAATTTACTTTTTTGTCAGTATCAGGCAATTCTGGGTTTTAGTACTGGACCAGAACTGTAAGGTGAAATTAACCTATTAATAGAAAATTTAGTATTGCAACTGGGCTGAAGAGACTTGAATTTCGCTACGTTTAGGAGATGATTTCCCTGTGGGAGAATTAGATTAGGTTAGGTTAGGTTGAGAAGGGTGGACTGAAGTATTATGCCACAGCCCATCACAAGAGATCACGGCGGATCCACTGTGGTCCCCTCGTATAAACCGGGCTCTAGTCTACTGATTCCAAATATTGCTCTTCCTTATGAAGAGAATAGTTCTCCATAAAGGAATCATCGCAAGTTCTTATAGGTGTGTCAAAACGACTGTAGAGAAGTGAAGTGTACAGACTTTGGAAAAAGTCTTCCAGCCGTTTTTACGTTGAAATATTTTCAGGAATTAACCAAGATCGGTCAAGAAAATTTTCCTCAAGTACCGATATCTGATACGTGCCAGACTTTCACATTTACGCACTAGATGCTGCAGTGAAGGGTTAAACATTCTCATGACCACAGCGACACAGGTCAACCCTTGGTATGCCTAGTTTTTTTCACTGTCTCCCAAAAGGGCAGTGTCACGTTAGGACCCCTGTAAGTTGTCTGCAAATATCCCTGCCCAGAGACAAAATGAAGCTAGAGTTCCTCCTATCGAGTTTCGGCCAGCAGATTTTTGCTTGCCAGCATCCCAAGAGATTCTATCCAGGCCTCTCCATCTGAGTAGTTACACAATATGCAGTGGAACCACGCACTAATGATACAAGAACATTTTTTTAGTATCTATTCTGTATCCTTTCAGTAAATGGTTCGCAATGCTGTTACGATACTCGATACGATAGAAAAGCAATTAATGGATACCGACTGCAAGCCACTTACCCTCTTCTTGATGGTGACCGAACCGTAGTAGAATCTGACGAAAAAGACAAACTTTTGATGGCAAGTTTCACTAGAAATGATTCGAATCCGATTCCCTACAAGCCGGAAGTATCTGTTTTAATGTTTCCATCACTTCATTTTCGTATTTGGTTTATTGGAACAGAAATTTTCTATTCATAACATCGTAAACGAAGTTTACTATTGAAACAAGTGCTCAATATGATGCTTTCAAACTGTCCTCTATAAAAAAAACATTTATTCAACATTAGTGTGCAATTTTTTCCCCGATTCCTGTTTGCCGAAAAGGAACCGTCTATACTTAGGACAACACCGACAGTAGCTTTTTTGATCGAATGTTTGTAAAAAGACTTGCTAACCTGGCTAACCTTTCAGTGAAGTATTTCACACCGAGTCACTCACTTTAAAGGCTGGTTTACATAACAACTGCAAATAATTTTTACTGAGATTGTGAGGGAGCTAGCTTATTGAATTTTCAATGGAGTAAAAAAAACGAGATTCACAGAAATATCGTCAATATTTTTTGCTGAATATAATATCTGTTCGTTTCACTCCTGAACAATTTCTCATAAGAGATTTTCCTTCTCTCTCACAATCTCAGTAAAAATTGTTTACAGTCACCATGTAAACCAGCCTTAAGGAACGAGTTCAGTGAAGTATTTCCGGCACTCTTCGTTCCATCGTTTCGCCAGTAAATATAGATGGTATGGACCAAAAAAAAAAATGTAAAATTCAGCGAACTACTTCGCCCCGGAACTCTTCGTTGCATCGGCCCTTTGTTTTGTCAGTAGATCTCCAAGATGACGACCAAAAAACAGGTCACTCCTGAACGACCCAAAACTGAGGTGTGTTAAAACGACCGTATAGAATTGAAGTGAGCAGACTTTGGAAACAGTCTTCCAGTCGTTTTTACGTTCAAATATTTCAAGGAATTAACCAACAGGTCACACAGTTGGCAATGTCCAACCCTTGCGTTTTTTCGAACCAAACCCAATTCGAATTTTCTTCATTTTTCCACTGATCTTTTTCTGTGTAGTTATAACAATTTACTTACTGTTAAATATTGTCTCCTTCGACGAATTCAAGGCCACGAACAACATTTTTAAAGTCTGAAATCGGCACACACTCATTTTCCAATTTTCGCCAAAAATCTGATCAAAACGCAAAAACTTTGATAAGATTGCTTCATTTCCAACGATTCTACACTGCAACAGTAACTGAAAACTTAGGAAAATATCGTTTTGAGTCCAACGATATCGAAACGCGAGCCTACTAAATTTTCCGATGTCAAAATGAAAAATGCTTCAACGAGTGCACTTCGGTCTCTTTGTTTTCGAAAAAATATTTTCTTTCGGTCAAGTGTGAGAAGGCCGTCTTTTGTTTTTTAAATTGATGTATCGTTAACTGAGTTGTTTTTTGTTTGTTGATGCCAGGAACATCATCTCCAACGAGCGATATGCACGGGACTGATAATTCCGACGCCCGAAGTCTTTACAACGGAGCAGGACTTCTACGATCGGAACTATCCGCCGACATATAAGATGCCGCGACAACTCATTCATATGCAGCGTAAGAAACCCAACGTTTCTTCTAATCTCTCGGGTATTTATTTGAATTTTTTTGTGCAGCCCTCGGATTAGAGCAAGATATCCCCGACTATGATATGGACAATGCCGATGAACTTTGGGTGAATTCACAGATGCGGCGTTTAGACTTAACACCATTGAAATTCGAACAGATGATGGATCGATTGGAGAAGAGTTCGGGACAAACGGTTGTTACTCTGAACGAAGCCAAAGCCCTGTTGAAACAGGACGACGAAGTCAGCATAGCGGTCTACGATTACTGGCTGAATAAAAGATTGAAAACTGTAAGTGCCGAATGAATTTTATTTCAAAACTAAGAAGATTACTTGACTGAATTTCTTTTTTGTACAGCAACATCCACTCATATTGTCGGTTAAAACGGAAAATAGGACCGGAACAGCAGCTAATAATCCCTACTTGGCATTTAGGCGACGTACCGAAAAGATGCAAACGAGGAAGAATCGGAAAAACGATGAAACGTCTTACGAAAAAATGCTTAAATTAAGGTTCGAGTGTTTAGTGGACGAATTTCGTTTATTTTTTTACTTACAATTGAAACTTTCAGACGGGATTTGAGTCGAGCCGTTACACTACTCGAAATGGTCAAGCGTCGGGAGAAAACCAAACGAGAACAATTGCATTTATCCATTGAAGTGTTCGAGAAGCGGTATCAAATCCGGGATTTCAATGGCAGTCTTATGTCCGAGCTCAGCTCAAGTATAAAATCTGCAAGGTATGGTCTAAGATTTTATTCGTACGGATTTCCGTTGTTATTTATTTGCGAACGCCTATTTAAATTTTCAGACCCGCATTTGCTCCACTTTTTTCGAATCAATACTCTCATCATTCAGCGACAGCACCGTCAAGTTTGATTTCATCCACCTCATCGACGTCGCAACAGCAACAGCAGCAACAACAGCAGCAGCAACAACAACAGCAGCATCATCATTACTCTACGTCACAGTATCATCATTCGTCGGGTATTGGAGGTGCTTCGTCCTCGTCGACAACAGCTACGAAACGTGACTTAGACAGCGGTAGTCGGAAAGAAAAACGACAATATAAAAAACGAAAGCATAAATTGCAACGCGAAAAACATTTCGCAACGCAAAACGTCTCATCACCCGCCGCTATCGAATCGACAATTTCATCGGAAGATGAAGAGCTGGTCGGACAACATTTGGTCGGGTCCGAAGGCGAGGACGAAGGACTTTATGCATTTCGTCGTAATCGAAACTGTGAATATCATAAGGTGAGAAATGTTCAGAATGGCGGTTTTTCTTTTCTGAAATTTATGAAATTAAAATGTTGCATTTCTTGAAGCCGCTTACCAAAAATTTGGGTAATTGGCCTTGGGAATCAAAGGACGATAACGGTTTGGCCGATCCCAAGTACAGGTTTACACTGACGTCGATACGACATCCGAGGTATGTATAAGATTGATAATTGAGATGTAGTTTTTGGTAAACATTTAAATGGCAATTGATGTATGGTAGACGCGACGGTGGATTTTTCGACGCAAACCATTTTGATTCAATTTCTCGCTTGCTTCTACGCTGTGGACCTTAAATTTAACAATTCCACTCTACACTCAGGTAACTTTCATGGCACAGGACAGTAAAACTCTATACTTTGATCAGTCTTGTATCCGTTTGTGTACCAGATCTCTGCCTTGAAGTGGTTTTTTTTTGCCCAGTCCTTCTTTTTAGGTAGGATTACTTTCCATGGCCTTATGAACTTAAATTCCGGTACCATTGAATGTCAAAAAGGTATCGCCTTTGTTGAGCTCCCCGAAAGAGTTGGGGGGAAAAAATATATCGCGCTCTATTTCGTACACCCCTTTTGTCAAGCAAAGGAATATATATGACCGCATAGACCACCATCCGTTTTTTGTCTAAGCGAAAACAACTTTCCAACCCCTTCATGTATAATTCGCCTTCCTATAAATTTGTGATTTTTTGGAAATCATTCGTAATATCAACCGTACTACTCGCCTCCTCATATTTAACAGAGACATCGAGAGCTGGCAGATTAAGAAGGATTTTCAAGGCTACCGTCGATGTCGTTCTCATTGCCAGATTAAATCCTGGCTTTTTTTTTGTGTCCTACGGTGGAGTTTAAGTCCTTCACGTGATGTCGACCGCGCCTTTACCACTTAATCTTAAATTCTACTTTCTTCTTGACAATTTTCATAGTGGCGTACCGAAAGAATCAAGCTGGGATTCTTGCCAGCGCTGTTCCTAACTAGCTCAAAACGGCTCCATGACGACACGGTCAGTGTGCATGTTTAAGTTCCAAAAGTTGTGGCATTCTATTGCCAAGTTTAGAAGTAAAGGCTTCCCATGATCGACGAGATCCACCATCTAACATCTAAAATACCAATTGCCATTTATATTCATAATTTTGGGTGGAATGCATTTAAAAAATTTCTTTTAGGCCCAGATGCATAGGATTTGCCCGTCGTCGACTAGGACGAGGCGGACGAGTAATACTCGATCGTATGGCGTCGAATGGCGATGACCTATGGTCCCAACTCGACTACACGATATTCGATAGCAAAACACCGAAAAGTTCTGAAGTAGACGAGAAGGTACACGCATCAGTGGCAGAAGATGAAAATATTTCACGTGATTCAACTTACATTTCCACGTCGTCGGACCCAATAGTGAATCTTCCGCAGTCCTCAATCCTTATGTGTCTCCGAACAGACACAACAAACAATACCTACAACAATAGTTATAGCAGTTTATTCGGTTTAATGAACAACAATAACAACAGTAGCAGCAGCAGCACCACCAGCCACAGGGAAAATAATAGTATTAGTGATTTATTGAGTAAGAAAATAAAACGAGAAGTACCCGACACTACGTACGATGTGTATGACTGGTCAAACGAGTCGCGCAGTGATTTTAGGGGCCAGTCATCGATGGGCCAACAGGACATTGTTGTTGATTTAGTTAGGACTCAATGTATAAATAGGATAAGGAATCGAAATATTAGTAATAACAATAATCATACAAATTACGGTAGCGATAATATACGAACTATACTGAGCAGTAGTAACGATAGAAATAAAACCAATGTGATAAAACAGGAACATGCAACAGTAATTAAACAGGAGCTTGAGGCGGACGTGACTAATTCGGACGATGAAAATGTGAATTTAGCAAGTTTAAGTAGTATATTATATGCGTCGAGAACAACAACAGGATCAGTGTCTAGTTTTGATCAGAAATTGCCGAAAAGTGAATTTTTGCGCGGTGAAAGTTACGATTTAGAACAATTGAATCATAGCAACTATATGAATTTCAACACGAGTACAAAGCTGTTGAGATGTTCCAGTTTACCGGAAGCTTTGTGCGGGAACGAATTGAAGCTGTCGGTCGAGGACGGTCAAGCGAATAGTAGCTCAATAAAAGATAGCAGCAAGGACACAATTTACAATGAATTTCTTGAAGAAATCCAAAAGAACTGGCTTCATTTTCATCCGAAAACACCACCCGAAAGTCCAACTCCTCCGCCAAGCGATGATGTTAATCTGGCTGCTGTAAATTTCTCGGAACAGACTGCAATTATGGTCGAAATGCAACGTATCGGCTCGTCACCACCCTCGTCAGTATTCTCAAAGAAAATCGAAACGGATCCGATGTTTTTGTCGTCGCCGTTTGCCTACAACGATCTGATTGGCGACGAACAGATTTTGAATACAACATCGATAACAACCGATAGTTCGAATTCCGCGATTGATTTCAATTTCAGCGGCGATAGCCTGAACGAATTGAATTTGTCGTTGGGTGAAGACGACAACGAGAAAATGTTGGACAATATATTGGAAGAGTGTCAGATCGATGATATGAAAACCCTGAATCAAACGTCGATTTTCTGGAACGGAATTTTAGAGGATGGCGGCTTACTCGATGCTATCGACGATAAGAAAACAATTTTGCCGGAATCTAGCAAATCGGATCTTTTGGTGAATGGATGCGGTGTTGCTACGCCCGAGGAGAAGGACGGCAAAAAGTCAACCAAACGAAAATCCACATTGCATAAGTCGCGAATCACTAACTCACAGTTTTCCGTTACAAATGCAACTCGGGATGATAAGTTTTTCGGTAAAGAAGAAACACCACCCGTTTCACAGATCAATCAAGCCGTTAAGATCGAGCCGCCCGAAGAACTGTTAGCGACGCCGCAAAAGTCACAATACAATCAGCAGCATTTGTTTTCATCACAAACTACAGCAGCAACCACCGGTGCAATCGCGAGCAGTTCAACATCTCAAACAATGCCAATCGGATCCACAAATCAAGCCACAAATCTAACCAGTTTGAATTCAACCAATAAAATATATTTAAAGCAAGATTCGATCGCCGCAACAAATCAAGTTCCTACAAACCTCAATCAATCGCAAATGATTACGCTTTCGAACGTGAAATTAGATAACGATATCGGAAACATGGGACTGATGTCGAATTTAATAAGCGATGTTGGCGGAGGTGTAGGAGTCGGCCGCGTGACAACTTCGAATAGTATTGGTTCGTCAAATGTACCGTCGCTGTTATTAGCACAACATCAGCAGCAGCAGCAACAACAACATCAGCAGCAACAACATCAGCAGCAGCAGCAGCAACAACAACACCAGCAGCATATCCTTGTGCAGCAAATTACGCAAGCGTCGCAGACACAAATGGGATCAACTGGTGTCAACAATTCGATGAGTTACACCGATGCTAGCGGAGCGATTGTGATAGCCAGTACGTCGCCGAATAAGCGACAAATAAACGGACCGGCCGATAGAAATGGTAAGTCTTTCTTTTTTACCTTATATATATTTAAAATTGTTTTCGTCAATATTTTCTTTTATTGTTATTTGTTTTTTGTTTAGTTCGATCCCCTATTTTCTTATTTTAGAAGAAGCGGAGTTAAAGCGTTTTATTTAATTAACATATAAACTTCTAATATTTTTTCAGCTATTCAAAATATTCTCAAGCAAAAGTACGCAAATCGAAAACTGCACTTAACTCAACAAACGATTCAAACTCTGCAAACAATGAAACACCATCAGCAGCAACAACAACAACAGCATCAGGACGATGATATCATTTCCGTGGTTCAGACGAACCAGAAGCCTCAGCAACATATCGAGACTGGAAATTACATAAAGATGTCACCGTATCCGGTTGTCGTTTCCGAAATTAACGTTCAACAACAACAGAACGCTTTGTCAGCTTCGGCTGTTGCAGTAGCAAGCAACCATAACTACAGCTTACAGCCATCGGCGCAACCGCTTACAATAATTGGCCATCAGCAACAACAAGGCAACAAAATTATTTTGAATACGACCGGCACCGGTGGAACTGTTGCGGGCGGAGCAAATTTCACAATATCCGCTCCGATACAAGATCTTCAGAACAAAATTCATTATAGTCAAATTCCTACGTCTAATATCAAAGTGAATCTGGTGACTAGTTCGGGTATTCAACAAGGCAGTTTGATAATGGATGCGAAAAATTCGGAAATGGTCAAGTCGACGTTACAGCAACATCAACAACAGTTAAACGCTGCACAGCAGCAACACCAACAGCAACGAATGAAACTTGAGAAAACGGTCAATATGTACATTGATCCGGATCAAAAACGCGTCCTATGCAAGCTGGTCAATCTGACATCGTTGCAACACAAGAACAGTGCCGGTCAGCCGGTTCAAGTGACATCGGGTACGGCGGCCCAGCTATTGAACAAGGCGCATACGGTTCAACGGCTAACTAATTCGGCAATAGTTGCCAATGTTCGAACGTTGGCTGTAAACAATCAGGTGATTGGTGGTTCAGGTGCGACGACAAATTCGGTCAATTCGATTGTGACAACGAGCGGAAGCGATGTCGTCGGACATAAGTCGCAAAGCAATAACACTAACGATTCGACCGTTTCGGGCGGCATAAATCTGAATACGACAAACAGGTGAGAAAAGGAGAGGTAACTAATATTTGTCATTATTATTGTAAAAACATCATCGAACGACAATTGCAAATTGGAAATTTCGTATTTGCTTTTGTTGAGAGATTGTCGAGTGATTTCAATGCTGCTGCAAGAGCTCACCTCCTCCTATCGAAGTCGACGACGAAAACAACAGGAAAATGTGACGTGTTTTGCATCTTAAAAACCCTACTACTAAGTACTTTAATTATTGTAACTACATACTTTAAAACTATGCGCTACGAAATTCATTTGATGTTCTCTGCCCTTTTGACCCGACGATTGTCCCGACCAGTTCCCGATCAAATGCGTCCGCCTTACCAGAATCCCATCGCCTCCTGCCCGCCCCGCCCTCCCCCACACACAACTACACTTTGTTAAAAGATCTTATTTTCAAGATCGAATTATTTTTGTAAATAGTTTAAAATTAGGTTTTCATTATGATAAAATTATTTTTTTCAAATTTATTATTAATTAATATTATTGCTATTTTTTAATTATTATTAAAAACAAAAACAAATCTGTTTTTATTTAGAAAAATTCCAATTTATATAAATTTTCGATTATTTTTATTTTCACGTATTTTTTTTTTTTTTATGATTATTCAAAGTTTGAGAGCAATGCGAATTTTGGTGGAGTGTTGAAATTGATTGAATGGTTCGAACGTAACAAGAAAACACTTTGCAACAATTTTCTTAAAAATGAATGAGAAATGTTTCTTTTTTATTTCGGTAGAGTTTAAATAAACATTTTAATGATTAAGGCGGCTATAAAATGGAAATTGTTTGTTGTTGTGGAAAAATGTAATCACGTTTTTTTCAAATTTCTTCTAGAATTTTCAGTTTTGTTGAAGTCCTTTTTGTGTTTTTTGTTCTAACACAGTTTCAAGAGTAAATATTTTGTTTGTCATTGAAGGAAGAAAAAAAATAGTAAATCGACTAATAAGGACGTGAAAAGACGTAGAAATTTGTCAAAATTATAGAGCAAACTAATATTAATTTGAACCAAGAAGCATTTTCGTGTTAGTTTGACGGCTTTAATGTTCGGCTTAATTATGATGTCGGTGTGTGCGTTGAGTTTGAATTGGAGCAATTTTTTTCTGATCATGGAGAATTCATTAATTTATCTACCAGAGTCAATTTTATTTGATTCGTTGCACAATCGAATCACAATCGTTTCTTTATTTTCAAATTATTTTTCGTCAACTTGGTTTCGAATATTCGCAAAAAACTAGAGTTAGAGATCTCGTCTCCTATCACATTTTTCTGCATTTAAGAATTGCGCTAAACGAGTTCTGTCTTTGTTTCGATATTTTTATATTTTAGTAAGTAAGGAACCGATGCGCATTGTATTTGATAACCACTTGCACCCTTTGGTTTCTGCATAGTAAAAATGCTGCTATTAATTACCTAGATAATCGAATTATTATTCGACTCACATTTAGTTTATACATTTTATTGCCATTATATATTTATATATGCTGGAGACGAGAAGCAGCGATTGAGTTGAAAGCGGACGTCGTACAATTCAGTAGTACGCAAACAATAAATTGACATAACGACCCTGTTTTGTCTCACTTACTCACGCGCTGAAACAACAACAACCCTGTTTTGCCTCACTTCTCTGGCTTCAAATAGCTTTATACAAAACCGGTGGCTCGTTGTCTCCAGTAGCTACCATTAACATTCGAACCAGACCGCATTATATTGGGCTTTAAAATTTACCTAAAGCTGTCTGACGACAGCAATCACTGGATAATGCATTTTGCTTATTTATCTATTGCAGATTTCCTTTTTAGTTGTGATCCATGGCGCATGGTGTAACATTTACATTTCCAAAAGTCTAGCTAACTTGTAAAAACTGTAGTATTACTTTTTAATCGCACTTGATTTTTCGACATAATCCCCTCAAAGTTCCCAATTTCATCCCTGAAGTATTTTTCTCCAAGGGCCTCGATACAGTCTTCGTTTGCCGCCCACCTCTTCTTCATTGTTTAGCCTGGAAACATAAATAGGTCTAACATGGAATCAGTTGGGCTATTTTGGCCACGTTTCTTTGCGATCAATGCGTTTCTTACGATCAATGCGTTTCTTATGATCAATGCGTTTCTTACGATCATTGCGTTTCTTACGATCGTTAACAGGATGTGCACAAGAAGCTGTTTTCATTAATAAACAAATATCCGATTGGTAAATTCCAAGAAGCATATTCCATGGAATTTCAGGTTGCGTGGATGTGTAAAACATGTTATTGCTAATTTTTCCTTTACCAAGGATTGTCGGATCAGGTGAATTTTCGTCCCAGCTAATGGTATTCATTTCACCTTATTTGGAGCTGGTTCTCCACATTCAATCAATTGTTTTTTTTTATTTGTTCGTTTCCGCAAAACTTCAGTTAGTTCTGAACAGTTGCAAACATTCGACAGATGTTCTGTTAAAGCACACTTTCACTCGTCTTTCGGCTAAAATGATAGCGTGAACTTTGTCAATGTTTTTCAGAAAATTTTAGAGCCCCAGTAATATTTGTCCTGCCTCACTTGAATTCGTTTACCTAAAGACTAACGGACTCATAAGAAAAATAGTTACACTGTGCTTAAATGCAGAAAAAGAAAATTGGAGTGTGGAATGTTCAGAACAATAATAGGAGTGTCTTTTTTGCTCCTTTATACAGTGCAGTTTAGCGAAATGGTAAAACAACAACAAAGCGCAAAGCGAGAAGGGCAACTACACTACCTCAAACAGTGGTGCAACTATTCTGGCTTATGATATGCTACTCTGCTTTAGAGGGTGCAAAAAACACGCATAATAATGAAAACAACCAGGATCGTCATTTCAGCTTTTTCTAGGGGTGGCGGGGGCAAGATGTTATGAATGTATATATTTTTATTATAAATATACATTTGTTATATATAATATATGAAAATACCAAATTCAGGGGGGCAAATGCCCTCCCTGCCCCCACAAATGACGTCCCTGAAAACAAGAGCGATAAAATTAAAATTTTCGTTCGTCAGACTTAGGAAACTAGAAAGCTACGTCTGACAAGGAGCTCATATATTTATCGTCTAGAAAACTTCACAAAGTTCTCTATTCAATAAAAAATAGAAATAATAGAAGCTGTGTTCAACACTCATTTTTCATTGAGTCACACAATGTAGGCGCAATTCCATAATTCAGTTTCTTTGCTGTTTTTTGGACTGTCTTTGTCGTCACATTTTTCCTGTTTTATCAGGACAGTTGTTCTTCTGACCCAGATCGACCTACTTGTAGAACGACATAGCTTGTACCTAATGATGCCACGGTGCCGAACCTTTAATTATATATATATCAAACGAATAAGATAATTTTCTAACATCGTTTGTTGACGACTCGATGTGTAATTTCCAGATTCAATCCTCTAAAATCGTACGTAGACGCAGATCGGATTGGAATGAGATCGACTCGAACCGAACCAACTTCTTGACGTGGATCGAATAGAAAACGGTTATGTCGATCGTCATTTCTCTCATGTTTCGATCCGGTGTTATATACGCGATTCAAATTTCGATCTTTGGATTCTCCATGTAAACGTAGTAATTTCCGTTGCTCGCCACTTCACACTTACGACATAATTACTACATGCATTGGCTATAAAAACAGTGAACAAGAATAAAACAAGTGGAAACAAACAAACAAAATGCTGAAAATTGCGCTGGAGTGATAGGTTTTAATGCATGTCTGCGTTGTGATGATTACCAAGCATTTTTTACATAATTAATTTGAATTGTTACTACAACTGATTATATTAAATCGATAGACGAGAAAACGAAGTTTCTTTTACTGCCTATGTACACGTATTTTTTGGATTTTCAATTGCAAATGATGAAATATATAAAAAAAATAAAAAAAAAATTTTACTAAGAATACTCTCAACCACAAAATTTATATAAATTTAGCTTTCTCCTTCCCCTTTTTCCTATAATCGGATGGTTTATTTCCAATAACAACATTTAATTCAATAAACGAATGTGTAAATGAGAAAATTTAATTTAAATAATAAACAAACAAAAAAAAAAAACATACAAAAACCCATAAAATATATATAAATACTATTATATATAAATATTGTAATTAACAATGAAAAATACGCTTATAGAAAAATAAATTAATAAACAAAATATTAAGAAAAAAAAACGAAAAAAAAAATCTTAACAAAACCTAAAAAATAATAAAAGATATTTCAATTTTTTGTATAATCGATACATAAAATTCAAGAAATATATAAATTAAATAAATAAAAAAAAAAAGAAAATGTAAAACCTCTTGTAAATTTAGCATTAATTAAGAATTTACGACGGTGTAATTAATTAAATTAAGTTATAAAGGAACAAAAAAAAACAAAAACAAAACAGAAAAAAAGAAACTTTTTTTAAAAATATTATTTTCTTGTGTTTCCTTTCTACACATTATTCGTTCTTTTGGTTTGTTCGTGTTGCACTAGTTTTTCTTTTGTTTTTTGCAACAAATTGAAAAGAAAACGAAATTCTTTCTAAATTTTATATTCGCAGGATTTGTTCATGTCTTTTTAACACTCTCTCTATTTCTCTCTTACTTTCGGTTACAATAAAATTATCGCTGTGATATTCATAATTATATTCTTAGGTTATAAAAAAAAATAGGTTCTTTTTAATACATAAATTATAAGTGGTAAAGTTAATAACGTAGTTTTTCTTTTTTGTTTTAATCACTAATTAGAGCCGAACATAATAATAGTTGTCGATTGACATTGCATGCGATAAATTAAAATATTTAAATTCGCCTAATATCATCATCCCTCAGGTCGGGTAGGTTTTGAAATGGACTCGAAATAATCTCTCGGACAGTTTCTCCGTTGTGCTTCTACATAATGCATTTGAAATACATAGATTTCGGTAATCGTTTTTATTTTGAATTTCGTATTTTTCGGTTTAGGGAAACGTTTTGCGATGAAATTTTTAATCATCTTACAGTAATTTTAGTTTTATGCTTGAATTTCGAAGAACCTTTCAAGTGAAGACGAACTGGACTGTTACTTAATGCACAGTTGGTAGTAGTCATATTTTTCATATTTTACTACATCACTTGAAGCCGTGAAGAAATCGTAATGATGATGGAAACAATTTAAAATTTTTTTTAGCTGGTTTATTAAATGGCAATATTTTTTTTTTGTTTTTTGTTTTTGTTTTAAGCTATTAACACGTTGAATGCCATGGAGGTCACCGGTGACCGGCACGGAAATGTTGACCCTTTAAATAGCATTGTCAAAATTTTTTCAAAATGTATGACACTCAAAGTGTTAATTGTGAAGTACAGAATATAAATACTATGGCAAGAAACAGGAGAGTTGCATACATTTTTTTTAACATGTTTTATTATTCCGTAGATGCTATCCATAAACTAGATTTTTGATTGTAGAAAGGTCTGAATCGCTTTGAATTAATGCGGCTTCAGTTCAGTTGACCTATTGCGACTATCCTCCCTTATTATATCTCACTCAGAACGGTTATATCAATAAATTTTAATATATTCTTGGGTGAGTCAAGAAGTTTGACCCTTATGTGTACTTCACGATGGCATAGAATGTGCTCTGCAATTAATTCTTGAAAGTCTCGTGCCTAAAGTTCGAAACTATTTCATCGAGCAACGGAGTATAAACGGATTTGCGAAAGTAGTCTTCGGGTGAGGTTGCGGGTTGATTTTCGTGGTACGTCTGATGAGATCCTGTACGACGCATCAACTCATCCACTTGAACCTCATCTTGAAAAACTTGGATATCAGCAACAATTTTGTTGAAAACTTTATTGTTTTCATAACTCCTTTCTTCTAAAACAGATATTTTATCAACTTTTCGAATTCAAAGCTTTCTTTAAATCCAGTGATAGCTTCTGGAGGTACTTGCTAAGCGAAGATGTGGCTCCTGGAATAATAGATTGAAAGACGAACGTTAGATGCATGTTTTTTTTTCATACTACATACATACATAATAGATGATAGGTGCATGACTACTTACCGTGGCATCTGAGACTAACTATGGGAGCCAAAAACTCAAAGCTCTTAATAGCCTGGCCGAAGTCTTTCAGACATTTTGGATCTTTTATGGCGTAACGCATTCGATTTAGGCTCGTTCTTACGATCGTCAGTAACGTTCTAACTGAAACTTTAACTGACAGATGCTCATACGAAACTTACAGACAAAGTTCTGGTTAAATTTTAACTGAAGGTCTTAATAACGGCCCTCAGAATGTGGATAATATTTGGATAATTGGTAGGGGTTGCAAGTCGGGTGGAGATGCACACGGCTACTACTATTCTGTGTTTTTCAGATATTAGGCTTCCTGAGTTCTTTGTTCATACTTGTTTGAGATCTATAGCTTATGTCTTCTGTGTGCAAAGATACTCATCATTTGACTTCACCTTCTAAGCAATAGTTTTGTAATTCCTGCAGTGTTATATGAGTGCCCTTAGTAACGCTACGAAGAACTCGGAGATTAAAAAAAGTTTTCTTCAGACTATCGGAGTGTCCAAAATATGATATCTAAAACGAAACCGACGATGCGCGGATTGCTGAACATTAACTAAATAAATCCGTTTACAGGTAGCTACGTTGTTTAGGTCTAGGGTTGATTACTAGATTTACAGCTGATCTAGCAACACATGCGCCAACCAAATCTGTTGATCATACATGTAAGGGTCAACACAAAAACTGTTGTTGCTTAATGGTTCGCTCTTATCCACGAAATGTGCATAGGCCCTGAACTGCTAAAAGAAATTTAATATTTTAATTTAAAACTGAAACGAAAAGATAATGTAGGATACTGTTTTATTCACGACGAAAGTGGATCAAGAAAGGGCTGTTATCTCCACCTGTATTCCACCACCCCGGAAACTCACGAATTTACAATCAAATGTGGCTCCATTATTTTGCAATCCAGGTTCCCGGTAAATTTTTCTGACTGCAGCAGGTCACTGGTTCAAATCCGGCTCGACGGACCAAAAATTATTAAACTTCTCTCGTTTATCCAAATACTTCAAAAAATGTTGACCAGCGTTCAACGCTGTGCAGTGAAATTTTGTTTAGTTGTGCACAGTACCTAGCTCATCACAAAATTTAGCAATAGGCTATAAGAGTTAGTACATATACGAAAATTATTCGATAAAGTGGAAAAACTTTTATGAAATCTCAGCTTTCATTTTGTTCTTTGTGAAATTTTGTGAGTCTGTTCGCGCAAGGTTGGCAAGCTGGATAGAGGTGCTCATGAATCTAACTATTTCTGAGTTTAGGTCGATTGAACTTTATTAATGTTTTTGTGAGACCTGCGAAGTGTAGTGTTTTTTTCCAGGGGCAGTTTTTTACGGAATATTTAAGCCCGATGAGACTGAAATTCTTATAGCTTAAAATAAACTGAAGTCGACAGCAGTGGCGGCTCGCTGCATAAAGTGAGGCTGAGCTTTAAGCTTGTGTTACACTGTTGTGAGTTTTATTTGTATTCGCCTACTTCGCATTGCATTTGCATGCAACTTGACAGCGTGATCATACGACATACAGTGTAACGCAAGCTTAAAGCTCAGCCTCACTAGCTTTATGCGGCAAGCCACCACTGGTCGACAGTGAAAATCAATTAAGAGCAAAATATTTCGCTTAAATGTTGTGTCGTCAAAATTGAATTTGGGAAAATTATTTCAGAGTAAGAATGTTGAAATTGTAATTGTTTTTTTTGTTGTTAATAGCAGATAATATTTATCAAGACAACCAGCCCAAGTATAATAACATACGATATTGTTTCCTTAAGCCGAAGGATAAGTTCCATGTGAAAGGTGATTCTGCTTCTATTTCTATTTAAAGGGATCTACGAGACAAGCTGTTAGCTTATGGAATCTGATAACCATATTAATTTGAGTACGTATTGCATAGGTTTAATATTTTAATAAAAGGACATAATTTATTAGGATGGACTTGCCTTAGTCTGTTGTAGCTATTTTGTAGAATCGCATCATATTCTTGTGTAGTTTTTACTTGCTCACTTTTAGTTTAATTGCCACTGATAGTAATTTATATTTTTTAATCATAAAACAAGCTTCAAATGTATAAAAATCTACCAATATAATTTCAAAATTAAGTTTGTAATATAATTGTCTGTGTTGGACTCTAATATTACATGGTGTTAATGCACATTGCATTGTTATAAATAATAATTTAAAAGAAAAAAAAATAGTTTAACAATGAAGTGTTTAGGATTTCGTCCATTAAATTAAAAAAAAATGAAAATAAAAAACTGGAAAGAAGTCTTGGAGAAATTAAAATATATTTAATAGAAATAAATAATAAACAGTACTGACAAAGGAGAGATTTTTAATAATTATTTCTAAAATTAAATAAAAAGTTATCGTTTTAAAATAAAATAAATAAAAATACTTAACAACAGAATCTATAAATTAATCAATAAAAATACGGGTCTGATAGCACATAAACAAATTAAAATAGAAATTAAACCGAATAAAAAAAATACAAAAACATGAATATAATTATGTAAGCTGCGAGAATGTAGTAGGGCTTTGTTTTATTTAATTCACACAAACCGAATGTTTTAACTTTAATTTCGACAGCACATTACACACTTTTCGTTTTTGAAAAAAACCATTTCAATAAATATTTTTGACTGATCATCAAAAAGAACTGATAAACAGACGATCGATCAGATCACTGGTAAAGTAATTTAAAACTGAACATAAGCAAAAATAAAATTGAAAAAAGAGCGAAATAAATAATTAAATATAAAACTGTGTAGTAATTTTACATTAAATATAAACAAAAATAAAATAAAATGCAAACTACTATAAAAACAAAATAAAAAAAAAGTATTATACATAATAGACATTTTAATGTTCTGTATATTTATGAAAATATTTAATTATAATTAAAGATGAAAACAAAACAAGAAATTTCTTAGAAATAAATCATAATTAATAATAATAATACTATATAATTGTGCGAATAACGCAAATTTATTGATATTATTGTTAAGATATATTTCGAATCTGTCGACTAAAAACAAACAAAACGAGGCTCATGTGTGGTCTAAAAATTAAAAAAAAAAACATTCGTCGTTATAATCTTAAATTACTTAAAGCAAAAAAAAACTTTCGTCTTGTGTTGTAAAATTTAGAAGTGGAATATAAAATAATAAAAAAATATAACAAATACAAAGCTAAATTATGAAATAAATTCTCATAATTGTTAATTGGATACTTAAAAAATAAATAAATAAATATATTATACATATTACATTTCAAATTGCGCATACTAAATATAAACTTGAAGGGTTATTATAACAACAGATTGAACATTATAAAAGAACAAAAAAAAAAAACTTTAAGCAACTAGTTGGTTGCCGGAATCTATATGAAAATAAAAAGGCATTTAAGAATAAATGTAAATTATATCCGATCTGAGTTTTAGTTTTGGTTGTTTTCCGAAGTTCCGTTTATTTATGGACTATTTTTTTTAGGTATTAGGTGTTGTAGACGTTTCACGACACAAATTTTCACAAATAGCTAAGAATTCATGACAGTTTTTCCTTCACTACCAATTTTAGCAATGACTTTCAACTGTTTTTAGTGATCCAGCTATAGGCTTCGTGTGAAATATTTTCATTTGTTTTCAGTTTTCGTAAAAAACCGACGTGTTTCAAAAAACTGCAATTTCCAACACCACTGCAACAGTCTAAATTTATGGAACAAAAAACCTTTTTAGCGATATCTATTAGTATTATCCAGGAGTTAGAAACCAACAGGTAAATCATTAGGCAGTATCTTCTCAGATGGATACCTGATGCGACACAGGTAGTCGTTTCGAAGCAGCCTGACGCGCTCTCTAAAGAGCTCCAAATTCCAGGAAAAAATTCATTTTCATGATTTAAAATTTTTTCCCCATATTCTCCAAGGTTCAAAGAATTTTTTAAGCAAATAAAAAAAAAATTGATTTTTCCAAATTTTTACAGTCGTGTTGGGCCTTAAGACCCCATGAGCCATGAGTTTTAATAAAAATGACATGCTTATTATTCAAGAAATAGGTAATATGCGTTTAAAAAACTCGAATTTACGCATTTTAACAAATGTTCAGGGGCATAGCATTTTTTCCAAATACAGTTTACAGAAATACAGACCTAGTTTACATACCAGCTAATAAAGTGGTGTAATTTTATTTTGTTTTTTTGCTGCCATTAACGTGAAATATTGGTAAGAAAACAGTCATATATCATTCAAATTTCATTTAATGTGCACATGGAGCCTTAAGGAGTTATGCCACTCTAGAGGCTGAAAAATTAGGCCTTTTTCGGAATTTTTTTTTCAGAAAAACTACAAAATAAATCAATATTACAAAAATTGATATTTTTAATACATAATATGTACATGTTATTGACTACGAGTATGTACACACGGTAATTTTGTTTAAGCGATTTAATTCAAAATGGTGGCTGTGCAGCGTTTTTGCGATGAAGTCTCCGTTTTTCCAGGGTCCATGGTCGAGCACCTAGTGCCTGTATTTTTTGAATAATGATAAGCTAATAAATTTATTTCGATTACATATAACAACAGCCACAAGAGTATGCAGGATTTTTTCGATATTTTGATTTTTAGCCAAATGGTGCACTTCTAAAGTGAAAAGTGTGAAAAATAGATTGAAAACCCCCACCTTGGATCGCAGCTCAAATTCGACACATTTGTTTCAGAGCCTATAACGATTCCAGCATGTTGTTACAAAATAAAATGCTTTACCTGGACAGCATATGTTACTTTCACTACAAATCAATGCTATTGAGTATGCGCATCTGGTTAACTCTCCCAAACGAATTCCTTCACTTCACTTTTAAATGGAACAGGTTTGCCATTGTAATAGCATAGTCCTTTGCCAATTACAGTACATTAGAGTGCAATAAACCTATCCATTTTGAGTCCAATTAGAAGTCACAAGTTGCCGATATTGTTTGCGAAATACGAACAGCGATCGATAAAAGCCACGATCAAGATTTTATGTAAATGTTTAACGCTTACTAAATAAACGAATTGTAAAAGACTAGAAATGGCATCAAATCCAATCCCCTTGTGATACACGATCCCCTTACGGCTTGAGGGCAGGGATCATTGATGGTAATAGCGAAAACACGGCAGCAACAAATAATGTGACGTGTGATATTCTCACCTTAACAGTCAATTAGCACCTTCCTTCCATTCACGAAGATGTTTTCCACTTCGAGCCATAATCGAGCGCGGATTGTAACTAACATTATTACCAGCAATGGTAACTATATAGGAGTCATGTAAGTAATGTCCGGGGTCCAGGCTGCTTGCCGGAGCCCAGCTAGCTATGGGTGATTGTGGCTGCAATTGCATCTAGAGATCATAGTTACAACATGTGAGCGGTATAAACATGCGCAGAATATCAGTACCATGTTGTTATGTTGTCGCGTTCTACTAAAACCGGGCTTAAATGGCGGTGCCAAAAGTGGTAATTGACAGTTAAAGAGAGACCAAGCAGTAAGCAGCAAACACTTTAGATTAAAATCGATAGTAAAGACGCATTCCCTCGATGTAGGTACTAATGACATACGAGTAGCACCGCATTGCAGGGAATTTCCAGACTGTTATACGAATCAAATGAGGCAAAACGACATACGACAGAAGCAATTCGAGATCGGTCGATCTTGGCCATTCCGAAGCGTGTAAAGACTGTAAATTGAAGCCGTTTTAGGCAACACTAGAAGAGTAAAGATCACCTACAGCGCGATCAGTTGCTCAGCCTCCGATCTGCGGTCAGCGCAAGGTAACAAAACCGTCGCGAAGACCATTTACAGTTGATATGTGACACTTGTCCTAGAGCCCAATTACATGGTTGTAAAGAACTCTACCGCTTGCCGATCCGTTCGTTCTGCGCTGCCATGCCCCGTCAAACGGCTAGAAGAGACAATTAGTCGCCAGCTATTCGCTTACACCTCGAACGAATCTCGAAGAAACAATTTTCGCTTGGAGTTTCTTCGACCCTTAGAATGTTGGTCGCCGCGGTGAAACTTGTTTTAGACATCGTACTATAGAAATCCCCATAAGTATATTATGTTGCAGCGGACGAATGGCCGTTTCAGAGATCATGTTCGGACCCTAATAGTTTCAGAATGCATTATCTGCGGTTTCGTTCAAAGCATCGGCCAGGACTCTGCTTCAGCTTCAGCTTGCCATGGTTTAGACAATGCCCATCACGAGCGTAAGAAAACAAATGACCGAAGCCCATTTTCAATTATTGTACGAGTACCTACCTACATTACAGATACAGCGACCAGCGATCAGTGAGTACGGAGTACCATGGCTATAATAATTGTCCCCACGTTTGACGTATTTATTACTGTGTAGCAGCCAAATATGAGCATCGCAGGCAATTTATATGTTTGAATCGATCGTGGCTTTTGATCACAATCGGTCGTTCCGAAAATGATGAAAAAATGCAGGCGATAGTAAGAACAAAGAATCATCATCAATAGTTTCGATGTATCTATATTGATATCATCGAGCTATAGATAAGTTTGCTAAATATTGGCGTATGATTACTATCAAGATCAACAATGGTAATGTAATACAATTGTTAGAATCATTGGTACGATGTCTAAGAAAGTTATCATTTCACTCCAGATAAGATTAATATCTTTTCAGAAATCACTAGTCTTTATTTTTTGTTAAGATTAGGTGAATAATTTTTTAATCGTAATATGTATAGATTCATAAGTGGTTCCTAAAGGGCAACACACAACATCATTCTTGCATGTCACTCTTGCATGAATATTTGAAATAATGCTAGAGTTCATGCCATCATGCAGCCCCATATACGAGAGATTTTCGAGAAAAATTCAAATATTCATGCAAGAATGATAGTGTATTTTGGCCTTAACGTACAGTCGGATGTGAATTCACTTTCGAAACGCGAATTTACTTTGATGATTTTCTTTTGATTCATATTTGAATAAAAATAGTGACGAATGGAATCTCGTTTTCGGTATCTATGTATGATCTTGTGAGTTTCGGCGTTGAGCCACTAATGAACTCCAGTGAAGATGTTTAGTGAATGTTGTTCGTGTTTCGCTGGTGGATCAATTAAAATGAGTTTTGAGAGAAATTTTTCGTGTCATGTAAGTATTAACATGGATTAATTTAATTAATGTAATTTAAAATAGCGCAAAAATATTTTGAAGGGACAGGCAAGTCAATATCTAATTTAATGCAGGAAAAGAAAGAATATGAAGAGAGACTTCAGTCGACCAAAAGACTTAGAAACAGTACTAGCCCTGAACACCCTGATTCAAGTTTTTCAAATATTACCAAATACCTAAAATACTTTATTATGATAACATTAATTGGGAAAGCTCTAAACTTTCAACTACAGTAGAACTTTGATTATTCGAGTTCCGCTTTATCCGATAACCTTAATCACGAATTTCGATATTTTGTAAGTCAACAGTTCCGCATTACCAAAGTCTCTGCTATAATAATCCTAATTATCCCGATTAGTTTTGTTTAACATTTATGTAATTCATATTCTCAATGTTTTTGATTATTTTAATTCGCGTCAACCGCAACTAGCTCGAATAATCGGAACTGTTAAACTGTACCATTTTTAGTGTTTTTTTTTTGAATAATTTTGGAATAATTGTATCAAAATGTTTTCTACGCTTAAGCTACCTTTGTTTTAACTAAATTTAGGAAAAAAATTAATTTTTTTGGACTACGTTTGAACATTATTTGGTTCGTCGACCACTTCAACAAGCGATGTATGGAAGCCATACGAAGGGAGCAAATAAATTGAAGTTAAGTGTAGATACTTTTTACTCCCATTTTAAAATATTTTTTTTTTCAGATATGCAGAGGGTTCAAAAGCCCTGCTTGCCAATCACTGACTCACTATGGTCGTCTTTGGGCTTAAGTAGGTATTTGTTTTTGCATTTCGTCTTAAATTAATATTAAGAAACGTATTTTTATTTTGTTTTTAAACAAATTCGTTTATAATGTATTCTCTAAGAACGTAAAATTCATTCGTTTCACGTAAATGCAGGTACAAAGAACTTTCATAATTTATTCTCTACCCATTTTCGATATCTACGCCGCGCCACCTGAGATGTACCTCTAGTAGTGAGAAAGTAAACATACAAACTTACTTCTACACATTCCGAAGTAGCATAATCCCAACGTTGGCAGGAGTTTTTCCTAACTAAGGGATTAGCCACCATCAACCCCGTTTCCTGTTAAAATACGCGTTATGAAAATGGCGTATTCGTGACTACGAATTAATTTCGCGAAAATGTAAGGTAAATATTAAATGAAAAATAATTTAAATCGAATTAGGCGATGTAAGGTTTGAGTTAACGGGTTAGATTAGTATCTACAGGGGATTTAAGAGTTTCCAGATATAAATTATTATTACAAATATCTTATTTAACAAAATAAGCTCGTGTTTCTAAAGTTCTATTTAGTGCACTCAATTCGACAGTTTATTTCATATTATATGATTTCGATAAGGGAAATGGAGGAAAAATATATAATAATTATAATTTGACTCAAGAAAACCTAAGACTTCACTTAAAAGTGAAGTAGTAAGTCATCCAACCGAATCTCTATAGTTAATGTTATGTATTCATGTTTTAGTTTAGATTTATTTTAGGTTTTCCTTTAACTTTAAAATAATGAGTAAACAATTTTGTTTAAATGTTTTTTATATTGAAATCTTGAATAAGAAAAACACAAAACATAGAACCTAGGATATAACAGATTGCGTTGATCCAAAAATTATTTTTTGTCCCAACATTCGAGACTCCGAGAAGCTGGCGCATTTGTTTCGATACGTGTATTTTTTTCCGGGGAATCTATCTCCGAAATATCTGAAAGATCTATGAGAATCTTTCAGATATTTAAATAATTAAATTATTTTTAAAAATGAAATTTCTAAAGTTATTTCTAGCATTTCCCAGCTATCGTTTTCTGGATGATGATTGCGTTAACTTTTCTATGGAGGCTACACGAAAGTCAAGCTCGATTCTATTCATACTTTTCCTTAAATATTTTAGAATTATTAATTATCTTTAAATTCCATATCCACTGTGTCTGCTCTACCCGATCTTTATGACAGCCACTGACCAAAGCCACTTCAATTAAATTCAATTCAATAAAAATTAATATGACGACTAATTACAAACATGATTAGAGAGCCGCGACAGACTTGCGACTATTCATTATCCGCTCCGGCTTTAAACATTCCATATGACAGGAGCCGGCTAATTACAGTGGTCGTTTTTGTTTAAATTTATTTGATACGTATACCTACCATCGAATGATTTGAATGTGCCGTCATGTCAAAAAGTTGTCAAACTCCATACGAACTAAATGAATCGAATTGACACGATGATAACCATGTCAGTCCCAGCCATAGATAGTATAGACCTACCTACAAATACTCTATATTCGTTATAGGGTATCAGGTAGCTATATAAAACTGTTAAGTATCTGGGTACTGAGTAGTACACCAGATATTGAGCGAGCGGTCTTGCATGATTCCTACGTTCAAGCAAATTTCCATTTTTCCATGTCATCAAATGTCCACTCGCTTATATTCAAATGTCATAATTAGACAAAACTGCTACTACTAAGCAAGAGGAAAAACATAAAAATTTTAATTTTATCGAATTGATGACTGAGTGGCTCTCGATTTGAATGATGGAGAATTTAAAATAATTGGGTAGGCATTTGCTTGGAAATTTCTGTCACGATTGACATCGACCAATTTGTATAATGTTTCAATGTCAAGAAACTCTCGCGGTATATTTTTTTTTGATTTTAGTAGACCCTATAGACACACGGCGCACTCTTAGAGCCAATTTATCATTAATGACCATTTAGGTGATTTAGCGCAATGGCTATTATGACCTTGATATTAACCATAATTCTTCGGCTAAATAATCAATTTGAATATTGTACATCAGACGAATTTATTGAATAGCTCTTTCTTCTTTTATATTATATTTCAATTCGTGACACCACATCGTGACACCAGTTTTAGTTAGCGCTTTCCACAATGTTGATAAAAACCAAAATATTGTATCAATTTTACTTTATTATTGATAATACTGTAAGAAATAAATTTGCTACCTTAACATTTTTTTGCTGCCCTGACAACCCAATGCCTAATTGGATAGCAGAGAAAACATCCGATGGATACCCACCCAATGGGAAAGGAGTGAAAAATTTTCACGAATTTCGTGATATCTCTTAGGTTTTGTGATATATATTACATTAATTTTACTTTTCCACGGGTTCATCAGATAAATGCCTGGAAAGTCCTTCGTATTTCTTTTTTATTAATTGAGGCGTATACATTTTCACGAAATCCGAAATATCTCTTGGGTCTAATTATATATCGAAAAAAAATTTACTTCTGTGGGCTTATGCAATCATCTAAAAATCAGTTTTCCCCTTTTAATGATATCGCCTAAAATTCAATTTAAAGATTTTTCTAAATTCAACCCCCAATTGGATGTAATGGAGTTGTATACGTTTCCACAAATTTCGTCATGTCTAATGAGGGTCAAATTGGCCTTAGAACTAATTTCAGGATGTTTTGATATTCAGCCTCTAAGATTAATTAACATCTTAAAATCGAGCGGCAATCAATGCACTTTATTACATAATTGAAATTCTAAGCAGGATTTTCAATAAGAAAATTTCTTCACCGTATACTTGGAAGTAGGTTGTATAGCTAGCAGTTAGCAGCAGGAACGTCACTTCAGTTTTTTCTAGGGGGTGGCAAGATGTTATGAATGTATATATTTTTATATATATGTTATAAAAAACGTGTGAGAAAACAAAATTCAGAGGGGCCAATGCCCCCTCCCTGCCCCCCCCCCCCCACAAATGACATCCCTGGTTAGCAGTTAGCTGCAGTATATTTATACAAGGTATTAAGATTCGGTTTATGATAATCCAAATTTAGTGAAATATATTGCTAACATAAATATTAACAAAACTATAATTAATTCACACGACATTAAAATTTTCAGCAAACTGTCTCCATATTAATTGAAACTGAGAAGACTTAATTTTTAAAATTACTCCATCAGCTAGTCGGAGTAGACGAAGACGGAGTTCTCGTTCCATTGCAGTTCGTTAGAGCTAAACGTTGAATAAGACACGTCTAAGGTAAATTCAAACATGATCATCTCCATAAAAGCCGCGGTAAAGACAATATTTCAAGGTGAGCCCAGCATGTAGCCCATATCGTTGCTCCTTTTAGAAGAAGGATCGGCTCGATCGTCTTACAGATTCGCAGCTTCTCCAGTCGTGTTGGTATAAATACTCTGTCGTACTCGTACAATGCACAATGTACTTATCAAAGGGGGCAATAACAACAAATGGATCGAATCGATTGAAAGATCGCAGGTTCAGATGAAAAGTTGTATAAAGATTCCGCAGAGACGTTATAAAGAAAGAAGACGGGGATCGCGGATAAACACCACATCGGGACCCAGGGTACTGAACATTGCTAGTGATCGCGCAATGGTTCCTTTGGCCAATTCATCTTGGGCTCATGTACCTACTCGTATACTGTTCGATTTTCATATATCGATATTTGAAGTCCGTACGGAGGGGGACGATCAGCCCAGCAGCACAGACGGAGAACATCCATAACGAAAATTTAAAAGAAGTATGTACTAATCATATCTATACTGTACGGGCATATACGAGTGCTTATAGGCATGTGTAGCACTTACCACATTTTAAAGGTATCCAGCATGGAGGCATCGAGCATCGTGATAATAAATAAATAAAACTCGATCGTAAATTAGAGACGGAGAGGAGGATAATTGAGCTTTAACGAAAACGCTCATTTCGTGAATCAAGAAGTACTTATTTTTAGGCCAGGAGAGGTGATCGAAGATAATCGTATTGTCGGGAAAAATATGCTTAGGCTACAATCGCGATGGTTGCATCTCTTCGTTGCTGAAAAGCGATGTATCGCAAAATGAAAACTTATGAAAATTGTGTTGTGCTGCAGTATGGCAAGGAGTTAATTGGAAACACATAGCAGAATGTAGTAGGTAATTATTATTTTCAGTGCTTTATTGCCTTGTCATAGATCTTTTCATTTTCTTATTCCACATTGTTCTAAGTCTATCCTGACTTCCCCCGATGACCTTCTTGCAAGCGTCTCATTTAAAATTACTGACTTAATCTTCCTGTCTATTGTCTGCATGAAAGAGGTCTCTTGCGTCGAGTACGTTCAACGGAACATTTTGTGCACTCACCAAATTCTGCTTATCTTAATTGCTTCAGTACTAAATACACACACCGCTTCAGTACTGCATGTACATATACCATATTAATGGTCAAGTTTATATATCTAATAATAAAATACAGTGCAGTGTATCTTGAGGTGACCACAAAAGTAGAACGTTATAACCGTTAGTACGATATAACCAACATAAGAATCTTGCATATTTGTGAATGGGGATTGAAAAATGGTACGTAATAACCGAAAGTACGTTATAATAGTGCACTTTATAAGCGTGCACTGTAAATACATTTCTCAGTGTAGTTTTCTATAGAAGTACATTTATATATTGCCTATTTTTCTTTTCTATTTTTTACCTTTCTTTATTATAACACTGTAGACCAACAAATATTTAACACGTGTTACTTAATAAACTTAGACCTACCAGGGTTTGAACCGAATATCGCATCATTTTAAGGGAATACACTTTACAATCAAACCTACTACTATATTCGGATACATAATCATCGTGTTCAATTATTGCCTGCAGTAGGTATTGATAATACAGAACTGCTACACTACTAATCTCAAGAATTCGAGACAAAAACGTCAAGAAGACATGATAATAAGAAAGGAATATATTTCTTGCTAGATAGATTCCAAAGATTTAATTTAATTTTTTTATTTGCATTAAATACCGAGTATAACAAGATTGTCATAAGCACCAAAACCTTATGCATTCAATCCGTTTTCTCAAAAAAATTGTATAACTTAAAATATGGGATCACTTTTTTACGACTATGCTTCGGTACCGAAAAATGGAGTTCATTTTGAACTGACTTGTAGATGCTGATGCAATTTCGATACAATACTGGAAAAACAAACAGATCTCTAGAAAAAAAATATAGTTTGGAAAATTATTTTTATTGGCTATCAGTTTTTTCAAACTTAATTTCAATATTAAAATTCGGGCAGTATAAATTCGAAAATGTATACATTAGACAAACAATTTAGGAATATTCAGTATGCACAAAATTGAATATTTAATTGCAGTTGTTGTTAAGTTATTTTGATATAGATATACTGAATACCTTAGCAATACTGGGATCGAGTACTTAGAAGGAATTCATTTACACTAATGTACTGAATTCATATGCAATATCGATTACAGGAATTACAATTTTACATAATCAGGATTGGCTTCCAGGGAACATAGCCACTTATGGTGTCCCGAAAAAAATGCTCTTAAAATGTTCCGATAGGATTCTGTATGTTTCCGAAACTCGGTAGAGATGAATTCGGCTGGAAATGGAATCCAAAAAGTTTTGTGATACAGTCATACAGATGAAATCATACAACTTTCGATCGTTTCTCATTCATTGCTTTATCGTCTCCGGTGGGTTTTAACCCCTTAAACCACTGCCATTACCATATTGCTTCTTGGAGGAGTATCTAAGTATAAGTAATAGCGACAGTACTTTACGTCTTTGTCCCATATGAGGTCAGTATGTACAAATATTCAAAATCAGTAGTTCCCCCTTAACTAATTATTTGTATCTGTATTATTGGTATCTGTTAAAAATACTAAAAGTCCTTTGCTTCCTGGCCAAGGCACAAGGTTTTTAGTAAAAAAATTTCCTTGGATTAATTAATTAATAAATACCCCAAACCTTTAAAAATGTCAGCCGATGCTTACAATTAAGAAATATAGTTTTTAAGATATCATTATCTGTTCTCTAAAAATAAGAAGTTCTGTGTTTATACAAAGAGACCTCGAAATAAAGTTGAATTTGCATTTATAAGAATGCATGTTGTATGTTCAGTTCAATTATTTAACTACATCTATACCAAATTAATATTGAAAATTCGGATTAAGTACGTACATAAATAAGCCTCAAGATCGATTAAAGAAAACATGTGGATAGTATCCTGATCCAAATAAACTACAACCTTTTTAATTAGAGTCTTCGAATTAAACAGTCCGCATTATACCCACTACGATAACATCTTAACCTTGAAAATTTCATAAAAAGCGCGCTAATCGAATTAACACATCACGGCTGGGGTACCTTTCGTTCGCGGTTTCTTGGGCAAACAAAATATGCGAGACCCATCAGCTAAAAAGATCACTAGTGCGTATCACTACACACAACACGCTACAATAATGCAACAATCCAGCTAAATAAGATGAAAAAAGAAACAAAAATATCTCATCACCTTTCGCCCAAGAAACAATAACGACCGAAACGCACCCATTTTCTTTCGAACGCTACACTTTTGTGTCGCCCTGTACACACAGATGTCGCCTTATGCGATTACGTACTGCCAATAACAAGCTCTAAGCGAGACAGAGTAGTATACAACATCTTGCGCAGAAAGAGATGAAGCGATGAAGCAAACCTGTCCCTATCCTGAATCCTACCCAAGCAGATGCAAGATGAGCTGAACTACTTGGAAAAGGTTCTATCGCCAATACAGTCACAATCGGGACCCTTTCTCTTGTACGCTATTCCCGCTCAGGCACTCATTTCAGATACGATTAGAGGGTTTGGCTTAACTCGATTCTTATGTACTTGTCACGTCGCCTCCAATGGACCAATGAGAGTTGTTCAAGGTGGTAGCACTCTATTCGCGGTAGATACGCCTCTGCATCGGTAGTGGGGATGAAGTCAGAACGCCTTCCGTTTTGTGTTAACGTCTGGTGGAGAAGTGGTATAACGAGTAAAGGTGGCCTTAAGTTCGAAGATTGCACGGAGCAGGAGGCCCGGCCCGCCTACTAGCGTTGGGTTCGCTTTAAGCGTTGGGGCTCAGTTGTTCGACGTGGTCTGACTCGGAACGACGCGAAGTGAGCAAGGAATGGTTCTATCGGGGGGCCTATCAAGTGGAAAGTGATTCGATTGTGTAAGATTGAATTAATATCAAAGTGATTGAAAATTAAGAATAGTTATTTTATTGTGTGGTCATGCACCTGCCGTCGGTAGACCTGGTGTTGTAGAGTATTAGAGCCGGCTACTCAATGACGACATTGACTTCACGACCGCTACCGTTACTACCTCTAGTCCTGCCGATTCCGATGACCTGTAATGATCGACCGTCTTCGGCAGGATCTTCACCATCATCGGTCAGTGCAATGCATCCCGACAGTTTACTACTGCAGCACCATGGAGTGACAAGTCCCCGCCTAAGTAGTACCTGCAGTTCGTATAGCAAGAACTGCGGAACTTCACCGGCTACTATGGATTCGGACCAGGAGCGGACTCCACGTAATTTTCGGCTGATGGGACCTAGTGATCCGTCCGATCACATGTTCGGAAGTCCCGAGGGCGACGATAATACCACCGATCGCATGAGTTGCTGTAGCGACGATAGTGAACTATCCGTAGGACAAGAGTGCTGTGATAACGCGAGCAGTGAGAACTCTGTGGCCAAGAGTAGGTTTAGTAGTGTAGACAATAAGCGAGTGATGGACGAGTGTGAAAGTGTAGACAATGCCTCCAGTCTGTCCGATGACAATCGTTTGGCTGTAGGCGAGCATCTAGGCAACGACGACGCAAGCAACGATTCAAATTCCTTTCGGGACTCTGATCCTGTCTTACTATCAGCGGCTATGCGAATACCGGCACCCATTGTGCGACCCAGTCCGACCCGACTGCAGGAAGAACTCCTTAGAAAGTCGCATCTCTACGCCGAGGAACTGATGAAACAACAAATGCAATTTATGGCAGCGGCACGAGCCAGTGCGTTCTCGTTGCGACACGGAACAATAAGTCCTGAAATCGGAAAAGTTGGCTTCCGGCCGCACATAAAACAACCGGAACTTACCGAGAATTTGGCAAACTTTAGCGGGATCCATTCACACTTGAACGCCATTTCGAAGATTTCGTCGCAATTGACTTGTGGTGAATCGGCACTTAGCAAATTGACTGCTTTTGGGGTGAACTCCTCGTCGCGGGAACCATCACAGTCGCCACCGTCTCTAAACCAAATGCATCCACACCATCAACATCATCATCCGCACCATCACCACCCCTTTCTACCGCATCAGTTCATGAACAACAACCTAAACGAAACAAATCTCAAATTTAGCATAGACAATATCCTTAAGGCAGACTTTGGCCGAAGGATAACTGATCCGATCCTTAAGCGTGCGGCCGGTCATCACGGAAGCAGTAGCAAATCATCGCATAGTCGAAAAGCTGCACATCGGAATAATAGTGAAAAACACGGGGCACCCATCGACCTAACGAGTGTCGTTCCGACCGCCAATAGTATAAATACCTCAGCGGTACCTCCACCTGCAGCGGTACTTGAAAAATCTCAACACCACTCACCGGGTAAATCGCCAAATTTGACATCGCCCACAACGACCGCAAGCTGTACGACAACGACCTCATCGCAATCGTCCAGCACGTCAACGTCCTCGACTTCAGCAACGTCGTCGTCATCAACCACCACCTCCACTGAGAATAGCAGTAGCGGACCGATAGTATGGCCCGCATGGGTCTACTGCACCCGGTATAGTGATCGACCCAGTTCCGGTAAGTACCAACCCCTCATTTTATTTCTGGGTACTCGTACAAGTATTTGGATGTAATTTTAGCCCCAAACTGCCGGGCGATGTCATTAAGCTGACCACCGGCTTTGCAGAGCACATCTGCATGAATTGCTGGGTGCTGCCATTTCCCATTAAGGACCTAATTTAAGACCTTTCGGGTGTGTTCGTTCGGACAATTCTGTGGCTTGTTTCCGTTTTGGTGCTAGATTTATTCTCGACTATGCAATGCAGTAAAATGGGGTTTTGATGGGGTGGTCAGGATGAATTTTTTTGGCGTTATTCTAAAAGTTGAATTTTTTGATGGAGAAGTCAGACGTTGGGTTCTGGTATTGATGTTTTTTTTAAAACGAATTAGTTAGATACTATTAACTATTTATTTATTCTATTTAATGAGAATTAGCAGTAAAACCAATCGTTTTATTTAATAGCAGAAACTCTGTAATAATAACAAAAATTTTGCGTCCTAAACAAATTAGCGAAACTACACGTACAAACTAGTAAACGTTAAAATATTTCAAAGATTAGAGAAATGTTAAGGCTATTTAGATTAAGGAGTTGTGGCTATTATTTTAAATATGAAATTAGTTTTCTCTCTACTGGCTACTTCATGCCTCATCAAGGCATACAAATTATTTTCGGCTTTTTCCAATATTCAACCTCCTAATGTATGAAAATGGGTTCAGTATGATTTGACGAATTTTTTAATATCTTTCAGGCCGAATGTGATATACAATTGGTTTTGACTTCTAGAGTATACAAAGAAGAACGTGTTGAACTTGTTCTCCCCTACTTCTGAAATTGTTACAATTTGCCGGAGTGTTGTCGAGTTATAGTCAAAAATATTATGGCGAACAAGAATTTGTGATTTTATCACTCTTGCTTCGATATATTTTTTTAGAAAACTCTACCCACTATTTTCTGCCTATTAAAAAGGAGAGGTACAAACCTTATGACAGAAAAATTTTGCCAATAAAAATATATTTAGAGTTTTTAAAACACCGCTTGATAAAGTATCATCGTAATCTCGTAATATTTACAATACAATTGAGTTCTACCACGAAATACTTCATTCTCGTTCGAATTTTCTTTATTACAATTTTTCAAAATTCAAAATATTTGCAAAATAAAAACAAAGCGAATAACGGATCTCTAAAAATAAATAGCTTGTAGTAGTGACAAACGAATATGCAAGAAATACAGTGGTGAACTATTAATCGTTGAAAACAGTAGGAATATAAATGATAGCAATAACTTTCAAACATTTTCTTATTTTTTTATCCGAAATTTTTGTAACGTGAGATTTTGAAAAAGCGATTGTCATTTTAATAACAATATTTAAAAGGCGTTTTTTCATACTCAACCAATTGAAAAATTAGTCAATTAATTGATATACCCATATTCAAAGTCTTGCCAATTTCTCTAAAAAGCGTTAAGAATTTCTTAGGCTGTATGCCATGCCGTCAAATATTAAACTAAACAAATTTGTTAAAAAGTCAAAACAGGTGAACAAAAATTTGACAATTATACTTTTCGAATGGATTTGGCAGCGAGAATAGTCAAATATTTGATATATTAGCATACAGCGTAATATAGGCTGTAGTTTTTAATCAAATGGAAATTTTTGAATTGAATATTATTTATTATTTGTGTAGCGAGGAAGGCACATGGCACAATAATAAATTGTTTAAATTGTTGCCGCTGGCAGACAATAAATTGTCATATTGTAGAATATTTCTCAATTAATTGTATCTCATCGACATTAAGTTGAAAGTATGGGTGCCATATTTTATGATACGAGAGCATCCATTGACTATTAATTTCTCATTCACTTCTAATTGTTTTGGTGATATTTTTTTGTTATTTATTTCTCAATACACTATGTATGTATCATAGACATCGACAGCTTCATACATATTTTATTTTATTTAGGAGCACGAGCAGTAAAGTTTTGACATTTTGGGTAGGGCATAATAATAGTTATTAATGTCCGAACTGGCTGTTATTTTAATCGAACTGAACTTAGACCAGTCACCGTATTCCGAACTTACTGCAGATCACTGTCTCTGTAATAAATACTACATATCTTTAACGCATATTAAGGTGCAAGTTACTTTGAACTATGTCTCTCCTTCAAGAACTTCAAAAAGGTAGTTACTCTATAGAATTCTGCGCTTTTTAAATTAGTCTTCCTTTTTTTATTTCAAAAAATTTCTACCGGCGTTTTAAATTTAACCCTAATCACCGTTAAAGTAAAAACAAAATATTAAAAATATAAGTTTAAAAAGACATATATTATTTACAACTCGTCGGCGTATATATGAAAAGAGAGCATATTCAACCCCCTTTTTGTTATAAACCATATCAAAATGTAGTGTAGTTAGCTTCTGTTAACAAAATCTACTCTAGTTGTTTAAATTTTAGATATATAGATAGATAGATAGATAAATTTATTCGCTAGTTTCGTTTAAAATGTGTTACAATTTATGATTTATTTTAGAGACCAAGATCAATTTTTACAACTAGATATATACTTAAATTAATCAGCTAATTGCAGTAATAAGTGAAGTTATTAATTATTGAAATTATGTAAATTTTAGATAGATTTCGATTTACATTTTAATAATATCCAAATACGTTATCCCGAACGTTTTTGCATCGAATGAATTAATCTTGCTCTTAGCAAATCTCGGCTGAACAATTTAATAAAGTAAAATATTGATATCGTTACGTATAATATAAAACAACCAAATTCCCACCTCATTGATTCATTCACTGTGGTTGCAAAAGCTCATTATAACCAGAAGTAGCTTATTTATGTGTAATTTGATATTGTGGAAAAATTTGTATAATGAATCAATCAATACCGGAAAAACAACTCTAAATAAATTACATGAACGCTTCAAGTTTACATCATCATTTCCACCTACACAATTTCATTTAATTAGCAGAGTTAGCGTTTAAAGTATCAACTTACAATTTAATTTAGAAATGAATTCGATATTTTAAAGTGATAGACAATTAAGCAATTCGACGAATCCATGTCAATCTAAACTAACAATACAAATTAACATACTCATTTGTGTAACTACAGTAAATTTGATTTGTAGCTAACAATATCAGTAGCTTAGTTTTACCCAGGGCACCAAAAGAATCGTAAGTGAATCACTAACGATTCACCTCGGTCGTGCCGACGTGAATTTATTTACATTTCTAAGTGTGCCGCATGAAAAATTTATTGTACTTGTATAGCTCAGCTAAAAAGTTCATAAATTTAATTTTAAATGAGGATGTAGTTTTTTTTAGAATAATTCATGTACCTATGTATTTTTTTTTTAATAATTAGGAGTGTACATAAAAATGCCTGACTTTTTTTTTTTTAATTTATTATACCCAAGTAAACTTAGCTTTAAATATTTTCACTATCATTTTTTAAATACCAACTTGATGCACCCAACTTATTGATTTCTCTTAAGTGGCAGAAACAAGGCCTTTTTGGCTTGAAATTAGGCGTGTAATAAATTTTACTTTATTATTTTAATAATACAGTATTTATGATTAATTTTTATGAATCTCATTTTCAATCGTGTCCTTACCTTAACTTTGTCAAACAATTGATTTTTGTCTCTGTTATATTTGTTACAGACATACTATTCGATGAATTTTTTATTACTTTCTGTTATAAGATTGCCATCTTATTTTATCCAAGTTTGTTAGATTCCAATTTAAGATGACTTTAAAGTGAACGCGACGCGACGCGATGACAACTGATTAGAATGCATGTAGTGAGTGTAACCAATTATAGTAATATCGCATCGCGTCAATCGCGTCGCTTCGAAAAACTATTTCAACTCGATTGATGGGTAAAATATTAAAATTAATATTTTCTCAGATGTTAAGATAATTTGAAATCTTCTTGAAATTTTATAATCTTCAATAGTTGCTTATTTCGCAATATTTAACCAAATGCTCAGATCACTGAACACAAATAGTTTAGAAAAATGAAAAGGCTGACTGAGATCCTTGTGCACGCTATTGAATTGTCCGACGGTAGATATGCCACTGGTTTTTTAGGACAACTCAATTATAATTAACGTTCTCTTAGTTAGAAATTGGCGCTGATAACTCATGCTATGCACGCCACTGCTCAACATAGTTTTCTTTTTCCGGGGATATGTAGCTAGTCCAAAGCTCAATCGCCAAAGGTGGGCGAGTTTTTGAGAAAAAACTATAGGTAATGGAAGTTCGGTAAAGTACGGTCTGCCCTTACTATAATTCGAATTTATCGAAGTTGCTCAACGTAGGTTTTTTTCTGGTTATTGGCTGTTAGCCTATCGCTCAACCCCCAGAATTTGTATGGAAGGATATTTGGAACCGAATTTTTGGGAATGGATATACTGTTGGAAAGTAAGGCCGTAAGGCTCAAATCTAAATTTAATTTATACGAATTCTTATCACTGGGTTTAAATTAAGGCATCTGCTGGACATTTAATATAGAGTCCTTTCAAATTATAATTAGATCCACCAGTTCGCGACATGTCTCATTGAAACTCTTAGTTGAATTTATTTCTTAATTGCAATGTATACGTACCTTTAAGTTCATTTACAAGTTCCTAATAGTAGCAGAATAGCATTTATAATGTAATTGCACATTAACATTGACAAAACGCAAATTTTTCATATCTATTTCGATCACTTTACCGAATCTTTTGCCTTGTCTACATTTTTCGCCAAACCGGGATTTCTTACCAGCATGTAAATTGAAGTTTTCGATGTCGTTGATTTGCTTTGGCCGAACAAAAGTGCAATTAAAGGTGCAACCGGTCATAAACTTTATTTGGCCGCACGATTTATACGAATTACCTGGTCATTTAACAACTCTATTCGATGGTGTAGTGCATGGTGAATGAGCTTTTCGCCACGAGTAATTGCCTAATGCAGTGCAGTTGCTAGTAATGCATCTGCGAGCACTAACTGCTGTACAGTAATATCAAGTATTAACAACGACCAAAACAACTTTCACTATACCAGAGGTAAACCCATACGAGTATTAGAATCGATAAGCGCAATATAGGTATGGATATACCAAGGCATGTATTATGCGGATTATCACATAAAATATGACTTATTCAGATAGAGGAGAGGATCACCCGCGATACGACTTCATTTCCATCAAATTCATACATTCCTCAGTCGTCAGTTCTCATTTTATTGACTTGTTCGTTATTTTCGCTTTGATTGCTCTGGCAGTTATTTCATAGTCTGTTTTATTTTTGTATGCTTCGTTGTATGATTGCTGTGGCATATTTCTATGAAACATTTTGTATGTTTCCTTTTCTGTTTGTATTTTAAGAGGCTCCTGCCTGTACTGCCTTCTGTCTGATCGTTAAATGAAATCGCGTGCTGCGAACATGCAATAGCTCACTTTAACGTCTTTCACGTAGAGTAGAGTCATTGCTAGGAGCATCATACAGCATACTCTAGCGTTAGTTGCGGTGTGTAGTTGTTATGTTGTTATCTAAAGTACTATGTCTCAATACAGATAATTGGCTTCCTGCAGATACTAGATACACAAATATTAAACTAGAATAAAAGAGCTTTTGTAAATAAACGACTTCCATAGACAAGCAAACCCGAAACCATTAGCAACAATAACTTCTGTAATGCAAATGTTGAATAAAAACAGTTTTTTTTTTCATTTTGTCTAAATATGTATGTGATAGGAATTAAATGTATTTCCTCACGTTTCCTGTATGGTATACCTAAAATAAATTTGCCAAGATTTAACTTTCTAGCATTAACCGCGACGAAGCTAATAAGTTTTGTTCATTTTTGCATAAAGCATAGACTCCATTACTCTAAAAATAGATTTGTTTTAAAACTATGATTAAAATAGACCACTAAACTATTTCAGATTCCAGATTAAATGCTTCTCAAGTTGCAAGTTATCGTACATTAGATTGGACTGCTAATTTGAAATAGTTTCCAAGTGGGCTGGTGTATTTTAAGTTCGCCATTGAGAATTCTATCACATTCATTCGAAAGACGATTAGCACCTAAAATTTCTAGTTTAGTACGTGAAACAGTATTTGGTCCGTCGAACCTGATTAACCGCAAGCGTGAACATACCTAAATTGTGTAAATTGTGAATTGAATGCAAGAAATGCAAGTGCCAAAGTAGTGCTAAAAGTAATATAATAACAACAAAAAAATATATTGCATTGGTTAAATTAACATACGCACTACGTCGTAAAGCAGTCATAGAACGGACCTACAACATATTGAACTGGTCCTTATCGCAACGATCGCTATAGTGAACTTTGCAAACTAGATTAATTAACCAGTCATTTAATCTTGCAAAAATTATTTTTTGCTTTATGATACATGATACGGTTGGCGGACCACCATCTGGGAGAACCTTTTATTAGATCTAAACTACTTGACATTATATCGCGATTTGTAACGAGCACTTTTCGATGTTCTCGCTTTGTGATCAGTAGCAAACTATTATGTTGGGTCGTTGATCAATTAAATGATTAGACGAAATCAAGAACAATCCATACGTGCCTATTATTAAAAACTTGACTCCGAGCTTACTATAGTTTTTGTTGGGCCGTCCTTACATGTTTATTAACGATTGTTTGTAATATTATGGGTTGATGATCGGTCTCAGAAGAAAATCAGAGATCCCTATTTCAACATGATCTTCAGCTTCGCTAATTTAACCGATCTTAAGTAACTTAAGATACCCGGGGGAATTTAAGTCCATTAATAATACTTGTTTACGCTGCACAATAGCAGCCAACGTAACTGCATGTTGAAGTTAGTGAAATTAAGTATTGTACATTATTTATCCTATGTGAATATCAATATCCGTATAACACATTACTTCATTCCTCACCCGATACTGAAACATGCAGGGGTTACACGCAATATTTTGTGTACTGACTGAATTCTGTTATTTAGAATTGATTTACCGTCAAATGTCATCGGTACTCCATCTGTACTGAAAATTCGTACTCTTTAGAAACTCGAATATAAATTTATGAATTAAATGAATTCATGGATTAAATACACTTGAATTAATAATAATGATGTTTTTGATAATGCTGAATGTATCTTCATTCATTAAATCGTTTTAAGAGATAAGAGTTATAAAATTGTTGCCCTTCGACCTATAGAGCAATTTCATACAGTCTTGTCGCAGGAATAGTTTCTCTGGTAATAAATTTCACTCTCGACAATTCTTATTCGGTACTAAAAAACATAATTGCTTCAGCAAAAGCTTGTACGTGAGTACTAATTCTGATACTGATAAAAAATTCGCTAAATAGAAAAAGCTAGAAAAATTTAATTCTGAAATTTTGGTTTCTTTCTGAACGTATTTAGTCAGCATACTGAAAATAAATATCCATTCGCCAAAGTCCGTGTTCAGTTTGACGGTATTCATTTTCAGAATTTTATATAATTATTATATAATAATTTATTGTCTAATAATATATTTTTTTCAATCAAAAATTCATCAGAACAAATCAATATTTCAAATATTTCGTGATTTCCTCGGTAGTTTTTTTTTTAAAGTATTCCGAACTGGACTTAGTGGGTTAGTGTTTATCTAATATCTACTGTAGCGAACAGTCTAGTAAATTTTTTTTAGGAATGAGGAGTTTGCGAAACTATCAGGGTGTGACCCTATTAAAAATTCCACACTACATTTATGTTAATATTTCAAAGCGAATAGCAACTGAAAAATTAATTTAAAGAAATTATGTGTCGAGTGGTGTGCTCATCACATCGCAGAAACATTTTTATATTATTAATGGTGTTAAATAAATTGCACAGCCATTTTTTTAATTAATGTTGGCACTATATTTTCTATAAACACTGAAAAAAAAAATGTTCAACGAAATTTTTTTTAGCTAGACAACAGAAATGTTAAAGGAAAAATTGCAGTTCACTATTAAGTTGTTCTTAAGAAAATCCCAAATGTCCATTTTGCTTGAAGAAATAAGTCAAAAAATTGTCTAAAATGTCTAAATGTGGTTTTGACATTTTTGATACTTTTTGATTGGTCAAATTAGAGGTCAAATCAAAGTTTTGGTCAAATCCATATTTTTTCGTAGGATGTTGACCCCTGGCGTCGGTAAACCATCTGTTTTTTTACAGACGATTCCACGTAACTTGGGTATTTGTGTGATTGATCTAAATTTTCCACTCAAGGAAGTAATTTCAGTTTTTGTTTAGTTACTCTTGTAAATTGTTTTTAACTGCGTCCGGCTCTGGAGCTAAAGACAGGATGACGGTGAAATAATGCTTAAAGGCTACTTATGGAGGTACTTTTGGCAATATATAATATTTTTTGGTTTCCTCCCAAAAAATCACAGATGTCAAAGTTTTGATTTGGAGAAAGTTAAGTGTCTTAACAATTAGTTCAAAAGCTACTTTTCGAATTTTTTTTTTTTTTGGTTGTAGCTATTGTCAAAGCCAAATTAACGACATATAGGATTATTTAGAATGTGCGTCATTTCATAATATTGTGGTCTACCAATTGTTCACTAGTCAGCGTGGGAATTAACTTCACACGGTTGTTATACTTGGAAATACCTCGATCTAATAAGAAAATGCCTTTCATAGTCTTTCTTTATCGCCTCACTCAAAAATAACAAACCGAACACTATAACACCTTTTTCATAGAACACCTTGTGAAATTATAGGTGTTGCGATAATCCAATTATCCCAAATAGACTAATACCTGTATCAGAAGCGTATCGACAGATCTTGAAAAATTGATTTCATACAAGGGGTAAACACCAAATCACTTGACCATGACGAAAAATTACATAGCAGGAAAAGAAAGAAAGGTGTATAGATTCCCATATGTGAATATATAGATATTTTTTTTTTTAAATTTTTATTCCAAATCGAAATTATCACTTAAGAAATGTTTACAAATTTACAAATTAGTGAAGGTTAATAAGGCATATGGCCATTCGCTAATGTCGAAAGTAAATACGCCTCTGCGGATTTGCAATAACAGAGCCGAACAGGTGATTTTGCTAAATAAACTCAACCATCATTTAAATCGTCATCAAAACAACGTTAATTACATTTTGAAATGCATAAATCGTTCAGAAAATAAATGCAAATCATTGACGTTCTTTTCATGCGAACAGCGGATTTAGGGCGCCCGGTAAAAACCAACCGACATTTTTCGATCATTACTCAAAACGGAAACGGGGACCTTTCAGTTGAATAAAAACACGCGTACTAAAATGATCTGGACAATGACTTTCTAGTGGGTCAGTCCAGCGACGTGAACCACACACACGCAAATCAATACAAAATATACCTAAGATCAGATCAGATCATAATAAACATCTTTTGGGGATGACGGGTTTTCTCTGGTATCAAAATGCATTGGGGTCCAGATTCGAACCTTGCGGTACGTCATTGCAGGCGATCTGTTTACGTGCAAAAAAACATTTGCGTATATTCAAATGTGATGCAAAAACATTTTTAAAAACCGGGGAAAAATTTACGTTACGAAATGAAATGATTGATAGAGGAACTGAAGGAGAACCCTCCAGGTTGAATATCTTGACCACCGCTGCATAATACAGGGAGAGAGCGAGGGATTATGTTGTCAAAAACATTTAGCGAATATGCATGATCTTACGTTCTTACGTTATTATTGTCAATTTGTTTTTTCTCGATTTTCAATTATAATGCGGGAAACAGATGTTTTTGATACATGCATCATTACACGATCAGAACGCCCGTTCCCGGAGAGATGCATATTTTGATGAAATTGTAGTTGACTGCAAAGTCGTCGTTACGATGACCTTTTTTGCTTTTTCTGATCTCGGACGTTTGACCTGTATAGAAGGTACAACTTAAAGGTGATGGTGAGGTGATCAATCCTTATGTGTATAATGTGAACAAACTCGAAACAATTTCAATATGACCTTATTCGTGGTACAAGAAATCTTGACCGTACCTCAAAGATTCATTATCTTATCGTTAAGATATTCTCATCATGATCGGAAATTTATCCGAAGCTGCGCGCGCACTTCTTTAAGAGAAGTTATCGACTCGACAAGATCACACAAAGTTGACAGTTATCTCGGTTATTGACACCGAAAATACCATTGAATAGTACAGCGGACAAATCAACTTACCACTAAGCCCAACAGTGTTACAGTGAAACAGCCAGCAGACATCATAATTATACAACAAAGTGATCTCATCAGAGCGATCAGTCGCTTTAACAGCAAACAAAAAACTTTGAGCAGATGGCGCATTCTTATACACCCTGAGACGAAAACGGTGTCGCAGTGGGCAAAACAAAATTTTAAAATTTAGTTTATTAATAGGAACCCTCAATTTCACGATTACTATGTTTGTATGCCGAAGAGCTGGCTTGACTATTGTATTGAAACTGAAAGAGAATAATTTGAATAAAAAAAATTAAAAATATTCTGATGTTTTCTTTTAATGAATGGCGAGTCTCGAAACTTATTTGTCGCACTGTGTAATCAACAATCATGAAACACCTATGAAACCTGCACGGCCGAACTCTACATTCTCGTTAGTCTAGTCCTGGGACAATTTTTGTCTCGAACAGTCCACCATGCCAGGACCTTCATAAAAAGGAGTAGGGCCCACGATTCCAGAGTTGTCACAAGATATAATTTTTGAATAACACCATTAAATGAAATAATATAGAGGTGGGCTACGAAAGCGATGGACTGACTGATCTCAAAACAAATATTCAATCAATTTAAAAACACATTAACGAATTTCACGTCATAATTAGGTTTGCATCAAATATTAAATCAAAATCTTTGCTATTAAATACTTCACATAGCCACCAGCTGCTGTTGAAAGAATCAAACTGGAGCCAATAGTTTTATACGAGTATAGTTCTATATTTTAAAACATTTTTCAGTAGTTATGAAGAGATTATCCATAATGAATTAAGAATTTGGCAATTATGTAATATGCAATCAGATGGAGCTTTCGATGGAGATTACGCGAAATAACTTCAAATCATTGCAGCTTGCATCAAGTGACTTGATTAAATCTCATTTACAAATAGTAGAGGATCCAATATTGAACCTGGCGGAATACCAACTGAAACTACGCATAGAGTAGATTTGACTTCGCAACTTGAAATGCTTTCGAAAAATTGTTGCGTTTATTAAACCAGTTTCCAACGCATGAGGTACTTACTCTACGTATGAACCTTTAAAAACTCAATTTTGGAACGTACCTAATGTACTTTTAAAAATCGCAAAAAACATTTAAAGTCCAGGGATCCAGGATAATCGAAGTTTTACTAGTAAAAGAACATTAATCCTATCCTCTTTTCAATCTGTACAGTATAAATCTTTTCCCGAAATAAAATGTAGATGCAACGGATTTTTTGTCGCGAGGTGTACCATCAGATCTGGGAACTGGGAGTGTGGTAATTGCGCGAGCAAGGGACCACCTAAAAAATGTTTTATGGCTCAAGCTGTCGATCATGGTTTTTTTTTAGTTCATCGTGAAAGTAATACACAGTCTTCATTTGAATACCTGATCCTACGTAAACTCAATTATTTCAATTAGAGACAGTTTTGATCTCCTGACGAATTGAACAAAAGTTAAATAACAGAAAGAACACAAATAATCCGATCTTCTTCATGCCTATCAGAGATAAGCCAAACGAAAGGCAATCCGGATCTGATGATCGTTCAGTAGATCGAGCTCTCGAAAAGAATTGCCAAAGGACCACCCAAGTTACCGTACAAATGCCGTCGACAAATTACAGCAGTTAAGTTATCTTGATAGTCAGTGTTTGCTCCTACTGATTTCGTTCCGAATTTAATGTGATGATCATGAAGACTGATCTTGCCATTGTATTTGGTATGTGGTGATCTGTACGAAATGTTTTCCTTTAATTTTGAGTAGATACATATATATAAATATCACTCACGTATTTGGACTTTGTTGGGAAATTGTACCCGTATGAGAGCAGTTCCGAAAATTCTTGACAAGATCAATTGGTTAGGTTGAAAACTGCCAAAAGGGAAACCACCGAGGACTACTTCCATTCGGTAATTGATTGATCATACGCGGGACCATAAACAACAATTTGATAATGTACAGTGGTTCAATAAAATATTACAACTTCAAGATATTTTCCTGTAATTTAAAAGTTTACAAAATTTTCATGAAATTGAACAAATGATAAAATTCAAATTTTCAATAATTTATTTTTAGTACAGAAAGAGTCTTTTAAGTATAGCCCAAGTATGGCTCATGCTAGAAATTTGAGTTTTAAGTTGTTTGCAGCAGGACCACCTCTAACAATTTTTTTAACGGCGTCTCAATGACTCCAAAATCATTAAGGATACAATTTATGAAATAAATGAAATAGCTCAGGTTTGATTTATCTTGGATTAATCATTAAAAAATTGGAAAGATTTTTTAAAAAAAACTATTCAGTATTTTTTTATTTTCAAATTCAATAACGAAAGTTTAAATTAAGAAGAGACAATATTATATGATAAATAGATATCTATGGTATTTCTTTAATTTAGACACAGTTCGATATTTTAGGATTGTATGAAGGGGGGGGGGGGTAATCAAGTTCCCACCATACTGAATGTGATGACCTAAAAAAAGGTCCTCACTTCCCAATGAAAATAGGCCAATGGGGAGGACAGGTTGAACATTATTATTATTATACTTTTACAAAATTGTTAATTTTTACATAGAGGCCTAAGATATATTTTTTTGTTACAAAATATTTAAATTATATATTTATATTATATATTATATATTTATATTTATATATTTATTTACTGAAAATAGTTATAATTGTGATGACTATACTAAACAGGATCATTTCAGTAGTATGCCTTCATTAACTTTCAAATTAAATTGGAAGATTTTGCGCCCAGTAGATTAGGTACATTCAAAATGCATCAAATTTGTCGAGTCGAGGTCAAATAAAACAATTGATCAAGTGATTGTCTGCATAGTTGTGCGATCCACTGTTTCGAGTGTAATAACATGATGTGTGACTGAGCGTCATAACCACTCATCATCACGTCTTGCTTGATTTGCTTCGATTCCATTCGATACGTGCGTTGATTATGTCAATTTCGTATCGTGTGAAAATTGCGTACAAAACGAAAGTCGTCAAATTGATCGAACAAAACGATCGGATCGCAGAAATAACCGCAAACCCATTGGTTGACAGGGTCACCACTATGCGCTGTCAGCTTCATATGCGATCAACACTGATCAAGTGATCATGGCTCATAGGTGTGCAGGGTTAATATATATACAACCTGCACAGGTTCGATATCGGGTAAACCGAGGTTTCTTTCATCAGGTCTCCTTTTTGTCTTATTTCGAGTCACTTTTCGATAACCGGACTGATCGGCGATACTTTAACTTACTTGGACTTCGAGCGTATTCCGTGTGAATGTCGCTGCGAGCTAAATTCTGAATTCGTTTCGGGATATCGATTTCGAAGTTGAGAATTTTGTTGCTAGAGTCGTTCGATTAGGTGACAGATCGCGGTAACCGTGACACAAATTACACGTTAAAGGAGTCAAAAGGTAAGAAAAATTAATAAAGAAGTGAAATAAAAAGAATTCGTTGACGTGATTATTTCGATCGCGTGAAATATTTTTTAATATTATCTATGCGACTTATTGTCAAAGAAAAATTCGATACTAGTTGGTGAGAATTCTAATGTACACTACCTATACTCAATGTTCTTTTCTCCGTGCCACCAATTGACCTATCATTGAAGAAAGTGATGTCCAAAAGTTTTTCAAGACCCAGAAAATCGGGTAACACTAATTAGCCTTATTTTACCCTACGGGAAAGACTGTGAAGACAGGGCTGAGAGATCAAATGGTCCCTGGATGAATCCTACTGCTGGTATTTTTGTCATTATATCGTGTAGTACTATTTATTTATGGTCCACTTTTATGTATTAGCCCACGAATCTACTACGAACAGTGTCATTCCCCCAGCATGTGTCTACTAGAGTAACCAAATTTGCTTTTCTTTTTGTTTGTATGAGATGCTGTCAATATGGATGGAAAAAGGACGATTTTGTTGCACGAATGCTTAGTAGCAGTGTATCAATAGTATTAAATGGAATTGATTGTGGGTTCAGTAATACGCACGCCGGGAGTGTCAATAAATAGCTTGATAAGAACTGAAACCGAATATCAACTTTAAGTAGGACAACAAGAGACATTGCACCCACCTGTAGTTTACCAATCCCAAAAAAAATTTAAAATATGAAAAGTATAGTTTTCCAACCAAATAAAGATCATATTTACATATAGGTAATTCAAGTTAACTACAAGACTATTGCTCACTTCTTTTAATTTCTCTAGGTTGCTCATTCAAATCCAGCTCGACGGAACATAAAATGTTCAATTCTGTTACAAACTATGATTTTATTACATTTTCTGCAAGAATTATGCTATCCCAAACCTAAGTTAAATTTTATCTAAAGTGAAGCTAACAGCTTTCAGTAAGCAGTGGTGCACAAAGAAATCTACCTAAATGGCCAAGTAGGTATCTCAGGGAGAAGACTGAAGCAATTTTTTTCCGATCTCCTCCAGCCTTTTGAATTGTACGTCGAAGACCTTCGAACTCCACGCAGAAATAGTACAGCCGCACATATAAGGTCTCCCCAGCCGGTCACATGGGGTTTCATTTATTTTTATTAAACCTTAAATATGGATCTTAAACAGCCTACCTTTAAAGTAAATATAGAATATTATTAATTACCACCAGAAACAAGGTTGGTATAATGGAATGATTTGTCCTGCATCGGTTTACAGTCACAGGCTAGAAACTCTAACAGCTTTACGCAGCGGCACCTGCTTGCATTATCGTTGGGTCCTGGCTGTAATTATTCCGGGGATACTTATCCTAAATCGTTCAATATTACAATCCCTCTATTTTTGTACTCAACCTATTTAATTATATTTATTTAAGTCCTTACCTACAAGTACGTTGGAAGTCAAATGACCCGAGCCTTCTTGTGTCCTCAAACGTTATACAAAATTCGATCAATCAATCACACCAGCAATGAAATCGACACCTTAGAAAGGTCATACGCACCTGTCGAATCGACAAATAAACGACACAAAAATACCGTGCTTTGTTAATTAGAAGTCATAACGGACACAGGTCTCATCTCAGGCCTCACTGACCAATTTGATTTCAATAAGCCAGGGTCCGTTGGTCGACTAATGTCCGAATTTCACCTATCAAAGTATCGACTTGTCAACATTTCTCACACGGCAATTTGTCAGAACGGTCAATTAATTTCCATTTATGGTTGACATCGCTGTTAATTCGGTGGCGTCCAAATAAAATAATTAATTATTGACCAGTGGTGCGTGTTGATAGGGTCTCAGTCCGGCTATATAGTTGTGAAAATTTGTTTCGTTCGTATTCGAAGAATTGCCTGGACGGCAGCCATCACAATTTTTTTTTTAACTGTCCATCCTATCGGCTGGTGCGTATATTCGAGGGATGGGAGAATAATTAATTCATTCAGTGAATTTTATGTCTGAGCGACCAGCGATAATTAAAAACCTCATTACGCGGACAAGGCGTCCATTTTCCAACTATTCGGACTATTCCCTCACACACTTGCTTCATGTTCGGGTTGTTTTATATGCGCGAGACCCCGCGTATAATGAGCTGATGTGCAACTGAAAAATGGTCGAAAATTGGTGACCCGGACGTACCCAAGGGGCTTTTAATGACTGCGATCATGGCGGTGGATAAATTTAACTGCGGACATGAAGTAACTAAACGGTGGTATTTTTATTTGGTGTATCTTGATTAAATTTTGGACATGAGTTTTATTACATTCTGGGAAGAGTTGAACGTTGAGTAGTTCACGTATGTTTTAATGTTTCGCTGGGGGTGTTGGTGAACACAGCGTTTCACTTAAGTCATAAATCTGGTAGATGAACCAATCGTGAGTAAGCCTATTTCGTAGCTACAAATTAAAAAAAAAACGGTAAAAATTTGAAGCAAATGGGTCGGAATAATTGTCGAACTTGCAGTAACTGAAATTAATACTAAGGAAGATTCCCAAGTAGAGATGGTCAAAGCAGTTTCTTTCAGTGAAGTATTTCACTCTAGTCACTCACTTTAAGGAACGAGTTCAGTAAAGTTGTTCCGGAACTCTTCGAAAGACAGGCCCTTGATGAAAGGGCAGAAGTAAAAGATGAGGACCAAAAAAGGTACAGTAGAGTTCAGGGAAGTATTTCCGGAACTGTTCGTTCAACCGTTTCGTCAAGATCTACAAGATGACGACAAAAAAAAGACCAGTACCTAACTCTAACTCTAAACTAAGTCTAAAAAAAGATGAAAACAAAAAGGTCGGACAATCAATGGAACTGCAGTTCACCAAACGAAGTGAGCAACTTCACTCACTCACTTCAATGAAGTGTTCTTTTGGAACAGTTCACTCCTGAACGATCCATCTCTATTCCCAAGTGCCTTAATAGTGCTCTTATGAATATCGTAATACGAAGTCCAAGAAGCATACAATAAGGTCTTAGTTGAATAAAACCGGAAAACATAGAATCGATTAAGTTGATTCAGCTAAATACAGAAAACAGGTACTTCCCTACTCCCTCCAACCGGGCGGCTAGAATACTCATCGGTCAATTGAGCCAACGGTCAATGTTATTAGCTCATAAAGTCGTACGCCAACAAATGACAGTTTTAATAAGAAAGAGTCAATGCGACAAAACTACATATAAACAAACCTGGCACCGGGACTCTGAAGCTAGATGCCGAGCGTTTTACGATGATTGCCATTGCGATATGTGCCCCATTCAGTGATCAGATAACGCATTAACAGTAAACATCGAGGAGAAGTTAATTACAATTATCGCCTATGGGCTATGGCTGAACTGACTATGTATGACTTGTCTGCCTACTCAGAACCACACGCCGTATTGCACCTCGTACGGACGCGGACATGGTTCAAAATTAATAATTTTGTGCGATTATTTCTCGACATTAGTACAAAGCTACAATTGATCGAATCCGCTATTATGGGATTGCGGTAATGCAACAAAACGAACTGGGCGCACATTATATCCGAAATGGCGTTTATTAAGTACACAATTTCGGTCATAAATCTCGGTTTCTCCACCCGGTACCGGCGGAATTGTCCGTTAATGAGGTGTCGATAGTTCGATCGATGGTGTCGGGGTGCCACTTGGGTTCGAATGTTTCGAGAGTGGGCTCGGACACCTTTGAGGTGAATTCTGTTAATGGAGATTTGTTTAATCTAAGATTATTATTTATTGTGTTGGGAAGTCAAGCAAATTGATTGGTGTTGAAACTGGAAAGCGTAGTAGGTAACCATAGAAAATTTGTCTATTTCCAGATATGATATGCCTATGGTGGCATTTAACCCTAAGACGTTTGTGTTCGTAGACTCGCTACTTGCCACTAGGCTACTGGAAGTCCTTGTACATGTACAATGCATGAAAGAGCTATGAACAAAATCGAATAGTTCTTCCATTAGTTCAATGAGGTGCAGAAGCTATCAATTAAACTAGACAACAGTTTCGATATTTTGAACCTTTCTTTAGTGTGAACTACCATCAATCGTGAATAATTTTTTTTTATGCTGATGTCTGTTTGGGACAGTTCAAACCTCGATACATTCCGTAATACATAGTTTACAACATACACGTACTAGAACTAAATGCTATACCTGGTCGTTGCAAATAATACTGTGATCTTATAAACGTTGCAGTCGAAGGTCTTCGAAAAGCAATATATTAACCTTCGTTTATGAGTCAGCTGCATAGTAACATAGTACATCGCTTCTCAGCATTAAACGCGGTCCGGACTTCTACCCAAAAAATTATAATGTTGCTCCCAGCCTGTTGGCAGATTTTTTCCGCTTTGATAGCTCTAGGAACGCATCTACATATATGTTCTAAGTTTCAACTTTCTAGCATAAGCCGTTTTTGAGATATAAAAAAACCACCCCTCACCCCTGTATCTTGCTACCCCTAAACATTTTTTCTACGGTGTCTCTATAGTGGTTCTATAGAGTATAGTATTATAGGTTTAGTTTAACCACGAATTTTAGAGCTTTAATAAGAAATTGTATTTTACCTTTTTCTGTTCATATGGCGAAAATGACGTAGAATGTACATTTACATCGGGTTTTGTTATACCCCAGATTGGATAAATTTTTTCTGAAAAAAAAACACGTCAGGACACCGCGTAAGGAATTCACCATCCAATATTTATATCGTATATCGTTTATCGTTTAAAAATTTCACCCTCAAGGTACCATAAACTTATTATTTATGATGTGTTTGTAAAACAAAGCCATCCATCAAACACCCTGTGCTACAGGTAATTTCATATGTATGTCAATCACATATTGATTATATCTGCATCGACTGGTAATTGGCGCTATTTACATTTTTCCCCCGATTTACTCCGTGTTCTAGACTTCCCATTCCCAAGACCGATTCAGTACAGGTAAGAAGAGGTATCACTTACACAAGCTGTCTGGCAAGAACTTAATCGAATCTGAGAAATAGAAAAAATCGTAGACCGCAAAAAGAGTGCGTCATTATGAATTCATCAAGGGCCTGTCTTTCGAGTCGTATGCGTTTGATGTTGCGTTGCGTCAGTCTCGATTGAGGTGTCTTTGGCCAATAATTCCGGCCGCGTTGTGTTGTTGTAGGACCCGAGAGCCGGGAGGATGCAAGCGAATTGAACGAGCGGGACTACGACGGTGAACGGAGTACGACTATTACGAATGAATAATTCTTGAAGAAGTAACTGGGCATAATGACAGCCACTCAAGCGGTCTTAGCAGACGCAAATGCCTCAGAAACGCTTCTAAGTACAACTTCTAGGAGCTCTTACCACAGACGACATGCAAACTGCAAGAAGTGGCATGTTTGCGTTTATTCGTGTGATTGCGTTTCTAATTACGTGCTCCCCATGTAATTACGCACGGCACAGCCGCACCGGCCCGGCCAGACCATAGGGGGAAAGTAAATCGCGTTTTCTGGCAGCAACCGTACTTCTCGCTACAATGAACCAATTCAGGGAATACCTTCGATGCGTTCACCTCACCTACGAACTTTTCCGAAGAATTTCGAGATTTTTGCGCATAATTCAATTAATTGCGGAATCAGACAATGCTACAATTGAATCGGGCAATGGGCGCACCAGACACAATAGAATACCATTCAATCCATCATCCTTCAAAAAATCTATCAAAACGCTTGTTTCCGCAATTCGTTTTTATTGTATTGTGCGCATTCAGAGAAAAGCCGGAGTTGTTGCATTGTGTCACAGTCGTTACGGCACGGAACGTAGGTCGCGAGAATCGGTTTCCACGGCAGTGGTGGGTATTAAATTCGAACTGAATGTTTATTTGGATCTAAAACCCAGCAGGCGTTCCAGGCCGAGAGGACTGCAAAGACACTGGACGTAGACCCATGATTCCTCGACGGTATCCACAACGGTCGGTCGGTCCATAGGCCATTGTGGTTTTATTTCCAAATTTTCAGGTCATTCAGGGCTTCATGAGGCTCATCAACGTCGCTATCGGGAATAGTAGCAGCATCGATATTAGGACGGTCCATCGATGATTATTTTAAATTCGAATATCGGATCCCGAGATTCCAATTGTTGGGGTGGCGACAAATTGTGATTTATCTAATCGACCCTCGAAGTGGCTACCGAGAATGACTCGACGTTCCAAATAAAAGATACTCATAGTTCCACAATAGATTGAGTTATGGGATGGTGTGCTGACCGATGATTAATTTAAATCGTCTTCAATACATCATTCAGTAATAGTAAAATTTTTTTCTTCTCCAGTTTTTGGAAGTAACGGCATGAAGTGGTCCAATCACTTTAGGTGATCGCAGTAACGGAGAAGTGTAAGTCACCTTGTACTATCGATCAGGCGTTCAATTGTTACACGTAAAAGTAAAATTGATTGCAATTACGGGTAATTCGCAGCGACAGGGGGTCATCGTTTAGTGCACCGCCTGGAGTCAAAGTCTCGCCACAAACAGTACAAGTAACGCTTTACCGGTAAATCGCAACCGAATCGCAAAAAACGAAAAACTTGACAACACACGAAATTTGGAAAGTCTGTGAAATCGATGAGAAACGGCGCTACAACTCCGCATGTTATGACCTACCGCGGAACTGCGTAGTACTCGGGACAGGTTCGAAATTCATAAAATTAATAATTTTTGAAACGTTTGGATATTAATCGCGTCAAGATATGCCGTAAAAGTATCAAATATCGAGCGATTGTCGTAGTGTAAATTTCACACGGATTAATATATGATGTCTTCGTTTAGCGGACTGTTGTATCCATAGAGGTGTCTACCTGACACAAACCTACCTAAAGTCATAATCTCAGTGTCAACTATATACAGCACTGGAAGTTAAAGATGTTTCCAAAACGATTAAGACATTCTCGGTATCGCCTCGGTCTTATAATAAAGATTGATCTCACATTTATTAAGTTGGCGATCACATCAAAAAAATTTTACGGGCTACAGCGATAAAATTGATGTATCTATGAAACTTATTTTTTGTTTGACAACTTTTTGAGCGATGTCACGCACGAGGTCACCTCCACCATTTGAGATACGTGGACCCTCTTCGAAGTTTTGTAGGAAGATCATTAGTCAGATGTTAGAGGTTCGAATAATATTTGTCTGTTTTGAGTAGTATTTTATGGGCTCGGTTCCGTTATGGATATCAAGAGCTCAGATAATCTTTAAGTTATTGTTAAATTTTGGGATAGGATAAGTTTCCGATGTATCACCTTACAGTGATAGGTGAAATGTCGGCGATCAGTTATTTAGTAAAGAAGATCTTCGAGTGTTTGTCATGAGTGGGAACTTGTGGTTTTAACCGCGAAACTCATATTTTTTTCTAGTACTACTGAATTATCTCTATTTTAGGTGTTAAAGAATTTTTATTAACCACCAATTAAAAAAAGTGTACCCTGAAATTTTCTTCTTTTCTGGGTAAAAAAATTATTTTAACTGCTCTATTCCCTGAAACGTGTATGACGAATTTAAACAAGTCATGTTAAAAGTATGTGAAGTTTAGTGGGTCTTTCTGTTCAATGGGAGGGGTCGCAAACTATTTTTGAAGTAAAATAATTTTCTTAATTGCTCCGCAACTTCATTGCTATTCATTTCAAGCATTTTTCATTCCGAATTCCGCCCACCTTTTTGCACCCCCAAATGGTTTTTATTTAGTGGTCGTATCTTCTGCTTCTTCATTGCAACGGGGATAATACAATTTTGCAATGCTTAACCCTCTTCCGTCCGATATCCTTTCACACAAAATTGTATTATGAGATCATTGCTTAAGATTACACACGTTTCTCACCCAACACCCCAAGGAAAACTGGCAAAAAAAAATAACCGTAAGTCCAAAGTGCCACCCCTTGCAGTCAATAAATTCTTTAGACTATGTATGGCAAATTTAACCCAATGGTGTACAAAGCTGGTACTGCCCTTCGGTTCTTGCTCAGTAAACCGAATCGTGGTGATGAACGTGGAGCCTTATGCGGGCAAATGGAGATAGTCATGGGGGTGGTGTAATAACAATTTGTAAATTGAATAAACAGGACAAGGTTGTTTGGGTATTCAATGAGCACACCCGCTGCGACGTCACCACTTCTTAAGTGGCTAGGGTTGCGATTTATTCTCTGTGTTTCTGTGTCTTGGGATAAGCGAAGGATTGGGTTGTAACATCCCCGATTCGAGGGGATGATTTTCTTTCGTTCATTCGCTTCCAGCTGTGTCATCCCTTTTCGCACAGCTTTGAGATTTCATGTTTGTGTAATGCGAACAAAAGGGAAGGTTTTTTTAAGAAGTTACGTAAGATTCGTGCTGTTAAACTATTGTATATCAAGTAAGGTGGCTAGGAGATGACTTCAGGCTTTAGTGGAAAGACTTATTCCAAGGAGCTTGGAAGATTGCCATGGTAAATAGACTTTGTGATTCAAAATTAAATATAGTGGATTTGTGATTCCCAGAGGATGTTGGCGCTATACACTGTCCAACAGTCTTTAAAACACAATCTTTAAAACAAACAAACTTGATTAGGAACAAACCTAACTACCAAACAAACATCTCATTGTGATTTTGCGGAGGCTATAACTTCGATAAGACTTGTGTAAGACTGTTGAGCGCAGGTTGTGAACTTTTAACTTCGATAAAGCTTACGTAAGACTTGAGAGCGGAGGCTGAACTCTCAGAAGCCATAGCTTCGGCAATAACCCATATAAGGCCTTATGGAAGTAAATACCAACTGTCTTATAGAGGTTTGCAAATATCGATAGCATGAATTGGTCACTACCCTGACATACTTACGATTGCGCTATAGTTCAAATTACACCTCCTGAATGTGCCGCTTCAAGCCTTCTGGGTTTAGTGACTGTGTCCTTCAGTTTGTGAGTTTTAGCAGTGAATTGCTATCTGCGTCAATAGAGTCCTCCCAGCGCTTTCTTGGTACACTACACTACCATTATAATCCACTAAGCAGCGAAACTGTGCACTTCTCACACGTTCTTCATCGTTTTAAAATGAATCATTACCAGGTAACCGACAAGTACTACTACGTCTCACACTATATAGAGCTTTCGGTTCAAACAGTTTTTTATTTAGATCAAAAGCTTTATCGTTCCTTTTGGATCCAAGATTTGGTCAAGAATAGTTGATATTTCTGAAAATATTTGCAGTGATATTTAGAAGATGATCGACTCAATTCTTTGAAGACTTAATCTGAGAGATGTTTGGATCGGTTGACTCAAAACAACTTTGTAAATTACAATGTTTCCGACCTGACCTTAAAACGCACATATAGAAAAAACCCATCGAATTGTTTTACTTTCATCCAAACCAAAATAGTTGCGCCGAGGGTGATGTGGGCCTTTTCGTGTCAATCTCGTTCTCATTTCAAAGTTTTCTTGTTCACGTTGTTACTTATTACGAGTAAATCCTCAAAAATCGCCGTTATTGCTTTTTATCGTTACTGTGTTTAGTTCTTGTTTTTTTTTTGGGCAAACCAAAAGAAAGAAGGAAAAAAAACCGGAAAAAAATTCTGCGCTTACAGCACCAATCTATCGCTAGGTGGTTATTAATAAAGGCCACACATCTGACAACAAGACCACCCAACTTGCGACAGCGAGAGTGAGTTATGTTGTATGCTACGTCGTCGTCGCAATCAAGCAAAAGTCGGCGGCTTCGCTTGCGCAAACCGATTGAACTTGCGTTGTGTCTTCTTCTTAGAGCAAACTTAAGCTAGTGCGGATCGGATCGTATATACGTCTTTCCTATTTTTGCTGTATCGCCGGAGCGTGCGATCGTCGTATATGCGGCGGAGGTGAAGGCAGGATTGAGGAGGGTCAGGGGCTTTTTAAAGACAATTGAAGCAATTAAGTGGCAAGTCGCAAACGCAAGAAATGCACATCCATCTCATCTTGAATCGATTGCAGATGATTCCCTCCGCCCGGCTGATGCATCATTTTCCCGTGGTCAGACCAACCCCGGTCCGGCAGGTTGTTTTGTCTTAGCCGGTCCTTTCCATTAATTAATGCACGGGCAGACGGGTTGTCCGGTGATCACAGAAAGCCCCAATTAGCTTGCCTTCTGGTTGATGACTTAATTAAGCCTGTGTGGCGCCCATATTCGGACTGGCCGTAGCTTGTAAAATTTTTTTTTCTTGGAATTTTTTCCTCGACATTTTCGACCTCTGCTCCCATAAGGGCCGACGAAATTTTCTCGCATTTCTGTCTCTAGAATTGAATTTTCCTTAATGAATACGTTAAGTCGGGATTTCGGTCATAAGGTCGTCAGCGAGCTGCAACCAAGGCCCTCCAAAAACCATCAGCATTGCATTGATGCTTAGATGCGCTTCGTCGCACAAGTGTACATATTGCGGCAGTATGCGATGCCTTCAGAACGCCTGATTCATCGCTTCCATGGGTTCGATTCTGGATCCAGTGCTGCTTTCGTGCCGGCCGGTTTAATTGATTGATAGCGCCCTCGTCAATGTCATTCCGTAGACGGTTTGTTTGGATTATTGAAACCTTATGTTCGGGGCTCATATTCTGTTCCCTGTGTGTAAAGAGTCATAACAATAATTCGAAAATGTCAAAATATTTACGACCACTTTAAATTTACGGCGGCAATGGAAGAGAATCGTATTCAAGGTTTTGTAATAATATTTGACGCTTGAGTGCTGGGAACGTAATATCATATTATCGCTCTGTTCGACTGACATGGATGGAACAATTTGAGGTGTGTTAATTGCTAGGTACAAACATGTACCACATTTGTAAATTACGTGACGATCGATTACGATTTGTTCTACTAGAATAGCTTTCAAGAGTCAAGATTCAACTTAACAGCTTAGATTGCAAGAACGCAAGAACTGCAAACTCCTCACTTAGATAACAATGCAACTTTGTCACGTAACATAAAAGTAAGCATACCAACTTAGTTATTAAACCGGAACACAATTTTGCTTTGCTCTTCTTGCGGCCTTTTACTCGAGAAATGGAAATGACATAAAAAAGCGATTCACTTACAGAATGACTGGTTAACCTTTGCGATGCAATAAAGAATCGCCTCAGCGATAAAAATGATATTTGTTGATATGTTACGAAATTTGGTCACTTCTTCGGATTACGAAATAAAAGCGATGTAAGCCATACAATTATTGGAAACGAAAAAAAAGATACTATTTCGACAATTCTAATATCCAAGATATGATATGAAAATGATTCATTTTCGAATCGTAATGTTTACAGGATATTCAGAACTTTTGTTTTCTATTAAACCACAAGATAATTCATCGGTAAATTAAATTTTTGATGTACAAATGATTCATATTAGAATTATTTTGTCGATGAATATAAAGCACATGGCCATCGAGTTTATCTGAGACTAAAAATCAGTTCTCTAGCAGTGCTTAAAGCAATATTTAATTATACATTTTTAGCACGATTTAGAAACGAGTTGTTGAATGTTCACCAAAGTGAATACTTAGCTGCTTAGGAATATATACGTTTTCGTGAAGGTTAGGTAGATAATTTTTTAATCGTTATAAATATTTATAAGTAGATGTGCACAATATAGAAACAAGGTGTCAGTTTAAAGCCGTACTTGAATTCACTTTCGAAGAATCAATTCGTTTTGTTGATTTACTTTCGAATCATTTTCTTGTTGGGACTCGTAGAGTTCCATATATGTATAGTAGACAGTGGGGAATCATTTTGGTTCAGAAACTGTTCATGATGTAGTCCTTTCTTTGGTTCGTTATGCAGTTAGGGGTGAGAATTTTCTTCGTAGCTCGCATCTGGTGACCATAAGCTTCTCCAGCACTTTGTATAATAATGTAAACTTTTTTGTGAGTACAATCGATCATGAACAATATAACTGAACTAGCTTTTATGACAATTCCGAGTACACGGTTATCGTTATAAACACTATATTCCGCCTTCAAACCATTGCTTCCCATAGAACTACCTTCGGTATGTGGGCTTGTATTAAAGTTTTATAATCGTATAGCAAAAATTGTCTTCACAAAATTTCTTCCAATCCAAGAGACTACTTTTGATTTTATACGACTTTATACTTTTCTTACTTATACGTTTCTATGAAACTAAAAGTTGATCGAAGCCATCGAGTCGAATTCAACCATAAAGAAGCAATAACGCTGTCATTCAAAATATACATAATCCTCAATGTAATGATGTCCTTTCACTTGTGCTCATTTCCAATTAAATGCATCAACAATTTTATTACAATTTGTTGACGATTAAATTTGCACAGGCTCGATTGGGTATCAAGTAACACATAAAATTACTTCAAAGGCGTAAAATTTATCCACATTTTAGCCATTGGAAATTGGATACGTCGTCTCGGTTATTCTTCGAAAAAGCAGTAATCACATATTGTCAGGGTTAAGGTATTTTTATATTACCTACGTGAAGATATGACGTAAAATGAAATGAACCGGATAGGTGGTTGGCAATTCGTTTGGTTTGGCGCAGTTTCCCAACAAGTGATCGGTCCTGTTTTGATGGATAAGAAACCTCAGTTTGAAGAGTTTTGATGTAATTTCGATCCTGTTCGATAAATGAAACATTAAAAGATTTTTAAAAGTTGTTGAACAATTTTGACATGATTTGATAAAAAGGGAAAAATTTTGAAGAATTCTTTTATTGTTAAGAGTTTGTTGTTCTTTCCAGTGTCAGTGGAGTGAAGCTCCAATACGAAATCCCCGACTTTTGATTGACCGTAGTACTTGACGAATTTTTGGAAAGAACTTTCACTGGAGAGGCCAGTTTATCATAAGATTTTGTGTTGGACTAGGTCCGAAGGAGCTGTTTCGTCATCGGAATGCAGAAGACTCTTCAGAGGGTGTATTCTAGCCAACTTCCGAAACACCCTGACAGCTGGTGGAATTGCTGAGGCAAATTCTATATAGCCACATCGTAATCCAAGTTCATTTCCACGAATAATGTAATCGGGAACTCGCCGGACATCTACCTTATACTAAAGGCGGGACGTATATGGCTATGAAATGGTTGTAACCTTGGATAACCATATGGCTATGAATCTTGAAAATCTGTTGTTAAGTCCGGGGCCCAGTGGGTCCAACGCAAAACTTATTTTTACCAATACTTTTATGTTACTAGTTTTTCATGGTCATGCTACCATTGAAGCTATTAAATGTTAAGAGTTTGTTGTTCTTTCCAGTGTCAGTGGAGTGAAGCTCCAATACGAAATCCCCGACTGTTGATTGACCGTAGTACTTGACGAATTTTTGGAAAGAACTTTCACTGGAGACTTAACAACAGATTTTCAAGATTCATAGCCATATGGTTATCCAAGGTTACAACCATTTCATAGCCATATACGTCCCGCCTTTAGTATAAGGTAGATGTCCGGCGAGTTCCCGATTACATTATTCGTGGAAATGAACTTGGATTACGATGTGGCTATATAGAATTTGCCTCAGCAATTCCACCAGCTGTCAGGGTGTTTCGGAAGTTGGCTAGAATACACCCTCTGAAGAGTCTTCTGCATTCCGATGACGAAACAGCTCCTTCGGACCTAGTCCAACACAAAATCTTATGATAAACTGGCCTCTCCAGTGAAAGTTCTTTCCAAAAATTCGTCAAGTACTACGGTCAATCAACAGTCGGGGATTTCGTATTGGAGCTTCACTCCACTGACACTGGAAAGAACAACAAACTCTTAACATTTAATAGCTTCAATGGTAGCATGACCATGAAAAACTAGTAACATAATTCTTTTATTGTTTGTTGAGAGGTGTAGAGTGAACTTTACCTGATTCTAAATTTGTAACAGTTTCATAGTCATTTTAATCTGTTTTGATATGTAATTAATCAAAAGTTTAAAGTTTTCCAGGAATATTTACCGGGTTGGACATAAAATATATCTACTAATTTTGAAGGGCTCTATTTTAGATCAAACCATTTTTGAATAAATAAATTGATCGATAAGGACGGAAAATTTTAGAATGTTTTGAGTAATTTTAGCTTTGAAGAAAAATGGAAGAGTCTTACAGTATAATTTTGACCTAATTAGGTAAATGATAAACATATTTTAAAGTTGTTTCGATTAAATAATTTTTTGTAGTGATTTAAAGTAATTTTGACTAATTTGATAATAAAAATAAATTTTTTAAAGTTTTCATGACCTGATTTGATAAATAAACCAACAAAATTAAGGTATAGTTTAAACACGAACAATTAATAATGATTGTAGTTTCTCATGGAAAAATAATACTGTTTTTTATATATATTTTGTTTGTAGATTAGTAACTCCAATCAAATTTTGTTTTTGATAGATATAATGCAACAAATCTTACCGACTTAAGATTAGGTAAGATGGCCGCTAGATTTGACTTAAGTTAGAATATTTTGACCTAATTTTAAGAGTAGTTTTGACCTAATTTTAAATTTTTTAAAGTAATTTTGACCCAGTTACTTTGTTACTTTGTGCCACACTTTTTGTCAAAAATTTTGACAATTCAGGCCCGTGCGCAGGAAAGTATGATGGGGGGGTTTTTATCAAGTTTCCCCATACTGAATGTGATGACCTAAAAAAAAAAAAGGTCCTCTCTTCCCTATGAAAATAGGCCAATGCGTGCGCACGGGCCTGTGACAATGCCATTTAAAGGGTCAAAATTTCTGTGCTTATGCCCCATGGCATTCAACGTGTTAAAAGATATTGAAAACCATATATGAAAACTTTTAGAGTAAAATCTAATTTGTCAGAAAAAAGAGTTTTTTTAAAAGTCTTACAAATAATTTTGACATAATTTGAAAAAAAAAAAAAATGTTTTTATTTGGGTTTTGCGTTTATTTAAACTTGAGTAATCTTAATCTAATTTGGAAAAAAAATTTAAGTAATTCTGACTTGCAGATAACAAATTAATATAATTAATAATATAAATTAAAATACTTTTGGACTAATTTTTCCTCATTTTACGGATGAAAATTAAATTTGAAATAATAATAATTTAAAAATCAGTATTTTTGGCTTGATGTAATTTTTTTTAAAGAGCTGAAATTTAATTTCGTAAACAGTCATCAAAAAAAATTATTCGAAAGTAAAAATTTGAATGTCCAGGAAATAAACAAATAAGTCCATGGAATTTGGTGATCCTATACTTTTCTTTGTCATTTTCGTCAAAAACATTTTTGCAAACATTTATCCCTGATGAAAACTCTTATTTTCTTATGTACTTAGGTCGACCTACCTTAAAGTATGCAAGGCCCACTGTCGCTGACGGTACAAAATTACATTCAAAATAAGTCTTTTATTTGGCAATATCTAATGAATCCTCTTCAAAACAAATTATTCAAAAAATGTAGTTTTATTTCATGCCATACAAGTTCCAACATAATTAATAAAACGCTAGACAAGTCAATCAAGTTCTTTCAGTCAACATCATAAACTACTGCAGTTTCATCACATGCGAACTATTTGAAAAGACATGAAGTTAATTAGAGATGGCATTAGAAATCATTTTCTAGGAGTAAAAATTAAAAAAAAAATGATACCAAATCCGAGATCACGCTCAAAAGGGTGTGCTTACGAAGGTTAACGCGACCACATTATTAATAGACCGATAAATGATAACCTTAGGTGTATGGTCTGTGTCATAAATATAGTGTACAAGATAGAAGCAATTGGATGCATGCAATCTTACTATGGTGAAGACTCAAGGCCCTCTCGCTGGCGCAACAGAATAAGATACGGAAACCGAAGCCCAGAACAGAATTAAAATAAAAAGACTTTGGTGTTCGGACGAATCGTTAATGAGTTAATTAGTGGAAAACGTTGAGGTTGGTCCACTGTTTTAGTAGCATGCATATTTCTGTTTAGAGGTTGTCGTTCTTTTCGTCTTTCTGTGATGTTTCTGTTTCGGATTCATGTTTTCTGTGAGATGTTTTTTTTCCGGGCAGAGGCTCCTAATGACCAAGATTATGGCCATCAAGACATGTCTTTTAATTTCTCTATTAGACGAGGAACTGTTTTGGCGGCAGTTTTTACGGTTTTCCTGGAAGATCTGCATGACATTAGTCGACCCACCGTATCCGGGATGATCTTGAAGATCGGCTAAGATGAATTTTTGGAATTGACCAATTCAGTTGATCGTCCCGATAATCTTCTGACTGAACTAAATTAAATTTTAGACTATTGACGTTCTGATCGAGCACTTTTGTTTGTTTAACAAACCGCATAAAAAACAAACCAATGCAATCATCAATAGACGCGATGGCACGATCGTGATCATGCCACACTAATCCAATTCGAGAAAGCTTACATAATCGTCATCTTTTAAGGCAACCACAAGTCACTACTTCCTCGAGAAGTCTGTTTATATTCACGCGTTCCGATAAATCAGAAGATCGATCCTCACAGATCAAACGATCGATTCGAAAACGTCGAGTTTTTCTAAACAAAACGTCAAAATAGTGCGAGTCTCTCTCCTTCGACAAGATAAAAGGTCTTTTAAAAGTAAGTAAAAGAAAAAAAAACGAGTGTATGTTGAGATGATGTTATGGGATCCACTTACCGAACGTTAAGATCACAACTAGGCGCCACATTTTTCACAAAAAAGTGATCGTGGCGATCTAATACACAAATATGATGTATACCTTATTACGTCGGATGCGCGTACCCGTCCAGATCTTCATAATTGACTTTTGGGATGTTTAGAGATTCGAGATCGCCGCGATATTTACAATAGTAAAGAACGATACTACACTATAGACACTCAATAGCCAGATCAAATATTTGATCAAAGCTGCTCATCTCATAATATCGTAGAATTTCGTCCGATGATGTGACGAGAAGGATTGCACCGTGATCTTACCAAATGCTGGTGGCTTATTGAAATGAGGTTTAGTTCGCGTCGATACGATAATTTGATACACCAACATTGTTGATAAAGCATTATCAACGTTTAGAGTCCAGCTATTATATGTTTTTGAAGATCAATAAAATTCTCTTTTATGTAACGCTGTTTCGGTATTTGGCCTGTTAAGGGTATACGCGTAAATTAACAGCTTATTTAGATAGGCATATGAGCCAAATTGAAATAGGGCTTGGTCTTTAATTAGCATTTCGACTCGCACCGAGAGCATGCGTTAGTTACACTTTCTGGATGCTGTCTATTGTTGTGATAATAAATATTTTATGCGGTGATGTCGAGTCATTCACGGCAGTTAGTATTTAGCCAGAACCAAGAAGTCTAGTTACGTCGTATTAAAATTATGCTAATGGTGTTTTTTGAGCTTCCGTGATTGTGACCAACCTGTTTCCATAAGTGTAACTTTGTGATACCTATACTTAAGGTCAATTTATAAGAATGGTGTAATTAGATTCCCGAGAAATAGATAAGATATTATTTTAAGATTTTGTAAAATGTAGAAAGGAATTTTCAACGTTCAACGATTATGACTTGGGAATACGAGGCGAAGGAAAATAAATGAATAATTTTTGTAGGTCTCAAAGCGAAATGATCTCTTCTAAAAAATGGTCATTACGATCTCTGGAAAGTGAAAATTTAGTTCGTTTTTTAGACATTTAAGGTTCCAGCAAACCAAGAGAATCGCTAGTGAATCACAAACGATTCATGTAGGTGAGCTAAATGTTCGCATGTGAATTCACTTACGATTCTTAGGTGAATCACTTATTTATCCGAAAGTAAATCGAAAAAGTAGACTGTAAGTGAATAAACTCCATGAAGCGCAGACAAAGCTTTTAGTACATGCCACATTTGAAATTTTTTTTTTAATGATAAATAATGAGTGCGAAAAAACATGAACAAAGAAAGATTTGTTTTCGATAACCGATGTTCGTCTTTGCGAAAACGTATCACTACTCTCTCGATAAATTAATTAATTAAGCAACAAAATGGTGTGGTGAGAGCATTCCTTCCTGCACGAGCGATTAGTCTCCTTTTTTAACTTTTGCATCGATATTGATAAAACCGCACGATATAAAAATAGGTGACCCCGATTCGGCGATTGTGGTTGCCAGCATATACTTCTGTCTGTAAACCATGGATACGTACAAATTTTCATATTTCGTAAAAGAAATGAATAATCTTCAACTCTCTCGTTTATTTCCCTTTATTGTGCGGTTACTATATCGCTTGGCGTAAATTGCAATTATTCCGTCTTGTGTGCGCGACTCCATTCAAAACCATTGACAGATGGCTTCATTACGAACCACACATGTGCGCCGCGCTCACTAAAACTTAATATCTTAAGAACTTGGCAAATACCATGCGTTTTACCGCCCGCAATTCGAAGGAGCATATCTTTTTACTGAAATGTGCCGTCCGTCTGTACATTGTGCCGCTGACGAATTCGTTGGAATTGCAGACAATCCGCGTGATTTATGACTTGTGGAAGTGCATGTGGAAACGCAATGGCCAGATCTACTGGTGGACAACGTGGGTGGCTTCCCGAATCCAAGCGAAGAGAGGATAGATCTTCCAAGACGTCGTCAGATTATGAATATCATTTTTATATTTTTTTTGTATTTGGGAATATCTTAAAAGTAAGTAAAACGGTTTGCGACAGGTTATTATGAATAGTGTGGCTGGAAATATATACGTAATTGGTAATCAATCAATTGATCCGTAAGACCCATTGAAAATTGTCTTGTAGGTACAGAGTTAAGTCTTTGGTATAATCAAAAAAAAACTAGTCGCCTAGATTGTAGTAACTTTTCGGATTTCGTTTATGTACTAACTATGTATTTGAGCTTATTTGTCTATCAACATAGAAATCGTACGTTCGAATCCCACTCACAATACCCAGTAAAGAAAACGATGCACTAATGATTCGTTAATGATTCACTTTTACGAGCGACTTTATCGTTCTCTGTTCTGTCACTCGCTAATACTCTAAACGATTCATTAACGAATCGTTAATATAACGAGAATGTAATTAATTACAAAATCTCTTAAACGATTCATAAACTAATCAATATTGGCAGTTTTTCCTGATTCTTTGATAATTCTTTATCGAAATTATTTTGTAGTTCTTAATGTAATTTTTTTACTTGCAAATTAAAAGAAATTTGTTCTACTCAATTTAAGCTAATTTTTCGTTCGTTTTCTTAACGATTCTTTCGAGTTTTCGTGAAATTGATTACGAGCATGTATCAAAATACATTATTGATGAAATCCGGTCCTAAGATCAACTTTTAGTACCTACGAAAATAAATGAACGGTATAACAACGGAATAACAACAAGCATTTTTGAATTACCTGACATTCACTACCGATTTAATAATAACTAAAGCTCTAGTCCTTCATTAAATTCCTCCTTTATTATCAGGAGCAATCAAAGCTTATAAAACATTTTCGTTAATCCTCACATGCAAATCATGTTCCAATGAAAATTCCTAATTACCATAAATAAGTACTACAAACAATTCCTTATCCGAACTCCACACTAAGCCACCCTTTTTTCTAGTTAATAAAATTAACTAGACACTTATCTAAGGGAGTGCTTAGGACAAAATACCGAGTTCTAGTGAGTGGAATCACATTAAATGTAACCAGGAGAAAGGGTGTCGTGCATACAAAACGGACGAGGCATCCTACACACTCCCCCCGGGGACTCAAAAAACCAAACCAAAGAGCCCTTCATGATATTCTTGCGGGTGGTGATCAGTGTGTTATAAGGACTTGTTGTGTTTAACCGAGATAAGCCCTTGGGGGGTTTTTATGGGATTTTCATCGCAACTGGGGTATGCTTTAGTTTATTCGAGAATGATGTGTAGAGGGTTCCAAGGGCTAAGATGATGACAGTGCGGGTGATACAAGCATACGTTCATTGAAAATTTATGATCCTTTATAGTTGGCTTGTAATTTGGGTGATGATAAGCTTGCAAAATTATGAGTACTCCTTTCTATATACCGGCAACAAGTGCAGAAAAACGCTTGTAAATTACAAACTAACTATTTGCCTTTTTTTCGCCATATTGAAACCATAAGTTTAATCCAGGGGTCGTTAAATGCCTTCGGGTGGGCAAGTGAAACGCACGGTTTTTGTACGTCGCGTAACGTTCGGCACATTAATTATAGACCAACGAACATTATTGATTAAGCAATTTAATGTCGAGTTAATAGAACGTAAATCAATGCACAAGTTCTAGTGCATATTAAAGTAATGGGTACTGCATTCGTTATGTGTTGTAATGCTGGCGATAGAGTAAAGTGTTGCCATCAAAGTAGCGTACACACGTAGTATTTTAATTCTTTCGGCATTCGATCAACTTTTTGGTTATTAAGCGAATAGCGCATTGATGAAACTGAACAATTTGTTGCAAAATTTGTTTTATTTTAAGACGGAAAAAAAATCTTTCTTCCATTCTTCCTTCTGAAAAAGGAATCATTGATCATTTCATGCACTTATCAATCAGCCTATCTTTCATATGAATTTGTGTGTAGAGATGGGTCGTTCAGGAGTGAACTGTTCCAAAAGGAAACTTCACTGAATTGAGTGAGTGAATTAACTCACTCCTTTAGTGAACTGCAGTTCCATTAGACGCGTGACAAAAACGTCATGACGAAAGGAAGTAACGATCAGTTGCGGACCTTTTTTTAAGGTCATGTCTTAGATCGAATCGAATGATGATGAACAGTTTCGGAACTACTTCACGGTACTGAGCATACATTTTTTTAGGTCCTCATGGTCTACATCTACATCGGAATGAACAGTTCCGGAACTAGTTCAGTGAACTCGTTCCTTCAAGTGAGTGACTCGGAGTGAAGTACTTCACTGAAAGGAACTTCCATTAGAAACATTTTGATTTTCATAAAATTAGCTTGTCAATTGTTGAAATCGAGTTCATTAAATGGAGATTCATTGAGTTAATGAAAAGTGATGAACCTGCAATGATTTTTTATTGAATTCATTTACCGTTTGAGTTTATACATGTTTTCAATAAATTGTGATTCATTGGATTAGTGTACTCTTATAGATCATGAGAAAAATAACATCCGAAAACAGAGTCTTTTTGCTAAGTGCCATTGAGTTCTTTAGGTACATAAATTGTAAAATTTTCTTTTACAAGTTAAACCATAAGAAGGTCTTGAAAGGTATTCAAAGAGTTTGTTGATTGTTTCGACGGACTTTCTAAAGCCCAAAAATTTTGTTAATGAAAGGCATTCATTAATATTAATGAACTTATTTCTTACAGTGTATAATAAAATTTAAAAACAATTGTACAAACGTGAGCGTATCTACTCAAAACTTCACGAATTTTTGTAATCAAAACCCACGTATCTTAAAATAAAAAATTTTTTCTAATCGAACCCTATAAATTCGTCAAAATTTATAATTTTCCGACAAACTACGTTTATATGGCAACCCGAATCAAATTCATCTTCTTCTGCCCCATCCATAGCACGAAATCCAAAGATGTTCAACTATATCTGAAATGCGACCTGTCTACTGTGCAGCGCTGCGACCACGATCCTCCTCCTCATGTGCTCCATTCCGTGCTCCATCCGCGATCCAGAGTGCGTGCACACACAAACATCATGTGTGTTTGTTTTATGTTTATTAGAAGATGGTTTAATACGCGAGCGAAATGAATGCCGTGAACATGCTTAATTGGGCCCCCCGTGTTGTATTTGCATGTGTGTGGTCCGAAATAGTCTTTGGCAGGGTTCTGCTCTGAGTTCTGGGATCTGCAAGATCGTCTACTCTTCTTCACGTCTTCTTTTTCGTTTTCTTTCCCGTTCGGTCTTACTGATGTTCCACCTTCTCGACCTTGCTATTGTCCATTTGCTCTACACGCTGAACGCTGATGGCTCAATGATCACCGCCGAGCAGATGAATCGCGATCACTTACTTCGGAACATGTGTACGTCATGATCTGGACCGCTGGAAGATGAAGCGATTGAGGTGCTGACTGAACTACTACTTCTTGCCTTCGACTTCGAGAGGAGGAAGACAATTTCTTTCGGATGGTACTGGACTTTAGATTGGACTTCTTACTGGGTCATTGTTTCCAAGCGTGCGATCTTTGCGATCATCTCTGGAAGCAATCGAATGCTTAGCCATAACTCGATCAGTTCCTCGTATATATCACAAGACTCATGATCGATCGCCATGGCCTGGGCTTCACTTCACACATCTCCGGATTGATGCAAATTTTCAATTCGAAATGATCACTGATCGGTTTCGATATGTTCGGCCGACGAACGATTGCTGTTATTAGAATAATTGACTAAAAGAAGCAACTACCTTCTCGGTCTGCTCGCTGCTTTGTTATTACGACAGATCTCAAAGCTATCAGACGCTAGAACTGTAATTACCAAGCTGTAAGCTAATAAATTGATGAATTATGGCGTTCCGCGATGGGGTGTTTATGGGTGCGAATCGCACATTAAGTCGGTCGTTAAATGGTGTACAACAACCGCGAATTACAGAAGTTTTCGCAACGCTGCGTAAGTGTAGTAGCCGGTAGCTGTTTGTCGGAATTTCCGAATTTTCCGAACAGCGAGTTTTCCTCAACTTGCACACTGTATTGTACTGTACCGCTTTGTACGCATGAGGATCCGCCCGTTCTCTAGCTGCCACAGAAGACAAAACTGCTCTGGTTTCGCCACTAGGTTTATGGGTTCTTAAAGAAATCTGGTATGTGCGTCCAAACTAAAAATCGTTTTTGTACGTTACACAGTTGATCCTCCTGATCCGCTTCACGTGTCACGATCGCTAGTTGCGAACAGCTTACGCCTTCACTAATTCCGTCATCGAATAAAAAAAAAACCTTCAATTGATTGCGCCATCGATTTTATTATGTATTTTGAGAAGTACGCGTGCGGTCTTTTTGTAGCGAGTTTGATGTCTGTATTAAAGAGTTAAGACCCCAAGACTTGGCGGCCCCCAAATCTCGAACTCACGGATTCTCAAAAGGAAACGAGAAACTCGCAGAACCGCGCGGACAGTGACAAACACAATTTATATGGCAATTTTGAGTTTTGTTTGTGTGGAATCGAATTGGTTGGCCAAGGGGAACGAGGCGGGAAACGTGATCTAACAATTCCACGTCAATCTCTCGCAATTAAGGTGAAATGTGGAGATTTTGAGTGAAATATGTCCAAGCGGACCACCCGCGATGCGCCGTGATATGATCTGCCCCGAACGTTTCGGATTCTTCGGATTCGGCGAAGGTGGTCCATCGCGCAAAGTCGATTTCGATAGTCGAATCTCGCTGCTCTGAACTTTTGAGGTGAAGCAGCTTTTTTCGGCAGATTGAGAAATTTATGACCGTCCCGCGATTGTTACACGAAATCTATAATAGCTCCACTTTTTTTTCCTGGGGGGGCTTCGCGCTGTTTGGGTCTGAGCTTTTTGGACCGGGGAATCGAATTTCAGGCATGACATGCTGTCTGTGTTTTGGGGGAATATTAAAATGTTTTCGACTGACTTTTCGGTCGATCGGTCGACGTACTTTCAAACGAAACATGCGCAATTTGATTCTTATTCTTAAATTCGTATAATAAGATTTTTGTATTTGTCACTTAAGCACACGCTGCCAAATACTCCAACATTTGCTGGTTCAAAATCATTTTCAAGAAGATTGAAGGGCTACCTTGCCCGGGATTTGGCGAGACTCATGCTTGCCTAATTTTCTTGATTTTGCTCCAATTAGAGTTAAGCGATTTACTAGGAGAAATTTAAAGAGCCTTAAGCACGAATTTGCACCTTTTGATTCAAAATGAGATTGCTTAGCGTGTTTTTTTTAGAGGCGGAGAACTTTAAATTGATATGAAACTCAGAAAAATATTTGTAATATCCATAAAATTGGCTTTATTTGAAAGACAATTTTATGGCATTAATGTTTGAATATGATTTCGGCCATATGGCCGCCGCGGCTGGCGCGTGCATGGACTATTTTGGAAGTCCAATTTTCACACACTTTTCGCAGTAAATCAGGCTGTATTTCGGCAATACCACGTCGAGTTTTAGCTCCCAAGTGCTCAATAGTTTCTGGGTTATCGGCGTAGACAGGAGATGCGTATTATCGTATTGCGAAAACGACCCATACTTTGTCGAATTAATTGCTCTGATGGACAATTATGAGCAGCATTGCATACACAAAATGCACGTAAAGACCGATGAGATTCTCGAGTTGAACTATGGTTTTCAAAATAAATTTAAACAATTTCCAATCGTTGCTCCAGCGTGAGTGTATTCACGATGAATTGCCAAACCAAACTAACCCCAAAACCAACGGGAACTGTCAAATTGGCAGTCAGTCAGTTTTTACTTCTTTTTCTATGTTGAGTGGCTTCCCATCAGATGGGACAGTCAAGTCCCAAATATGATCAAAAAAATATTATTGAAGAAGCTAAGGTCCCATTGGGTTTGTAGCAAACATGGTAGACGATGGTTTAACTTTGATGGAAATTCTTTCGACCTCTTAATTATTAATTCCATATTACACGTGTTTAAAGAGCTAAAACTTTATGATAAACTCATTAGATTTATTTGAGTTTTATTAGGTTCGGCTCTGTCTCTGCTTCCTTTTACTCGTATTTTAAATTTAATCTCATCAATGTTCGAACAGCAATAAAAATAAGTCATTAACTGTGTTGATATGTTAATTAAATGAACCGAAATTAAAATTAACTTGCCATTAAAATTATTAACGAGAGATGAACAAGACTTTTGTTTGTGAATTTACTACGGGACTTGACGATAATGGCATACAGTAGCTGGCTACAAGAAAAGAAATAATGTTAAAATAAAAGAAGCAATTTGATTCTGATTTAATGTTTCGCTTTTAAAGTGATCCTGTGATCTTGAGAAATTGAAATTGTGTATAATCAAGAATCTTTTAGTGTCTTAATGACCTCCGCAGAAAATTGTAAGCTTAACTCAATGGGCAAGATTAAAAAGCAAGCCACACTGAGCTAAAACAAAAAAAAAAACTTAATAAAATATTTTTTGTGATTTGCCAAATCCTCAAATGTGTTGACCATCTTTCCGTATGTCCGCGAGTTCACGCTTTTAATTGAAGCACGGTCGCGGATGATAGTTTAATGAATAATTTCTTATCTCTTTCCGATCTAAACTCAAAATTAAATCCAGATTTATTAAAATTTTAATGTTTAAAATTGGAGCTTAAATTTTATTTTGAAAATAATGCATGAATAAAAAAAAATTCATAAAAGTTAAAATAAACATAATATTAAAATTATTAATGTAAATAAGGAAAAAATTACCAACAGTTTGTTCACAACCGATTGTAGTGTTCGAAAACATCGACTTAAAGCATCGTAAGCGTTGATCGAATTTCAACGGTTCGCCAAAATCCTTTTTGAACTATCAAATTCCAAAAAATTTAAAAATATCAACAGCTTTTCATACGAACACTTCGTCATTAAACAGGCAAAAAGAAGACAAGTTAAGCATACGGTTTCAGGGTTATCGTTTGAATTCAGTTATTACTATCCTATTGGACCAAAGATTTCTTTAGCCGGACTTGCCTTTGTGTCTGCATTCCTTAAGGATCAAAACATATTCTTTCGGTTTCAGAACGATCCGTTTTCACCACGCTCTACCTACGCTATACGAGTACCTAAGCTTAAAACGCCTATCTGAACCTAAGTCTCCTTGAATTGGTAAGACTTGGTTAATTTGGACTATTTACTAAAAAGGAAAAATAACTATGATTCCTTTTTGTTATTAAAAGAATATAAAAATTCGCCTGTCATTCAGTTGATTTCAGTAACAGATGGCGCTGATGGCAGCTAAAAGAAGGCTATATCAGCTTAAATCATCGAATTTATATACAAGGAAACAGGTTGAATATTACGTATAGTCATTAGCGTACTATATGCACATTATTGGGCGATACACTAGTGATATTGACGACGTTATGATTAGTATACAAGCTGTGTATCCAAGGTATTACACCCTACTTCCTAGGGAACGTTGATTTCATACGAAACTACTAATCACAACACTATCAGTTCCTAGTGTGAATTTTCAATTCTTTCTGGAATGAAACCAAATAAAATATTCACATGTTATCCTTAACCGTCATTAATCTACTTATCTACATAACTCAAAGAAGCGGAATAAACACAAAAACACAACCGCCCAAACTGCTCTGATTGACTCATTACAGGCAATAATTCATTAGACGTAGCATAAGAAATCTGTGAACTTGTGCTGACCAAAAGAAATCGTCAAAGACTGGTCTTTCGTGGTAATAAAACCGGACCCATGTACCAACAAAAAAAAACCTCAAACGAATGTTGTCAATCCGTCGATCCATTTGGCTACTGAATTGGCCAGAATTCCAAATAAAACCGCTACGAATTAGTTCCAGATCGGATCAAAACCATCGGAAATTCACATGAAAGGTATCCCGATGGGTAAAAAATTAATTAAAAATGCGCAAATTTATCCAAAAGCCCAAGTCCGGTTCGTAGTTATTCGATCCAAGTCCGAAATCGCTAGGAACATTTTGATATACGGACGAAAAATAAAAAAAATAAAAACTAGATCTGCTCTGTTAAAGGGAACATCTGAAAAATGATTCGAGAATCGCAACATTCCAGACCTCCCGCAAAAATAGCCGTTTAAGGTCCAGAAAGATGTGTGAGATTCTCCAAGGAGATTCCTGTATGGGCCGGCCCATAGGGACTTAGGCTGCTGAGGATCACCGCGATCATCATAATCATCGGCATCACGGATGACTCAAAATTCGGACTCCGTATACGATAGGAGGAAAGACGGGGCTGCAGTCTTGTGTGGGGCCCGGCATGGGTTTATGATTGATGGTTTCGAAACGAACGGGTTTTATTCGGGTTCCGCCTAGAGTGGGCCCCGTAATAGGCGACAGACAGAAGATGTCTTCATTTATGGTGAAGACCCGCGATCTTTACTGCTTCGGACTTGACTTATATTTTTTTTCCGGTTAGTTTTTTTTTGGAGGTTTTGGAGGTTCTACCTTCGGTTCCCATATGGTGGTCTCTTTGGACGTAGTAGAGGACGGGGTGGCATGGGACAGTGAACGTCGCCGATTTTCGGCGGGCAGAAGCCCACAGGGCAATTTAGTGGTCCTCGAATTTGACGATTATTTAGCTGTTAAAACCCTGCTATTAATGGAACGTTCTGCAAATAACCGGCGATTATCCGTTGCATGCTTCAAGTTATTCGGTATTCGATTTTGTTGTTGGGTTTTAATGACTAACGGCAGTGGAAATTCTTTATACAAACGACTGGTCCTTTATAGACCCGATAGTCAGGTACAGTGCATAATTATCTGCGATACATTTATCTGTGTAACTGGAATGCAATCAATTCAATCAGGCGAATTAATTCCAATTTGTAATTCGATGTGACCATTCGAAAATTTCGAAATTTCATTTTGAATCGGATCTTGTAGGTGCGCGGAAGGTGTTATTCGTACCGCTGTTGCTACAACTGAAACTAACCTGCCACTGTACTTGTACATATTCTGTACAAAGCTGTCGAGGGTCAAATCTCACCTGTACTTCACATTTGGAATGTAGAAACATCGAAAGCATCATATCGTATTGCAATTTGAAATTGGTTTTTATTTCTATAGAGTGCGAAACATACTCGTAGTGGTTCCAAACTGGGGACTGGACAAGTAAGTGCCCATTCCTCGGGATTAGCTTGTAAAGGTGTTGAAAGGTGAGAGCAGTCTTGCTCTTATATTATTTCACTAAAATAAAAACGAACGAATTAGAAAACAGACTATCAAATCGAGGCGATTAGTGCGATGCTATATCACTGTAACTGGTTGTACTCACTAACATGTATTCTAATCACCATTTTCCTCTCGAGTGTCCAGCTTGCTCTTTTGCAAGAATGTATGTATACGGCGTCGATGTTATGAGGATGGACGAACTCCGTTCTCGCTCCCTATCTGAGCTTTTGAAATTCGCGAGGAGGACGAAAAAGTTCGGGTAGAGACTGGGGATTCGAGTATAATGGGCCATTGTGGCCTGAAGGCTTAAGACTCGCCTTTCAGTGTGTCTTTCCCCACACCAAACAACAACAACAACAACAATCATCGAGTCGCATCGCTAAAGAGTGCACGCGTCACGTTCACTATAATTCCACCTTCACTCGTATGTCATGACTTCGTGATGTCAATAATGCTAGAATTATGATGTAGTTATAACTTGGTACCAATATTTGACTGTACATTTCATGGCTAATATACCTACATACAACATACAAAACCGCTGAGCAATTAAGAAAAACATTCCTCACCTGTCGATGGAGTTGGTATCTAAAATATTATGTAGTCCACCGGTACAATTCCTCACTTTCGAGATTTTATCTACTCCATTAGCTTAAACTTTCATGGAAATTAAAGAAGATGATCGAAAATATTCTTTCAAGTGTAACTGAGAATGCAGACCGACTTATCACTTCATTGGTAACTTTTTAAGGAGTAAAGTAACCAGTTAACAAAACACTTGAGAAAACCAATAAGCGCGAATGTTACGTTAACGTCACGAAAATGTATACATTTGTTAAGTACCTTTCTCATTAAGTATCCCTTTAGCATTTACCTTTACGTTTCATAATTGGGATTTTGAGAATTTTGGAATTTTGTGGCATCAAGCCACAGGCACCTATGTCAAATTTTGACTGCTTCTTCGAGAACTACATTAAAGTTTCAAAATTTTTAATTATCTACTTTATTTTTTAAATACTGAGGTACAAATTCCGATAGCTCGCACTTCGCTTACCGAAGAGGCACTCATCTTTATTTTTTATTCAGTCGATAATGAGGTCCATGAAAATGCAATAAACAATTCTTTTTTTTTTGCGTGATTTCGATAGATAAACGGGAAGTCAAAATTTAGCCAGTGTTTAGCCGCTAGTGAATGGTCATGAAAATCTTTTTGGTTCAAATCATAAAATTTTGCTATTTCTTGAAAGTTTTTGAAAGGTTTTTTTGTAAGGTTGGCATAAAACTTTTGATATACGTTAGTAGTTTAATAAGTACTTAACTAATTTCAGATTCAAAACTTAAATTTTGTCCACATTTTACCCGCTTTTTTCGTAGACAAGCATTCTTTCCACTATTTTGAAAAAAGTTATTATAATCATTGTTAGTAACGTTTAAACAGAGTTCTCTTTACATTTGCTCAAAAATCTCAGGAAAATGGCTCAACAGAATATGATGAATTTCCGTATTAGAATGACGGGCGATAAATTTGGTAACGTAGCCAATTCTTCTTTGATCAGCGTCGAAAATCTCCCTTAATGTGAGTCCTATCGAAAAGTTCAATTGAACAAAAGTGAAGTAAAGTAGAACTTCGGCAAATCGCGGTGAGATGGCAGGTTATAAAATTTACGCTATCAAACAACTGCTGGCGCTGTCTGTCATTTATTCTTCGTAACGATTTCTACGGAGGTACGTGCTTGATGATGCAAAATTGAATGGTTCTTACTCACATGCATCATCTCACACCTTAGTATTTGTAGGTACATACTCGTACATAGTATTTTTTATAGTTGAGAGGCTGCATGTAGATTGCAATTGTATCGTATGATCATGAACTAAAATTTATATAAAGAGCACAATGCCTACTAATTATAAACGGAACTAGTAGAGGATTGAATGCACAATAAGCAAAAAGTTGATCCATGAAACCTGTTCTGCGTACAACGAAAAATATGTGGGTTGCGGACGATTAATGCAAAAGAAAATAAATCGCAACACAATGAATAACAATTGTTGAAATTTTATTATTACTATTATTGTTTGACATGACGCTACTATGATATTGTAAACTGCAACCAATTTCCTTGCTTTTGAAACAATTTTAATGCTTTGGAAAAATTATTAACACCTACTAGTACACTGCCCTACCCGGCCCGATTTCTGACCTCCCATACCTAACCTGACTGGACTGTACACGACAATGTATTAAAGACTAGCCACCTAAGTCCAGTTCGGTATCCTTAAAAAAACTATTCACTATTGTGTAATTCGACAAGTTCCTTTTGCGTCTGACATGGGTCTTAATCAAGTAATGCTTCCAATTCTTAGTTCAAACCTTTTCGGTGTGTCAAAACATTCTTTGTCTTCAACATCAAAATCAATATTTTAAAGCGTCGAAACATATTTGTTCGCAAGTCACTGCAAAACTCGCAGATTTTTTTTTTTTTAAAAAAGTAATGTGTGTATTCCCAGCTACTTCTCTTTTCTTGGCATGAAATTTAATATGTTTAACGCTACGAGAAATATGTTGTCTAATGTCTACACTTCCGCCGAATAACATATACTGTCATTTCAAGCCAAATAGTGGAGCTTCACGATGAAGTTGGCTGCAGTGTTGTCCGATGTGAAAACAATAATATAACACCATCTGTCGGGAAATAGCGAAAACTTATTCAAATTACCAATATTTCAAGAAGTACGTTATCTCTCTCCAATTTACTCCATATCGACTAAGAGCTCCAGCAGTTACAATACAATACCACACATTTTTTTTGCAGATAATCTAAAGACTCTCAAATGATTTCAACACTTTATTATTAACAAATAACTAGTTAAATGGAGGAATGGCTGTCCTCCCTAATTTCACAGAATGATATTCCAATCCAATCGCAATTTCTCGTGCTCTGCAATTCTGTCTATACCTACACCATGATGAAAACCATGACTGACTGTAACTACTCTAAAAACATCCTGTCATTGCCTTGAATTTAATTAAATCCTCGATGTCGGCGTGTCTGTTAAAATAGCGATGAAACTGCTTCGCAAGCTGTTGGAAAAAATACCATGGCAAATGGAACTGGAAGACCAAATAAAGTGGGAATGAAAAAACCTTAAGAGATTAAACAGGAAAAAAAGGAAAAAAATGGATTAAAATTGGAATGTTCCCCAACAGCTAACCTTTCACCAAAGATACAAGTTGCATTAGCGCTGGAAACTACTAGCTTTAGGTTGGTAGAGTTTAGTAACGACATTATTTTTCGTAGATCAAAATAACTGCCACTTTATGATAAGTTGATCTGCGATAACTGGTTTATTCAAACATAAAAAATATGTTGTTTTTTGAAAACCGTAACCGATAAGGTCCACGCCATCTCAAGGATATCTTGCAAGAGTGAGCAATAAAAAGTCAATCAAATATTCGCCACACCATCCGCACCCGGAGAACTCCGACAGCACCCCCAGTTGCTGCTGAAAATTTCCGGAATTTTCAATAAAATTCAATTGAACAGAATTCTCGGGGCTGCAACCCTTCTGATTTCAGCGATATCAAGTTGCGCCAGGCTGTTGGCAATAGGAGCATCGTTCAGTAAAAAAATCCCCGTCGTTATGGTCGAGTCCAGCCGAAGGAACACCCTTCGCGCCTTATCGGCCAGGTTTTGTGCCAACAAAACTCACCCCTCTGGATTTTGGATTGTTGTTGGTATTGTTGATTTTTCTTACCGTATTTATTGCACCTCAGAAGAATTTAACGGAGGACTTTAAACCCTGGTGGTGTTGGTGGTGGTGGTTGGACATCCCCTGCGATAAGATTTGAACACGTGTTTTTTCGGTGATAATATGAGGAGTCTCCGGTATTCGTGTTTATCGGAGAATTGATTTGTTCCATTAGTCGCATCCCCCGCTTACTGCATCCCCAATTCAGACGCGGATCATTTAACACTCCTCGGATTTCAGTTTTTTTTATTTTTAATTTTGTCCTCGTCCTGAATTTAATCAATTTGAGATTTTTATAGATTGCCACTAATTTGTTTCTTTTTTTCGTTTCGTTTCAGGAAGAAGTAAGTAGAATCATCCACCTGGCGGAGGTGATTGACATCACACTGTTATAAGATAGTGAGTGAGAATGTAAGGACGAGTGAGTTGTTTGTTGTAAGCTTAATACCTAATCCTCATCAGATTTCTTTATTTTATTGACAATGTGATAGATGTCCTTTGAAATTGGATAGGATAAGAGGGCTGTAAAGGATTTGACACGTGAAAGGGGAGTGGAATGGATTGAAGTCAGTCGGTTTGTTATGATGGTATGTAATCAGATGGCCAACTAGGTGTTAAAATAAAAGCTAAGTCTAACGAACTTTCAAAATGAGCCAGTAGCGTCCGAAAGTAGGGGCAATGAAAAATAGCTTACGGCTCGGAATCAAGATTTTTCTATCGCGTCAACGCATGAACTGGAAAGATCGAACTTATATCAATATTGAAGAAACTACAAAAAAATAAAAAGAGGAGGGCAGCGGCATAGAGGGTGGGGCAGAAAACTTCGGATTACGATTTCTCTCAAACGAATAGAACAAAAAAATTTAAACAAAATTTGTTTCTACAATTCGGAAAATACTTTATTATTAAAATATAATAAAACAGAGGATCTATGTTCGGCTGGATCATTGCTGAAAATAATGATAAGCAACGGCCCGACAATAGAACATACAGGAACTCCAGAAATTAATAGTTCGACTTATATACCCTTTAGTCAGGGTTCTGCTTCACTGTTCCTCCATAAACAAAAAGCTGGGTACGTCCATGTATACGTTGGCTGCCTTTTATGTTTCGGGATTTGGCAACCCTGGTGGTGCAATCTGGTAACTGACAGCTCTATCGTAAAGTTGGACATTTTTGAGGTTATACGTACTCAGAACGTTTTGACATACGAGCGCTATTTGTGTTGTTTGCAGTAAGTTAAAAGATTTATCTCAGCTCAAAAATGGAATTAAATCGTGAACATTTCCGTGCGATTATTTTTTACAACTTTCGACGTGGGTTAACTCAGCAACAGTGTATAGATGAACTTAATTCAATTTTGGGCGATGAAGCTCCATCAAGGACCAGTGTTTATCGATGAAATGGTGAATTCAATCGTGGTCGTAGTTGATTTTCATGGGGAATATTTTGAAAAACAATAAAGTGGTTTTCGATGATTAATATTTGTTTTTCTTCTCTAATCCCGAAATATAAAAGGCAACCTACGTATGGTAATAACATTTAGGTATCTCTTTTACAAATTTCTTCAATAGTCTTTTAACTATTTCTTAACTTAACATTTTTTTTAATAGGTTCAATATATATTCTAAGAAACCTCAAAATAGCTTCTTCCTCCTAATCGCAAATATTCAAACGACAGCAATTAAACCCATTCGAAAATAATTTCGACAAAATTCAAACTCTGAAACAGGACACTTAGTTGTACCAATGTGACCGTAAAATTCCCATTTATCCGACCAATAACTGCTTAATCCCTTAACTTTTTGATGGCACCACTCGGAGCTATGGATGACTTTTTTGAAACCGACAATGAAGCAATACATCCCAAGTCGCAACCACCAACGACATCGTATTCATAGCAGAACGAACCCCAACTTGGGTTTGGGGGGTGAAATTAAGGCAAATAGTTGCAATCGTAATAAGAATTTCATTTCAATAAGTTCGAAAGCATCGTCCAAGGGACTCCCTCATTTAAACCCTTCCACCGAAAAGGACGATTTCTTAAGACAATTCGCTTTTGAATGAGTTTTCCTATCCATGAAATTCTTGTTAATTACTCCGACGCCTTTTTAACTGTGCAGGGAGGATCTATGCACTGAATAAGCCAAGGGGTGTTTCTCCCCGCACATATTCGCCCAGTCTTACGTCTTCGGATTGCTTTACTGACTTTTGCCAGAAATTAGCCACACTTAGTCATGATGAAATGGCAATGATATGCCGTTTTGGGGTTGTTTAATTGTTTTCGAGTTTAAGGCCAAGGGATGACGTTTCGTTTGTAATTATACGTTGCTCCAGTTCAGTCAGCATCTTCGGTTCGTTTTGTTAAGACATTTTCAAAGTTTTTGCCCGGAGGGAGGGGTGTGGGGTGGTAGTGATTCTCTATGAATTTGAGCAGATCATTTCTTTAAGGGCAATCCTTTAAAATACTTTTCTTGAAAATTGCCTAATAATTGAGATTATTATTAACATGTCGCTTAATATTATGGCCGAGTGAAATAACTCTTTCTCGCACGAGTCTTAAGATTAAGTGCCGGCAATTATTTTTTCGGCATCGCTATTAGCGCGAAACTTGTTTTCCAGAAATGATGGTGTTACAGTCGCAACTCGCAAGCTGACACGGCACATTGAAACTTGAAAATAAATTAAGTGACTTAACAACTTCTTTTTTTGTTTTTGAGCAAGTTAAATGGATTTCGATGCGTTTTGAAGCGAAGGAGAAGACGCTCAGGGGTTCAGTTGGGACCCAAGGCTTGGAACAACCGGGTTCAGATTAATAGCCTAGACTAGGAATCATCTGCATCTGGTGGATCTGTTCGATTCACACGAAAAAGAATTTCGGATGAAATCAATCTTTAGTGGAGCTTACAAGATATTTAGATTTTTTTTTTTCAGTCTTTGTTTCAGGGAAATGCAAGAACGTCATGTTGTAAATTGACATACTATTTGAACACACTATGTTCATTCTTAATTGACTTGATGCACAATTTCGAAATGCAACAAATCATTCGCATGGCTACCAATTTCTTCGTTAATTTTGTTTAAACAATAAAGAACAGTACCCACAATGCAAATTAAGCAGCCGGTGAATTATTGAAAACGGCGGATTACAGTGTATACGTGCTATTAAAGGAAGACAGTTTATTGGCAGAAGATAAGATAAGATATTTTCGCTGTAGACTGTGTTGGTGTTATAAAATTCTAGATTCTAGGAAGTGTCGGATTATGTAACTCAGTTGTAGTTTAATTCAACTTGAACTGACAATATTTTTTATTTTTAAAAAATTAATGAGGTTAGAAGTAAGGTAACCCCGTATCATTGACCTGCGTTTATGGAATGATCCATTCAACCCCTCGAGAATGAAAAAGCATCCATTGGTCCTGTTTCTCCCGTTGATACATTACTCCTTTTTTGGGTACACTTTCTCATCTCAAGGAAATGGAGACATTAATGCCATTTTTCATTTTTCATTTTTCTCCATCCCCCATCCTCCATCCACTGTGTTATTTGTAGACAGTTGATTGAAAGACAGAGCTCACTTTACTACGACCGCTCGGGTCCAGCTCCAAAACGAGAAGGTCGATTCGAGGCTATTTTGCAGCTGTCTTCGAGTGTCACTTTATTCTATTACATTCTGGCAATGGCGTGGTTTACACTATATTACATCCACCATTCTCTATCCACTATTCTCTATCCACCATCCATAGTCCAACTTTACCATTTAGCAATAGGAACGCGAAATTAATACACTGAAAACGAACAAACTGCCGCTAAAACATATGGAAACACTCGAATGTTGAAATAACTCGCAAACCACAAATTTTGGGAATATATAATTATGTTCTCGATCTGTTCGGTAGTCTCGAGAATGTCCATGCAAAATTTGGGAGGGAATGGTTCACAGGTGTAGATTTCAATCGAGCCCGACGAAAAAGCTGACTTATTTTTATATACTAGATTAAATATTTTATTTATTAATTTTTTAATTTTTAAATTATAAAATACTGTGAACGACGTCAAATTTGAAAAAAAAAATTTGTTCCTAGAAATTTTTTGAATTTTCGCGTTTCGAGACTATTAGATTGGTTGTTCAAAAATAACCGAAATAGATGACGAGGTACGGGAGGAAGGAACGAGAGAAGAGATATATTATGATTTACGAAATCGCGGATACTTACTAAATTTAGTTATTGAAGTAGCAAAGCTAACCGATCGGTCTATGTGAATGAATCATGTCTAAATGACCAAATTGAGTGTGTGTTTCCGCCTAATCGAAAACCAAATCAACTTTATTAGTAATTTTCACTTCGAACTTACCAGGTCCTCGTACTCGTAAGCCAAAGAAACCGCCCAGCGAAAAAGGAACGTCGTCATCATCAGATGAGAAGCGTCCCCGAACAGCCTTTAGTGGTCCCCAATTAGCTCGATTAAAGGTAAGCTATTCTCAAAATCGTGGAACACACCTAACGTCACAAGGACGTATATAGGTGCGAACTATCGATACTATATCCAATTTTGTATTTTTCAGCACGAGTTCACCGAAAATCGCTATTTGACTGAACGACGACGTCAACAACTTAGTGGCGAACTGGGTTTAAACGAAGCTCAAATAAAAATCTGGTTTCAAAATAAACGGGCCAAAATCAAGAAGGCCAGCGGAACGAAGAATCCTTTAGCGTTACAGCTAATGGCCCAGGGCTTGTACAATCACTCGACGGTACCACTAACACGCGAAGAAGAGGAACTTCAAGAACTTCAAGCCAAAGGTGCGGCTTGAATTAACCGTCTACCTCCGAAACGAGAGTTCGTGTGTGTGATCCGTCCAGTGCCATTTGTTGACTCCACAAATCAAAACTATTTAGCTAATGAACAAAAATATTAAAATAATATTCGCGGTCCGATTATAGCGCGAACGCTATTCTACCGAAAATTGTGTATCTATAATTGTAATTAGTACTTTTAGTTTTTAGCTACTAAAAAATGCGTAAGTTAAATTATTATTAATTCAGAAAAAAAACAAAACAAATTGAAGCAATATCTTAAAAGTGTAAGGAAATATATAGAAAAGTTTATTAAGTGCGTGGATTTGCCAAGGATTTTGCAGCTGTTTCTTTTTATATTATCTGTCTGCAATAAATCCCTAGGTGTATCCATACTAGTCCTCAAATATTAAGGCCGATAGAATCTAAGTTTAAAATTATAATCGAGAATAAGTTTCAGTTCAATTTGTTGCGAAAATTCAAAATTCCTATAGTACTTGTAGCATTCTTTGACCCAGTTCATTTTATTTGGATGAAATCATTTTGTTTTAAATTTTATTGTATCCGATTAGTACGAAAGATGCAATGTGAAAATGTTGATTAAAAGAAAATAAATTTTGACAACATAATTATTATTAAATTAATTGAGAAAGAAATTAAAAAGAATGAAAATAAAAAAAACTATATTATTAATATTATATATTTACCGTTATTTTGAAGTTTTTTTTCGGATATGGGAAAATATTTGAAGAGTTTGGTAAGTTTTGGGTGAAAAAAATTTTTTTTTAGTGAAGTTCTTAAACAGTTTTGGAAGCAGCGATAGAATTGATTCATTTTCAAATCTAATTTTTACAGTTTTGCGCTACAACTTAGGAATTCTCAAATTTCGTTTTATACGAAGTATTTAAGAGGAATTTTCATGCTGAGGAGTGTATAGTATAGTGAAGCGGTATGCAGGTGGCATCAACATTTCAATTTAAGCATTGTCTCACTTCTACAGCCTTGAAGAAAATGCAAGAAAGTGCGGGCTGATCACCATCGTTATACGAGATCGACAAAGAGTGGCTTAATGTGGGTTGTTGTTGGTGATCGGTCGATGCCGCATCGTCTCCGTAATCGACTGATTTATTAATTTGTTATGATTGGAAGAAATTTATTGATCTTGAGGGGTTAATTTCATTGAACTCGATTGAATATACAATTATTGAGTGTGGCACGAGCTATTTTTCTATCAGTATGCCTTGGGACTACCAGCCTGCTGTTTGCGTCTTTAGTTAATAGTGCGGATGTCTGAACTTGTGCGATCGAACCGTTTTTCTTTTTGAATAGCTCACCCCTTTTTTCGTTGGTAATGAAATGAAGATGGATTTTTAATGGAGAGTATTATTAATAAAATTAACTAATAAATTACATTTTTAATTTCATTGAGACGTAATGGTTGAGGAGTCATTACAATAAGAATAGATATAAATAGAGGTTAAATCCAGAAAAGGTTAAATCAGAAAGGTGTTATGGTAAGCCCCGATTGACCTGCTGAAAGATCTTAAAATCTAAAAGTCATCGTAACGTACGTCTAACAAAAGAACCGATTTTAATCAATAAAAGCTTAAAAGAAAGTAAACTAAATTTGAGGGGCTCTAACATGGATTTTTTTTTTTTTTATTCTACTTTTCCACATTTTAGTCTCACAGGGTTTTTTTTTTTTAAATTCGGAAATCGTTGGGGCCCGCAAGTTTGATCTAGTTTCATAAAATTTAATAAAAATCGAAATTTTTTTTTGAGAAGTCGCCATTTTGTTAAAAATTGATATTTTGCGTTTTCTTTCGATTCAGTTCTAGATAATACATTATACTACCGAAATCTTTTTATTTTTTTTATTTTAGATGATCCTATCCAGAGATATCGTAGTCACCGCAAAACATTTTTTTTATAGAAGTTCCCGTCAAGCAGATATAGCAGTTTTAAAAATCATTATATTTAAAAATAAAAAATACCAGAATGAAGTTAAAAGTTACCATAATATATATACAAATTTTTACGTAAAGAAATTGAAACGTCTTCACAGGAAAAATTCATTTTTCGGCCTCCTGACTGCGTAGAACCCCTTAAATAAAACAATATTCAATATTCGTCATCGGGACGTGGTTTAGGTGAGTAAGTTTTGTTGATTCTTGGCGGTTTTTGTTCTGAAGTAGGTATTCGTATTTATCCATCATAAAATTTCGCTCCTAAAATCAATCGTAAAATTTAAATTCGATGCCATAAATTCAAGTAATGAAAATAAGCAGTAAGAAAAGCTCTCAATAAAACGCGAGTGCCACATAAAACTTCCACCTCCGAACCGATTTCCAGCTTAGTCGATTCCGTTTCATGAGGTTCCTTCAACCGCGACCTGAACTAGATCGCATCTTGGATACCTGGCCATAATAAATTCTAAATTCCGTTTGATTCCTGTCATTTTAAGATCCCGGCCCATAAACTCACTGTTTGCGTACTGTGCACGCTTGCATATTAACTTGATTCGGTCGTCCGATTAAAATCAAATGAAATTCGGCCAACGCACCACTACAACTGCTTCGTATCGAGCTCCAAGCGCCCAGAACGGAGGTCGGATCAAGTGATTCCCAGCGAAACCGTCGCAGAAGCGTACCGCCGAAACGCTCATGTATTTTATACGCGCAAGTAATAGCAAATGGATGGATGGCGGATGGATTCGATCCGATGAGGTTGATAATGAAAATGATGACGCTCTGCGATGGGCGACGGCATGCAAAACTTTGAAGAGCTCGGGCCCGAGAAGCCACTCTGATGGGATGCCCTTTCAACGGGGCATCCGTTTCGGGCTGGGGCATCGAAAAGCAACCGCAACTCCGCGACGTGGGGAGTCCGGCCATAAAATGAAATTTCGTCGTTTTATGACTCATTAACAGAAGTCTTAATTGAAAACAATGTGAAATAGGCTCCTTAATTGCCGGTTTGCGGTCCTCTTCCGCTCGCTGGCATGGCGGTAAGAACGTGGTGCCTGAGGATTTTTTAAGATCGGTTTTTACAGCCCTGCAGGTCATATAACCGCGGATTTGATTGACTTGAGTCATATCAATTATTTTCATCGCATGGGATCCGTACGTTTTAATCCCTTCCTGATGAGACGGCCAGTTGCCGCCATTATTTATTCTACGGCGAAAAAAAAATCAAACTTAAATTCGCATAAAACGAAAGTAGTGATACGGTTCTTACGCACTCACATGAGCATTTGGACCAGAAAAGAAGAGGAACTGAGCAAACTGTTTTTATTTATGATCATTCAAAAATTCATCAGTTATGCAATTACAAAAATTGTTTAAAAGCTGGAAAAAGTACATATTTGAAGCCAAGTTGATTAAAGGAAATTAATATTATAATTAAACAAATAATATAACAAATGTTTAAAAGCAAAATTAATTATGAATACATAATAATAAATTAATAGGACAAGTATGTAAATAGAAACATATTAAAAATAAATTAAATTAAGAAGTGCACAAATACTATTAACTAGAAACTAAAATAAGTTATTAAAAATGAAATAAACATCTAATTGGTCATAAGATAATTCAATGATTACATTAACGAACAAACGACTTTTTATAGAATTTAACTTTGGAAGTGTCATGGTGGTTCATAAAGGGTCGGTGTAAGTTAAATTTATGCGACGTCGTAACGACCTTACAATCTTCCTGAAAATGGTCGGCACAACGTCGTCGCGACGTTGTCATATCAAGGAAATTGTCCGACTTTTCCGTCATACTTGGGATGTGTAAGTAGATATTTTGAAACAAGTAAGAACTATATTTTTTGTGGACTTACATATGTAGGTAATTTGGTTAAAAATAAATAAAGATTAACTTCACGCCGAAAACCTTTTTCGTGCCAAGTGTTTGTTGTTCATTGCTCATGGTTTTTAGGGTGGAATTGAATTTGAGTAAACAACGCTGGAAGTACCGGAAATACAGTAATAGTATCTCGGGGCAATTATAACGTGGAGCTATAAAAGTAGCGAGTTTCTCGGAGCAGTTTTTTTTTTTTTTTTGTATCGATAAAGGCGAGTTTCTTGGCAACTATGTACATATATTATTTGTTATGGCACCCTCCATTGAGAAGACTCAGCATTCAAAATCCTATCTTGAAAACGAAAAATGATTACACAGTCACATATTTTGTATGTAATGGATCCATCTTCGCAATTTATTCGTACCTTGTTTCCGCAAAATTTGACTAAACCGCGGAACAGTCCGCTCCGCACCTACACAGAAGTCGTCGCAAGAATCTCGTAAATAACCGATGATTCGGACAGGATAATCACCTCGCAAATATTGCGATCGCAAAATTTCCCATAAATTTCCTTTAGCAACTTAATCTGCGATTTACGGCTTACGGACGCAGTTATGCTCGATTTAGTTTTTTACGGCCCACGCTTCAGATCTTCTACAGCTTGGGAATAGTGTCGTCGGCTAGTTCGATTGAAAGGAACTCCCCGAATTGCTTTTTCATGTGATTTCTAGAAAAATATGGAAATAATTTGCACCGAGTACTGCGGAATTGAACATGAAAGGTACTTTACCTACCTCGAAGGAGACAGTGGGTAAGGCATACGAGTGAACCTCGAAGGTTCTACTCAACTCTGTCACTAATTATGATAAACGCTGATCGGAATTTATCTCTGACGGAATTAAGCCTGGTTGTGGATGCTGCGCAATTTCGCGACACTCACGCTGTACCGGGAGACCGGTGTCAACGAATATGGGGTCTTGGTCTTGAGAGGGTGTGGTACCTACCAACTTTGTATCCATCCACGGTCGACCTTTTTTTCCTGTCTTTATGCCCCTCGCATTTTATGGTGGTCGTTAGTGGATTTGACTATCGGTGAAAAGCATTTTACGAGCTCAAAGACCGCAGCTACAGAGCTTCGTGCTGGCCCATATGGCAATCGCGGACTCTGGACCGTATGATCTTAAATGCGCTTAGCTTAGCACTTAGCAGCTATAATTCATCTTTTAATTGTGCCAGAGTTGAGGTTCTTGCAAAATCTAGTGGAGGTTTATAGCTTGAATGTGCATGAAGTCTAAAAATATTTGAATTCGACTGACGGAATTTCCATTGTTCAACTATAGAGCTGAGTCATCAAGCGAAATTTTTCAACAATGGCAGTTCTGTATCCATTCCAATATCTTTGTTCTCCATATAACACATGATTAGTAGAATCCTAATCCAGATCCCAAAGTTTTAAGGCATAGACCGAAGCCAACAACAAAAATATTTTCGAAAAGCATCCAAACGGTCCATCTTGGAATAAAAGCGCGAAAACGCGAAAGCGGGTTGTACTATATTAGGGCTATTAGACGGTATCTTAATATTTAACGAATCTTCTTAGTTCCTTTGAGGTGGTTAGTACCTCCGATATGCCCTTAACACATGTACAGTGCAAGATAATTGGAGAACACAAAAATTTTACTTAACTAAATGTTAATATTTTAACAGTTCCTTCCAAGATCCATAGTTCTTTATTTAAATTTTTAAGACGTGATACTAGGCTAGAATCTGCTTGGCGACAAGTAATTTTCGAGAATGGGTCGCATTCACCAATTCAGTGACTTCCTTATAGAACGCATATAAAAAAAATTACAGCAAAGTCAAGTGCAGACACAGTTCAGCAGTGTTGGTGTGATTTCATTTCTCATATTGTTCCTATAAATTTGCTAGCTGAAACACTTGAGAATAGAACAGATGCAAAAAATGCGTTCTATTACGTGCATTGTGAAAACCGATGCACACAGATGCTAATGTGTAATCATTCATTATTGCATAGTAGCGTACTCTTTTCTTCGGATGGGATTTTTCATAGGAATATAGAATTGAAATTGTTCAATCGGATTTCTTAGTTTCGCTTATATTTACAATGATTTTATTTTGTTTACACTAAAAGTGCGTGTATTAAGTGTCCAGTCTGATGATAACTGTGATAAAGCTATGCAAATTGGGTATGAGGAAGAGTGTAGAGCCATGATCTCTAGTACGAATATGGTATAGACCACAAACCATAGTAGTTCATCTATTGAAAAAGCCCAAATTACCTAAGTAATTTACTACTCCAATCAATCAAAGCCTAGTGAAGTTTACTCAAAACTCGATCATCTTAAACCCATCCAACTTTCATACTACGAATATGTGGACAATCCTCTAATGGATTGACCAAAAGAAAAAGACGCGGAAAGACGGAGCGACCAAAAGTCGTGCACATCGCGAACACCAGATCAAATCGGAATCGCGCGCAGTGACTCAGACTATAGGTTGGATCTGAGATTGGGGACAGAGCGACCGGCCGCAACCGGCTCCCAACTGATCCGCAAATCCGAACAAACGTCGAGACTACCACCCAGCGAAACCCCGGGAGAGAAAGATATCGGTAACAAGCGATTACGAGCACAATCAGTGCTAGCATCAGGCCCTTCCAGGTGGTCCAATTAATCCTCTAAATCCTCCCGAAACACACGAAACTTATTGCCGCGACTCATGTATCTAACATTGACGACCCTCTGCTCCGAGCTCCCTGCCTCTGGATCTGTGTCTTGTAGCTGGCTGCCGTATACCGCAGAATGACACAAGACTCAATACCAACAACTGACTGACTGAAGGGACTTCTTAAACCTGAGCAGGTCGCAGAGCTCGCGAATTTCAAACGTCTTGGGACCTCCGAGCCAGCTTTTGTTACACGAAGTGACTTTATTGGGTCGGCTTTGATTTGTTGTGAACGCGCACAACGACTTCGGATAACAAGCCTTACCAACAATATCCTGTACACGACGCACTACAAAAGGATCAAAGGATTTCTGGAGGTGATAGCCGATGCGTGATTGAAATTCAAAGTCACGTCCCAATCCGATCCGATTGAATCTGCCAGCAGGGACTACTAGGTCCGATTGCTTCCAAGATGAGTTCGCAACCGCATCCGCCTTCACACAACTCGAGATCTTCTGTGCGATATCTCTTCTGCTGTCGTTATGCCCGATGTGTTTGTCGAGTATCGAAGCTAAGAGATGACCTACAACAGAGTTGTCACAAAAATCTTTTTGACATCTTCATCATCTCGACGATCACTAGGTGCGCTACGTGGGTGTTCTGGCTGGTCCATTCAGAGACGGACGGTCACATTACTCTTAGATGGATGAACACGGACAACTCTGGGCCTAGAGGTTCCATTCATCCAGAGCTCGGCTCAAGTGATCCACTCAGCAACAAAATGGACAGTAATGCCCGGAGTTCGTCGCAATGAAGTAGCTGGCCGCGCGCATGGCGAGCTCTTTCTGTTTTGACATGAACGGATCACACCCAAGAGGCTTCAGCGTAACGAGCCACCGAAACGAATGTCCGCAATGTCGCCTTATGGATTGTGGGTGACTCGGACCCGTCGTGTCATTAATAATTTTAAGCCACTTTTGTTGTAGTTGTAATGGACTTTGTCAATTTATCATTGAGCGGAATTAATGACGTTGTCAGGAGAATTTTGTTACTTATCGCTTCTATTAACTGCGCGTGATGGACTATCGTACAGTTGACATACTATATACTAAATTCGTCACGTTTTGTCCACTGAGAATAACGGATCCGAACTTTAGAACCGTGTGAAAGAATTTTAAAATTTGAGGTGAGTCGTTTTAGTATCACTCGCATTAAAGGTATACCCTTCATCGGAGTTCAACTCTATCTTCGAGATTAAAGTGTACCTAGCATTGGTACCTTGCACTTTTTTGAAAAATACTAGTATAGTATTTCTGGTTATAACTATAACTTCTTTCACATTATTTGTTATTATTTATTATTTATTTATCCTACTTTCCATAATATTTATACTTATTGTGTTAACTCTTTATTTTTTAATTTTTGTTAACATAGCATGTGCAAAACAAAAAATGTTCATCGTATAAGTAATCAGATCTTTGATAAATAAATTATTACTACTAACATAATAATTCCTGCTATTCCGCCAATTAATCAAAAAAACGTTTCGACGAACGTCTTTACTAGTAGGCAGTCGGATGCACTGACAAAAAACAACCGTATTTTATAGTTCCAACTAGTCTTGCGCATTTTTGTTCACTATAGTGACCGATCGTTTGCAGTTCGCGAACTAGTTCGTTCTCTTAGTTCACCTGTTTCGCGGGAGTTCAGTAATCGATCGTGAAGGAAAATGTGATGACCGGTTGCTGTTCCCGATCCGCCGGGAACTGGTTCGTTGTTTTAGTTCATTAATTCTCGGGAGTGAAAGATGGTGTAGGAAAATGTGATAACCTAAGTTCTTCAGTGCGGAAGTATACCGCAATCGGAACTACGAGTAAGACTCACTGCGAACTACTTCATTCATTGCACTTTTGAAATATACGCCAATGCATGAATTCAAACGAACTAGGAGCGGAACTCACTGCGAACTAATTCGTTCATTTCAATTAACGGAACGCAATTCCGAACTAGTTCGTTCGCGAACTACACAAGTCTAGTTCCAACCCACCCTGGTAAAAAGTAAAAAACAGTGAAAGATGCTAATCTAGATTCTAAAGTTTAAAGGGCTGTGGTTGGTTGAAAACATGTACAAGTCAAATTTAAAACCTACGGTTTGTTTTTCTATTCGAAATAGATTCAGTAATAGTTCATCTAATTCTTCGAAAGCGTATTCACATGACACTCAAACTTACAAGTCGTTAACATGTTTTAGAAACGATTTGCTAATCATTCGTCAAAGTGAGTATACGCGCCTTAAGCATCTACACATCCGCTTTTGAGAAGACTTAGTGAATCATTTATTAATCGTAACAAAGGTTTTTTTCATGATTTATTATTAAATCATTATCGAATAAAAATGTTTATGGAGTCCGCCTTTTTGAAATAAATGTTATTAATTTAAAATAAACTTTCTTTAAAGAAATGAATAATTTCCGAATTAAGGTAGGTACTTTCCAATTTAAGTGATTCCAAATTAAAGTACTTTCACTCTGCAAGTACCTACTCTCTTGTTTAAAAAGAAGATTGTTAAATTTATTCTGAAACCATCTCCTTGTCCTGTATAGCTTCGATTTGAGTGCTAAATTATAGCAACATTGTTGATGTATTTCTTTCGAAAAGGCAACGAGAAAAAGTACCAGACTCCGGTCAGGACCGGAATTTATATAAATGGCTGTCGCAATTTTCGACATAACTTTTCCATAACACTTGACCGCGTCCAACAATTAATTACCATCTATCGCGACAGATATTTCAGCGCGTAAGGTTTGCTGCCTGACAAATGACTTCTTTTCGTCCGGAGAGCTGAGAAGTTGCAAGAACGGGTCGCACGGACTGTCGTCCAAGCTGAAAGCCCCCAAGTTCTATCTTAGCGGAGGGTATCGGCAAAATGTGCAAAAATATACTGCAAATTGCGAATTGAAAACGGTTGACCAACCGGCAATTTTGTTCGCATGAAAGCGAAACAGCGCATCTTAAGGGAGGCCCAGATAAATGACCACAAGGACAAGGCTACTGTGCGCTCGGACACTTTTCTTTTATTTACGTCGAGAGAAAACCGTCTCAGGCCACAGGATCTTAGCGTTGATAATCCGCTGGACAATCGATCATTTCGCTTAGCGTGAACCAACCGAAGTGCAGAGCAGCCTTCTTATATAGCTTGTACGTTCTACCTATGCAAAAAAAAAGAAATAGTTCTCAAGTTTTATAACAAGTTTTCATTTTGGTGTGCTTTTTAGTCGGAATTATCAGCGAAAGATTAAGAGCGTGGATTAGACATCCCTTGCGGTCTGGGGAGTATAGTGGCCGTGTGGGCGGTGATTTATGCTTAATCGCAAAAGAAGACACTTTATCGGACAACTTTTAAGCGACCATACAAACGAAGACGGTGGGAACTTTTTCAGTTATATAAAGTTGCATTGGGCTTCTGTTAACTTCATCAATTTTAAAAATTAATGCGATACGGACTAACGTGGTTTGTGTACGAAGGCTTCCAGTTTAAACGGTGGGATTTTCGAATGGGACCACTGATTTATTGTAGCTACATTAATTACGTTTCGCCATGTTTTTACATTTGGATTAACCGAAATTTTGTTTTTAGAACTCCTTGTTCTGTTGGAGTACTTATCCATAAGAATATAGTGCTGGCGTTCATTGTAATATTTATAACTGAAAATTTTCTTTTGTCTACCTATTACAGTGTACACTTTTGATATTAGGATTTTCACTTCAAACCAAACTATCAAACTCTCCAAATCTTCCAAATTTTTTTACACGCTGTTGGGTTGGATTATACACAATACCAAACAATGCATCATCAGCAAAAAGAAAAACTTTGCAAATTTGCATCTTTTGTACGGATGCCTGGGTCCCTTAGAGTGGGCAAGAAGGACATGTCCCTCGTCTGTTTTTCATGATTCCGAAAATTTGTTCAATCAAATGTCTAAAAACAATAACGTTTTCTGACTTCTACAGTATCAAAATTCAAATCCAGCTCGACAGATCAAAAATGTTCAATTTAAAAAAATAAAAATTTTATTTTTATTTATTTTTATTTATTTTTATTACCGCAAAGTCACTTTTTCAGAAAATGAGTTGACATCTTTATTTAGCCTGAGTGGCTTAGTGGTTAGAGCACTTGCCTTCGATGCACCTGGTACCAGGTTCGAATCTGCTTGGAGACAAGTAACTTTCGAGAATGGGATTGGGGGCCGGACTATTAGTTCACTCAGCTGTAAATGAGTACCTGAGCTAAAATCGGGGTAATAATCACGAACGAGCGTGTTGCTGACCACTTCACCTTCTAGTGTTCTGTTGGTCTTGTAATGAAGTAACTCTACCAGTACTACAAGGTCTAAGCCCGATTTGGGCTGTTGCGCCGTTGATTATTATCTTTACATTATGAAGTATGGAACTTAATGTGGTTATGAACAGTATCTAGTGGAATAGAGTTAGAGTTGAAATCAATGACGGTATTGGAAAAAAAAACAATAAATAATTTAAATAGCACACCCCACACTTTTGTTATCATAATCTAACTGGCATTTTCCGTCTTATAAAAATATAAAATATTCATTTATCTTCGAGCAGGACCTTAGCTACCACTTCTAAAATATTCGTCAAATGTCACTAAGCTATATGAACCAAAGACTTAAAAATAATTGATAATAACCTTCCTTAAGGCCTTACCAATGCTATTTCCCTGCCTCGTAGCCTCGGTAAGGCCTTATGGAAAGTAGCTTGTTAGTAGGGTTGCGTTACACATGGATCGAATATACTGCTGAAATTTAAAGGTTCCAAGTGCGGGGGTTAGGGCTGGGCATTGATACGTGAGCGAACACTTCTATGTAGTGTACCGATACGCCTTAATTAAATACTCTTAACAAAGCCTCTTTCTAAGTATGCAGTATTTTAAAATTTACAAGCATTATAGCACGCTTTCATAAGAAAAAAATAAACTTACCTCAAATGGTTCATACAATAATTAAAAGCTACACGTAACATTTGAATTATTACTTCATGCATAAATACATCACTCCTTCATCCTTCTATGGTTCAAAGTGAATCGCATCATACGAACTCCACAATGTCTTCGTCTTCGCTACAATTTCAAGACGAGGGCACGTGATACTGTTTTGCATTGAACTTTTCTGCACCATCCGTTTTTACCTGTGAGCTAAAGAGTCAACCCAAGCCCACTGGCCCATGCCACGAACGATGCCATGTGCTCTCCATCCAAGATTCAACTCCATCGCGATCGCGTCTTCTCAAGCATTCAGAAGAAGAAATTCTTCAACTTGGGTGGTCTGGGCCATCACTTCATTACAAAACAACTCGCGGTACTTACAAGATTGCCCCGCGTTTGCGTCCCTCCGTCATCCGTCGTCTGGACTAACTACGCCCGTTAATTTTAATGTCTATATACTGGTTTCCCGGCCTTACTTCAGCTTCGATATTTTCTTATACACTGTTCGTTTCTCTTGCGATATTCGCATATTAGATAGACACCCAACATCTTCGGATTTTGGATAAATGTTCTTCTGCTGGAAGATCATCCGGTGGATGCGAGTACGCGAGAATTCTCGATAGGTCGTCGTCAAAGATCCATTCGAAACGATCGTAGTCATATCTAAAGATTGAACTATAAATAAATTAGATGATCTTAAAGATAGATCCGCTCGGCAAAAGGAATTATGCAAAAGTTTTCCTATGGCTATGCAACATTGTCTTCGAAACCAGAAGCCCGATACCGAGAATCTTCGATTTCGGAAATGTCCCTTCTTTCATTGTTGGACCTTCCTTTATTTATCTCAAATCGGTAGCACCTTTTCCAGTCTATAAATGCTCGATCGAAGTGATAAACTTTTATCACACGAAGCGACCACGAAATTTATAGCTATCAAGGTAGTTCTCAGATAAGCTTACAAAAAAAAACTCAAAACGAAAAAAACAAGTTCTCTTTGTACGGATAATCGGAAAGTGTCCATTTCACCTGATCGGAGGCATGAAATTATACGACAAGGTGAGAATTGAAATACTCCTTCGTCTTTCACTTGAACGTTAATTGGAACTGAAGTTTATTTTATTTTCATCGATTGCATTACACAGTGCTCGGCTGGACGGAACGGACACGGTCATATCAAGTGCAGCAGGTTCAATTAAACGTATTTCAGGTTAATTGGAAGAAATTTACGAATTTTCGACCGATCGCCAGTAATAAGTGGCTTTTCTTATCGTTCCGAACATCCGCTGGAACTATCCTAATTGGATATGATTCGGCATCTCCAATCGAAACCCTAATAGAATATTTTCCGTTCTTGGAGCCATCAAAGGTCTCAGGCGATTCACTAGCGGATATCCTTCGAAAAATTTCCTTGAAGATCGCATCCCACAATGTGTGATCGATTTGGCATAGAGCGATCATTAGCATATCAATTCCATTGTTATAATGAGCTAGAAAAAACCGTGTGTTATCTTAATAATTTATTAGACTCACGCCAGAGGGTATTCATCTGTCTAAATAGCGAGTATGCAAATTGTTATTTATGGCGGTTTTATAGCTTCATATGAATAAATCAAAAGTATTTTTTTTTTAAATAGGAGCTTTAAGTTTTCACAAAATTTGCCATTGGCCTTGAGCCTGCGATTCTTCATTTCTTTTTCTAAATAATAATTTGAATCGTGGAAATATGAAACGCTAATTTTGCATATTATTTAATCTTGGTGTGGAATGTAGTATTTATTGCTATTTATTTGTTACTGCCTTGTTCGGTAACCACTTCAATTTAATTTGCCATGGTTTAATTAATAATTTTGTAATTTGCTGTTATGCTAAAATATCGAATACCGTTACGTGATTACATGTAACATACTTCCCAAATAATATGTTTGTAAACGGAAAAAAGATTTTTTGAGATTCGTGAATACTTTAACAATAAGGCTCAATATTGAGAAATGCTTACATTTTTTTCCCCGTTAATATTTAAACACTTAAGAAGTAAAAACAAATTCGATATCGCATTTAGACCTAAGAATTATATCGGAATTCGTGAAAATGTCCACAGCCACTTTACACCAACTTAGTAGTGGGATATCGAAAAATGTGAAAAACCATTTCTAGGCGCTTATATAAAGAACCCTCAGAATTAAAATTGATTTGATAACTCGACGAGGCCTAAAAGATATAACAAAATTCGTAAAAATGGGGAAAAAACAAACCCTTTTCCGGGACATGTTTTTTATCCAATCACTGAACCTCTATAAAAATCAATTGTTTTTACTTTAATGACTTAGGCATGCTCCTACGATAGTCAGTTAAATTTTAACCGGAACTTTAACTGGAACTTTTGTATGAAAATCTGTCACTTAAAGTTCCAGTTAGAACATAACTGACAATTGTAGGAACGGACCTCAGTCGCATATGTACATAAATGTATGTACTTAGTTTCAACTTTCTAGCATTTTCCGTTTCTGATATATAAATAACCAAGACACGCCCGTAGAAGCTGCCTGGATGAGAAGGAGGTGGAAACAGTCCTTCTCCTTCACTGTACCTGTCCAGCTCTATCCGCTAGAAGGAAAGCTCATCTTAGAGGAGATTACTTTTTCAATCGTCTTAGTGACCTTGCAGCAATGGAGGTCACGAGAATCCAACACTTCATTGGAAGCTCTAAATGGTTTGACGAGTAGGACCGGATTCGATGATCCTGTGGTAACACAACGGACCCTTTTGTCAGGACTAAATGTTCTCACAGGCAGCTACGCGTACCTACCTACCTACCTAGGATCAGTAAACCTCAAAAAAATGTCCGTCTGTTCGCCATAGCCACCAAGCGTGTGAAGGCGAAAGGGTCAGAAACTATAGTTGAGATATTAAGATGAAATGGTGGTGTGTAGATTGGCTGAAACCCAACGAATTTTTGAACTAAGGAACCGCTTATGCCACAAAGCTGACTCTTATTTTTTTATTTATCTTATATTTCTTATTTTGAACTATTTTATACTACTTGCAAAAAATGCTCGATATACATAGGTTGAGGGTTGTAGGAGTCCGGGGAAAGCAATGTGCCCGAAGAGCTTGAAAGCTGAAATTGAAACATTCTAAAATTCATATCTCCAAGCGGTTGATGTCAAAATGTTGAAACATTGTAGTTGTCTTGAGGGATACTACGTGAGTACCTATACGTATCTATGATTACTGAATATCAAATTTTTCAGTGGGAAGGTGGACCACAAAAGTGGGAAGATAATCATTTTTCAAAAAATTTAATTCTTATATCTCAAGAACCGCACCAAATATTATCTTAGAAATTTTACAGGAGTGAGGCCAAGTAGACTTCTACCAGGGAAAAGAATTGAGGGTGCTGTGAGTGAGGTGATAGTCGGAAGGGGGAGAATACATTTCTGTTTTTTTTTTTTCTCAATAACCGTAATCCACAGAAAGCTAAAAATAGAGGTATTTAAAAAAAAAAAAAAAATTTGTGATAGAGGTAGCAGAGTACAGAAGTCGTTTGAAAAGAGGTCGAGTCATCATTTAGCATGTTGATCTATAATACAGTGTCCGATCAGGACACTGACCGGAACCCGTATCCGTGATGACCAATCCATGGGCTTATCTCGAAATATTTAATCAGCTTCAAGTTGATAAGATCACTTTTCCTAATCAACACTTAAGGGGTTAGGCCAGTCTAGGATTTTCAAAAAATTTATTTTTTGTTTTTTGGCTTAAAGTACACTTAAGGGTCCTAAAAACATTATTCAATTGGTGGAATAGTAGAAAAAAATTTCCCTGTCCAATCTGCTGTAGTGTCGAAGCCGACGAGTGAAATTGGTACCTGCTGCGGCGAGCTTCCCTTTCTCCCCTTAACAGTAACATTATCTCGTAAACTACGTACGATTTTTTTGTTATCATAGCAACTTTTTTTTTTATAAACAATTTACTGCTCATTTTTCGGTCAAAAATTGAATTTTTTTTTAAAAGTCCGCCATTTTGCGAAAAATTGATGTAAAGCTAAAAACGTACGTACTTTACTAGCAAATCTTATGTAGATTAAGATCCCGTTTTTTATTTTGCTTCAGATAGCACGAGTTCCTTGAATCACCGTCGCCCGTAGAGACCCTCTTGAAATAGGTGATTCCGAAGATTGGCCCAGTAGCCGCCATTTTGTATCAAAATGTCAATATACTATTTTTCGTATACAGTCAAATACATGTTTAATAAAGCCTGAAAGAGAGAAAATCGATTCCTTTTTCCTTACTCCCATTATAAATTGTCAAAGTTAGGCCTTTTTTGGTGGCTCTACACTGGCCTAACCCCTTAATGCTATTTGGTCAATAGTTACGCGGATCGCTGCGGTCTTGTTTTTTGAAAGGGCCTAGACAGATACTAAAGTATAGGGTTAAAAATGATTTCAATATGGGAAATTATCAAATCTTACTAATTTGTTGGCATTGACACGTTTCAGAACCATTATCACAACTTGCGTTGTGATTAAAATATTTTTTTAATATTCAAATAAGTCTTAAAGTATCAAAAACAAACAACGACTAAAATTTAGATGTGATTGGAAATATTTATAGCCGTAATACTAAATAAGCACTTAAAAACTAAATAAGACATGAACTGGTAGTGGAGTGCTTAAAAATGAATACTGTTATATTACAAATTTATAGGTAAATTTATTTCTAATATATTGTTGGGGTTTATTACGACTTAAAGTTTTTTGTTTTCATTTTTAGTCGATTAGATAGATTTAGATAGATGTTAAAAAAATAAACATAAAAGCTGTTAGTATCTTAATGCTATGGTATTGTATGCGTAAAACGGTCAACATTAAAAAAAAATTACGTATTAAAATAACCTCTAGCTATTGTCATTCCTAGTATCTACTTTGTGATTTTTATCGTCAACCAAACATGGCACCAGAAATTCGAAACAGCCTTCTAAATCGCTTATCTAAGCAATAGCCAATAGCTGTAATTATTTCAGGCTCCGTTCAATCCGATCGAAACATTGCATTGTTCCAGTTTATGGCAGCACTCATTTAATTTAATGTCAGCATCCTATCAAAAAGTTTAAATAATCCTCTGGGCTATCGCGCGATGCGCATATTTCAAATTTATCTAAAATCTTGTGGTCGGGTAATGACAGCATTAATCACAGATCAACTGAACATGATCGTTGATCGTCGATTGAGAGCTGAATCGGAGAATTTATGATGCGAGCTCGAGATCATACCTTTGCGTACAGAGAACGGGGCCGGCACATAAGACCCGGTGATCCACAGCAGCAGCCGCTACAGTAGCCCTGGAAAAAAAATACCATACATTTAAAGATTGGCCCCGGACTTACTCCGTTGACCGATCACTGATTGATCCTCTTCGAACCGGCCGGCATAGGCGCATAAAACACATTCGGAGCCAGCCCAGAGCCCTGCGGCCATTCTTATCGACCGGGACAATCCCGGGGCCGTCATAAAACATGAATTAGATGAGAATGCACACAATAGGGCCATTAGACTGGCATTTAAGGGCTTATCTAGGAACCAATAAATCGTGGTCAGATATCTCGCCTTGAACGCCGAGTCTTAGCTCTACTAGGAACAACGCGAAGCACCACGACGGACTAGGCCTTGTCCGGTTCAGATCTCGGCTGGTCAATCTCCGGAGCAATGTGCACTGCGTACACAAGTCGGTTTGCTGATGAAGAGAAATGATCGTCGTGATGAGGCTGACGGCGCACATTAGTATTTTGAATGTCGAGATAGTCCCTACACTTCGGGAAATTGATCTCAAGTGCAAAGTCTTGTTCTGCTGATTGGGCAACCTCCTGTCCTACCTGATGCGCTTACCATATCCATAAGGTCCATTGTAGATGCAGCGTTCAGTTCATTCGAAAGATGATCGATTGCATTCACTTCTCATATGGGAGTTTTGTTGCCCATTTGCTTCGGTCGATAACTCACCGCCGTAATGATCATCCTGAGATCATCGCCGCGAAGAAGCGCGCGATCTTTGCCTGATTAAAGTCGGACGGGACGCGGGACCGATCAATTTAACACCTCTCTCCGGTTTGTACGTCGCATCGAACGGATTTACGAAAATATTGCACGGTCGCTCGAAATCGAAAGAATAATCCCACATAATCCGCCTGGTTCAATGTCTCCCGGTGACGGTGTGTGGTCCTCCGGGACGAAGAAGTAGCACCCCGATGTCTGCGGTTGCAATATGTCTCTGTCGGACGAGGTCCTTCCGGACTATGCGTGGTGTCCATAACACAAGATAACAAAGCACTTGTTTTAGGCATACGTTGTGTAAAGTAAAGCCGTTTGAGGGGCTCGAACAAAACGACACAGCATCGAACTGCTAGCCGGACAACTTCATTAGGTCTTAGAGGTGCTTCTCTACCTCAGGTGTACGACTGCGTGAGATTCTGAAGATTTGTCACCTGTCCCTGTGATGCTCGAGTTCGTTTTCCTTTTCGACGAGCTTGGCTTTGGCTCGCATTGAAGCCATGTGTGGGCAAACAACAAAAGTATGCATAGTTAAATTATGTTATCGCTCTGCTTTGACTCGCTGATGTAAGATTTGATTTAAGTTGCGATAGTAATTGGATCTGCCATCTGTAAAACTTTTAAGGGCTTTGGTGATTGTTGCCAATCCAGTCAGGCAGAAATATGAAAAATGTTTTTCAATATAGGTAGTTGTTACCGCACTTTTTCGTATTCTCCAGTTCTTGTACAACCCTTTCAGGAGCATAGGACAGTAACAGAGCTCCTTAAACCATGTGCGATATAAGATAAGCCCATGGGATTCGAACTCTCGATTTCAAGATTAGTGGTTAAGATTTCTAGAAACGGAGTTTACATACTATGATTTTTACGCATATTTTGCACGTATTCTACAACAATCCCAAAGAACTCAAAGTACTCAAAATTAACCTTCTTTTCTTTGTCTATTAAATTGAGAAACACCCACACGTAAGGGTTTTTATCGCTTGTAGCGCGCGCCTCCTATAGATACCCGTTTTTTCAGCTCCAGATTCATTTAAAAAAAATTAGAGGGGGTTTTTTATTTACTGTACTTTCTCACACAGTGGATGGTATAGAAATTTTGTTTAACTATAAATCACATTCTTAATTAATGTACCATCATTATTTCTTTCTTTAAAGTAATGAACGATATTTTTTGACAGCACGAAATTTATGGAGGAGATAAAGATTCGACTGGGGCGTAGCGCCATTGGAGATAGTTTAGTTGTTTGTCTGTCGAAATGTCCAGATTAGAGATGGGCAAACCAGTTCCTTTCGGTGAAGTGCTTCACTTCATGCAACTCATCTTAAGGAACAAGTTCAGCGAAGTTGTTCCGCATCTCTTCGTTTTATCATTCCTTCCTTTCGTCAGCAGATGTTAAAGACGAAAAAAAGGAAGTAGAGTTTAGCGAAGTAGTTCCGGAACTCTTCGTTCCATCGTTTCGTCAGTAGATCTACAAGATGACCAAAAAAAATGTCAGTACATCTAAAAGATGATGAAAACAATACTGTCGGTCAAGTTTACTCTCACGTGTCCAATGGAACTGCAGTTCACCCAAAGGACCGAGTTACTTCACTCACTCACTTCAATGAAGTGTTATTTTGGAACAGTTCACTCGTGAACGAACCATCTCTAATCGAGATTCAATAGTAAACTTCTTGTGCAGGTACCCGGTACAGGTCTGCAGGTCTTCAAGGAGGGCATTCTGGACATCTGATCAGACAGGCCCTTTATTGATTTATTTTGTAATTGATCTCATGTGCCTTAGTGGAGAGTCGTCCTGATTATTTATATCCTTCTTTAAGGAAGTATTTCTTGTATAATTATATCCACAAATACGGCCATTACTGAAGTTCTTTTCTGTATACGAATGCCCGTACTATAAGATATTTGAAAATTTCTTTGATCAATTTTCCATTGCACCCACACAAAGAGGTAATCAGTTCATAATTTTTTTTTTTTGGCTTGATTCCAAAATTCGAACCCAATGCAAGAAATTAATTTTCTAATTGGCTAATTGGCACCAGTTTAGCGAAAGCAATAAATCTTTTGTTGCATTTACTAATGTGATGCCTAAGTGATCAAAGAGTTGGCCGTCCTTGTCCATCCTGGACACCATTTACGCAACACAAAATCTTAAAGTGGATTTCATATGACCATAGACCAACCTATATAGCTGCAATCCGGTTGCTCACACTACTCCTTGGGGGTTTCAAAAGGACCGACCTAGACTGCATCATCAAAAACTCCATTGCCAAACAATTAAATTTTATTGCGGAGATAAATTCATCGCACAAGTGGGTTAAAGGATAACGAGATTCGGCACGCATATCTCCCACATTTTCGGGAAAATTTCGGACCTGCGTCAGGCTCACGCATGGGGATTCTTCGCCTGGAAAATCGAGTTGTCAAGCAATAAAAGACGGGTTCGGATTCGATTCGCATTTTCTGCAGTGTCGGTTTACACTCGAACCGGGCTGATGCGACACCACTGTTATTGCAGTTTGGAAAATTTAATTGTCCGAGGTGTGTTCGCGCGACAGGACCAAATCGAACAGTTAATTCGATCTGGAGGAAAAAAGTTTAATTAAAAAAAGAACGAAGAGGGATGACGTGTTGGACGAACAGAAGTAAGGGGTGGAGTACTCCTGCCCTGATTCATATCGGGACTAGTAGATTGACCAGGTAACTCATTTTTTATGCTTCCAGGACGAGTATTTATTGCGTCAAGTGGCACTCGTTACACGCACATTGCAGACCAGAGGACATTAATCGGGCCACATCCTCATCAGGAGCACCAGAAGCAGCAGCAGCAAGGCATATCCAATCCGTCGCCATGTTCGTTGGGTTGCGTTCGTGACCGACCGATATTACTCTCTTGTCCACCAGGTTGCTACTTAATTACCTAAAAGGGATTTTTACCTTTGGTAATTTTTAGCCTGACATTTTTCCTGCTCCTACACCGGAATTACAGCGGGAAACGCGCCGATCAACGTAGCGGTGGGCGATTGGCAGTTGTAGTTGTCACGCTGGAAAGAGGGAAGAAGGACGGGGTGTAAAGGGTTAATTATGAAATAATTGATTACTTACGTTGGTTCTAACATTTGCATTTTACATTTGTAACTATTTTTCGGGGTTTGTTCCATTGGACGCTTCGGAATTTTTATGATTGCTTCGTAGACCTACGAAACGCGGAGCTGAGCTGACCCCGCTATCCCTTTTAATGGGTTGTTAACAGCTTAATGAGGATGTCGCTTGCTTCCGAGTCTGGTTCCTTCATTATATTATACGGTGTTGTAATTTCCCGAGTATACGCATGTTTAATTTATTTAATGGCCGCATAGTTTACCTTGTTCTTTCTATTACGGGAACAGGGAAAAAATGCTGTAGACATATTTTATGTTTTTATTTTGTTTATGTAATTGAATGTACAGTTTATGAGTGAATTAATAGTTGAATAAAATCCCTTACTCCTTTTTTTAGAAGAACCCAGTTATTTTATTTTTATTTATTTATTTAAAAGAGATTAATGTACAAATGAATTTGCATATTAAAAAAAAGGCATCGGGGCTTCAGAGGCCATGTAACACCGTATTTAATATTGGTGAAAAGAGTTATTTTATTAAACACCGCTGGATTATCCTGGAACAGACGAGTTTTTTTAGAGTAGCAGTGCCACAACAATTTTATGTACATTGATTAATAAAAGTCTTGGAGATTTGGGTGATAAACGTGATACTCAAACCTTTTAATCAGTCCTCAGACCTATGCCCAGATTATCATAAGTGGAGATTGAAGTAATACCTGACAAACGTTCATACCTTGAATCCACTTCTCAATGACATCGAGAAAATTACAAACTTTCCATATCAAATTAGGATAGCGAAAACACTTCTACACACTTCTCGCATGTTCTACACACTTCCTGCAAGTTCACACACACAGCACCAAATATGATGGAAATATTTCGACTTAACACATGCAGTATATAAGCGCAGTAGGGCTTGTACACGCGGTTCTTTTATAGTAGATTTGACGCTTGAAGATCGAGCATATATTTTAGACGGATTGTTTTTGCAGAATCACTAAAGCTAAGTACCTATTTAATGGAGGGTTGCCAACAAATCTGCATAGTAGCTAGGGTAGGAGATAGTATCGCATGATGTTCTGCTGGTTAAAAGTGGGTACGTTATGATCATCTGCTGAATGGAAGTGAGGTAGGCTATGGTATGATGATCTGCGGAATCTTTGTGATATGCACGATATAATGGTGTTTATTAGGTAGGCGTTGTGGTGCTAATTTGCTAAATATAGCGAAAGTAAATGTTGTTACGATGATTTGTTATAAGGTATATGTTACAAGGATTATTGTGAGAATGGAATTTCTTTTTCAAATGGTGAAGCTACCAGAGAAGCAATTTGATCACTGAGTTTCAAATGCGACAAAAAAACTTTATTGATCAAAATTTATTGCACATGTTATTTAGATTTTAAACAGGAGGAAAACCGAAATAAATAAAAAGTTCTAGAAACTACTCCTGCAGCAGGTTTGTTTTCACGAATTGAATACAACAATGAGATTTGCTGCTATCGTACCCGAAAAGGATCTCGTTAAAATTGATATAAATACTCTGTAGATAATATCTATTAAAATAATTTTCTTTAAAATTATAAACATACCTTCGGGTGTCGGTATTTCACCTTTCAATTGCCAAAGAAAACCTTTCCAATTTCGTATCCCCCAGTAAGTTCAAGAACCTTTCTCGGAAGTCCCCAAATTCGAAATGTTCGCGAAGCACGAGAGAAGCAGAACAATAAAAAAATTAATAAGTTGAGTCGAATAAAAAAAAAAATTAAACAAATTCATCATTATCTGGTTCGCAAAGAAAAACACAACGAAATCCATTTAGAGGTCGTGTCTCGAAACTGAAATGTGCACACACAAATCGAACGATCAATAAATTAAAAATTCCCACCATAGCAAATTTCATCGGAAGAGGTCCGAAACGGCCAACGCAAGACCCCAGAACTGCTCCAAACGCTCATCGAAAATTGCTCGGTTTCATCGACGAAGGCGCCTATGGGACCACACACGACGTTCCGAAGTGAAATAAAGATCATCCGCTACATAAGAGGCATTCTTGTGACTTCTCGAAGCTCTTACTTTGCCCATTCTTCATTAATAATCCCCCCGCGCCTGCTTACCTTTCCTACTACCGCGCGCGCTCTTATTGCCTAACATTTGCATTTGCGACCGGGCGAAGGCCCCCCGATCCCAGAGCCCAGAATCCAGAAAGCAGAAAGTATCATCATCTTGAGACTCCACTATTTCATTCTTCATTGCGGAGGCCCCATACACTCGGCAAGCTCTCTTGCCTCTTCGAGTGGCCTCTCGAGCTTCTCGCGTCCACCTGAACCTGAAGCATAGCAGCCTCTACCTCTACCTCAAGACGATTCTTGGACTGAGTTCTAGCTGACTTCTTGGTTCTTGCCGTGGCAGTAAACAGAAAGATTGCTTCAACGTTGCACCTCACCTACTCCAGTTGTACAGTGTGGCAATTGCGAGTGGTACCCTTCTAGTGGCGTTCAAGGCTTTCCTGGATAGATGACTGGTGAGACCTTTCTGAAGGCTCCTGACACGCAGTTTTCATGTGTCCGGGTCCTAAGCGAGCTAACATCTCACTATCAGGTCTTTGACCTTCGGCTCAGCCCTACTAATCCATCGATCAATTATTCCGTCCAAAATATTGGAAACCATAAGACAAAAGAGTGCGCTGATTGATGGCCAGCACGGGGTCGCACTTAGGCCTAGGCGCCATAATCCTTACGACTAAGCGCCAGTTGTTAAATACCTGGAAATGTTTGCGAGTGTGTTTCAAGAGCAGCCCAAACACTGAAACCTAAACAAACACAGGTACCAAGTCGCCCTCGTCATACGTGTAGACCTTAGCAAAGGGTCTTTGTCTCAAGAAGTCCGACCTCGCTCGATGGATTCATCGAAAGTTATTAGCGTTGTGCAAACAATGCACTAGCCAAGATGCGTCGAGCGGGACCAGTGCGGGACTCTCGGCCGGACCACACTAATTCCAATTTAAATATTTTGACATCTCTATGATTGTTTCCACTAGCGATTATCATACTCATCATCTTCTCCGCTGTCTTTTGGACAAACGAAAAGGTATTTGTTGGGGGCACACCAGAGCTGGATTGCAATCGAAACAGCAGAATTCAAGAAGCCTTGCGCCTAAGTGAGGCCAGCGGATTCTGCACGAATCCCAATTAGTTGATGGGGTAACAATCAGGTGCAAATTGTTTAGACTCACTTTTCTTAACCCGTGTGATGGATTTGTACTGACCGGTACCGCTCTATGTTCGATGAAGACTTCGTGGAAGATGGTAGGTTTGAAGAAAAGATCTTAACGCCGCCGTGCTGCGACTAAACTATAAAACACAATCATTGAAATGTTAGCACTCTGCTCAGGTGTATTTTTTAATGCAATTAGGAGTATATTACTTTTGAATTTAGCGCCGCAATATTGTAGGTACTTTGGTTCTTAATGTGGGCAAAAACTTGGAGTCTCTTCCTTAGTTTAAATTTTGAAATTTAAAGATTTTTGCCAATCTTTTGACTTTTTGGCGAAATATAAGTGCGATCAAATTTAGTAGGTTCTTAGGCAAGTTAATTAAATAATTCTAGAAAATAACTTTTCCTTCTACCGTAAAATTTTAACCTATTTTTGAACCTAGGCTAACAACCTATCTCTGCAAAAAATATTGTGCTAAGATTCGATTGTTATGCAACCATAATACAAATTACAGTTAAAATTTTGGTAAGTATAATACCCTAGTAAAGTTTGTGTCATGAACCATGACTTTTGGAATGGTGTATTCCACCTTTTGAGGTCTCCACACATATTGTTTTTCCCTAGCTCCCAAGCGAACGAGGAGCTCCTTTTTCAAATTTCTATATAAGCTCCAAGTTTGAGATTTCTTGTAGAAGGAGGTCCTCTTTTCAGTTCACAAAATATTGCAAAATAGAGAAAAAATCCTAAATGAAAATTAATCAAAAAATTCCGTTGTTTAAATCTGATATCGGGCTCCTAGGATTAGAGTCAATCGGTAGATTAGAGAGTACAACCTACGATATCCGAGTGAACAACCAAAATTGGTTTCAATATCAGTTGAACTTCTGAATCATAGATTTAAAAAAAATACCTTGTTAAGATTCCCGGATATAAATTTTAGTCTACAAACGTACACCTCGAGGAATTGTCGGCAATACCACGAGCGCTTCAGATGCTTCGTATAAATGCGGATAAAGGCATTCGGCACAGTAAAATTATTTGTAATCTTACAACATTTAATATAATAAAATTATCCCCATATCAAAGGTAAAACTACCTTATTCATGTATAAACGCTATTACCACTTTGAAATTAAGCTTTTTTTGATGAAATATTATGTAAATTACATAACGATAAAAACTACAATAACTCGTGTAGAAAATTACATTTCCAAACATGGATAAATAATAATATTCCATTCGATATAAAACATGAAATTAAGGTTCGAATTTTCAGTCAGTACCAGCTTCAATGGAATTTTACATCTAGATATGCTATGAGTAAAGAGAGATAATGCAATCGTGCGTCGATTTATTAGTTCTTGTACGGGTAAGTAGAAGCGACTAGTTTTTCTTATAAAAAGTAGGTATTTGGTTAAATGCTCTTATACATACATACATCATCTTATTTTATTCATAACGAGAATGTTTATTTTTATAATTATAATGTTTTTTAAATTTTTGAGAAAAAAATTACTTTTTTTGGATATAGAACCCTGTTTTAGTTTATTTGTAAAATTATGTTTATAAGAAACCATATTAGTGTTTAGTTCGCGGAATTTTTCGTTCCGATAAATTAGATTATAATTCTAAAACTATCGATTTTAATTAAGCATTATGTAAATTAATTTACAAGTTATAATGTAGTTCTACATGTGTCTACTTGTACAATATACCCGTGAAGTGGTAAAGTTACATATTATAAATTACTTCAATGAAGGTAATTTCAACCTCCAAATTGTAATACTACATATGCCATGTGATTTATGATTCCTATCAGGCATGTGATTGTGATTGATTTGCCGTGAATGTATGTATTTATTTCATTTCCGAATTTAAATTTTACAGTGAAATGAAGATTATTTTAAGACATGTAAATTTACAATATCCAATGTTGGCAATTAGTTTCCAACATTTAGGGCCGTTATTACGACCTTCAGTTAAAATTTAACAAATGAACATCTGTCAGTTAAAGTTCCAGTTAGAACGTTACTGACAATCATAGGAACGGGCCTTAATGTTATAAAAATTATTAAATGTGCAGTGTTGGTTTTAAACACTACTTCTGACGCCGAAAAAACAACACATGAAATTATTAAAGGCTGTAAATTACTTAACATCGCTTTAATATGCACAAAAAAAACTCAACTAAATTTAGAGATTTGCGATCTCAGACACATTACACATGTTTTAAGTGTTCTTATTTAATTTATTAATTAATTTCTAAATTCTACTGATACCTAAATAAGTAGGTATGTATATGAACTTTTCTTTTGCAGTTACACAAGAGATAAAATTCATTTGCTAGAATCAATTTTGGGAATTAAGTCTTAGAAGAACACAAACTAATGTTAGGACAGTGGTCACCAATTAGCACAGCATTGTTGTGAACAAATGTAACAATGTTTCAAATTCGAGATTCAAACGAGTCTTGTGAAAGCGCCATAAGGTACTCGTACGGGGCGCTATAGCTCCCATATTGCCGTATGCAGCAAGCTAAATGACACACCGGTCTGTTCGGCTGGCATATAATTAAACAGAAATCGCAAGCGCTTAATAAATTAATCGCCGCTTAAATTAAATGCATTCGTCGTTAAAGAGGAATTAGATGCAATTATGCAAATTAATTGCCGACACTTTCATCGCTGTAGCCTGGTGCCGCCGCCCAGCTGGCTGGTTGGCACTCGCTCCATCAGCGACGATATCTTTTCCGATGTCTCTAGTAGTATTATAACATCCGTACTATACCCACCTAGAAGATGTTCCCCGATGGACCCCTCACCGGGGGCTTGGCTACCATTTAGTTAAATGCATTATGCCCCCAACGAAATGCTTTTTCGGTCCTCTGATCTTGTACGCCGCGTCCTCACAATTGCGGAAAAACTGGTGGAAAATGCCGCAGAAGCGATGAGATTTATGTGTCGCTCGATTACGTTGGTTGGCATTGCAATGCCCTCTGCATTCGTCCGAATCCGAACCGACATACTTTCGAGGCGATAAGTAGAAAAATTCGAAGTAAATCACATTGAAGTTGTAGAAAGAAGTCTGGTCCGTCGCGTCCTTAGTTGTGCTCCGCGTTCAGGGGAACCCCCGAATGTTCTAATTAGCAACGCCATCTCGACGATTTGAATTACGCGCGGAATTCTGAGGATGCGCTCCGTATCCATGGATGGTCTTTTTAGTCCTTCTCGCATATATGGCGGCAGCTTATTAGTCGGTTGACGTTCCGGGCGATAATTGGACAAAGTTGTGTCGATTTTCATTTCAACTCGGATCTAGTCGAACTGCACACGTTATTAATTTTCTTCTCATTTGCGACTAATTAGAGGCGAACTTTTTTACTTTTCGGAATTTTCTTTAAGACATAAGCGCTCCACGATCAACGCTCTGCAATTTAATTAATTGCTACGAACAGTTGAGTTTCCAGTTTGTTTGAATCGGCTCGTGTGATGTGTGATTTATGGACAATACACATACTAGAGAAGTCTTACATGGGTTAAGAGAAAATCATCGAACTGGTCTACATACTTACGAGTAGGTATGCATGTAGGTATGTGAAAGATTTGCCAGGCTTCTTTTAACAACAAATGGTATTTTTTTTATCTTTAAAATTAGCATCATCAGATTCGTAAAACTATATAAGAACCCTTTTAATTTTTGGTACCTATGTATATCAAGACATTTTATTTTCAAGTTATTGTAGGTCTGGGTGTATAAAAAAATACTAAAATCAGTGAAAGTAGCAAGGAATTCAATACACCATCAGACGTTAGAAATATTAACGGATTCGTGAATACGTGTACAATACAGTCTTAAGGCCGCTATCCACTTGTTGTCCTGTGATACGCAACTAGAATAGGATACGCAGAAATGCAACAAATGGAACCGGCCTTTAGAGTTTCAATGACGTAAAATCTAGAACTTTTGGTTAGTGCGATTATATACAAAGCCTATGAAAGTCAAATCTATCTTATATTTCATCACATCTGACGACTAAGTTTCAACTTTCAAGCGTTAGCCGTTCATGAGATAGAGAAAAATACGAACAACAACAAGTATCAACAATTATATTTGTGGGACATATCACTACTGTAGTATAAGACAATGTGTAATTTAGCAGAAGTAACTTAAGCATGTCAGAGCTTAGAGTCAGTCGTGAATTGTACTTACGAGAATAAAGAACATACAAGAATACAAAACAACTACTGTAGCCCTAACATACCAAATTAAAGCCTCATACCGTTAGCAACTCTAAATATATTTTGCTCTTCCTTTTTTGCTTAGGGCTACATTAATATCAATATCCTTCATGGAGAAAATCAAGTCTCATGATTTTCTTAAAAATACTTAGCCTCCTACTACGTGATCTGCTGTCTAACTTAAAAATGTTTTATTCAACAAACTCACTTTTATACACAAACTAAACTTCAACTTACCTGTGTGATTAGTTCGTGAGATATTGTAATTCTAATACTAAAAATTTTATTTCTTATATACCCACCCTTGAATAACTACAAAATAACTAAAAACTTAAATATTCTGAGGTGAACCATGAATACCTCGCATCCATCTTTCAAGTTCCTCGGATTCATTATTTATCTCACTCTCATAGTCCTCACATTTTATTGCAAATAGCTTCACTATCATAGCTATACATATATTCCAAGTTTCAACTTCCTAGCATAAGCGGTTCTTGAGATATATTAGGTGTAAAAATAAGTTCCCGAAGTTCTCGTACAGATGGCGCTAACACGAAATACCGGTGCAAAATGACGGATCAATCTCGTAAAATGGCAATATCAGACAAATTGCAACAATTCGCCATCATTACATTTGTAAAACGACAACGCTTGGTCACATGTTTCTCAGGTTGTGAAAACTTTCCTAGAAACACTGAAATGGGGTATCCTACCTCTCCCGAATTCAACATTTGTCATCTGGAATATTATTTTCAAATGTCAGCATCTTTCAATAATATCCTTTCCTTTCATTCTTAACATTGATCCGGCTCGACGGATCGATGAATCACGTGGAGTGATCAAACAGAAGTAACATGATTTCGAAATCACTTCACGAAATTATTCTTTTGTAGGTCGATCTTCTTAGCGAGGCTAACTGAGTATTCTTAATTTAAACAAATTTTTAAAACCCCTTTTAAGGCCCAATTCTTTTTGTTTTAATAATTTTATTCAAGTAAAGGAATGTAAGGAATGATTTAAACTAAAAAACTTTTAGAGCGAAGGATATGTTATAATTTTCGCATATTTTTACTTTCAGTGCGCATATTAAAACATTTCGTTGATGTGAACCCAATAAATTAAAAAAAAACTGTTCCTCTTTTAATTAAATAAAATGTCACCGTTTCTGCCATTATTCGATGTTTTTCAAATATTTGTCTCTCTATCTTTTTTACGATTTCCAAGTAATTAAATTTTCTTTCGGCCACCCTCTTTTTCTCCGCTCCACTCAGTGCAATCATTCGTCGTAATGAAGCCAATAATAATAAAAAAGTAAAAAAGACTATTGAAGAGTGAAAAAAAAACACAAAGACAGTCGACATTCAAACATTCGAATTTCGAAATGGTATCCTTGTCGAATCGAGAGAATTTCAATCACATCCAACTTCCAAGCGAAGCCCTTTAAGACCGAATCGTTTTACATTTTCCAGCGCGCAAAGTTTGCATCTTCATGGAATACCTACATAACGGCCACCCCGTAATTCTCCTCCCCTTCAAACATCCTATTCAAACCCGATCCGTCCAAGAAAAAAAAAAAATTTTATTTCTCCGACGTGGTCAAATAGAAAAAGGGTTAATTTGGGATTTTTTCCGCCACTCTGAAATAAAACATTCTCGACGACGGCGCCGAACAGGACAAACAACCCTTAAAAGTTCAAATTAAATACGTGCTCCGAAGAATTTCCGACTTCGTATTCGCAGTCAACTCCTGCAAACCCACCCCCAAGTGACCTACCCACACTGTCAACAACCCGGTTTGCATATAAAAACAATGCAAGGTAATGGAAAAGGAAGTTTGCTTCGGGCTGTTTTTCTAGTTATTTTGTTGCTCTTTTACGGCGATAAGGGACCATCACAAAAATAACCCCACGTTGGAATTTATTTCTCGGCATCTCTCCATTGTGAAAGTCGTCGAAAATAAGGGATTTTTTTTCGCCGAAGTGTGAAAGCGGCCAAGGTGCGAAGTTATCTTATTCGAATTTATGCGAGCGATTTCGGAAATAAAAAGCCAACCGTTAATTTCATCGTTAATTGTTCGCCCCTTTTCTGGTCAAATTGGATAAGTTATTGGACCTTTCGTCGCCCTTTCGATTCGGGAAGGATAGCAGGATAAATTTTTTGATAGGCATCCTGCCGAACAAAAGGATCGAGAGATGAACTGAACTGAAATGGAATTTAATTTAGTCGGCGAAGGGTCGAACATGTTTGTTTTTCACGACAGTTTTTATTTTTTGTTCTTTTTCCGGTGGCATTTTTTTGAGGATTGACGGCGTGACTGATTCCTGTCGGCTGCCATATCACTGTCTCGACATCTTTCTTTGGATTTGACCCAGCAAATAGTTGTCTTGAGATTAATGTAAGTTCATTTTTCAACGGAAACCTATTTGAGCATCGACTTTATGGATTACCGTCAAAATTAAGTGCCACTACCCTCCCTGTAAGTTTTCATTTTTTTTAATACTTAAAATAGAAATAACCAATTTTATATCTCATCAGGGCAAAAATTGTGAAAACATATACAGACCCTTTGGAAGTTGAACTAAAGAAAAATTGTCAAATGAGTTTGTAGGCGATTACATAAGAAGTCTGTGGAAGTGAAAAGAGATCAACTATATCATCAATCCTAAAAAATATGTCGAAGCTTTGAAATGCGTACAATCCCGTGTTCAATCCTTTCATACCCTCTTAGAGGCTGAAAAAAAAAACTTAAAACAAGTCTTAGGCGATTATTACGCAAGTCAGTGAAAGTTAAAAGATATTCGATATCTGATCACGCCTAGGGAATATTGCAGAATTCATACAAAAAAGTATAAAAGTATACAACCCCCTTGCAACCCCTTTGTGGTAAAATTTCAAACAATCCTGAAAACAGTTTCTAGATATTTATATAGAAAAGACGTAGAATAAAAATGAATTCAATATTTGTGAAGATCTAATAGATATGACGAAAATCGTGAAAATATATTCATTCTATTTTGACTGATAACTTTTTTCGACTCCCTTCCTAACAGTAATGGATATTTAAATTTTTTTTTATTTTAATCACTTTTCTAGTCTATTTAAATGTATAGTATATTCCGAGTTTCAATTTTGTAGCAGAAGCCGTTCTATAGTTAGGAAAAAAACCTACCATACTACCCCTATACAGAATTATATTTTTCCAATATGCCACTACTGTAACTCTATCGAAATATTAACATTTCAGATTATATTACCCTATACACCCTCACTCTCAAAACTTTATTTTCTGCTAAGGATTTATTAGGTCTACTTCTAATAAAAATTCTTGAGATATGAGTATTGAATTTTTAAAAAAATTATCATCCCCTCGACTTTCATGCTCCACATCCCCCTTAAAAAAATTTACTTTCAGCAGATTTTGTTTGTCAACTTTTATACACAAACTGAATTTTATTTATCTAGCGCAATAGGTTCGTGAGATATCGTAATCTAAAGTTTTTAAACACAGACCCCTGTGAGCCACTGCCCCGTCCCCATTAAAAAACTTGTTTCCGATCTATTCTCCTAGTATGTTTAGATATGTTTCTTAAGTTTTAACTTCGTGACATTAACCATTTGGGAGATATGGATTCTAGAATGTCTTAATCTCGGCTTTTTGCATTTCGGACTCATTATTTTTCCCCCACTCCTTCACCTACCTATATCGGCAATTTTTTTTGCAAATGGGTCTACTATTGAAGCTCTATATAATTCCAAGTATCAGCTTGCTAGCATAAGCGGTTGCTGAGATAGAAAACAAAATTTTCCGTGTAAAACGCTTGAAATTTCCGCAATGAGTTCAATATAAGCAATCCTACTGCCATTTATTAATACTAGATCTAATCATCACAAAAAAATCCGTAATAATAACAGTGAAATGAAAAGGTACTTCGGAGCAATGAAAATGGTCATAACTGACGCATTTCGCTAATAATTTGCTTAACTTTTCATTAATGTTTGTGGTCACACAGTGACATAATTGTTCATTGCGCCAATGAAGATTTCATAGTGTCAACGAACGAACTCCTAGGAAAAATAATTGAAAAATTTAGTTTTTCGTTTTCAACTAATTTTTTTTCCTTAGTTATAGTACGTTAATGTTCTCGCAAAAATGTTGTCCAAGTCCTCTTTGAAAAGGCATATCTCTGGTAATTTTTATCCTGATCGAATGTTTTCATGTCGTTTTTAATAGAAAAATTAAACACAATTAAATATTACTTTTATTTATTTTATATTTATTTATATCTCAGATTATAGATTCATATATCTGCCTTCTCTTCAAATCATTTAATTGTAAGGCCTTAATAACTAAAAACAAAATATCTACTCTATCATTGAAGTAATTTATCACATGTTTCTTATACATAAACTGAAAGACGATCATCAAACATCGCAGCCTTTAATCTGCGCACGCACGCAAAGAATTTCTACGAAGTGGTCTCTACAGTACTACACAAAAATAATTACGATTAACTTAATTTACACGCACTTAACTTATAGACTCTTGGTTTTTTTTTAATAATAAATCAGTGAATTTTAATTATGATTCACTTATTTACAGTGGCTCTTATTCTACTCGCTCGCGTAGGACAAGACATCTAACGATGTTGCTGTTTGTTGCACACAAAATACGCAAAAAAACAGGATCAACAATTGCACAATAAAATACTTAAAAATTAATTTATTCGTTTACACGCTGGCTTGAAAGTTTCGTTAAATTTTTGTACGAATTTTCGTGATTTGTGAAAAAATTCATTGATCAGATTTTTGGGACGAGGTTGCGGTGACATTAAAGCTGGCCATTCATGCGCATTTCCAGTTCTTCTTCCTCTTTTGTTAGGGGAACAGTTGTATGATTGTAGAGTCCTTGCGCCATTAATTGTAAGGCGAGGGGATTTTTGGTGCCCGTGGACTTCTTGATTTTTGCCCTCTTGTTTTGGAACCAGATTTTAATCTGTGCCTCGTTCAAGCCCAATTCGGCGCTGAGTTGTTGACGTCGTCGCTCGGTTAGGTAACGATTTTCATTGAATTCGCGCTGAAAGGAAAAGAGATAAATTTGTGGTCAGATAAAACGAATGTCACAATATTTTAATACAAAATTATGTAGTGATGGCTCTAAAGCAGTAGCGCAGTCAAAATTTTTTCTGGGGACATTTTATAACAGAAGAGACAAAGGAATAGAACTTTAGTATCTACATACTACTTCAGGTAAAATTATGCTATTTGTTGGGTCAATGTCCGAAAGATCCGGAATACTGGGAAAGAAGTGCTTCAAACACTCCACCATTTTTTTTAAAAAATATTTAATGAATAGCCTCAATATCCAGAAACTCCACTCAACAGTAAGTACAGTAGTAAAAGTAACACAACTCTTTTGCATCTCCTATTTACCGTGATATTGTTGTTCACTCACTCAGCTCGGCTCGACGGACTAAAACATGTTCATCTCTTTTACAAACACAGAAATTTTCTTATTAGATTCCACTATTGCAAGCGCACATGTAATTTTTTTTATTATTGCAAAACTGAAGCGTTTCGAAGTATTTTTGAGTTATAAAACAAGTGATGGCACTTTCGATAATTTCAATACAATTTCCTATATATTAATTTAACTGCAACTTTACAGTATACTACTTTGTAAAATTTTTGACAATTTTTCGGGTTAATCGACAAAATTTTTGTTTGACAAATGGATTTAATATAAATTTGACAAATATTTTGGTGAAAATTGTGTGATCGTATACTCGACTGTGTGGCATACAGCATTCAAGTTAAGAGGAAACTATGATAACATTCAAATGGGTTCGAAATCTTACAAATACTAAACTAGACTAGAAATTCAAATGAAACTTACTTTCAGTCTTGCCAACTGTTCACTGGAAAATGCAGTGCGAGGTCGTTTCTCTTCGGCCTGAGTTTTATCCTTTGGCTGCTTGGGTCGACGGTAACGAGGTCCTGAAATGATCAAACAAAAACAAAAAGCATTTAGTAAATCTCACACAATATGACGTCATATGTTGAAAAATTCCAACACGAATAATATGCCATGTCATACGTTAGCTGACGGCTGGTACGACCTCGTAAAGAACACCCGATACCCCATTACTTCGTACACCTATGGAGTCGCATCAACCTATACCCGTACGAGTACCTACATGCCATCCAGTCTCGGAAAAGCCCCATACATAATTACTAATCACCTCAGAATTTTAATTTCTACCTGTCAGCAACATTTCACGCCCGGAGTCATTGCAAGGCCGGCCACCATCACATCGCATTCATCTCGCCAAAGTGACAGTTCCAGTAAGAGACGGTGTCAGCGGTTGTCACATCGCGAACCATGGTCATACCTGTGCGACCCATACCCATTGTATGTTAATTAGTCCCGTTCCGTTCGTAGTGGTATATAGGATAGCCTGTGTGCACACCATCCGCTTTTCCAACAGAATCTTTTTGCAGCCGGCATAAACAAACACAACGCATCATCATCCTATCCTCGAACCGATTACCTGATTCTTTTTCCCCTCCGGCCAAATACTAGAAATAGTCGCTGTATACAATTTAATTTTCTAGTCGTGAATTAATTAACGTTCGGACTATGTTGCGGCCAATTAAGACAACTGACGACGACATACTAACATACAATGCCTTATGCTTATCCAACATTATCGCACAGGTGAGCACCACCTTGGCCGTCTCCAACCATTTGTCTTGGCTTCCGATATGTCCGGTTAAAAGGTCACTCACTACACAGACGCGCAGCTACTTCTTCATTAGAGCCCCCGTACGGCTGAACAATACTCCAACTTTATTTTAATTAAAATTTTTCTTTAGTTAATTATTCGACAAACGTTGATGCCTCTTCGTAAAACTGAAGCCCACCACGGAGTCAGGGCTTAGTTGGCTCCATGGAATGCGACAGGTGCAATATTCGAAAAATGTTTAAAAGAAATTACAACTGAATTACAGGTGTGAGAAAAATGATTCCACTTCAAAGGATTGTCTAAGATCAAGCCAATTAGAAGATTGTCAGTTATAAAAAGGTTTAATCTTTATGACCTGTATTTGTTTCATACCAACTCGATTCTTTACTACTTTTTTTGCTACTGTCTTTTCAACAAAGATGTACACGGTATTCCCACGGTATTTCAACGGTATTCAGCATCTAAGGGTTCAGGACAAGGTAAATCCCAGTGTTTGGAAAAACAAGGGCGGACATAACATCCCGCATGGACCGCAATTCAGGTGTCGCGATAGTATATTAAACGAAACGGCTTGAGGTGTTAGGAGGGGTGTCTGCACACTCTCTTGGCTTGACAAGTATACCTTGCTTAAATGCATAGTGTGGCTTAATCCAATAAACGAGTTTATCAGACTGTTTCACTATATTGAAATTATAGCTGATTCGGTTGGGAGTAGAGATGAGTCGTGTACGAGTGAGCGTTCAAAAGGAACTCTTCATTAAAGTGAGTGAGTGAAGTAACTCACTCCTTTTGGTGAACTGCACTTCCATTGGACATGTGACAAAAAACTTTACCGACCTTTTTTTTTGTTTTGTTCATCATTTTATGATCTTCTCTCCTCAAGTTGAACTCGGAATGAACTAAAATAACGAACTATGTAGTCTGCGAGCGAGTAAAAACGAAGCAACGATTGAAGGAAAACAAAGCAACGAAGAGTTCCGCAACTACTTCACTGAACTCGTTCCTTAAAGTGAGTGACTTAGAGTAAAGTACTTCCCTGAAAGGAACAGCTTTGCCCATCTCTAGTTGCGAAACATAATATCCGGATTTTTTTTTAAATTCAAGAAAAATTTATGTTTCTTTGTTAATATGAACGGAGTGGCAGATTATTGAAAGAAGCCAAAATTTAGAAATGAAGGGTTGATTGACAACTATTATAAATCACGATGAAAAGACAATAGCCACAGCCGGTAAAAGGGAGACCAACAATAGTTTGTTTTTAAGCTTGTTTCGATATTGTGAACTCTTTTCGATTAGCCAACGAACCGTTCAAGGCGAATTACGCTAAATTTGTAAATAAAGTAGAGCACGCAAAAACAAAAAACGCCTTCTTTGAATAGCTGTCTTTTCCAGAGGTCCTAACTTTTTAATGAAACCGGCCAATTGATACCCCATATGTGGGCGCTTGCTAAGATCGCTCTAGATTTATGCAAATTAAATAAGTGGAATAAGTTATTCTTATTCGGGCTGCTTTTCACGTCACAACCGAAGCACGAGCAGAAAAGCCAGAGCGTTAGACTCGCCATTGATTAATTGAGCTTTTATGTCGTCCCGACAATATTTACTAGAATTCTTGTTATTATGAGCCAATGATGACCGGCTTATGTTGTTAGCTTAGCTTGTAAGATATTCATGAAGCGGTTCGGCCGGGCGATTCGTGGGTGGTCCCCAATGATAAGAACTTAATTCGACAAGTAGATGGTCGTATTATGACGTGCAGAACGTGATGAACTACTGTCGTAAAGTTCCTTCGGACAAGCACTTAACACCTTTTGCATCTCATTTTGGACGATCGCGGCTGACAGACTGGCTTGGGTGGTTGATTGGTTGTTGTTTGGACCAACTCCGTGGACTTAGTGTTTGTTGCGTAAGCGTTGTACATGGCCTGGCCAAATATCACAGGACCACCAACGTCAATCAATTCATTTAATACATCAAATTGGAGTTATGAGATTTTGGACAGTCTGGAAGCCAGAATGTCATTTACATAAATACAGATTAGATCAATCGTGCGAGTATGCAGAAAGACGCCACTGACTCGGTTCCTGTGTGGTCGCTATCGATCAGATTGTAAATTGCTCTTTTATGGATGGGATGCGTCTTTCTTTTCCCCAAAGCTTTTGAAGTGGCGAAATGATCATTCGATTATAAGCAACATGACAAGATAATGTCAGTGACTTTCCGACTAAGCGACATTATTATAAATTTATTTTGATGATATGATGGCGGAAAAATAAATCCTTTTGATTTCGGATTCGATTGTGACTTTGATGAAAAATTTACGTCGCCGACAAGTTAATTTTTAATTGGCTCTCTAATTATATTAATTTTAATAAGCCCTCAAGAAACCTTTGTCTGAAATGAGCCGCAGTTTGGAAGATCGGACCAAGTGTTTGCAGACCTTTTAGATCGCTACCTTAGCCTAGAGCAAGGAAATGTTTATGGAGGAACTTTGCGTGGGTAAGTCACTCTGCATTAGCAAACAATACATTATTTCAATACAGTATTTAAGTCCCATGTTCACCCCAATAATATTACTCTCTAAAATGTCCTTCCTTACATTATTTTGGTTTTCTTTACATCAAACTTTTTACGTTAAATTTTTTCATCAGTTTCCCACAGAAGAAGCATTTGTTCAAAGGCATATTGCATCAACATTTGACACAGAATGACCCGAAGTATAACCGAATAAAATCAAGCTTGTTTATTTATTTATGCAGAAATTCATTAATAACGTGATTGCTATCTGGCAATTACAAGTCAAAAAATCAAAACAAATTAATTGGATTTGACAAATAAATAAATATAAATAAGAAAAAATTAAATAATAAATCAAACAATAAAACTAATTAACAAAGATAGGTAAGTGATAATATAAAAATAAATAAATTCACCAAGAAATGAAAACTAAATAATATCCGTAATAAAATATAAGATTAAATAAAATGAGCGAAAATTAGCAAGCCCGATTTTATCTGGTCCAAATCAAATTAAAATTAATTTGTTCATAATTTTTATTAAGAAGTTGCGACAAAAAAGAAATTGGCTCGTAATGTCCATAGTTTGTTGAGTGGTGTGGATCACGAAGAAGCACAAAGTCAGACCAAAGCGATTAATAAGGTAGGTAGTGATACAGAGCTGAAATATTTACTTCAAAAAATTGAATTCGTCTGTTATGCTGGTATAGAACTAAAATTTGTAATTCCGTGTCATCCTAAGGCTCCATGTGCACGTTAAATGCGATTTTGATGATTTATGACTGTTTTCTTGCCAATATTTGACGTTAATGGCAACAAAAAAACAAAATAAAATTACACCACTTTATTAGCTGGTATGTAAACTAGGTCATCCATAGAGAAAAAATTCAAAATTGTATTTGGAAAAAATGCTATTAGAACAACAACTCTTAAACATTAAAGCACGTAAATCCGAGTTTTTTATGCGCATTTATCATAATTAATTAAGTATAATTAACATGTCATTTTCATTAATATAATATTAGAAAAAAAACTTAAAGAATGTCCTTCATGGATCAAATTTTAAAAAATTTTCATTTTTTCAATTATATATGAAGTCAAACTGAAGCAATTTTTCACGATTTTCGTGACAAGAATCCCATAAGAAGACCGCATTTAATTGAAAAGTATCATAGATAGTATAATCAATTAGTATATCTAGAACATAAATCATTGAACAAATTATTGATTTTTATTAGTTTTGCGTTTCAAATAATTTGAAAACCTATTACACTATTTTTTTCTGTAAAATCTGCAGGCGTATTGTCAACGCCAAATTACACGAACGAAAAACGATTTCAATCGATTAAAATCCTCCAAATTGTGTGAAATGTCGTACCGGACTCATTAACGATAAATTCCGGAAATCAGAATTCTTTCAAAACAATTTCAAGATTCCGAATACAAGTTCAGTTCTTGTTGTCAGCACTGATTTTCTGCACTCTATATGACAACTATCATAATAGCAATTCTGGCCAAGTTCCGATTTTCGGTACTGCATTTGCCTTCCATTCACTCTACATAATAGTATTTAACTTTTACCTCGTACCCGAATCTTCCGGGACTATAATGTTCTATACTTTAAAGGTAATTCAATATAATCAAAATTCTGTCCCTTATAAACAATAATTCAACTCAACTAGATTTTCAAGACTGCGTTGGTGTTTCAGAAAAATTATCTCGATTGTTATGCAATCTTCAGACTTAAAACTTCGGTCGACAACTTTCATGTTACATTAGTTTATTGCACTAGAAGCTAAGTATCTACCAACAGCAACAAAAGAAAGGTAAATTAAAGTAACAGCACACACCTTGCTACCGTAGCTCCGTATAAGGTGCCATTTAATAGGATAAGTACGTGAGCATTTCGATAATTGCAAATATCAATTAAATGTCAATAAAAATTACAACATTACGACGATAATTACCTGCGATGGTAAAACTTACTTTGAACATTTGTATGGAGATTGTGTGAGTTTCGTGTGACTTTCATTTCGCGCAAAATCGAATCGTATTCGCAATAGCGAGCATTTCGAATTTAAACTGAAAAAAATTTCCGTGGTCCCATAGATTGTTTTTAGGTCCAAGTGTGCCGTATAAGTACTCGATAGAAAACACCATAAGGCTAATGCTGGCCAGGTAAGCAGTTGGGTAAATAGAGTTCCAGTTAACGTCCATAAATTACTCAATTGCCACGTAATGTTTTCTTTGCCGCGCTACCGATTATTACGTTCAATATTTAATTATATTTATGCTATGGTTCTCACCAGGACTTTGTCGGACTACGAGGGCCGAGGGGTTGTGGTGGGACTGAGGATGGGTGCCGGGGAGCCTTTCATTAGGTTCCCCGAACGAAGCCTATTCCTATTCCTGGGGCAAGAACCCTCAACCCACATTCTTGTTCAATTATACATGAAGGTGCCGTGCAAAAAAAAATTGCGTGTTGCGGTAATTTCCTGGTTTTACTTTTCTTTTCTTTTTTTTCCTTTCACAAAGGTGATTAGAACCGAAAGAGTGGTCGGTTATTATTTTCAATCGAAGTTTTATTGATTATTCCGGTGAAATATTCTTTGAATCAAGGACGAAAGTAAGGAACTTTAGTGGGGTATCGGTCAAACATGGCATTCTTCGGGTTGCCAGCAATCGCATGCAAATTAACCCACGTAAGGAGAATGCAAACCCAAGGAACACATCAAGCCCAATCATTGATTTCCAAATAAACAAAAATCTGAAGTCCATGTCCTTCACCGCGACTCTTAAGTGTCCCGTCTTTCAACGGCCTCATTAAAAACGTATGCCACAAACCACTATCACTTCATAAAATGACTAATTTCCCTACAGAAGACGCAACTATTTTTAAAACACGCCACTGATCCCTTCTCATCTAAACACCACTCTAGCTGTCGAAGCTGTGCGCCCTAACAAGTCCACCACTTTCTCGGGTTAGAAGTCGCCCTAGCCCTTTTATGGCTTTCTAAACACCCGATGAACGACACATTGAATCCAGCTCATACAAATTTCAACACCCCCATAAATCTGTTAAATGAACTTAAAGAAAACAACAACTAACCTGAACTAGGTCGATCGCTATAGCGCGTACAGTAGACCCACGCCGGCCACAATTGCTGGCCGTTATCGTCTTTGGTGCTTCCGCTCTCCGATCGTGTGTCGTCCGAGGACTCCATACCGGAATCCCGGCTGCTCATCGATTGCGGCGGTATCGGTTGCGGACTGGACGGAGGAGCACGGCAGGAGGCAGGTGAGGCGGTCGTCGAAGATGTGGCTGAAGAGATCGATGACGGTGGCAGCGAACTGGGCAAGCAGGACGACGACTGATGCGTTTGTCCAATTTGCGAAACGGTCTTACAAAGACTACCCAACGGCGGTATTTTCGCATCATGCTGCCTTGCATTGCGGTTCCGATTACAGTTCAGGATTTCTTCGTGAATTCGAGGATATGCGACCGGATTGAAGCAATTGAGAAAATTCGCATGATCAATGATCAGCGGATTGTTCACTGGCGGCATTCGACTGTAGTCGATCACGTCCGTTGTGAGTCTGGTGAAGGCGGACCGATGGACAGTGGGCTGGCTGGTCCTTGTCGTGATCTCGAATGGACGAAAGATCGTACCGGTCGGTTTCTTTTCCGGAACGGACGAGTTTCGCGCTCCAAACTGATCACTCAAAATATTCGTTATCGAGAAACTAATCAACGGAATCTGTGCCTGATGTCCAGCCGATATTCTTTCGTGATCCTCGTCCATGATTGAATCGTGTTCTTCCTCCTTGATATCGATATCTTCGTCGCAAAAGCGATCTTCATTTCGTACCGGTGGCGACATCTTGTGATCGTAGGTGGTAATCAAATTGGTTGTGCCCCCCGATTGGAATGGACTGTGAATTCTTTGACCGTGCAGGCTCATGTCCAAGATTATAGGCGATGCAGTACTTTGCGGAGAATGTGGTATGCCAGGAGGACTCGGTGCACTTTGTGGACTACAGCGATCTTCAAGAGCCATCATGGGCGTCACTAAACACTAGTTCTTTTTTCACAGTGATATAGTCTTCAACGTATGTAAAATTATTCGGAAGTTTAGTTCACTTAATCGGGCACAAGCACTATCGGAAATCTTCACTTCGGCAATCAATTCGCGAACACCATCGTTCGGCAGATTAAGAACTTCAAAGTTGTCGCACTTGTTAGGTCGGATGGCTAAATAAGTCTGGTGCGCTATGTGACACAGTCAGATGTCACCTGTAATCTGACAGACGTTTGAGTGAGAACTCGACGAGAACGACTGGATTTGGGCTGCTGTCTGCTGTCTACTGCCTGCTTCCCATAAAAAATAAACTCGCTTGCACGCACCTCCCAATCCCAATCCCAGGCCAAATTCCATTTGGTCGCGCAGCCTTTGTGCCGTCGGTCGGGCCAATCTGACCCGAGCCTCAGTTGTATCTCTATTAGACCCTTGCTGTCAGTCCGCATTAGACAGGGTGCGGACGGGTCTGGTAGTGTTGGTGCGGCACACACACTTCGGCAAGACGGGGGCGGAGCTGCGACCGGAACGCCCCCATTTCGACCGGGTTGAAGAACCGTAGTGCACAACTCAATTACTGACCACTTAGGTGGGTTGTTTGTTTGGTTATGCCTTCATTCGAACCGCGGTTGCGTCTCGCTTGCTCTGCCAAGGATCGAATCACGCTATCGCTTAAACGGGATTGGGATGCTTCTATTGAATTGTCGACGGTTGACTTGGTTGGTTTTGTTTCAGTTATTGGAGTTGGATGGGATCGGTTTTCACGCTTTTAAGCCGCCGGGGTAGGTGGGTGGTTGGGGTGTGTGTCGTACATGTTTCGTATGGAGAAAATGCACCTATGTACGAAGCGGAGTGACAGAGGACGTGGGGCTCGTTACGGAAATCAAAGCGTCACGACAACTTTATTTCTAGCCCCGGGTTATGTGAAACTCGAATTGGGATTGGATTGAAGGTGTGGGTATTGTCGATAGATGCTTTAAACTAGGATTAGATTGAAACGGAATTTAGTGATAATTATATTGTGTTAATTAAGCTTCTATGCCTGGAGTATGTTGTTGCGAGTTCGTGTTATTTAGGAATTCCATCTTGCTGGGCAGCTACGGTGAAATGATTACTTCTGAGAATAGAATCGATACTGTATAATGGAGTACACTGAGATGTATCTTTTATGCTGGCTACCTATTAAATATCTTTTTTATAAGAATGGAATTCTGGTTTGGTCTACGGCACTATAGTCTATCTGCTGGTTCGAAATAGATACTCTGCCCGTTAAGACATTATTTTCCTTATTCTTTGTAAATGTGTACAATCACCTTTTTCTGCTGCTACCACTACCTGTGCATGTGGCGGCCACTTCTGGGTCTCGTTTGCAGCACAGACTTTTTTCTTCTAAATTAATTTAGAGTAAGGGTGATACGCCATGACACATGACTAATAGGTTCCATCCGAACCTACGACTTATGTGCTCTCAGAAAATCACCATGTAAAGGATTCGGTCAATTTGATTTGAATATTCTCTAAATTGTTGTCAGTCTAGGTGGCTTAGTGGCTAGAGCACTTGCCTTCGGTGCACCTGGTACCAGGTTCGAATCAGCTTGGCGACAAGGAATTTTCGAAAATGGGATCGGGTGCCGGACTACCAGTTCACTCAGCTGTAAATGACTACCTGAGTTAAAATCGGGGTAATAATCACGGACGAGCGTGTAGCTGACCACTTCACCTCCTAGTGTTCCGTTGGTCTCGCAATGAAGTAACTCTAGCAGTACTTCAAGGCCTAGGCCCGATTTGGGCTTTTGCGTCATTGATTATTATTATTATTATTATTCTCTAAATGAGTCTAGATATACAGTGCAACTCGGCTATAACTTACTTTGAGGGCACCACAAAAGTAGAACGTTATAACCGATAGTACGCTATAACCAACAAAAGAACCTTTCACATTTGTGAATGGGGATAGAAAAAAGGTACGTTATAAGCGAAAGTACGTTATAAAGGTGCACTTTATAAGCGGGTTGCACTGTATTATAGGTAGATATACCTACATCCATATGTATATTTTATTTATGTTAAAAATAATTTTCAATTAGCGGTTTACGAGTCCTTCATCATGATGCACATACACCATTAACATTTAACACTGAATCACTTAAGCCTATCCTCCACTGTATGTCACTATGTTATATTTCACTATTCTCGCATGCAAATGCAGTCAGATAGTGTAGATAATTATCAAACAAATTTTACTATTCAAAACATTTATTTTTTGGGGGGGGGGGACATTTGGCTGTTCTATTTGTCCGATTGTTAGTCAAATATTTGACAGCTTGACACATAGTGTAATACAAGTAGGTACACATTAATGAATTCATGATCCGAGGCACCGGCTTGTAAACCGAATCTTTCTAGTACAATCATCTAAAAAAAACTTATTCCATCGATTAAGCCATGTGCGTGATTTTGAGACCTATGCAAGTCGGAATTAAACGGCAGTGCTAAAGTACGATGATGTAGGAACATTTTTTTTATGACTTAGGGCCGAATTCACAGTCAAAGTTCAAACCAAACATTTGGTTTAAACTTAGGATCTTACGACTGTGAAACCGGCCCTTAATTGTTTCTGGTCAGTTTAATAAAGGACTCAGTCGAGTCCGAAACGTCACACAAAATAAATTTATCAGTATTTACCGGAAAACCTTGTATTTTCAATTAACATGTCATTTTCATTAATATAATGGTTCCATAGATCAAATTTTAAAAAAATTTAATTTTTGTTAATAATATATCAACTCAAACTTAAGTAATTTTTCACGATTTTCATGGCAGGAATTACATAGTAAGACCGCATTTCATTGAAAAGTATCACAGATAGTATAATCAATTGGTATTTCTAGAAGATAAATCAAAGAAAAAATTATGGATTTTTAATAGTTATGCCTTTTAAATAATTTGAAAACCTATAACACAATTTTTTTCTGTAAAATCAAAATTAGTTCGATGATAGACAGCGAACGATGCAGAAGATTTCGATTTCAATCGATTAGAATCCTCTCAAGTAAGAAAAATCAAAATGGGATAAAAAATTGTCGCACCGGACTCATGGGGCCTTAAAACCACAAATTTTGATAATATTAGCGATTATTTGCAACATAACACTATAGTCATTCATCTGTATTTCAACAATATTTAGTAAAATTTTTAATAGATAAGTTCTTTAATTGAAAATACAAGGTTTTCCGGTAAATACTGTTAAATTTATTTTGTGTGACGTTTTGGACTCATTGAAATTTGGTGTTTTTATACTAATTGCACTACGTCCATTCTTCCTAATATATAATGTATATATTTTATTGCACTTATCAATGATTATTTATATAAAATCAATTTAAATGCCATTATTTTTATCTGGAATGAAATGAATTAATAAAATACTCCGTTCAAATGTAAATTTTCTGAAAACAATTTTTTGCTTTTAATGTACATGTACCTATATGTACCTATATTAAAAAACATATATATTTTTAACCAATTAGTAACTGAATTAAATTATTAGAGAAATCAACTATGTAGTTTAAGTTTATGATTTTAATAGCTACTCACATACACAGCAAATTATTGTTTCGGCTCTGGATAATGGTAAGGCTAGTTTACGATTTTTTAAATGTTTGAACAGTTTAGGGACTTTTTAAATAAATTCTGTAAGAAATTCAGTAAAAATATTTCCGGTAAAACTAATAAATTTAACTAGATTATTGAGGGCATTTTGATAGAAATCTAGTAAAGTAAAAGAATTCCCTGATTTTCTAGTGGATACTTATTCACTAGATCTTTACTATGTGTTTAACTAGAATCTAGTTGGAAAAAATTTACTGTGTAATTAGCACCATAAAATTAAACCCTCGTTGAGTAAGTAATTAAAATAGTTGTTATTTTTCTATAAAATAATTAAGAACCACTGATGTACTTCGATTTTTTTGACCCCGATCCTTTTCAAATCACAAGTTTGCTTTTAAATATATTTAATAAAAACAGTATAATATACAAAAAATAATAGATTGAAGATACGATTTTTGAGATGTTCCCAACAATTTCATTATCATTGAAAAAAAAAAAAAATTTCTATCAATCAATATTTATTAGTTTTGTCCACTTATGTTTAACACCTTATAATTTATGATTTAGAGAACAGATAATTCAATATCTTAACAGCTAAATTAAACCTAGTTAGCACAGCAAAGCAAAACATTTACTACAATTTCAATTAAATAAATTCAAGGAAAAATTGAAAAAAATTTAGGGTAATTGTTATTTTTATTTTTTTTTTATATTGTGAAAACCTTCCCCTTAAAATGAACTTTCTTTAATCATTCCATATGAGATGTTTTTAAAATTTGGAAGAGTATATTGCAGAGTTCGTAAATTATCTACTGAATTTTTAACAAATTTAAATTTTCGTTAGGGAATCTGCTGGTAGGTACCAACCAACCAACATGAATTCGAAACAGATAATTTTCAGGAACACCGAAGACTCAACTCTTACTATATTCTACGCACGCCCTTTCTTTAGGCAGGTATTCTGTTTACCTAAAGGTAAGTTATACTTAATTATTGTTTTCCTAATAATAATCAAACTTTACCATCCGTTAATAATTGAACTTAATTTGGACTGCGGGTGCGGAACCGTTCGAACCGTCGAGCAGCTTCAATATTCCGCACTCAATTATTTAATTTTAATAAGATTAAATCATTAATCACGAATATGACAAATTACGTCACAGCTTTTCGGAGTTCGGAAATCATTCGAAGATGCCTCCTGAGCGGTGATTGAAATTTCAAAATTCCATCTAAAGCTGCTGATAGCCATCAGCCATGTCTCATGTGTTTGTTGTGTTATTATAATTATGTGCTCTAATGCAGCATGCGTACAAAATCGACATTCCTCGCAAAGTATATAATTTAACGAGCTGAAAGAAACAGAGCTATACGAAATCGCCTTAGGCGAAGCGAAACACAACTACTAAAGGGGGACACTTGCTTAGTTCGCCTGCTCCCACAGCGGCCATTAAATTTATGTTTACATTTCCCCAACCGGGTTTTTTAAGTCCCCACCCCCGGATACAAGCGAAGCGGAAAGACCGCCCTCTAACTCCGTAATAATGGCTGCTACTCGCTTCTCTCTGTGTCGTTTATTTACCTTTTCGAGCGTGCTCTGCTCAGGCTCACTCGTCCGAAACACAGGTAAGACCCTCTCTCTCACGTGGTTAAACGCGAAGCATTCCAGTTGTTTATTTACCTTTCGACTTACCTGGTCGGAGAAAAAAGTCTTACGATGGAAGTATCAGAGTTTGGTTATAGAGCCTCGCGATGGTTGATACCTGGGCCCCGAAACCGAAACGATTGCGTTTGTTCGAATCGAGTTAAAATGTTAAGCGTGGAGCGGACATGGCCCGACGGAGGTGCAATCAAGAAGCGCGACGCGTTCTACGGAGGCGCACAGAGCAAATTGATTTCAATTATCGCGAGCTCGTATGCTGATTGAACAATTGTTCAATTGTTCAAATTGTTGTTTCACCTGTCCGCGGCAATAATTGGGCGAAAGTTGACGGAGAGTTTGCCACGCGTTACGTTGCGTATCTATCTACTTATTTTGCAATTGTTAGCCAATTGATGCTTCAATTTATTTCACCACTCCTACGACTGTACTCTGTAGTTATAATTGATATCAAAAAATGACGGACGCGGTTGAGTTGCAGTTTCAAGTCTATTCTAAGTTATAGTTGCTCCTAACTGCTTCAAGCACCTGAAGATAAAATGTATTAAATATTTTAATAACTGATTGTGGAGGTTTTATATGTAGACATGTAAATTTTTCAGCTTAAATTTACTTCATTCTCTTTGGGACTAGGTGGGTTAAAAACTGACCCATATATGTATGCATGGTGGGATTAAACTTATAAGTCAGTCCAACCCTGTAAAAAAGGACTTATTTAAATGTTATTATTTTCTTTTCCTTGTTTTGAGTAATGATTTATCTTAAATAATCGAAGAGAGTACCTATTTATTTAAATTTTTTATATATACATAGTATGTAGTAGCAAATTCTGTGCAACTAGGGTTTTTATTTTCTATAAAGTCGTGTGCATCAAAGAGTTAAAGACTCGTTCACCGTGTATGTGATTTACAGGTCTTGAAAAAAGCTTCAATCATTCTGAAAAGATTTCTTCAACATTCCAAAATTGGTGTCAATAATTTGAATTCGCATGAGCAGGAATCAAAAAATGGAAACTTGAAAACTTCTATCAAGAAATTTGAACATTTTTGTATGCAACATGTGGCAGTAAATTTATGGTGAAAGGTGAATCGTGGTGAAATATTATTTCAGAACTCTTTTAACAAAATCAAGAAGATTTTCGAAAATTGCAAACGTGGCTAGATTTTGATAAAGGTTTAGTTCGGAGATTACTAGATTCTCCATACAGGACTGAAATTTCCAAATGCAGATTCGAACCTGGTTCCAGATGCACCGAAGGCAAGTGCCCTAGCCAATCTCTAATAGATTCGATTGATCGTAATTGTTGGACATTTCCGTAAATATTTTTGGAAATTTTTATTTTGAGATCTCGTTTAGCGATTTATGTCGTATCCCAACTAGCAAACAAACTTCGTCTTTTAATTTTTCAGAGGCTATAAATTCGACAAGGCTTCGGATAAGACTGTTGAGCGCAAGTTAACTTCAATTAGGCTTGCAAGCGGAGACTGAATTTTCTGAAGCTATCACTTCGGTACTTAAATAAGGCTATATAGAAGTAAATACCAACAGTCTTATGGAGGGCTGTGGACTTTTAACTTCGATATAGCTTCCATATACTTGCGAGCGGACATGTCTTATAGGAAACATCAAGTGATTCGGCTTTAACACTATTATACAATAAGGTTTCAGATTGGCCTAGTGGGTAGCTTGAACAAGGTGTAAGTAAAATCAATTCGCATTTTCCAAACAAAAATTAATAACTTATAGGAAAATAAATTAATAAGGCCTTACTGTTGGCGGTTGCCTGTTGCTGTTGAAAAATAGGGAAATGTGCGCCAAATTAGTTCGGTAAGACCTTAACGAAGCTTTATCGAGGTACGAGAATAGCTTCGATAAAGTTTTACGGAACTTAGTTTGCTAGTTGAGATGTAGGTAGGAAATTTCATAGCTTCGGACAATATACAGGGTTATTCAATAGATACTTTAGTTATAATACAATAGTAACTATTTTGCTGTTCAGTCAATGTTTACATTTTTATCATGGTTAAGTTACACAAATAACTTTTGAAAATTATTTCACATATAAAGAATCGCTGCCTTCTTCTCGACAACCATCTAAGTATCTGTAAGACTTTTAAACACGAATATGTTTCTTGGGTTTCGCGGTGTCTGTGCAGTCTCTGTAAACTACAACACGAAAACTGTAACTGGAAAAGAACTGTACTTACATAAGTATGACGAGGTGAAAAATTTCACAAATCCTCAAGGGGTTGCGCTTTCAGGTTCCCAATTATCCTCGTGCGGGGCGTCTGAATTTAACTATTCAAGGCTTTTTATAGTCTGGATTCGTCATTATTAAAAGTGAAAAGTCAAACATATTAAAGTGTAAAATACTTCATTAAAGGCAACTTCATCGAAAGAGCGTTAAAATGATTTTATACCTTTTTAAGCTTGTTCGTAAACTATTTATTCTAAGAATAACATACCGAAGTTAAGCAAACTTCGGTATGTCATTCTTAGAAAAAATTGTTCACGACTAAACTTGCATAAACATATGCTAAAAATTAATAATTAATTGATTTGATAGAGTGTGTAAATTGTATAAATTATCAACAAAGTCTGCCCAGTTTCGATGCAAAAAAATTTAAAAAAAAAGTTTACCACTTTAAAAATTTTGTATTTTAATTTCTTTGTGGCGATTTGATTACCTTCATCTTATCTCAATTCGAATTGGACTTGAAGTGATTCTCACGAAGCAAGCCACATAGACTTTTAACAGCTCTTAAAGAGTCGACCAGTTTATTATTATCTAATATTAATATCGAATTGCATAATTAAAAATGGCTGTCTCGCGGTTCTATAGTTTAACGTTTTTATTGATACCGGGCGCTTTGCCGGCTCGAATCTGTAAATTGTTCAATTCAAAGATTTGTAATTTATTGGCTATATCTTCGCTTTCGATTTTTTTACATGATGTCTGGCTGGCAGGCATTGTATCGCTTCACAAACCACTTAATCAAAGCGATTAACGTCTGTTAACGGTTCGTGAATACTACAATAAAGCGACTATCATAAAAATGTCGGTTTTTCTCGGGTTTGTTGTGCTCGCACCACTCGAAAAAACGAGCGATTTCCATAAAGCGACTATTAGCATGGGCCCATAGAATTGCTGCGGAATGCTGTTCAATTCATCGCTAAGATTATATGGACGAAATCTTGACGCGATTGGCTACATCCACCAAAAGGTGAGCGCTTTATGTCGCCGCATCGTTAAGATACTGCCATATCTTATTTTAATACGCTATGAATAGTATAATTTTATTTTGTATACATTTAACTCCAATTTACTGCTAAAAATAAGCTTGTAAAGCGTTTTTCCGAGCACAAATCATCGTGACGACCACAACACTTCAAAATCAGCGTCCAAAAGTGAGTTATAAATATATAAAAATTTTAAACTTCTTTATTAGCAACAATTTTTATAACGTTATGCACAGTTTTATGATGACGAAAACGAGATTTATAGACGAACAAAGTATTCGCGGCATTTCAGATGCTTACCGAGTTCATAATAACGGATTTTTATTTCTCATTTTGTAATTTTTTTATGTTATTTATTTTTATTTATTAAGCAATTCTTAAGTACCTACATGGTGAGTAAATGAAGTGAAAGAGTTAGTTCATTGAGATCAAAACGTGAATTTATTACGGCGCCAATTTATAGAGCTGGAGAATTTTTTTTTAATGTTTACGAGATCAGAGTAAATTTTATGATAGTTAAATTACCATGTGAAGTTTATCAAACAAATAGGTAATTATATGTTACTAGTTTTTCATGGTCATGCTACCATTGAAGCTATTAAATGTTAAGAGTTTGTTGTTCTTTCCAGTGTCAGTGGAGTGAAGCTCCAATACGAAATCCCCGACTGTTGATTGACCGTAGTACCTGACGAATTTTTGGAAAGAACTTTCACTGGAGAGGCCAGTTTATCATAAGATTTTGTGTTGGACTAGGTCCGAAGGAGCTGTTTCGTCATCGGAATGCAGAAGACTCTTCAGAGGGTGTATTCTAGCCAACTTCCGAAACACCCTGACAGCTGGTGGAATTGCTGAGGCAAATTCTATATAGCCACATCGTAATCCAAGTTCATTTCCACGAATAATGTAATCGGGAACTCGCCGGACATGAAAGTTCTTTCCAAAAATTCGTCAGGTACTACGGTCAATCAACAGTCGGGGATTTCGTATTGGAGCTTCACTCCACTGACACTGGAAAGAACAACAAACTCTTAACATTTAATAGCTTCAATGGTAGCATGACCATGAAAAACTAGTAACATAAAAGTATTGGTAAAAAATAAGTTTTGCGTTGGACCCACTGGGCCCCGGACTTAACAACAGATTTTCAAGATTCATAGCCATATGGTTATCCAAGGTTACAACCATTTCATAGCCATATACGTCCCGCCTTTAGTATAAGGTAGATGTCCGGCGAGTTCCCGATTACATTATTCGTGGAAATGAACTTGGATTACGATGTGGCTATATAGAATTTGCCTCAGCAATTCCACCAGCTGTCAGGGTGTTTCGGAAGTTGGCTAGAATACACCCTCTGAAGAGTCTTCTGCATTCCGATGACGAAACAGCTCCTTCGGACCTAGTCCAACACAAAATCTTATGATAAACTGGCCTCTCCAGTGAAAGTTCTTTCCAAAAATTCGTCAGGTACTACGGTCAATCAACAGTCGGGGATTTCGTATTGGAGCTTCACTCCACTGACACTGGAAAGAACAACAAACTCTTAACAAATAGGTAATTTTACAAAATAACGTGTACAATTACATCATTTTTGCTCCATAAAAAAGTAAGTTTGGGTGTTATAATTATTTCACAACATTTTAATAGATATACTAAATTCAAGCTTAGTGTAATTTTACTTCAAATGCTGCGTTATTTTACGCCAGAATAAGCAAGTTCGTGAAAGTTCATTTCATTCTACTTTACGTCGGTAGGTTTGTAAAATCAGTCAAATATTTTTGTGCAATATTTGTAAATTATCTATAATTGTTTAACAATCAGTAGCTGTGATATGTTTTTTTTATCATTGTCAACTCAATTCAATTTAATACAGTACATGTATTGTGAAATCGCGTTTTTAGTTTATGATTTTTGTGTGCAACTATAAATCTATCATCAAATCAATCATTGGGAATTTTACACGAAAAATGTGCAATAATTGCATTCTCGCTGCAATAATTACGCCACTTATGTACGTCTATTGATAACGCAGTTATTATGCAATGATTACATCACTCTTGTGTTTAATTAGGCGTGCAATTATTACAACTTATTTGTGTAAATCTCACTCGAATTACACAGGCATGTAATTTTACCATTACTATCAGTGGAAAAACAGTTGCCAAATGGTAAATTTACTCGAATATTTCTTAGAGTGCTGAACAAATTTTATATGGTGGGTATTGAAAGAAAAATGTACAAAATTAAAGTAACAAAATGATTTTGATGTTTCTCATCTTACACTAGGCATTTTTTTCAGTTCTATACATAGGGTTTGATTTGTTTGCTTCTTTATAAATTGATTTTTTTTGTATGATGAGATGAGCGTACGCCCAGTTCATTGAGTACGTACATTTGTGAGACTCCTTTGAAAATAGCCATCCTGGGAAAAAAAAACAACCCTTACAACAAGAGATGTACACAGATGAACCTACTGTCTCTTGGCTACACTAAATCCTAGCTAGGTATTTTCACTGGTTCCCGATGTCTTTAAATAATAATGAAATTATTAATGTTACTGTTCATTTTTTCTAACAACATTTTCGGCAACAATTGTAATTCTTATTGCCTACCGCAATGTACGGAAAAGACCAATTACCCAACGCGGAGGTGAATTAATTTCAATTTGGGCGCATAAATTGGCCATTTTTCATCCGACGACATTAAGATTAAGTTACATTGTGGTAACGTGGGAGACAAACGACAACCGCAAAAGAATGAAAACACGGTGAAGAAGCAGAAATTTCTTCATTCCCGGACATTTATCATTTTAAGGTACCTACCTGGTGACGGTGGCTTTCGACTTAAGCGATCAAACCAATTTTTTTATTTTTGTCACCTTTCGCCCTAAGTAGCGCGTCGCTTAATGCGAATTAAATTGGGCACAGCGGAAAAAAAAGAAATAGAAAGAGCGTTACATTTTGGACAGGCCAAAAGATAAATTCAACGCCGGACTAATCTCCAAAATCACAAAGTCAATAACTGTGCAGAATTTCCTTCATTAAAATTTATTTCAACGGCAGAACACCGAATAAGAAAATAGAAGAGTGGCCTTTAGGGTCGCCTAATCGCGATTGGAGTCCACACGTTAAGGGTTAAAACAAATTTTCCTTCACCTCGCCGACAAGAATATTGTGCTGGGTTCGTGCAGATGCTCTCCTTATTATCCGAGTTTAGCTCTGCAAGCTATCCGATCGCCTTTTTACGAACGCACGATATTTTCTTAAAATATACTCCGTGCTTCATAAATAATTTTTAATTGAACGTGCGAGATAAGTTGCCCGCAAATTCATATGTAGATCGATGCAAGGGAATTAAAAAATAATGTTGAACGGTAGCGCTGTAATGGTAGTGAGATATGTAAGAATTTTTCATATGAAAGCGTTTAATAGCCAAGGAACGGCAATGAGGGAAAAAGACTAACAACAAACTTTTGCGCTTCGATCACTAATTGTTCATAGGAAGAACAATTCCATAGTCATGATTCGCGATTCGAGGAAATTGATTATAAACATTTTCTTAAGCAAATAATAGATGAACGCGTCGATACGTGATAGAACTAATGAAATATACGTAATTTAATTAAATTAAATTAAATGTCCCTATTTGAAATAATAAGTTAAATGTGAGCCATCCTTGTGATACCTAGATTTTCGAAGAAAATCGGTATTTCCTGGAAAACAGAATGGAATCGACAATTTGTTGGTCCGTCGATCCGGATTTGAAGAAAAACTTTCTAAAGAATTTTTTAAATTGAGTCATATTTGGATGGAAAAATAGGGTTCAGTATGTATCTACTAATTATCAAATTGCAGTCATATAAATGCGTACTAAGGGATTGATAATGAAAGCGGCTTCTGAAAGAACTTTAAAAAGTCGTTTTTTTTCATTGCAAATTTGAACTGTAACCAGGACCCAGGATCAGGAACTGATGATTTGGTCTACTTTAATTTTCGAACTATTGTTTGAAAGTAAAAGACTAGATACATCGAGTTTGTCGCTCGTTTACCCTACTACCTTCCAAAAAGTCTTACCGAAGCTATTTGCCTTACTCGTGGCATCGTTAAGGCCTTATGGAAGGTAGTTAGGTGTAAAAGGGTAACCTCCAAGAAAACCAAACGAACGAATATAAGACGATTTTTTTTAGGAATTACTTTGGAGTGAAAGAAAAGGTTGTTCGTTAGTAAGTGAAGTACTCCGTCCATTTTATTTTCAGTTTAGGATATCAAGAACTCAACTCATAGGAGTAGCTTCCATGCAAAAGAACTTAAAAATTTGGTCAAGCTTATTACATATATATTTTCAGAATAAGGATAATAATTATTTCGAAATGGCTTCTCCTTTAATTGTAAAAATACTCAACTGAAATTACTCCATCTCTTTTGCGTTACTAACCATAGAATGGCCACTACACCAACTCTGAAAAGAGGACTTCATATTCCACACTCATTGTTTTTTCTTGTCAATATAATTATCGATATATACCTACCTGATGAACTATCACCATTATTTTCAACTAACTTATGAGGCCCAAGTTGAAATTTAAATCACCTACCAAATAAATTACACTACTTACTACACTACATTACTTCCACCGTATATTTTCGCCGTACTATCGATCCCATTCAACTCGCAAAGTACTCCGTACGAGTAGTTGCAACTTTCAAAGTGTTTTGTGAACTCACCTGGTTGTAAATGCAAGCCGTTCGTGTTAATATTTCAATTTCTTATCGGCCGAGGCTCACAAAGTGTGGAAGTTTACTGGAATGTTGCAAATAAATAAAACGCAGACGACGATGATAAAGCGAAACGAAGGAGTTCTTGCCGGAGATTTCTTCGAATTCGAATGAAACTTTATGTAGGTACTCGCCACTCTCACCTGCATCTACCTCAAATATATCCTCACTCCCGTGTTCGTTTGCCGCAAAAGGAAAAGGAATAAACGGAAAAAATAATGCTGTAGTACATTCGGGATTCGGTTGAGATTTCTGATACCGCCACGTCTTATTTGTAAATTCCCTCTTTCAAATTGAAAAGTTTCATTCCTCCATTTTTTTTCCCCTGTTTTTTTCGTGGTTATTTTAACAGCCTGTTTTTTTTTATCACATTGCATTTAATTAGAATAAAAAGTTTTCGAGATATGAATTTGAAAGAGTTGTTTTACTATAATCGTAAATTAGGCGCAGAAAAGCATTCCATTTTGATTTTCGATACGTATTTAATTGGACATAAAATGGAACTCGTGCAATTAAGCAAACGACAATCGTGAAATGAATACGTACTACAATTATTGTAAATTCAATCGTTGTTTTAATTATTGTAATTTTTCCAATATGAACATAGGCAAATAAAATAAAAATAGAACTACGATCGACATGAAAACTAAAATTTTTTAATCCATTCAGTAAACATTGAATATATTAAAATTGACTTTATAAAAAAGTAATAAAATCAAAAGCATGACCACCGTGTGTCTCTTACATTCTGAGATATTGATTATTGCCCACTAAGTACAGTAATGTTTTTAATTATTAAATTTGTAATAATTATTAATAGGCGATAGTGAATTCTTTTCCTTTACGGTATCAACCGTTCTCGCTCCATTTTGTATTACCCGGAATCGGTTATAGAATCGATGCTTCGGCATGGACTGAGTAGTTGATGCAATATAATTGATTCTGTAAGATTCTGGATTTTCAGTACCTAACTAGCTAATGATGGTATATGGAGCTATTCTGGAACTGTTATGAAGGAGTGCCATGATTTTGGACATTTATATTTATATTTGTAAAAACTCATATATTATAGTGTGATAATTTTTAAATTTAGAATTTTACCGGATCGCTAGTAATTGTTCAACAAGTTTCGCGTAACCACCCTAACAAGGACTTGTATGAAATGAGTGATCTTATACTTACACAATTGAGCATAATCTTTTTTCGAAATTATTGTAGATAGTGTAAAATTTTTTCTTCAAAGATTAATGATTTTGATTTTGATATAATGTCTGAGATATGTACTTAAAATGAAGACAATGAATTGTCAAGGATTTTTGCATGGTTTCTTCCCGAAAATAAGATGGATTTAGTGGTGAATGTCTAATGAATTTTAGTAGATGAGTGGATACCCAATTCCTGCTTTCAAACTTAAACTTTTAAACTTACGAGTATGTTAGACTCAAAATTTTGGGGTTCCCTAATAACAAACTACATTCCATAGTGCCCTAAGTAGGTAAATAGCTGCGGCAATGCCTTTTAGAAGGTAGTTTGCTTGTACTTGTAGGGTTGAAGGGTGTTTGAGTGGAAGGGAGTTCCAATGCATCCAAAGCGCTCGGAAGCTGGGATTGAAACATTATAATATTAATATCTCCTGAACCGGTGAAACTGTGTGGATGTCATAAGGAACACTGAAATCCTAGACAAAGTCTACAATTTTGAAAGGAGTAGGTGGGGTGTAGGGGTGGAAGGGTAAAAACTTTGGATTATAATATCTTCGAAACCAATTTTACTAGCATAAAACCAATTTGGTTTGCATTATTTATTTATTAACGGGTACCAGACCCTCGAATGAAATGTACACTTATAAAAACAAATGTAAAAGATAACATAATTATAGGATATAGGATTATGTAGGATTACAAGTGTGATTGTTTTTTTTAAAAATTAATTTGAGATTTGTTCAGAAGAATTTTACAGGAGTTAGAAAAATCTTAGCAGAGAAATAATTTTGATGGTACGAGGTGATGGTGGGAAGGCTTGGAAAGGAAAAATTTCAGTGGTTTTTTTTTATACATTTTCACGAATTTCGTTATTTATTTCAGGAATGACGAGTTTCAAATTAATTTTACTTCTTTACTTCACGAATTCTAAAAAATCTTTTAGGTTTAATGAGGTCGGATTCGTTTTTACTTCCATGGGTCTTATAAATAATGATCTTAGTATTAATTTAGTATTAAGTGATATGCAATAATGTTCAATTATTGTGTACATTTTTACGAATTACGAGATTCACTAGCGCTAGCTGTAATATTGGACTGAGAAACAACCATAGCTCAGTTTCAATACCGCTAGAGTAACCTACTAACAATCTACCTTCCATAAAGCCATACCGAGGATACGAGGCAGGGAAATAGCTTCGATAAGGCCTTATGGAAGGTTGTTTGCTAGTAGGATACCGACGTGCTATTTCAGATTTTATTATAATTTTTGTATTTTTTTACTTTTTTTTTAATTTTAGATCCGGAGTGAACATTTGGCTCTTAAAACCTCGCTACACACCTCTGAGGGTAGTCCCAGATTATATTCCAATCGAATATCTTAATATTTTGCAACCATTTTTCTGTGAAGAAAATAACTACCTATAGTATAAAGTTGCGTTTTTTCTCAAATGAACTGAGAATAAATATAATTAATAAAACTTAAGGTGACATGATTCTCCCAAAATCTTCGAAAAACGTATAAGAATTCTTCGCTTCGATTCGTGTATAGAATTTATTCGACTTCCAGTTTACGTTTATTGTTCTTCCAGATAAAGTCGGGTCGGTAATCTCGGCTCCTCCAAAATAATAAAATAAGACCTGAAGTGAAAAAAAAATCCCAAAAAAAAAGTCAGAACCGATAAAAGGTGGATAAAAGGCTCGAAAACAGTCCAAACAGACATTTAGGCAATCACAAAAGCATTTAAACGACCGAGTTAAATGGTTAAACGCAATGCTCGAGATGCTCTCTGAAATGCCGAACCTACTGAACGTAAGGCTCCGCGAGGACCACACACGTCGATTCCATGTATCGCAGCATCTCGCCTCGTTGCCTCGTGGACGCGGTCTTATGTCTTATCGGCATGTTCCTTCTCTACCTTCCTTCCGTACAGGTAGAGGAGCTATCTAACGCCATATAGTGCACAAGATGGTCAGGTGAATCCGACGTCAGGTACAACGTATGGTATAATAAAAGAGTATGTGGCCGGGCTGGACCTGGACTTGACTTGATATCAATTTCGTTGAAACTGTAAGAAGACTGGATGGAGTTGGAGCGACGACGACGGTTCCATTTGTCTTGAATTACCAAACAAACCGAGGATATTCCAATTATTTTGAGGCTGTTTCATTTTGCCGAGGTCGCGTTTTAATGAGTCCCACTATTTGCGCCATGTTAAATATTGAGACGGGGAATGTTTTAACAGCGTTGTTATTTCACTATAAAGTATAATAGCTGACCAATATCTTAATCACTGGATCTCAATGACCTGAAAACTGATTTCTGCAAGGATAAGTGCGAGATTGGCGTGCGTCAATTGCTGCAATTCGCTCCAAATTCCGGACATATTCGCGAGCGTAGAGGGCAACAATGTCAGCCCGGTCGAACGTTGAACTAAAATGAATTTATTAAAATGACAACCGCTCCGAGGCGGACGGACAAGGTGACATCCTTCAATCAATCACTCGCTCGACGATTGTCTCGCGGGTTCTTCAAGGTCTTTCGGTGCTGTCTGATGCTCTGATCAAGATGCCAATTGGCTTCTATATATACGGTCGCTGCATGTGTAATTCCTCGGCTTGCTTGATCCTCTCCCCAGAGAGAGAACGCCGCGTACTTGATGAAGTAAGAACCCATCGTGAGAGAAGGTACCTGAAGCCGATTTACCTGTTCGACAATTGAATCGTATATTGCACGCCATGTAGGGATTATGTCATGTCGAAGTTCTTCGTTAGCACACACGCACTATACTCTGTACCGAGCCTTGCTGGTGTGCTGCGATTCCCTACTTGGTCCGAGATTGGGCGCATTGTTTCAAACGTTTGCTATGTACGGCGGTAAAGTACGAGCATATACGCTGATGGTAACAGCCCAGGTAACTCGTATCGCATGTCCGTACTCCGAATCCGAGACGTTGACAATTTCATCGTTTTCGAGTTTTTTGCCGTTGGGGGTTGTATACACGAACATCATATCGTTATGTTTCTGATGGTGCAATGATTGACGTCTCCTTTTATGTGCCCCAGCTCGATATCAGAGGTCGGGATTACATTAAATCGTTCGGTGCTTTAATGCATGTTGAAGTCCATAGCGGACTTATGCACACGGTTCCATACGTGTGCATTAAATGAACTTGTCCGTGCATATAACGAGTAAGTAGCCGTAGAGATAGCTAACAACGCTAGCGGTTATGCTCGAATGGTGGTCGATGTTTTCGTCGATGGCCGTGATTACAACTATGGTCGCGATGCCAGATGACGACGGATAGGTTAAGCATAACCGGGAATACCGTTCCTGGTCGTATACTGCAGCAACCTTGGCCTATCGCCCATACAAGCGACGGGTACTTTTTCAAGTTCTTCGGCGGTAATTGAGTTGTAGTTGGTTCGTAAGCCCGTCGGTAATGGATCAATGATATCGCTGATTTGTTCATTATAAAAAAAAGCCCAACAATTGGTGCAGATTTTTATAAACAAATTTTGAATGTAAATTTTTTTAAGGATACCGTACTGGAATTAAGAGGTTAGGGAGTTGAACTACGCGCTGAGTAGGAGTCTAACCGCCAGTGCAGCGTTTTCCAGAGGTAGTTGATTTCCAGTGGATCGTACCAGCAAACAGGAAACGTAGTTCAAAATAAGAATTTTTTGATTCTGGAGGCTCTAAACTTAGATAACAACAAAACTTAAGTCGGTTCATCTGGAGTACACTTGGGATACGATTTCTCTTTGTACAGTGAGCTCGAGAACTCAGTAATAAACGCGGCTTCCTTATGTTGTTACATTCACTAAGTAGCAGTACCTTACACCATGACTATGAGGAACTAGCCCACTCTTTCCTTTTTCTTGGGATATTTGGAAAATTCAGCATCTAAATAATAATCGAAATTCATAGAGTTCCGCAACCTTCAAGTATACAAGTAATTAAACTACTCTCTTTTCCGAAATAATGTCATTTTCAGAAATAAAATCAGTGGTGCTAAATGCGTTTGGAAAGCCATTTGAGAATCTTCGGAGAGAGAGGCGTTAATATCGATATATCTTGACTTGAAATTATCGCGAGAAACATTCTTTTCTACACAAATATACCACCCCTCTGCTTGTGATGCCATAAACACGCCGCTTTAGGGGTTGAATATTAAAAGTCTTGAAAACAATTTCAATGCTTCAATCTATGCCTGTTCCAATAGATTCGTCTTCGTCATTCATGCATAGAAAATTTAAAAATTAGTATTTTTGCCACTGGTCGCATCAGCACTTCTTCAGATAGCCAAATTTGATGCTATCACTTCCTAAATTTTAAAGGAAATGTCCTTTGTTAATTTTTTGTCTTCTTATTTTGTGATATCATGCAGTCTATATTACTTTAATTAAGGCATTCAATTACAAACAATAAGCTTTATGCGGTTTTGCAATACTTGCACTATTTTGAAAGATCTTACAAGTACATGAAAACATAATTGCTCCCTTTTGTTTACCGAAGCGCTTAAAATCTCGATTAAACTTACTTCGCCACCTCAAGTAAGAAAACCATCTCAAGACTTGATATGGTATAAAATAAAAAAAAATCTTATCTATTAAATTTTCCGTCGTTAAGATTCTCCAAAAGGCCGAAAGCCCAAGAGGGCGTATTAAAAGATGCTCATGATGTCGGCAAGTGCATCTCCAGTCACCGCAACCATATAAAAGGTAAATTGATTCCCTGCTGTATTCTGGCTGATATTCAGTGGACACCGATTGCAGATGAGACTCAATGGACCATAGGTGGCATAAATCGTCCGAGAAGGAAATAAATTAAAAAAAAGCTGTAATACGTATGAGAAAAAAAATGGACAAAAGACCCTTCCTGCGACAACACTGCCGACCGATGGTCATTTAAAGGTGATTTAAAACGTGTTATCGCGCGCGAGCGGCTGATTAAACAACAACCTCTGGATGAGATGGGGCCATGACTGGTCCGGCCGGAAAAGAAGGCTTCTATTCGGTCATCTCAACGATGTTAAGGTCTCATGTTTGTCAGAGTCATTATGGGGTGCAATGTTACCTACCTGTGTATAACCTGCCGTAGCTTCGGCTAAACAGATCTTAGACTTGTTTTTTCCCAGAGTACTGAAGATGATGTTCTTGGTGATGATCATCCCCACGTTGATGCTGATTATGATGATGCCGATGCTAACACCGAAATCGGTTTAATGATGAATACAAAATACAATCCCGCTGTTACCTTTATCAGGTTGGGCCAGAAGGTACCTTTCCTATAATGTTGACGTACCTGTGTGGGATGTGCGTTACAACAGACGACAACGACGATGAGTTTTAAGGAGTGTTCTCTACCTTGAGCTACAGCTCTTGCCCTATCTGCACGACTGTGCCAAGTCATCCAACGACTTTTCCAATTGAAATTGGGACCGGGCGACATTATTATTATTATTTTTATCGGCCATGTTATTAATATGTTATTAAAAACATTTCTCTTTCGTTTCATATAGAATAGAGTTAGTTGTGAGCGAGCGACCTTGTTCGACCTGTTGTAAGCTGGCCCTTTGATCTATCGGCTATGGAATTGGATGTCGAATTTCATTGGTCCAACCTCTATCTTGGGTGTTAATCTCGAGCCTGCATGTATACGACTCTGGGTTTTTATGGCTGATTAATCGAATGAAAGTCGACTTTTATTCGTCAGTGTTGCGCGGTAATGGGCTTCGAAAAAGGGCATTTAGACGAATTCACGGTCCACTAAGTGGATCAGGTTGCATTGTATATCGAATGGAGCTTTGTTACCTGTTTCGATCGCATTAAGAATATTTTCTTGAGGTACCTAAGCCGACACCATAACAAACTGCCTCATCTCATACCGGCCTATGTAATGTATTGACGGTTCCTATCTAAATGTGCCCAAATTGAATTTCGATATTATCGTGTCTTAGGCGTTTTTTTTTCTTTTCTTTGGGAAACTATTGATATTGGAATGGTATTTAAAAGATTTATCGGATGCACCTGATGGGATAAGCAGGTTGAAAATGCATTTGACTTGTAGGGTTAATTATTGAAGTTTCAAACAAGTGTATTTATTTATTGATCCGGTTTCTTAGTATTTAAATGATTTCTTACCACGAGACCTTTCATGAATTGTTAGGATTTTATCGAAATATGAATTTCTCTCTTCTAATAGGTTGTTCGACAAGATGTGGGTGTTACAATATATGCATACTAAAAAGTATTTTCAGGATTTCGAATAAAATGCATTGAAATTGCTGAGTAAAACGAAATATAAACTTGTTATTTTAATAAATTATTTGTGGATAATAGCCGCCCGGTTGAATCAGACAAGTTAAGACACAATCAACAATCAAGTTATGTAAATTAAGAAATTCACATGTATCTATAAGATTTTAATTGATTTAGGCTATGGCGATTAATGTATAAAATATATCGTCAATTTTCTAGTAAAAGTGAGCAAGATGGTTTCGTATCAGGTCTAAAATATTAAAATACATTGTCAAATTGAATGCAAATTACATGATTTATGGAGTTATGAATTAATATTAATTTCAAATCGAAGAAATTTAGTGAAAATACGCTTCAAATCTTTAAAAATTGTGAAAATTATATTTGAGCTGTTTTTTTGAAAGTGGTATAAGTCCACCCGACGAAAAAATTATTACTTTTTACATTATAAAGTCAATTGTAATAAAGCCAATATCAATGAAAATATGAACTTAAATTTCCTCTTGTTTTTATTTCTTATAATATGTTATTTTTGAAAGTGGTCGGTATAAGTTCATTTTCTTTAACTATTTCAATAGATAATTATAATAATAAATAATCAATGGCGCAACAGCCCAAACTGGGCCTAGCCCTTGAAGTAATGCTAGAGTTACTTCATTACGAGACCAACAAAACAGTAGGAGGAGAAGTTGTCAGCCATACGTTCGTCCGAGATTATTACCCCGAGTTTAACTCAAGTACTCATTTACAGCTGAGTGAACTGGTAGTCCGGCCTCCAATCCCATTCTTGAAAATTAATTGTCGCCAAGGAGACTTAAAACCACTAACCCACCCATACTACAATTTTACTTTCGTCTCTACATCAAATGCTATTAAATTATAGCACGGATGCTCTTACAATTAATGTGTCTTTCTGAAGGAGCAAAACCTTTCTGCGAATAACTAATCTAACTTAAACTAACTTAAATCCACTTAAATAGTACATCAAAACTTAACGTAAAGGCTTTTTTTCAATTTTAATAATTATTATTGCATAATAAAATTTAACAGGTTTGTAGTATTAAAACATCTCCCGAATTGTATTAACGTCTACCAATATTTTTAAATTATTTCAAGCGTAACACTCGCTTGCAAACCTCCATAAAACTGTTGATATTTACTTACATAAGGCCTTATAGAGGTTATTACGGAAGCAATGGCTTCTGAAAGTTCAGCATTCGCTCGAAAGTCTAACCAAAGCCTTACCGAAGGTAAAAAAACACAACTCGCGCTCAACAGTCTTATCGAAGCCTTATCGAAGTTATAGCCTTTGGAAAAAATCAAAATGCTACAATCGTTTGCTGGTTAGGGGATTAGAAAATTTGAAATTATTGTATGAGGCTCTTAAAATTTAATAACCTGTAACTAGAAATGAATGTCACATGCTTAAATTTATTGAGAAGCAGTGAAGCCCTACATAAATTTAGGCTCTCGCTATTCATTCATATATTTTAAATTAATTGTCAGCTGGTCACATATCTTTCAATTGCATATTAACAACTTGTTTTGGATCTTACTGTTTTAACAATCGAAGTTTCCACATTGTCTCGAACAAATGTTGAAACCAACGCGGCAACATAAAAGCTTTTGATGTGATGGAAACGCATCTGAGATCAGTTCAAACCGAAAGTCTCCTCTTGTGACATGGGCATGGGCTAATTAGAATTAGAAAGAGGTACACTTAGCCCGGACCCACACCAAATGCAACATTTTCCTTCGTAACGATTTGTTGCGAGAAAGTCCTTAATTTGATGAAGAAAATCAAACAAATTTAAACAGCGGGAGTATGGAATCAATACATAGACGAAGGACAACTAAACAGCAATTAATCTAATTTACATCGCAAAAGGAATTGATTACTGCAGGTAGGTAATTGCATGTTTTCTCGGCAATTAATAATGAAAGTGGCAAAGGGCGATTTTCTGATGGTTTGTAATTCAACCACAGTTTGTATAGAAAACTTTTCCTTCCATAGACACGTTGAACTCTACCTGTGACTAAGTGTTGCCCGGATAATTTTGACTTCAATAATTTAATTACACATACGGGAACTCCAATTAACTTAGTCCTCACTCGTCGATGCAGTTGGAAGGCAAATAAAATAAAATCAGAAACTGCAAACTGCATACCGTGCATTAAATTTGCATGTTGCAGCAGTTTCGTGAGTAAACAGGGCTCTAGCTTCTAGTGACCTTTTTAGCATTGATTTTACCATTTGTCTATTTTCCCATTTTCAATTATTTTTTGTGTTTCATCGTATCGACGATTTATGCACGGGGTCTGACTTGTGTCCATCGAATGCAAATAAAATTTTGTTGAGTGAAAACACGTTTTGTCGGGGTATCGATAAAAACAGAGCCCCAGGACTTCGGTGCAATTGTGCCGTAAAGAAGCTCGCAGTGTTCGTTGTACAAACTCCTCAACAACTTCACAAACAAGCAATCCGATGCATAATTTAGAGATGCACGGATAGATGACGGCCATTAGTCTATTACGCGAGCAGTTAAAGTTATGTTGACGAAAATTTATTTCGTCGATAAATTCGTCTAATTGTGGAAATAAATCGATTGAAATTGCCGTTTTCCAGTAACTGCGAGCTGTTGCGTTCCGAAGGCTAAGCTCTTCGTTAGCTAAGTTTATATTCTTCTTGCATCGATCTAATCAATTACCGACCAAACACAAAAAGGACTGACTGTAACAAATCTGCCTATTCTCAGTACATAAAACCCGATATGGTCGACTAAATCCGAACAAAATTCAAGGTATGTGCCTACCTTGGATTCCGTTCAAAAAAAATCCAACTTTACAAGTAAAATGTAAAAAAAAGGAAGATATTTCCGTTGCCAAAACAAATCAATTAGCAAGTTAAAATTGAAGATGCCCCGCATCGTATCTATTCACCTGATCCCTTCTCAGCTGACGCATTCGGATTTTGGAAGGTAACAAGCAATCGAGTCAAAATATTTTGGAAACATTGTGACCGAGAAATTACCGTGACAGACCCTTCTTAATCCATGGCGTTCAATACTACGGGTGTATTGCATTTTTTTATATTTTGCCAAAACGAAAATAAGCCCCGACGTTTTGACAACAAATTGACCGGGGTCTAAAAGATGATTTTCGGACCGTTTCGAATTTTGATTTTATGCTCGAAGATTGAGAACTGCAATTTTTGGTACTATGATTTGTATTCTTTTTAAGCTGCCCAAGGTGATTTTAGCTTCTTTTTGTGTATTGTGCTAATCAGGATATTTTTTTTTTATCAAACAAAAAGTGAAAAAATCGATTAATTTAAACTGGGTCTTAGTGTGGTTGAACAAATGGGATATCTTATTTGTGTCTAACCAAAAAATTTTGTTTGATTTTAGCTGATGGCACTATCTTAAATAGTTTACGTCGTTAAAAATGCCAAAAAAAAAAAAATTTTTAAGTTTTGAAGCTGATGTTTATATTAAAGAAATTATCAAGCTGATGGTCTTTGTAACTAGTGCTTAAGTATAACTGTGTACATTTATATGACTTTTATAAAAAAAAAAAATAAATAAAAAAAAGAAATTATAAATAAATTTTCGGAAATTAAGAAAAATTGGTTAGTTTTTGGATTTGGACATTGTCAAAATTTTTGATAAAAAGTTTAGCAGTCAAAGTGTTAAAGGAATTTGATTTAATCGTGAACCTTTTTGATATTGGTTGTACCAACTCAAATGAACATTGCTGTTCTGTTCATGAAAATAGCTTCTTTTCCGCTTTCGGACCTGGCTACATGTCCTCGCCAAGCGTGTGAGCGTTCTGTTCTATCAACCGACCTCTTCTTCAACTTATGACTTTCCTCTTCAATATAAAGCTAGCATCACTTTTTGGAAACTATCCTTGCGTTACTTCGCGAAGAACATTTAAAACGGGCTGTTTTGGAAAATTGAACATTTTTTGACCCGTCGAGCTGGATTTGCACCAGCTATCTATGAAAAATGGAAGCGAGCAAAAAATTTGTCCGGACTGCATTGCATTTATGATTAAAAATTAAATTTTTTTCGAAATTGTTGCATACCTCTGAGGGCTCCATTCAATCTTTCAAACGAATTTGCCATTTACTCAATAAAAAATTGCTACTTTAGGAAAGTGGTCAAAATAGAAAGGTGGTCACTTCTTCAGCTTCTACTGTACATAAAAAAGTGTAAACAATTAACACTTTCATTTATTAATTGCCTGTTAAAGACATCTTTATAAGGCTGTAATATTTTATGCAACTATTACTTTACTAATTTCACTATACCTCGTAGAATTCGTACACTATAGTGTCCTAAAGAGTTGGAACTGCCATAGCCAACATTTCAAAACAAATACAATTTTTCGTTTCGCTTCAAAATCAAAGGCCACCTTCTATTATTTCAAAACTGCAGATAGTTTGCCATTAAGGAAATAACCGTGACACAATAATTCGCCAAGCATTTCCTGCACGTCATTCAAAATTCAAAAAAAAAACCTCGACGACATCTTTTTGTCTGCTCCGTAGTTGTGTCCAGGTACATCGGCTTGAATTGTGTCCTTTTTGGTCAGGTGCAGGGACGAAACAAAGATCGCTATTGTACAAGAAAACTCCCTACAGGCACGTGTCAGTACCTTAAAGGGACGTATAGGTGTTTGCTATTTTGCTCGGCTGGATGCTTTGTTCTTTAAAACCGCATATAGAAAATAAGATCCAATACTCACCTGGAGTGACTCCTTGGTCCTTGGCACTTACACTTTATGTCCCGTAGATTTTCTTGACATCTTTTAACTGCCGGGAATTTTTATTTCCTAAGGAATTTTCAATAAAAAGGATGACAGAAACTGAAACTTTTTACCTAAATTCACCTTGAAGGTCGCATTTTAAAAAGCATGGCAATTCTTAATCACTTCATAGGCGAATGTCTGAAGTCTGGTAGTTCTCCGTTGATTACGCCGTGTAAAATATTCCACTTTATCAGACAGTAAATTGTGAAGCGTGAAAATAAATTTTCAACAAATGCAAATTTAAATTATACTTAACTGCTATAAGCATTGCGGGCAGAAGCCAGGATACGTTTACCTTTAGCCCTATCTTTCATATTCGTGTATAGACGCCTATAGATTAGCTTATATCTTCACTGTAAAAGTGCTTATCCAAGAGGAAGCTATCGGCTACAACAGAAGAAGCAACTACAACCAGTGGTTAGGGTGGTTGAAGCTATGTAATGCCGACGGGCTTTTTCCTGAGAGTGTGCCTTATCAATTTCCCAGTTTAACACCCACCTAACCAGTTCATGTGTGCCGCGCATATGATAGTACTTCATCGAAACCAGCACTGATATACGACCGGAAGCAACCATTTCAGGACGAGAGGAACGAGTTATAGAGTCTCCACATGTGTAGAGTGTAGACACAAGTGCGGGGTGTTTTGAGTCTATTTACATATTTGGACAATGAAATATTATCTGGGTAGCAATCCAGGCACTGTAATTGCATAATTGCAGTTTGCGAAACATTTTAGGCGAAGGTTTGTATGCTTATTAAGGAAATTGTCTTTCTGATAAAATTAAGTCGCTTTGTTGTTTATAGGAGAAGAGTAGAGAAAGGACATATTACTAATGCGGCAAATTGCCATTTCCATGAAAAAAATAAGGTTTGGAGGATCATATTTAGAAATATCGGTAGTTATGTTTACCAGTCTCACTGTCTATTACTTGAGGTCACGAAATGGTTAGAAGTTTCTGCAAGAACGCAATATCCTGTATTATGGAATCAGAGATCTGTTCTGTAATATAATTTAATGGCAAAGAAGTGGTATCGACGTCCATGTATACTCCACCAAATTAGTATAGAACAATAAAATGTACTTCTTCCATTCTTCGAATTTTAATGGTAGATACCCTTAGTCTTCCTTTTGTCATAAATAAAATAAAAGACGTCTTTGTGTGTTCCAGGTTCTGACTAATCAATTTTAATTAAATTTCTATAAACATATTAAACTTTAAGTGTAAGCATCGTACTAAATTTCGTTAAGACATTTCGCACATGCAGGCGGATATTGCTTGTTCGATTACTTCCAAGAGCAATTGTTGCAAAGATAAATGCCAACTGTTTACATAAATGCCAAGAGTTCAAGTTTTTTTCTGCTTTTCTCTTGAATAGTTTCTGATATTTTCCATTTTAAATTAGTAGTGAAAGAACTAGATTTGGTAATGGAAATACTTGTCGGTTTCCAAAAATAAAAAGTATGGGGAAAAACCAAATATTTTGTCATATCAAATAATCTTCAATTGCCAAAATTTCTTGTAATTCAATGGATATTATGTCTTATCGCATTCTACGGAAGCAGTTGCAAAACTAGAAAACTGTATTGTTTTGAAATTATGTAGTTTTTACCAAACTTAATAAAATTCGACGTGAAAATCAATTGAGCCTTTATTTGTGTTCATGGCTGCTAAGAAAAAGCCAACAAAGAAATATTGAGTGACGCAAAAAATTATTACAATGTCCTCGAACAACAGGTTCTATAGCTAACATATAAATTCCCCAATGTATGATCAATAGCTAACAAGCCCAGAGCAAAGTTGCCGTGGAACTCGCATCTAGTGGACGACGTACCAACATTGTATCGGGTCCGAAGCTATTGAACTCTCTGTCTATCTCCTGATTGCCGGAGTCCGGCCAAAGCAAGTCGCCACGATCTTGGAAAATTGATGTCGAAACAAGCGATCATTAGTGGGTCTGTCACTAAAATTGACCGGTGCACTGTAGCGAACCTAACAACCCATTTATCTCCCCATTTAGCCGACACTGTTTACCCGGTATAGTGAACACGACGCGGCGCAGAACTCTACTACCAGCGTACACGGTCAGTTAGCGCGGATGATTGATTTAATAAATTTATTGCGTTCGCGATCGCGGTTTTACTATAATTCAAATGGCGTACACGCCTTGCCTTGTTCGCTAAGGTCCCGCACTGCAATGTATGTATGTATGTACGGACCAACCTGGATTAAGTACAGGCTTACAGACGTCAGACTACATGGCTAAGTGCTCAACATAGTCAGTCTCTAGGGTCTGAAACTAGCTAGGCTCTGGTACCACTTGGTATTCCTCGGCATCGAACGAGACTACGACGAGTCTCCTTCGCACGATCACACGGTAAATTCCTTTTCTTGTTCCTAGTCTTTGGCCAGATCGCGTCGTTCAGGAAGCTCCCGCTAAAGAAGACAACAAAAAGGGGAACCCCGCGAAGGTGGCTCGCTCGAGATTCTTTACAACTCGCCAAGATCAGGGCAAAAGTATCTTGTAGATTTTTCGTGCGCTCGCCTCTTTTGGAGTTCGCCGAACGTGCTGGACCACCCAAGTTGCTCTGTGAACCAGATTATGTGTAATAAATGCGGATAAAGTCACAATTAGAGGTGGAAGTCACTGCGATTAGGCCGCTCACAATCGTAAGTGATCCTTCAAGTGATCTTGCACAGTCCGGGCCCGGGTTGGAGACGATAGCCGTGCTATACACGAACTTTTGCAGAACCGCGCGGTTCACCAGCGAAGCGCTCCAACTCCTCTACACGGCAATCTGGACCGCTACAGTCGTCCGATGTTTCTTATTTGATCTTAGGATGCAAGTCGTTGCTTCTTAACCATGTTCGGACTTAATTGATGTGTGCATCTGCACTGATCGAAATCTTACCGGAGATTTGTTTTCAGTTTCTTTGCTTGGCTTTTCACAACTTTCGTGTGGTGAGGAATCCGCACGTCTCTCTCTAGGCTGAAAAGACGTTGAACAAGTGGTTTTTTCTTTAGCCCGGCTATCTTCATAGTCGTGAAGAAGAGAACTAACTCCTGTATCCATTTTACGCGGTGCCCGGACTAGTGATCCAGGTTTTTGTCTTATTATAACCAAAGTAGTTCAGAAATGAAGTCATATGAATTGGAAATTTTCAAAACATGATCGTTTTTACGATGTTCGAGTTCTGACTTTCGAAAAAAAACATGAAAACTTCTATTTCAGGTTTTCACCTGAAGACTGATATGAAATCTCATCAAAATTCGAAAAGCAGTAACAAGTTTTTTCGCGCCTTCCGAGAACTTCTATGATTTTTGCTGCGGGCAAAAACAGTGACTGGTTTACCCCAAGCCATAAGTCACGGGTTAACGATAATATCTGCTTTTGCGGCTAATTAATATGTTTCTGATGAATAAATTGCAATAATAAATTGCTCGGTAAGTGCAAGTTAATTAAAGTTTGAAAACAAATTTTTATCGTACTCGAGAATCGAAAAAAATCGATTTATCACAGCTGCAATCTTCGATTTGACGGGGCAAACACGTTTCTTAGGGTGTCCAATAAGTTATTAAACTAAATTGGAGAATAAGGAGATAATTATTCTCGATTTCTTTATGGAAACAAAATTTCTTTTATAGTTCGTGTATAATGAGATTCCATACACTCGATGCATCAATGCGACATCTGAAATGACTATATTGAGTGTCATCCGTAATGCATACTAGTCTCCACTCGCCTACATTTGTGAACCCGTCTACGCACTCGCATATTAAAAATGCCCAAATCATTTTGGAAGTTAATCTCTAAGTAACAAAATAAATACTATAATAAAAATTAAAAGTAAAACAAAGTTTAAAATTAAAAATAAGATATAGTACGCCTTATTTTAAATACATTAAACTAAATTGACAGGACGAACTAACCAGAAGTTGGTGCAGTTTAGGTCAAAGTACCTACCTCGCTCGCTTATCTCTGAGCCTCGTCAGAAGTAGACTAACGCCATCTACCTGTTGCCTTGACAAAAAAAAACAATTCGTTATCTTATCAGACCTAAGATATACGTCGGTATTCGTAAGAACGTGCACACTCAATTTACACCCCCTTACGTGTTAAACATCGCAAATTAAATTTACGTCGAAATTAAAATAAATTTGAAAATATAAAATTAAACTTCTACATAAGATCAAAGAGATATCTCGGAATTCGTGAGCACATACACAATTATTATAGTCCACCTATGGGGTTGAATGTCGAAAAATCTTGAGAGCGATGTTTAGGTGCTTATGTGAGGAGCATGCAGAAGAAAAATTAGTTCGATAGTTCGACAGACTTAAAATATCTGACGAATTTCGTGAAAATAAATACAATTATACCTTTTACGAATAGTGTTTTTCCACCATCTCGTTTAAGTAAATTTGTTTATTTCTTCTCTAGTTTACACTTATATGTTTCAAATTTCAACTTTAAACTTTCAACTGTATTCTAGCATTTGCCATTCATGGGATACAAACTTTTTTCATTCACTTCATACCTTGGTACGATGCTTCGATTTCCGCGTCGCAGTACATGTTTTCGGATAAACGCATTGTAGCTACGTGTTTTCGTAAATGTGTTCGGGAAGTGTTTTCAACGCGTTTAACTCGATTTAAACGCGTTAATCTCGTACTCTGAACATAGTATTACTAACATTTTATCAATATGACAAAGGTGCACTGTTGAAATTCATCAAATACTATTTTTACTAAGGATTTTTCTTTTAAAGTATAATTGGAATGTACTCTCGTTTCTTAAATTCAATGAGTTAAAATCCATTGTATACAATATTCTAAATTAGATTCATCAAAAGAAACCTTTCGCAATATTTTAATACCAGTTCAATGATACAGAAGCATGACGTCTTAAGTACCTATGACCAAAATTATATCAATTTCAGTGACCAGGTAAATTAACCAATTACGGATCCACACAGCTCCAAGATAAGAATTCTTTCAAATTTCTGTAGGGCTCGTTTCCGAACAAAAGTGGATCCTTGTTTTCTGTATGATCCCATCTCAGATATGGCCACAATTTAAAAATTCAATTTGGCCCTTTTGTTGTGGAGCTATACGATAGCTACGCAAGGCATAATACATCTCAGCCTGGTTTCATGCTGCGACTGCCTGTCACATATTTCAGCAGCGAAATTACCTGCCAAAACATTTTCCAAAAAAGAAGAGCCAAGAATACCTGCCGAAAGGAGGAATTTGTTTAGACACCATATCCAAGTGCACAGCGAAGGCACATAATTTTTCTTTGTCTCAAGACCATGTTCAAGATATCGCCACTGAATGCGTGGTCACTATTCGAATAGACGCTGTTAGTACAAGCCAATGAATGGCCAATCCTGATCTGGCGCACGGAGATGGTACTAATTGCAGGTTACAGGTATCGATCGGTTGCTCGTAATTTAGGTAAACTTAAATCGTGCGAAACTCGTCGCATTCGCAAACCCTTGCAGACCGAAGTAACGTGCGTCCGCGGGACATACATTTAAAAAATTAACAAAATAGCAACTGCCACTCGTTCTACCTGAAGCCATGTTTTCGGAACTAATGAGGATGATACGCACCCGAGCTGGAAACTCGGGATTAAGGGTTCGTATGTGACTATGTTTGGTGGTCAGATTCTTTTTGACAGAGGTTACGTGTTATGGTAATTAAGAGAAGTGATTTGAAAATAAGGCGAAATGAAAATTATCCCGAGGAAAATTGTTTGTTGAAGAAACATGTCCGAAAAAGAAGACAGTTTTAGTGGTCAATGTATTTACCACGATTTTCAAACGATCTGGTTCAGTAATTATCGCACGTGATGCAATTTTACAACAACAAATGAGCAACAAATGAGCGACTTTAGTGCAACAAGGACTATGAATATTTATTTTGGCTGCGAGCTACGAGCGCTATTTACTGTTCCATGAACTCAGTCATCTTGAAATAATTGTGGAAATTGTGATAATTTATGTACATGTGAATTTCTTTTTATGGCGTTATTAAAACTTTCATCACTGCATTATGTATTGTATTAAACAGAACTAACTTAAAGGCTAATCAGCTAATCTATTCCTGAGCTCATTAATATTAATCTGTCATGCACAGTTAAGTCGATAGTTTACTCTGTCTTTGTCGACTTAATGCCTCGATATGGAAAGGAGGTGATTGATATGATTAAAAGAATCGGTCGCGGTAATACTTGGATGACATTAGAGCAAAAGTTATTGAAGCAGGAAACAGGATTGGATTTAGCTAGGAAGACGTGGGTCGGAAACACGGGAAATCGAACAGTCGAGAGAAAATTTGTGAGCTAACGACCAGAATCTTGTGGCAAAGTAATCAAAGAGAAACAGAAGAAGTAAAGTCAGTCTTACACGATTTTCAAACAATTGATTGCCCGAAGACTATTGCCAAACTAATGGAGCGATTAATGGAGCAATACAGGGCAAAATCATGCTAAATAGTTGCGGCAATATTTCGGCAATGTTTTCACAGATGGGATTACTCCCACTATAGTTGCTGTATTTCCACTAACTTGGAATAGTCTGAGCAATGGTCCTGCTTTGGTGATTCATTTGTCAAGTTATGTTTTGAATTTTGCGCTTATTTGTCAAGTTTTATAATGGCTTAGAATCTAAATATGTTCAAGTTTTATTTTAAATTTTTGATTTATTTGTCAAGTTTGCTTCCGTGTTGTCCATTGGCTGAACTGGTCGTGTATGTAAGCCCTTATTGTCGAATTGCTAGATATTGGTCAATATAGCTCATCACAATTCAGCAAAGAGTTGATAAAAAGTTGATCCAGATCGCGTGTTGCTATTGTCGCTGTGTGTGTCATATTTTCGTCAAAGTTGACGAATATTGCTGCGAATTGAGCAATTTCAATCGATCGTGTGTCGTGTAAAACCACCTTAAGGAACACTGATGTCCGCAAATAATGAAAGGCGACGATTTAATGATAGTCAATACCTCTCGGTGGCATCTATTAAGATTTCAATTCCGATATCATATCGGATCGGAGTTTCTTAATATGAACCAATCCTGAATGCCAATATAGTTTTGCTTTTAAACTGTTGCCAACTTCATTCGATCGATTCTAAACTAACAAAATTACTCCAAACAAATATCAAAAGCGGATCAAAATTTAAAAAGAGCGAGAAGTTGAAGTGTTATTATAATTTTTTCCCCGATTAGTGATTATAATAATTTTGTGTTTCATTAAAATGTTTTCTTTATTTCTTAATACCAAAATAATTAATTATTGGATTGTGCCTTCCATATTCTACTGGAACGAAAAAAAATAAACACGCAACTAAAAGAGTCCACCACCTGTCGAGTTTGAAGCTCTTATTCGGAAAAGTAAATTCCAAAGCCGGCGGATTTCGGTACAAATAAGGATTGTTAGTATGAAAATATGATGTTGTCTGAAATTCCGACTTCGGAATCGATTCATAGTAGGCCCCCTGTAGGGAGTGGCTTACGAAAGTACTTGTACGAACACAAAGCGCCTAAAACGATATAGGTAAGGTACTTTAAGTGTATCCCAAACTTAATCGAAATTTCTTTAGCGGCTGTATTGATATTAAGATGGCACAAACATGTAGACAATCCATAATTCGTGGACAAATATTTTTTTAAGCTGTTGGAAAAATTAAAGTAGGTAGTTCCGTTTGTTAATTTCATACATATGTATATGTAAACTGCTCTAAATGATATTCGTTGGCTTTTAAACTAACGCCGAAGGAATGAATTGAAGACTATGAAAAATGAAAAAAGGCCTTATAAATTGTTCGTGACAACTGTTTTAATGTAGGATAGACTTGTTTGTGCCTCTAATGTACGATTCACATGTGCGTCAGACGCAATGCGACTGACGCATATGTATAATGACATACGGTGTCTAGTGTTTGTATACCCAAAACCAGGCGACATTCGTCAGACGCAATACAAGTTCCGCATGCGTCTGATGCATCACAGAAAACGTAGGGCAAGCTCAAACTACAGAATTTTTAGCTAGGATCGAAGGATGTAGGATCAAATCGAAACTAACAGGGCAAACACACAGCAATAGACGATTTCCTACAAAAGAAAAAATCAATAGAAGATCAATGATGACATGGACACTCGAGCTAATCAAGTAAAACGGTGGTTATTCTTTACTCCATCCTGTATCATGGTCCTTTCTTGGATTGTCTATTAGTTTACTTAGTAATCTTTTTTCTGGTGGAATGCTTAAAAGAAATACTTTTCCAATTATTCTAAGGCAAACGTGTGTAATTTACAGGTAATATACTCGACTCATGCCCTCATTAATATCCTCCTTGAAATTCTCTGTTGTTGAGAAAATTGTTTTAGTAAATTCCTCCAAAATAGTTCCCATTCCGAAATCTGAATCTAATGGGCCTAATCATTTTTCTCCAATCACAGGAATTCAGACCAAACTTTTATCTAATGCTCAACATAACGAGTTATTTCTCAACTCTTCACCAATTCCAATTGAAAAAAGTCACACGAATTGCGTACATACTGGAGTAGCAAGGAAAACAGCCATATACCATCAATTAGACCTAGCCGTGGTAATTGCCCAGGTATTCGTCATGTGACGACACAATTATGATATGAATGACGAAATTTCAAATTAGACCTATAAAGTTGAATCACATTAAAAATTAGATGTTCATGTAATCGAATAAGTGGGACTACAGGCCGGATAATAGTAGCTACAAGTAGCGTCCGTTTGAAAGTCATGTGATCCGCGCGCACTACCAGTCTATGGCTAGTTAGAGTCGATTTGACCACTTTGTTAGCGCTAATTAAACAGTGATAAGTTAGTAGGCATATAAGCCAGAGCTGGAGCAATGAAGAGCAAATAAATAGCCGTGATAAATGGACATTAGAGCCGGAGTGGAGAGCAATTAGCACTTCACCAATTATCACGTCGAAACCACGAGTCATGGATCAGCGAGTTCAACAATTTTCAATTCCATTGCTGCTACGGATTGAGCGCAATTAGAGGGAAACCAGTCGTCAATGTAAAACATTCGCATTACATACATCCATTAAATTCAATTATCGAAAGTCGAGGCTTAGACGAGGAAAATTTTTCGAGAAAACACCAAGAAATATTGTGAAACGAGAGCATGATTTAGTAACTTTGGCGTAAACATCGATCGCTACTTTACTACGCACCCATCGAATGTTGAATGCTGGATTCCAGTACTGATAGGTTGCCCAAGTCAATTAACGAGGCGTGAATTACTTCGGGCACGGAACCGGCAGCCAAGGTTCGTGTCTTGGACGGACATGGCCGCACTCTAATCTCTTGCTGATCTTTAGGTCCTCAAGCAAGAGCTTATTAAAGATTCCGGTCTTCTAGACCAATCAGACCTTGGTGCTCGGCTCGGTCCAACCGAAATGAGAAGAGACGGGACTCAGTGACAAGACAATTTTTAATTAAAACATAAATTATAATTTGTGATCTCTGGTCATCCGCTTTTCCGTAATTAACAATTATGTTAACACAATTTACAAACAATTTAGCATAATTAGCTGCTAGACGGGCTCGAAGAAGAAAGAGACCGCGCCGCAGTATGGCCTCAGTATGGCATTAGTGGCGAGCTGCACTAGTAAAACCTGCTTATGCTTATACGGAAGCCGCTCGAACTAAGCCCCCATGCACTTCAATGCATATGCATCAGCCAATCCAACATACAAAAATATGCACCGAAGAGTGCAATTTTCTTCGGCGCATACTACGCCCGACAATTTTCCATTTTACCGTGCAACCGCGAGAAATCTCGGCCTGGAAAATGCCAGTTTTGTTTTTTAATTGCGGATAATTGAAGGCTTTCACAGCAAGAATTAATTTTTATGAGGTGTTTCTCCGACCGGATTTATTTTTATAATTATTAATTGCAAACCAAACGCAATTCGTAATGCAATCCGCGCACATCGGGTAATTCCTATGCAATTTGTCGGCTACGCTTTGTTTTTCTACTAAACCAAATGTTTTCATTTCTAGCTAATTTCCATGGAAAATATTTCATTATCTAGTTACGGATATTTGATTTGGTTAATTGATAGCAGTATTGATCTTTTGAGGAAAAACACAAAATTTGTAAAACTATTTTGTCGACATAAAGACCCACAGTAAAAAATTTGTACAACATTTATCGTTGGCGATTTGTTGCCAATCAAAATAGGGTAAAATTAAGACTGAACTTAATTTTACATTTCAATTGCTAACCCACACACACGCACTCAATCCCTTCGATACATTTCGAGTAGTTTCTCCTAGGTAAATAGTTTGCTTATATCGCAATTAAAAATTGTAAAAGTACAAATTGCAATATATTTTTCAGACTTTTTAATAGTAACAGTACAATTCAGAGGTATATTTCATACAGTCGAAATAAATTTACAATAACTTAAATGTAATAGTCCATTTTACACAGATTTCTGTCTAATTTTACACTCTGATTTAAATTTACATGCTCGACGAAACAGATTTTAGTATGATAATTATTCTAAAGATTGCAAAATTTTTTACTGTGTGACATCATCGTTGATACGACGCTATAAATTAAAAAAAAAAAATTGTACTACATATTGTATATGTACTTACTATTTTTTAGATCACTTAAGATGTTATAATCGGAAGGTTTGTACTCAAACCCTTTCCCATTCATGCCTCTCATATTTCTCTCCTACGCCGCTGCTCACATTAAAATATATTTTTACAACATTCATTGGTATCGGAATACACACTATAAATTTCAAATTTTCAATTCAGGGGTCTCGAGAGATATAAGAATGTTAAAAATCTGTTTTGTCTGCACTTTTGTATGATACTGCACATGTCTGATAATTTTTTTTTGCAATTTCCACCATATTTTTGAGTACTGGTCTTTCAGTACTGAGCATATTAATTGCATACAGATTAAGTTCCGGATAATCTCAGAATGAACAGTCAAATTGAATTTAAACTTTGACGAATGAATATCTATTTCCAGTACTGAATACGATCGGATAAAACCGGAATATCAGAATTTATATCTATATTTTTCTTATGTTAGTTACAAGTCAATTCCAAAGCACTTCTATGTTCCAAAACTGAATAAAAACTGTAAATACTGATTTTAATCAATTGAGAGAGTCAGTTTGAGTCGCGAATTAATAATTGATATCCAAGATCTGAAGCTTTAACAAATTCCTCCCGTTTTCTAAACTAGCCGAAATATCAAAATCTTATATCCTCTCCATACTTCACTATAAACTGCTAGTGTTCAAAAATAGTTGTACAATTTGATGTTTCTAAACTCTTAAAACCAGTACTGTACCAGTACTCACTTGGACTGAAACTATTTATATAGACATAAGTGGAACGGTTTTCAATAAAATATCGCTGTTATATGTGTATGGTGGTGAACTGATCACCTTCCTGAACAGCTCCGGATGGATATGATAATTCATCGGAGTCCCAGGTCTCTGTTAAACCTTTGCACACACTCCATCAACCCTAAAACGACAAGGTTAAACGAGTTGTGGTATCAAAACGGCGCTTCCTGTGCTAATTGGGCCCTGTCCTCGGCGGATGGGCCGCCACGTAAACCAACCAACCAACCAACTATATGTGTATGGTCCTGAGTTCGAATCCAGGAAGCCGCATAAAATTTTGATATTGCCATAAGATTTAATAAATAATAATAAAAAGAACAAATAATCCACAAAATAACATACATGGCAAAGTCTTGAAGAAAAAGACATTTATTTTTAAATTTATTACTGTGAAAAAAATGAGTAGCACAGAATCAGATTCCAATACAGGTGAAGTATGTATGTACCAACATTCCATATTAAATAATTTTTTTAAAAAAAGCATCCTGCCAGAATTTAAAATGTTACTCTGAAGATCTGCATGTCTTAATAATGAAGGAGAAAAAGAGTTCAGTTTCAATTCCGTTGGAGTACCGATGTGTTGTTATACGAGTGACGCTACCAACATAAGTTTTAGCTTTCTAGCGCACGCAGTTCCCTGATGATCTGTAACTACAACGCATTTGCGTACGGCGGACAGAGCTCACATGCGTACCGCGGACAGAGCTCACATGCGTACGGCGGATAAAGCTCACACGGACAATATTTTTTTCCTTTTTTGGCGTCTATTCGTTACAATCCGTGGGAAATAACTTTTTTTTCCAAATAAGTAAACTCTTAATGTTATTAACGACTGCCATGATTTTACACATTCATGGTTTTATGTTTCAGTGTAATTAGTAAATACCTATGTATGTATATTGATATTTTTTAGAAGCAATCTTAATACTTTTATTGCAAGCAATAAATTGTCTACTCTAAAGAAAGTAATTAGTTTTACTGTGTAGCATGACACATGTCCCTCTTTGAATAATAGTTTTTGATGTGGCATGGAATACCGTGCCGTCTTTGAAGAACCTCTGAAATGGTTAAAACTTGAACGTTGAAAGTTGGTAGAATCTTTACATTAATTGGTACAAACAATTGTAACCTTAGAAGCTAAATTTGTTGATCTAACTTAAGCTAAACCTCCATTCTCCGTAAATGACCAGAAAGTCTCTAATGTCCAAAGTTGTTTTTAGGTAAGTTTTGTATCAGTGATCTGCAGTACAAAAACACGAATATCGGGTGAAACATAATTTTAACTTCTCTACTACCCGGAACACATTAGTTAAAAAAAACTAATTAGCGAAAGATTTCCTCTGGTGCATCCGACAGGTAAGAGTTAAATTAAGGATGCAGGCTATTAACTTCCAAACTTTTTAGCGCAGGAACCACAAGGAACATTACAAACTTCTCAGAAATCAACTCCTCCTTGCTATGTGAAACTGAAAAGTGCATCCACATTTGCGATAAAAGCGCAGAATCTTGCGCAGGCCTGCTTGATACCGTCGTTCTGTAGCGCTGCCGAAGACAACTTGGAGCCTTCTTTGAAAAATTCGTGACGGTCCATTGTGCGTCGTGGGGAGCGTGGAGCACAGATGGTGGACGACTATCGTCATCCCCTCCAAGAACTCCCGACCATTCTTCTACCGGGAATGGCATACTATTGGATGCTCCAAGCCACGCCTCGCTTCTCAAGTATTTCACATACGAACCTTCGGTTTTCTTGGACGTTGTTTTGTTTACATTTCTCGGGCGATGAGATGATTCCGCCGGTCCACCGGCCTCTGGAATTGCGAAACCGGTTCCACCAAGCCGGCTCTGATCCCCGTAATCTTCCTTGACTTCAGTTCAAGACGCTATTAGAATTCTCAGACCAACGCTCGCAGCGACCCTCGGAAAGAATTTTCGTTAATAGTTTTATTAAGATTTGCCTAGTGTTTGTCACGCAGCTAATAAGTCGTTGCTTCACAGCACAGCATATGGTGATTGGATACGCTTTGGGCAGATTAACGAGGTAATTACCGGAATACCTGACCACGACGAGTACAAAAGCCAAAAGGTCTGCTTTTGTGTTTTCCTATTGCCGCGGCAGGTATACCTCTTTGTCCACGTTGTTTTGTAAAATTCATGGACTGACCATTATGACGATGAAGAGTTTTCTTCGTCTTAAATGAGGAGTCGCTGGGTTAATTGTCGGCTCGCATGTGCACATTGAAATCTTGTCATTTGCCTATTTTATCGGTGACTTCTTAATCACCGTTTGGATTGCGCGCTTCAGAGTGCGGTGCCGGTTTTCACGGCACAGGTATAAGAACTTACCTTTGCTTCATAGTCGCGGGGTTAAGTGATTTTTAATTGGCTCGAGTCGGCCCGATTCCTATTTCCAAGTTATACTAGAGCTTGTACTAATTTTGCATGAAGAGGAACAATAATAATCACATTAATATTAGATTCACAGTCGAACGACTAAAATAAGTTTTATTAATTCGAAGCCAGGGAAATTAAAGAGATTAGATTCGCTTTACACAGACTTTGGGCGTGCGGGTTTACAGCTTACACATTAGGTGGTAGGTAGGCTGCGGGTCAAAGACCATCGATTCCACTTATCGTAAATTTAAATTCATAATTCTACCGGGTTTCGTAAAAAAATACGAGCATAGCACGATTCGATTTACTATAATAAAAGCATTTAAGAATCGAACAATTATTGTTAGTAAAGAAGAGATGCAATTTAATAAAAGAGTAACCAATTAAACTAAAATTGAACAGTAGATGTAATGGCACAGGAATACTAATAGTTCGTACGGTGCACAGCACTATAATCGTCAAATACTACGCATTTTTTTCATTACTTCTTGGAATTATTCGAAAATTAATTTTTGAATGAATAACCCTATTAAAACACGCTAGGGTTATTCAATAGGAACATAACAATTTTATATTTATATAAAACGCAAAATAATTAAGTTAATTTCCAAACGTTGCTCATTCGTGAACTTTACCATGTTAAAAATGTAAGCCTTGACTAACGTTTTGACATTGACAGACCAGCGAGAAAGTTTAAGGGTGCGTTAAGATAGGTTGGTATGGAAAATTTTAGAGAAATTTTGCTAAGTAGACTAACAGCATCTTTGAGTAGCCAAATGAATGAGAACTTCATTGGCAAGACGTATTTATTGTTGATCGTAGTGCTTTTATCTTGAACTTTCCAAGTACCTATGCAATTTAATCATGTACTGAAATGCAGTACTGAGCAACAAAAAATTAGTACTGAAAGTAAGAGCTTAACATGGAGTCTTGCTTACTTACTTACTTATTTCTTTATTTAATTATTACAGTTAGATATACATACTATTAAATATTTATAGTTATACAATTTCGGTAGAGATTTATAGTGTAGTATTTCTATGTCTTGGCAACTTATGTTATTAATTAAATGAAGTACCTATCATTTAGGAAAATTCTTTCTTTTTTTAGGAAAATTCTGAAAGCTTTTAACATGAAATTGATCAGGAATTCGTCAAAACGATTAGAAACTTGGAATTTGTGGCCGGGTGAAGTCCAGTGGTAGTGTACTAGGCTTGTAAGCGCGATTTCGTGGGTTCAATTTCCACTCTACGCATAAATTATTTATAAGAATTTTTCAGTTGCTATTGGCTTTGAAATTATTAATATAAATAGTGAACAGTGCGGAATGTTTAATAGGATCACTACTAAAGAATTTAACACTGAGATGAGTTCTGTTTACATTCTTATCAGATTCACTAACACCATCAGAGATACCAGAGTAGTTGATTTGTTATAGGCAGCATTGCTGTTCTGATAGATCACATCATAGCCAAAACAGCACTCAAAATTATTAACACAAACTAGTACACTGCCATACCCGGTCCGATTTCTGACCTCTCATCCCTAAGCTGACTGGATTGTACACTACAGTATATTTAAGGCTAACCACCTAAATTCAGTTCAGTATCCTAAAAAAAAAAAATCTCTAAAAAAATCATTGAAATCATAATTAGTGATTTTGACAATTTTCAAAAATAATATTATAGTTATTTTATCTACAACCAATATTTATTGAGACGCTTAAAAAATATTTCGATAAATTCATCAATCATTTTTTTTAATTTCCAGGTTTCTCACAATAACAGAAACTACCAAAAATTTAAAAACTGGCCCTTAAACGACAGCTGTACTCTGCTTTCTTCTCAAACATCAACTTTCCTGGCCTCATTCTTACTGGTCATTAAAATAAAAAAGGGGTAGCAGTTTGATACGCATGAAATACGAATATCAAGCTCAACCGATTCAAAAATGTTAAGATGTCTGCTTTTATGGCACCCTGCATTATACTCAACTATTTCGCCATCACTAAGACCACATACGGGCTTTGATTGGAGCTGGTTTCAATTCGTTGACCCGTACATAACTTCGGGCCGCCATAAATCAATTAAGAGCGTCAAAAAAGAAATTTTAAAATTGTATTCCATCCATTGATTTTTAATTCGTTGGACAAACCCTTTCAGCTATACGAGTGGCTCCTAATTATTGCCAGGCGATAGATCATTCCATTAAGCGTTCCAAATCGCGTTCGCCTGTGACGCCCTAAGTATATACAGCGTCGATCGTTAATTAGCAAGATCGCAGCGATCCTCTTAGCTCTGACACAAGTAGGTAGATGTATAGAAGTGCCGCGCCATCGCACCATCTACCCGGACATGGTCTAATATCCAACAACACTATCAAAGCCATAAAGACATTACCAAGTGATATGATCATTCATTACGGACAGATCTTCTGTACTGGACCGCTCTCTAAGTTGACCAGGTATGTAATTTAACACTGCGAAACTGAAGATGAAATGGCAACCGCGAGATTGCCATTTGGACTTAAACGTCTTTAGCATCGATCGATTCGCAGAAAAAACTAGCCACCATAGATCAGTGATCTAGTCAGAAGACGCTTATGCGGAGTAGCGGAGGATATACCCAACGGGTTTAATAACTTCACTCGACGTGAGGTAATTATGATCGCCGGTAATGATATAATTTCGAGAAAAAACAACTGGTGGGCACAGTATGACGCGTTGCGGTTTACGTACAGGAAAAGTTGACTCTCCTAGAACGGCATCGACTTATCCGCGATCCTCCTTGGCACGAAAAGGAAAAGAAGTCGCCAACTTAATGCAATGACTCGGAACACATTACCAGAAAGATCCTGGCTTGGGCTGATCATCCTCTTCCTCAGGTATTTCTTGTGCGCGACGATCGTCGTGTCGTGAGTGAGTTAACCAGCTATCGATCGTGCTAAAGTGCTTTCTGCTCTATACGATCAGCCCGATCGTTACGAACAAGAAAAACTTGAAGATGTGTCTAAACAGCAGCACCTACAAATGGCATGCGTTTATGGCTAAGGAAACTGTATGCGACAAGATCGCGGGATCTCAGCAAAAAATGTACGAAATAAAAAATAGTTAGCGAAAAAATGGACAAGACAACGCGACTGCCTTCTCGAGTTGTTCAAGTTTTTGTCGCCTTCATCTCGCGCATAGATAGCAAAGTTGTCTCATCTAGCTGACTATGTGCATAAATAAGTAGTAGTTACATGCTTTATTAGTCAATGTATGGAATGTATCCCCAGCAGAGGAGCTAGTACCTTAAGATCATTTGGCATCTAAGGCAGAATGGCCCATCAAAATGATCAACGAAGAGCCAATCCCTAAACGAACTACCTACGTACTTCATGTACCTGTACCTACTCCAATTATACAAATTGCAACTTTGTAATAGTCTAAGAGACAGACGGTTGCTAGTCGCTAGACAGAATGCTACTCGTTCAACAACTCTGTAATTCACGTCTGATGTAGTTTGTGGTTGGTTCGTGCGGAATTGAAAAATAATAGACAGATGGGCTCCTGGTATCTACCATTTAGAATACACCTAGTGGCTGTCAGCTCGAATTACCGGAAAGTAGCGAAATATACAACTGAGACCTGGTTGTTCGAATGAAGTTGTCGTAGTTTTTTTTTATTGAAAAGGGTTTGTTTGTTGCTTCAGGAATAAAATGTGACGCAGTCCAAGAGAAAAGGTCGGAGTAAGTTAATATCTGCACTTATTGGATTACATCGTCTGCGAACAAACCTATAAATACATCGCTCATGCCTTAAGGCGGTCCGAAAACCTGTGATCAATATTGCGACAAAATCAGACCATTTTTCATGCATAAATTGTGTGCTCACTTAGTTCGACGATATGCCGCAGAACTTCAACCTTTTACGAACTAAGAAACTTAAGAAAATATCGATTATTATATTAAAGAATTTTCACTCATCCTTACATAAACCAACTTTCAATAAATTTTTTAAAAATACATTAATTTTAAGAATCTAATTTCATAAGAAAATTATTTTTATTATATAACTGTATATGTAGGTATATTTTTGATTGTATCCATTACTGAATTCATCAAGAATTCATCGGTAACACAAACACGTTCATAAGTTCAAAGATTAATATTCATACAATAAAGCAGTCCTTCATCACTTCCATGAATATTTTCAATAATGTTATGAAAAAGAATCATTACGTTCTGCGCAGTGGCGGCCCGTGAGCTTATTAAAATCTATTGATGTAACCGTCCCCAGTGAGTTATAAGCTACAAATAAAAAACGTTCCAAATATCCTCCGGGTTATTACTTAGGTTATTTCTTAGGTTGCCAGTTGTATGTACCCAGTCGAATGTACCCTACACCGCATATCAGAATTAAACACGTTTCGGACTTTTACCCATAAAGTAAGAAAGTTGCGCCCCGACTGTTGTCCGATTTTTTTTTAATTTTAATTACTTTAGTAGCATATCTACATATAGGTACTAATTTTAAATTTTCCACCCCCTACCCCTAGCAAAAATTTCCCTATACAGTGTTCATTTTTTGAAAATTAGTTTCCTTTCCACTTCTACGCTTGACGTCCCCGTCAAAGATTTTACATTCAGTGACTCCAATAGTAGTTATATATATATTTTAACGAAACTAAATTTTATCTTCCTGTGCGTACGGCGGACAGACGGACATTTTTTCCCTAAAGCATGAAAATACAAAATTTCTGGGTAGCAAATTTTTTTGAAATTTCAGGTCGCAATATTTTATTATTAAAAATTAGATAATAAAGTATATATTTCGACTTTGATTTTTTTGATTATAGTCGGGGAGTTGAACTTTTTAGGGTTTAAAAATTAAGGCTCTTAAAATATCTCCTTTAATTTGAGTCATGTTTAGAAATGGAATAAAAGAATTTTTTTTATATATTTCCTTAGGTGAACGGTACCGGAGAAATTTATTATTTCACATTGTCTTTTTCACTAATTTGTACCTATGTACAAAGTAAATCCCAAGTATTTGACATCAGAAAAGAATTCAATTGTCTTCTTTGCCATCTTCTAATAAATTGAATTTCTGCGAATGTCGGCGAGTGTGTGGGTCCAGCATTAGTGTTTTATAATTGCAATTTTCTGCAAGATTTCATTGACCAGATGTGCGTATTTTCTTCATTATTAGAAGAATAAAGGCTAAGAAATTTCCGCAAATTATTTTTTGGTCAGTTGGAGGTACACAAAGCACTTCTTCGCATGCTACTGGCGCCCGTAACTTAACTATCTGCATCTTCACTTACAAATTCAGGTATGACCTTGATTGTATGTGGGCACCTTGGAGTTGCATCATTGAAACGACAACATTAAGTAAATTGTGCGGTCCCAATTTCCGAGTAAGACATCTGTTTCCAAACGTGTCATATTTTTGACGATCTAACACGAAACGAAAAGCATCACGCATCACCTGACTCCCGACCAACATATCTCCGTTGTTCACCTGTTTAGTTTACCTTTAATCATAATTTTTCATAGTTAGTGGAGATAAACGGTTCGCATTCAAAACGATGAGAGTCGAAAACCGCAAAACGTTTGACGTCCAATTAGAGGAAACGTCTTGCGTCTTCTCAACCACACGTACGAAATACTAACGATAACGAAACGATAACAGACCTTGTTAGTCCTAGTCATCAGTCATCACGCGAAATTGCTTCAACCCAATATCGTAATAATTGCAAAGACGTTTTCTTCCGACGATCCGACCGCAAGTTATTTTTCTTTGGCTATTGCGAGGTCAAAGCGTGATATTTTCTCGAAAAATGTGCAATTATGGCGTGACAGGTTCGAAATACTTTATGAGCTAATAAATAGCTGGCTATATACTTAACTCTGGTAATTTTGAAAATTTGTCGTGAAAAGAAGATAGCCAGTGCCCGAAAATTGAAATATGCGCCACCACACGGACGAACTACAACGCAACACCGAGAAGGAGTTTGCTGGCGAATGTTGCGTTGCTCCTTGGAGACGGAGGGAGTCTCGAAGGGTCCAACTTTCTGGTAACAAGAAAAGAATTGCGGACAGCGACAGGTCATAAACTATTCGGTGATTCGTGTGTGTAGATCGCACCAAGGCTACTCCAAGATCTTCGAAAAGCGGACGAATCTTGATTAGACCGTGCAAGGATCGCGGGTCCGTGTACGATCGTTGATCGAGAAAAAGGGCTTCATGAATACCAGATTCGCGAAGAGCGAAGACAAAATCGAATAGAGGTAGCCAAGCCAAGCCTATGTCTCGAAGCGGTAACTCTTCCGAACGGCCTTCGATAGCACTTACGCGACATCGAAGCAAGAATAAGAAGACGATGAAGCAGAATGTATTGATTACCTGTACCGATCGGGCTGGACGGCCAAGATTCTTCCTCGCCACTGGCCGGTCGACTTCCAGCGAAAAAATCATTACTGTGGCCTGGACCCATGGATTGGACATTGGAGCGTTCCAAAGCGCGTTATTTGTTTGGCTCACTTTGACAATTTTTTTGTTGATCGTGTTTCGCGTGCGAAATTTATTCGATCGCGTCCACCAAATCCGCTCATGAGCCTGCGATTTATCCGAGACCTGAATCGGGACTTTTATTCGATTTGGCGTCTCTGACGATGATTTTACCTTCTTTAGGTGAGTTCCTTTTTTTCTGAGTTTCTTTTTCCTGTTTTTATTATTCTTTTTGAGTTTTTTCAGCTTCATTTGGATGTTGTCTTCGAGAACTTCTTCACTATTAAGCCGCCCAAGACACGTTCTAGGTCTGATGCCGCAACGACTACGACGACGTCTTACGACGCGATCGTTGATTTTGCGGTGCTTACGATCGCGGTTAAGGTCGCGAAAGATCAGAGATGCCAAAAATGGAAATAAAAATTCGAGCAAAACCGAAGAATCGGAGACCACCCAAGACGTTTTACCGGCGATGATGCTGAAAATTGTAAATTAAGAGCAGGTGAGAAATTTCAGTTGGGCTTTGATTGGAGGTTGTTCGATGCTCTGGACTCCTTTGTGGTGCGGATGCACGAAGAATTTTTTCAACCGTGGAATTTCGGAATGCGGTGAGAACTTGCCAAAAAGATTGTTATGTTTTCTGAAGGAATTTAAATGTTGACCATTAGTTGATTGTAGTTAACATATCATAATTGTTTTAGAAACTACGCATAATATAATAAAAGCTGCTACCCCCGATTGAAACTCAAATTCTAAAATTCTGTTTGTTTGTTGAGCCTATGATTGCAATAAACGAGAACAGGTTGAATTTTGGGGGGAGAAAATTAGATGGCAAATAACGATAGATATTGAGACTCTGTTGCTACAGAGACCATATTTTGATCTGTACATTTGCTGAAGAACGAATTAAGTTTTAATGTACGGTTGAAAGAAAATTTCAGGACATAATCAAGACCAGCAAGTTTCTTTTCAACCATCGGACTAGGTAGGTAGGTAGGTACACGTGGCTGTCCGTGAGAACACGGACACACTTAGACCTAAAAGGTTCGTTGTGGTACCACAGGATCTTCGACTCCGGTCCTACTCGTCGAACCATTTAGAGCTTATAATAAAGCGTTGGATTCTCGCGACCTCCATTGTGGCAAGTTCACCAAGACAGTTGAAGAAGTACGCTCCGAGATGAGCTTTCCTTCTGATGGACAGGGCTGGACAAGTGTAGAGAAGGTGAAGGACTGTCTCCTCCTCCTCCTCGTCCTGGCAGCTTCTACAGAAGTCGTTTGAGAAAAGTCCAAGCCTTTCTGCATGCCGACCTATAAGACAGTGTCCGGTTAGGACACCGACTGTTTTGCTGATGTCCGCCCTTTTGAGCAGAGTCAGCCTTTTAGAACGATTAAGATCCAGCTTTGGCCAGATCTGTCTCGCAGTGTGACATGTTGTACCCTCCGCCCATCTTGAGTTGGTTTTCTCAATTGAGTCCAGTTTCAGTAGCAGTTTACATGTGGAGAGAGGCACACCCAGGTTCTGATATACCAGCGAAGTATGAAGAGTAGTGCCGCGCCGAGCGAGTTCGTCAGCCATACAGTTCCCTGGAATATCCATGTGTCCTGGCACCCAGCACAGAAGAATATTGAACTGTTCGGCCATCTCCTTAAGAGATGATCTACATTCTACGGCGACCTTTGATGTTGTCGAGGTCGATTCCAGGGATTTTATCGCCGCTTGGCTGTCTGTGAAAATGCTAATATCCTTAGTAGATATTACATTACACCTCAGCCAGGACAGGGCCTCCTTGATCGCCATAAGCTCCGCCTGATAGACACTACAGTGGTCCGGAAGGCGGAAAGAGCTGCTAATATTAAGCATTTCAGAGAAAACACCTCCACCTACCCCGTCTTCAGTTTTGGAGCCGTCCGTATATATGTGGGCGGACTCCTTCTTCATTCGTACCAAGTCCCTTTCCCACTCTAGGCGGGTTGGGATGGCTGTCGAGAAGTTTTTATCGAAGTCATAACTGGGAGGGGTGTAGTCGGTGTTTTCAGGAATGTTGAAGTGACTCAAAATTGTTGAGTGGCCTGCACATATGTCAGTCCACAATGTGGAGGCCTTTAGCCGAATGGCTGCACTGGCTGCCATTTGCTTGCCAAAGATGTCTAAGGGTGGCAGACTGAACAGCATGTCCAGTGCTGCAGAGGGAGTTGTTCTCAGAGCTCCGCTGATGCATATGCATGCTGTTCTTTGTACCTTTCCCAGTGTGGTGCGGTTAGCCGCTTTATCTAAGGCCGTCCACCAGACAACAACACCGTACATGAGTATCGGTCTGATGACGGACACGTAGAGCCAATGAACTATCCGGGGTTGCATACCCCATTTAATGCCAATGGCCTTTTTGCATGAGTAGAGCGCAACTGTTGCTTTCCTTACTCGTTCCTGAATGTTGGGTTTCCAGTGAAGCTTTCTGTCCAAAATAAGACCCAAGTATTTTGCACTATCGGTGAAAACTAGACTGGTACCATTCAGAGAAGGAGGGTCTACGTGAGGAATTTTGTATTTCCTGGTGAAGAGGACTAATTCTGTTTTGCATGGGTTCACGCCCAGTCCGCATTCAGAAGCCCAATTGGAAAGAATAGAGAGAGCATTCTGCAATATCTCACTCTCACCATCGGACTAAATTCACTCAAGAAATTTTGTTTAATCCCTGATTAGCTGCGGTATCCAATATTAGGTTGATCACACGTCTTAGGATAAAATCTGTCAACATGGGCGCAATGTTATTATCAGTGGCGGCTCGCCGCATAAAGCTAGTGAGGCTGAGCTTTAAGCTTGTGTTACACTGTATGACCAATGGGAGCTTTCTACAAGCTCGCCATACATTTCACGAAAATATATGGAAAAAACTGGGAAAAAAGCGAACAGTGTAGCACAAGCTTAAAACTCAGCCTCACTAGCTTTATGCTGCGAGCCGCCAGGTTATTATATTTTAGATGGAAGTCCAGGACGTCTTGTTAGTCGCTTGTACAAATAAAAACGAACATTTAAAAGCCAATTGGATAAATCGTCGAAGCTAGGAGATATAGCAAAATTCGTGATCCAACCACTTTTCAGCCATTAAGGGCGAGTGAATTTAATAATCATGCTAAATGCTACAAACCATAGTATAGTTTTGAAAAATATTCAATAAATTTGTATAGTAGTACTGATCATAGAATATAGTTGCTGTTATTATAAAATGCATGGTTAGGTCGACCTTATTAATTTAAAAACCCCAAATATGTTTATTTAACCCATAGTTTGTTTGTGTGAATTATAACCTATGGCAAGGATAACCATAACTATTTTAATATAGTTATAATCATGGTCACGGCAACTATAGAAGAATCACCCATACTATTGAAGTATTAAATTTTTTCTTTCAGTGCGTGAACCCATTGTGGACTAAAAGGGGTTCAACTTAATAGCTCTCTTCGAGGATTCTAATTTGGTTGCGAATATAAGGAACCTTTTTTTTTTTGGGTACGTATACCCACCACTCCAAAAACGAAAATTAATTATTAGTGTTACAATTACTCAATATACTCATTATTAAAAAAATAAAGCAAAATTTTAATAAGGTACTCGTAACGATAGCAGATATCGGTAGCTAAACCTTAACAGTATAACGCTACTGTGGACTTCTGAACCATAGCTGTACAAGAGCTTACCTTTATCATGGATAATGAAAAAGGTTCTTAGAAATAAATATATACAAGAAAAAAAAAATATTCTAGAAAATCTATTGAAAAGGTGCCGAATAAAACCATCAATTACACCATCTCGTCTATTAAAAACCACAAAAGAAATTTCTTTTCATCTCAAACAAGATGAAATCCGAAATGATGACATGACATTTTCACATCTACTTATCGAAATGAAGAGAAAAAAATACTTTCTGATGAAAAGGACTTACGCCATTTTCTCCATGTACTTTTCCTGCCATTTTTCCATCATTTCTCGAAATTAGTTCGAAAAGCAGCAGCCTGGATTGAATTAAACGGAAACTCATCATAAAATGCGCAAAGGGAGTCGTCGTCCTTCGGATAGTGGTTAGTGCGGGTAGCCGCTTTTCCGCATCCAGGGAACATCAGCGAAAAGAAACATGCGGCTTATTGCAGCAGATGTTTCCAAGTGTTAATAACAAAACTCCAATGGAACAGAAGCATCCATAGAGAAGGAGGTTACCTTCCCTTTTTTCCCTTCGGCTTTTTTTTATAGTCGGATGCTCGTCAATATCATCTATCTACACAACAAGGATCACAAGGGTGCTCTTCTCGAGTCAGAGTAATTGTGAATGAATGGTCCATATATCATTATGGTATGGCTGGCTGGCATCGTTTCGTGTATTTTGCGGTTCGCCTATCGATGCCATATTACACCAGAATCACATATGTCGTCGGTATTATACGATCGGAGGATTCAGGACATGAAATCCATTTTCGTTCTCGTCTAAGGGAATACTTTTCTTAATTTTCGGGGAAAAGTTTTCTGCACGAAATCAAAGAATCCTCACCACTTTTCGATGTGAACATTTGGCCGTAATCACCTCGTTGTTGAAGCGGAAATTTTCTCTTGTTGGGATAAGGCACATATCGCTCGGTAACATAAGGTGATAAATGGCATCCTATATCATCATGAAATTGAGGTTTCATTTGGGCTGTAGAGTAGCATGTGATTCTTGCTCTAATCTGTGGAGCATGTGAGTTTGCTGCCAAATTCTTAAAAAATTGTTTGACCACTTTTTCAGTCCCAAATACAAAAAAATATAGTATGTTTGTTGTAGGTATCATTCCAAATTTAGTAAAAATAATCTTTCCTATTCCACAGTCAGCGTGCAATTGTTTTTATTATTATTAAAGGCTGTTACGCTCGATACATTACACTTGTCTTAACATACTAAAACTTTAATTAGTCCCTGCCGTTTACATCTAGAAATGAGCTGAACAAAGAATGAATAAAATAATTTTTAGCTTTCAAGTTAAGAATAAAAAGATTATTTTATTATTAGGGTAACAGTCTTTAGTAGCTTTAATAACTTAACTAACTTACTTAACCTAATTACTATGTAACAAAATCAACCCTATATTCTTGTTCATTGGTTCCTCACTTTATTTGTAAAGTAGATCAGTTTCTTTTTGGCTCACTATATGAAGCTGGTTCAATTCAATTCAATTTCGTGGAGAACTTTCCACGATTTCCCGAAACAATTCAGGAGTATCGCAGGACTGAACGGTTGAAAAAGGGTTCAATATGATTTAACGAATCTCTCAATATCTATAAAAGACCAAATGAGTAATGAAATTTGGTTTCCGCTTGTTCAGGCTCCAACAAAGCGAACAAAAGATGTTAAGTTTGTTTTTCTCGATATCTTTTAGACCCAACTAAAGATGGGCGGAGCAGTTCTTTTTAGTGATGTACTTCACTTCGAGTCACACACTTCAAGGAACGAGTTCACTGAACTACTTCCGGAACACTCTCTCGGTCTGTCAGTAGATGTACTGTGCAATTAAAAATAAAGTCAGCCAGAGCTCCGTGCAGTAGTTCCGCAACTATTCATTCCCTTCTTCAGATCTAGAACGTGGGGCCCTAAAAAAAAGTGAAGTGAAGTAATTCCGGAACTCGTAAGTGGTTCAAAAATTAATCGTTCCTTTGATTCGTCACTACGTTTTTTGTCACGTGTCCAATGCAGGAACTGCAGTTCACTCACTTCAATGAAGTGTTCTTCCGGAACAGTTCACTCCTGAACGACCCATCTCTCGACCCAACAAAATATCGCGAATGTGGAATCAGCACATTCGAGTTAGTTCGCAACTCCAGTCAAAAATTGTAATGGCGGTGCTTGAACGCACATCAAAAGTATTTGCAATGTACACGAATATAGGGTTTCCACTATCGCCTATTTCCTTGGCACAATTATCTCATATACGCAATAACAAAAGCCTCAAAAACAAGCGCTCATTTTAGCCTACATGTTTCGTTCTGCTTGACCGTCCCTCCACTGTGGTTCTTTTATGTTATTTTTCTTGAAAATTACAAAAAATAGCACCATTTAACCCACGTCTGTAGATAGCTCGCTATTTAAACGAAAAAAAAAAACGCCCAAAGGAATGCAGTTGACAGTAACACCAGGTGAAATCCAATCCGCGAATTCCTTCTGTATAAGAAAATTCGCCAATATACGGCCCAATACGGCACGATCGCGATCGCGACGGGGCTCCACTGATAAAGTATTTGCATTTTTATAGTCGAAATCGACAGCCACGAAATGTTTGCACGTCTACACACAAATCGTATTTTTCGTTGTTTTTCTTCTTTCTTTTCATTTTCAGTTTTATAAATCCCCGAATGGATTCGAATCAACGTTTAACAGAAAAAATAACAGCAAACAACAAAACCAAACCAACTCCTGTCTCAGGTGTACTTAGCGATCGAGTTGAGTTATTTACGATCATCGAAAGATTTAAGGTAATGCCTCGTTTTATAAGACGCTGGCCACGGACACGTGTGAATGCTTTTCCGGTGGCTAAGTGGCATACGTGGTTTCATATTTCTGTCTGATGATAGTCTTGAAGCCGAGTGAGAATTGAGGATCGCTTGGAGAAATTGAACTGGAGGATACACGAAATACTATACAACCCCTGAACGTGTTTGCTTTTGGAAGCCAATCAGCGAGAACAATTAACCAAAAGAACCATTACCAGCACCACCACGATCATTCATCAGGCCGCAAAGACGAAACGAACGAAACCAGTGCTTAATCGAAACATCAACGATGACGAGTCGATTGATTTATCACCAATTTCCATTATTCGTTTCGATCGTTCGAGTGTACGGCGTACATGACCCAAACAAATTTTTCAATTAGCCTTGCGTCTCTAGTAGTTGGTGTTTCGGTCCATTCAACCATCAACCATCGTCATTATGGCGATAGGTTGCGTCCAACGTCCAGCGTCTTTGAACGGCGATCGTGGCCATACTCATCTGCCCTGAACGATCACTTCACACACGCGAACACAAGCACACAAGACACTGTCCAATCGAATCGGGCGAATTAAAATTCAATTAATGCGTACGAAGACCGTCCCAAAAATGGTGGAGGATCGATCACCAATCGGACTAATTTACGATCGATCTCATTTCGACGGGGAATCCGAATCTTTCCAGTGGAGATCACTTGATCTTCGCTGACCTTTTTTTCGGTTTGAAATATTTTTATGATTCGCTTATTGAGAGTAAAATGAAGCCAATTGACGAAATTTCGATTTTTTAGCTCCTGATTGAAAGTTGGGTTTCTTTAAATTTTGTTGTTTAAGAATAAGATTTTTGAGATCGCTATACAAACGAAGTATGCTGAATGTAAATTTTTCAAGAGGGCGAGAGTGGGCTATTTTTTCTATTTCAGGAACAGCTTTTGATAAAAAGTTGAGACTTAGTATGTACATATAAGCATCTATATATAGATTTACTGGAAAAAAATTAAAATTATTCAGTGGCACGAAGATAGTGTTCCGTGAAAAGGAGGACGATATTTTTTTCTCCAATTTGTCATGCCATTAGTTAGACAGTTCGAAATGGAGTCTATGTGCAAAAATCAATCTCGTATGGGTAATCTACTAGATTAGCGTGTAGATTCGCTTAATCACGTGATTACCGGGCAGTGGAAACATGGCATAAAGATATTGAGTTAATTTTACTTCCACGAGCTACTAAGATAAGGGCATAGAAATTGTTTTCAGAATTTTTGATATTCAACCTCTATGGTGCTGAAAAGGGATTGCATGAGTTTTCACGAATTCTGATATATGTCTTAGGTCTGATTAGATATGAAACTAATTGCTACTTCCAGAACCGCCTTCAATCTTCCAGGGATTGTAAGAAGTTTGGACACTTTTTCATGAATTCCAATATATCTCATAATTCTAATGAAATATCAAATTAAATTTCTAAAGATAGATTTGTATAATTATATTTTCACGAATTCAATCTAAATTCTTTCCAGTACTCAGAGATTTTCCGAAGACAACTCACCGTTCCGAACAGCTGCACTCCTGCGTACCCACGTGACATACAAACGAGCAATCCAATAAATCAGTGGTTCTCAAATACTTGTATGTACCTTTACGAGTATAACGAACCTGAACAAATCAACGCATTCGATATCGACCGTATGAAAATATCAGAAAACTTTTTAAGTGTAGAGATCAAAATCTAAAATTAATAATGACAAGAAAAGATTTTAATTTCCATAAAAATCTAGAAATTTCGTAACATAGAGACTAACAATACCTCAGTAAACATCCGGCAAACAAAGGCACAACGAAATCAATCCTAAGCCCAAACCACCGATAACATGGCGAACACCAAAAGGCACTAATTTGTTATCAGAATTGTTCGTGGCTGCTACTCTTCGAATGTAGTCGTCGTAGTTGCCGTCTTGTATATAAGCTCGCTGTTCAGGTAAGCTGTAAGGTATAAAGGTGCCTATTATAGTCCCGAGACCTAGGGCGGGTTCTTTCCGAACATTTAATCTTAGGCCATCTATTTCGATTCTTTTTCGGCTTTTCCTTCTTTCTTCTCTTCATGTAGCTGATGGCCGCGAACCAACCAGAATCGGATTTATAGATGAAAATTAACATCGTCTTCAGGTACGTATATCGTCTTACCTGGCCCTGTATCGATATACGAGTAGTCCGTATACCTAGTCCTCGTTCATCTCATCGTTGGTCGGCAGTTCTCGATTCTTCAAGAAACCACGGCTTATGTAATCTGTCCGTCTTTAAATAAATTATCTAATTTTCTTTACATTGTTGTTGCTGTTGTTTTATGCCCTCCTCAGGGGGGCTATACGTTTTCGAACCCGTCCATAAGGCAATGATCACCTCGTCTCATTTATTTAGAAGTCTATTAAGATTTTCGGGCTGATTTTAATGTCAGATCGTCGGAAGGTATACGAAGAGGGTCTTGGTGGATCTTCTAAAGAAGTCTTACGTCCTATACGCTTAATTTTATAGATGCAGTGTGGATACTAATGGACTTTGTTTATGAAGAGGCTGCGTGATGGCTAAATTGATTGCTTTTGGAATTGTTCTTGGCCCAGGTTTCAAGATCCAGAGTGTTGGAATAGCTCGAGGGGTGTTACAACTCTTATTCAATGCCACTCAGAGTACCTCCGCGATAATAGGGAAAATTATTGTTTTCGTTCTACTAAAAAAAAAACTTAAGCAATATTTTACCATACGCAATGAATTGATTGGTTCTACAAAATATAAGATACGCAACGAAGCTAGTCGAAGTAGATCCGTGAGCAATGAAATGATTTGCAATGTGTAAGATAATAAAGTAGTTCCTTAATGCGGATGCTGCTGGAAATGCAATTTATGGTTCTCTTTTTGCTAACTATTTCCTGGTTTACGCAAAATATATCACTTCATCGTGAGCGCAAATGAAATATGAGCTCTGTCTTTCTTAGCTCGTTACATTCATGGAAAATAATAAAACTGGAGCTATCAATAAAACCAATTGTGAAGTAATCAAACTTTTCAATGGGTTCATAGAATATGGAGTAGAGATGAGCAAAGCAGTTCTTTTCAGTGAAGTACTTCACTCTGAGCTCTTCGTTCCTAAGTTTTCGTTCCTTCGTTCGATCGCGAAATAGTTCATTCTTTCTTTTAGTTCATTCGTAGTTCAAGTAAAGTTTTTTGTCACGTGTCCAATGGAACTGCAGTTCATTAAAATGAGTGACTTCACTCACTCACGGCAATGAAGTGTTCTTTCGGAACAGTTCACTCGTGAACGACCCATGTCTAATAAGGAGGCTTCCAATCGGATATCGCATCGAACCGGAAAATAAATCTGTGGCTTCGGTCATAAAATAAAAGGAATTAGTATCAGCAGATTGGTATGGGTTGAGGGCAAATAATTTAATCATTATATCGCTTAAAAGGCAAAAATGGGATTAATGACAATTTTTTGCTATAATCGAAGTATTGAATTGCATAGGCTTAATTTGTTTCCTTTTTTGTTCAGTTTACCGTCAGTGATTTGAAGGTTTGATCATCTCCCCAAGAGTTGATCGACAATTCGCATCACCTTTTATGTTGATAAGGCTGATTCCAGCGATATTATTGCTACTTTACTAACTGTCGTGCCATTCCAATGAATCGTACATCTTTACAATTCTTATAACTGTGAGCAAACTTTGATCTTCAGTTTCTATAAATCTCGATCGTAAGACCCTAATTTCCGCGCACATAAATTGTTCGCCATTGAGAGTGTAAACTAGTAAACACCACACTTGGTGTTACACTCATCACATATGAAGCCTTCTGTCTTATGCATCTATTACAGGAATCTTGCTGATCACGTCTTCAAGCAAAGCGTTAACATTTAATAAAAAATGAACTTACTCAATAAATTACAAATTCAAATTCAGTTGTATATGGTCGCTACATTGCACATCACTTCAACGCACCAAAAAAGGACTGTAACGATTAATAATATAAATTACTTCTTAAGCCAATTTACTTATGGTTAATTTCACCATATGAAAACGATCGAGTTTGAGATCGTTAAGTGCCTAATATGCCGAAAATGTCCAGACAAGAAACACTAGTTTTCGCATAGCCAGGCCATAAGTAAATTAACTCCTCGCACCACCCCGATCACAACTTTTTTCATAGGTAGATACTTACAAAAAAGAGATCATCCACAAAGCGATCGTCTACGATATGATCGCTCGCATTCACTAATGCCCAACATGGAGCACGATTTATGTATTAATTTACCATTATGAAATGATAATACCGTCGACGGTAAGATGTGTATGATCCGGCTCTTTGCCGATCTTCGTCGTCGTCGTCGTCTCAAGATCCATTCTAAGATGAACCTAGGGCCAGCATCATCTAAGTACTCTCCTCGTACAATAAATGCGCGATCAGTTCGCTATTTTATATGGCGTATAGTGCAAGATCGGTCGCAAAGAAGTCACAATGCTGCGCGTTCGCCGCAACTTCTGGACAAAACAGTCTCGGAAACGACTTACAGCTGGAACTAGTTAAGTGTACCTCCTATGCGACTACTCCATCTCGTGATAGTCGTTTTCTTATTCACATAAGACGTTGCTTGTTGAGTTGTTTTACATGAATTTTATTTATGTTGCGGTCGAAATAAATTTATTATTTGCGTTTCAGCGACATAATGAGTTTTGTATGAGCGCACGGATAAAACCACCGCAAACGTATTCGCGATCAACTTTTTATTTATGGCTAAAATGGTCGACGATTATGGTCGCTTAACAAGTACGAGTATATGGCAGAACTTTATACTCGTGTATATCGAGGACTGCGCGATCGCGATTGCTTGGATCTTGAAGACGTTGAGAACAGGACGCGAGAGAGCGGTCAGCGGTAAGCTGGTTTGGATTGAATTTCTTTCGCTTTACAAACGTAGTACCTGTACGGGGAGCAAAAGAGGGGCAAAAAGTCCACTTCACGGGATTTTGATGAAAACCTGTTAAGGTGATCTCTCGACGATCTTAACATCTTGATAGATCACTTGGAGTGATATCGCTAATTATGCCCGGGATACATTTCAATTGGACCGGCTTCGGGATCGACCATAATAATGTGCAATATGAACAAACAACGATCATGACATGTTTTATTCGGATAAAAATTTGATTTATGATTGAGTACGAGAGTATACGGACGGCGATCATTCATAGCGATCGCAGGATCGGATCCATAAACATCTGCTACTTTACCTTCCTTAGAGGCATCAATTGTGGTGATCGTTACCTGAACGATGATCATTATGTTATGCCAACAACCTTTGTAATCTTCTAAAGAGCAGATGCTAGTCGTCTTCTAAATCTGTCCATAAAGACTTGTAATAAATAAAATTACATAACATCACCTCACTAAAACGACTTGTGTTTGCCCTTATAATCCGTAATGGCTTTCATTGAACTTTTCAAGCTAACAATGCCCATCGGGGATTTTTGTCACTGCAACTCCGCAATGCACAAAGCAAACAAACAAACAATCGAGGTAAATTCATTATTTTTTTCCCATTTCTTTAGAAAATTGCACCCGATTGACTTCTGTGGCAGATCTTCTATCTGTTTGGTCTGGTAGCATATTGTAACCGAGACAATTGGCAAAAAGTCAACTGATTTGTTTGCGCCCACCACAATGTCAACCTGCAATTTTTTTCGGTATTTTTTAGGGACATGTGGATTCTTCGTTTGAAGAAATTTCAATTTAGTTTAATGTTTGGAATTTTTAGAAACAGAATGGTTTTTGCAAATAAAAGTTAATTGCACCGGGCGGAAAAACATTTGGTTTGAGAACTTTAATGAATTTCCGTTTCCTGAATTTGCAGTATTAGGTATTTAGAGTGTGGTAGGCTAACATTTTTTTTTGTTATTTGACTAAATATTACGGGAGTACGCTCGCACTGTTGTTTGACAAGAAAAATTGTCAGTGAAATTGAGGTGCATATATTTTTACGAATTTTGTCAGATCCCTTAGGTCTTTTGAAATAATGAATTAATTTTACTACTGCGTACTCTTCAGATAAATGCCTGGAAACGGCTTTAAGAATTTTTTTAAATTCAATCCATAAGGAAATGTAAAGGCGTTTTATACATTTTCACGAATTCCGCCACTTCTCTTAGGTTTAAATTAAATATCAAACAGGAGTTATTTATACAACCGACTGAAAACTGATTTCATGATTTTGTGGTATTCAAACACTAACTCCGCCCAGACTGTTGGCAGATTTTTTTTTATTTATCTACTTATTTTATTTTTCAATATGAAGAAGGACAATTAGGGATGAATTTCAAACATTTCTCAAAACCGATTTGAAGGCGATAATTCCTCAGACAGTGCTATGTTGGAATTCGTAGAAATGTACAACACCATTTTACACGCTTTTAGGGGCTGAAAAATCTTGAATTGAGTTTTTATATCATTGTACAATATATAAAGTCTATAGAAAAGGCGAATTCGATCTGATTGAACCTAACAGATTTCTCGGAATTCGTGAAAACTTGATTAATACTTCACAAAAAATCAAATATCGAAAAATGTTTAAATTCTTTTTTTCCGATTATATTTAAAACACTTCAAAGTGAAAGCAAACTCGATATCTCATTATACCTAAGAAATATATCGGAATTCGTGAAAATATACGCAATCACTTTAGCAATTCGATATCAACAAATTTGGAAAAATATTTTTAGCAGCTTATATAAGGAGTAATCCAGTGATTAAATTAATTTAGTAGCTTGCTAAATAGCTTAAAATACGTACCTTAAGAAAAATAAATAAATGGTTAAAAAAAAAACATAAATATAAATGCTAAATAAACTAAATAATAATTTTTTTTCCCCTTTTTGGTGTACACAGAAGTCCTAAAACGTGAAAATACAAAATTTAATGGTAAACCTTTTTTTAAAGCAAAATACCTACTTTGTTATTAAAAATAATAAAGGAAAATTAATAACAACCGTTGCTGTAGATCATAACATAGTTATATCAAGTTCTTAATTCGGAAAATAGTGTTTAAAGCAAAGTGAATTAGTGAGTGAATTTTGTATCACCAGTCGGTGTAAACAACAATCGTGTTAACTTAATATCGGGAACAGTTTAGTACGTATTTACGAACGCGATATAAACAAGGCCACTAGTAATTTGTATATTTAGGTACATACATTATTATATTGTTTTGGTTATTGTACAGGTGTGATTAATGGAAAAAAATATGAAACTATCACAACAAATTAACAAAATTAGACAAATAAAAAAAATATAGAAATTAGTATTAGCTTAAATTCAAACAAGTAAATTACCCTAATCTGCGCCGAATTAAGATGAAAATCGATGTTTTCGCAGGTACACGCGACATATTGGTAACCGCATTAACTGGTAGTTTGATAGAACATTTAAGCCCTGATGGGGTTGTATAAATTATTACAAGACATTTTGAATGCATGTCCTCGGCACTCCAGTTTTCCAAGGAGTGCGTAATGAACCGTCATTTTAATTGACCTTCTTTGTTTCCGTCGTACTTATACATGTTCTTTGCAAAGTATTCCTTCCTCGGTGTACATCAGCTCCCCTTTCCCATGCTGCACCATGAAATTATCGCAATCAAACAATGCCATCACTTAAGTAAACTAATGAATAAATTAAATGTAATAGCTGGAAAGTACAACAAGAGTTCAGGGTATGTATGTCAACTCCCGATTTCAATTATTATTTCAACCCTTATCTCGAGCACCATCCCTCATAACAGAAAATCAGTTACTTTTCGGTTTTATGTATAAGAGGAGCGCGGGCAGGGTGCGAGCAGGGGTGGAGTACTTTAGAAGAGCTCAATAAAAGCAACAGCCAAGAAACACATAAATAGGCGTTGTAATCAAAAATCATGTTTATCACCATTATCAGGTCGAATACAGCCATTTTATGAACTCCCACCGGGATTCAGGTTTCGCTTCCGAACCGAGAACACACACACTCATACAAACCCCTAGTTAGGGGAATTTTGAAAAATTCTTTCCCAACCGGAGGGTTAAAGCAGTGAGTTAGCAGAATTTCCACCAGGACCCTTCGCAGAAGAAACCATTCGCCACTGGTAAAAGCGCGCCATTATTGAATTAAATAGGAAAAGGACTGGCAATATGTGCGCTGATGCTCCTATGCAGAACCATCCCTTATCCCTTCTGTTCGGTTGCCAGAGTCCTTGGTGCGGCAAAATCCAATTGAATTATGTAATAAGACGGGATTGTGCAAGGGTTCCGATTACGTGTTATCACCCCGTCGACAGGGAGTGGTTTCTGTTGAGTACAGTTGAGACTATTAGGCTATATGCGGCCAGGGAGGTGGTATGGTGCGGAAAACTTGCTATTTTACAGCTGCCAGGCAAGAAAATGCGCTGAGAAAAGTGGCTATTTGTTCGGGATTGGGGGATGGTGTGCCACTAATGGAGGGATGATTTGCCAGCTCGGTTCTGCTAGCGCTCTGAATTCAGTGATAATAGATTTATTATCGTGTAAACATGATTCAGCTAAATAAACTGAATTATACGCAGTTAATGGTTTTCAATTATGCTGCCGTTGTGGATAGGGGTTGGAATGGGGGGGGGCGGATTTGCCAGGAATGACGAACAACTCGGGAAAGAGAACATAGAATCAAATTGGCACGAAGAGGAACCGCTCAAATCGAAATTCTGAAAAATTGCTAAAGGATCAGAACATTAGAGAGGCCAGTGGAGTGAGAGCTGATGGATGCAGTTGTGAAACAAATTTACTTGAGGCATTGTGCCCTTGTAATTGGTAATTTAATTATTTCAACCACGGCACCTGTATAAAATGTTCCTAGATGGGAGAGACCAGGTGATAGAAATTGATGTTGAAAATGAACCTGCTTATAATGGACTTACAAGACCTAGCAAATTAGTTTATTATATCCCAAAACCTATCTTGTTGGAAATGACAGTGATCCCTGGAAATAAGATCCTGGGAAGTTTCGAGATAAAACTAATATTGGATGGCGGAACCACTGTAAAGTCTATAATTGGATCAGTTGTTTTGATGGAATGTTGAATGCATTTTACGTTTTTGAGTAGGAGCAAACATTTGTATACTCTAGATCAAGTCATAGAGTATTCAATGTTTAATCCAGCCAGAAAAGTTTGTAATGCCTAGAACCGGGAGTCGAATAAAAGAAAATTGTATCTGTCCGTCTTTCCATCTGTCCGTCTGTCCATCTGTCCGTCTGTCCGTCTGTCCGTCTGTCCGTCTGTCCGTCTGTCCGTCACTCCGTCTGTCCGTCTGTCCGTCTGTCCGTCTGTCCGTCTGTCCGTCTGTCCGTCTGTCCGTCTGTCCGTCTGTCCGTCTGTCCGTCTGTCCGTCTGTCCGTCTATAATATTAAAAATAATAATACGTGCATAAAAACTCGATTATAAACAAGACACACTTTTTGTCAAAAATTTTGATAAATGCTCTAAAGTTGTTGTTTACGGCACAGAGCGAATGTGTGGCAACATTAGGGGCTGATGCTGATAGTAATAGAAAACACTACAAACAATATATCACGAAAACAGCCATATATCCATCGGTTTGTTGAATTCAGTAAAATATTCCATGTGATCATGAGTAATTCACTAATTGGATTGCCGGCTTAATTCAAAAAATATTCTAAACAAAAAGGTTTGTATTTTTTCGCTTTTACAGTCGAATCTCAATCTAACTCAAATTATCACAGTGCCCCATCGAAGTGAGTGAATTACAGAGAGCATTGGAGAATTATTATACTTCAAGATATCATTTTTAGGATAAAACAAAATGTTAAAACAAGTTATGGAAAATTCGACTTATAGAGATTTTACTGAAATAATTGCCCCAAAGCTCAAACCTAGCGAAATGTGTGGCGATTAAAATAGACATCGAAAAAATGCTGGTATGCGAAACTAAAAACCAATAAAGTTATTTTAATGAACTGAACCATTCAAATTCGCAAATAAAAAAACAACTAATAGGCAACCTAGCCTAGGTATAAACTTAAGCTTGTGTCATCAGTATTCAGTAATCAACCACCTGCCTTATTTCACAGATAGAGTGCCTAACGATTAAGAACTTAAATCTTAGTTTGACTCGCTAATTTCGGATCGTACGAATTTGAAGGCATCATTGGTGGTAATGATGTTATTTTGCGGTCTCGTGAAAAGCAATAAAAACAAAGAAATGGCGAGAAACTATAGCTAGCTCCATGCTGAGCGGTAGTTTCAGGTTCAGATTCAAGCTCCAAAACGTCTTAAGACCATCCTCTCGGTAATTTGTAGGTATTCCTTGTAGTCGGGGTCCCTGATTTTGTTTCTTCTTTTTCTTTTTAAGGCATATTTTTCAGTTGGTCCCAGGTAAGATGTCGATATAACTACAGGTTAACTCCGGGAGGGAGGAGAATTTTCTAAAAGGTAAAATACAGCGAATTCTTGTATAGCGGTCTTCTTATTCTTCGTTTCGAATCGATTTCTTTTCTTTTAATTTTGTTGTGGTTGTTTTTGTTCGTTTTTTTTTTTTTCTTTAAGATGGACCGAAACTAATCAGCGTTTTAAAGCGTAAACCGCATTTTAATGATGGCTGCTCTCTGCAGGTTTCGTTTTTATGTCGATTCTTTCGAGGCTCGAAAACAGATCGCCATACTTGATCGTACGTATGAAGAAGTCCACATATGACCGTTGCGAGTATATCGAAAGGTTTCGGTTTGAATCTTTAAGTTAGTGTAGTATCTCGAATACATAGGGCCGGGGGATACCTATAGGTAGAACCTTCAGAAAATTATGTCTTGCTGCGTTCCGTGGTCACTTTCGACGTTTTCGTTTTTTGAATAGCGATTTTCTTTTTGTTTTGCTAATGTTGTGCTAAGACCCTTTTTAGCGGACTTGGACATTTTACATTTGCCAAGGCCAAGACCATAAAACCCAAGCCACGAAGTGGACCAGTCCTGATGGCCTCATGTTTTGCTAATGGATCCCGCAGTCCAATCTCAGACCAACCGGTGGGGCTGGATGATTCGCCATAGACATCTCAATGTATAGATATGTATGTTCTGATCATCGACTAGTATATATCGTTCTTGTTGGTAATTATACAGAGTAGACGTCTTCCAACCGTATAGAACTCGGAGGTAAGAAACGAAAAAGAAGTTGAAGTTGAAGAGTTGATCTTGTATGGATCGTTGGATGTCTTGATGCTTCATGTGTACCTTCCGTAAGACGATCGTTTGCCCTTGATCTCTCATCCCAAAGTCAATGAAGTTGTTAATCTGCCATCATTTCATTTTTACGCAGTTCGACGATAAAAGTTTCTGCATCCTCGACAATTGCATAGTTGGTGCAGTCTTCGACGAGGTTGTTGTTGAAGCTGTCTTTGATTATTACTTTGCTAACGATCAGCGATCGTTGTCTCGATTCTTTCTCTGTTGTTGTTTCTTTTTAATGATCGTGAACGGGTACCTATATAATTTTTTCTAAATGTTTATTACACGTAAATGTTCTTACTGGACGATGTTGCTGCACTTTTTATACGACGAAATCGGAATTATACCCTATACAAATGAAATTTATTGTTGATGAAGCAGTTACAAGGAATGAACGACCAGTGGTCAGAGAATGAAATCCCTCCGACTTTATTCTACACAATCATTATGTTGCCGTAAAGGCAAATACTTATTTAATAATAGTGTGAAGATGGTATTAACTGGGGAAACGTTTTCAGCCGCGAATTCTTTTCAAAATATGTAATCCAAACGTAATATCAATTACAGGTAATTTCTTTTGTTATAACAAAGGATACAATTTTGAATTCCAATACAGTTTTTGAATATTCATCTTGAGCTGTATACTCAACGCTCAAGGTTGGCTTTATGTTTCTGCCACAATTGCCACACACCACTTAACCAATGTTTCTTTTATATGAAGGGCTTATTGCTATAACGTGATAAGCCACAATTTTCGTTTTGAGTGTAAGGCCCCATGTGCACCGTTAAATGCGATTTTGTTGATTTATGACTGCTTTTATGCCAATTTTTCACGTTGATAGCAGCAGAAAAACAAAATAAAATTACACCACTTTATTAGCTGGTATGTAAACTAGGTCGCCCATTGAGAAAAAATACGAAGCTGTATTAAAAAAAATTTGCTATTAGAACAACAACCCTTAAAATTTTTTTAAAATACGTAAATCTGAATTTTTTAAGTGCATTTATTACCTATTTCTTGAATGGTTAATATATCTTTTTCACTAATATAATGGAAGAAAAAATCTTAAAGAATATCTCCCATAAAGCAAATTACAAAAAATGTTAATTTTTGTTAATAATAAATATATGAAGTCAAACTGAAGTAATTTTTCACGACTTTCATGAGAGAAATTACATCAGAAAACCGCGTTTCATTGAAAAGTGTCATAGATAGTATCATTAATTGGTATATCTAGAAGATAAATCAATAAAAAAATTATTGATTTTTAATAGCTATGCGTTTCAAATAATGACTAAAGTCTTTAACACTATGTTTATTCTGTTAATTCAAAATTAATTCGCTGATAGACAGCGAACGATGCAGACGTATTGTCCACGATAAATTACACGAACGAAAAACGAATTCAATCGATTAAAATACTCTCAAGAAAGAAAAATCAAAATGGGATAAACAATTGTCGAACCAGACTCATGGGGCCTTAATGCTGAAATTATTATTAAATTACAAAAAATAATAAGCCACAAATCTGGGTGTAGTGGTAGTAGCTTACCACTCAGTAGAATATAGTACATATTGGAGTGTACAAGATACCCGAAAGTAGTTCTGGTTCATTACTTCGTTCACAAGCCGTTCAATTCATAAATACCTTCATCAAAGAGTTACAATAAACTAACAATAAATTTTTCTGATTTTCAACAATAAATCTTTCAGTTTGGGTTGTTGCAACGGTCAATAGGTAGTCGTCTACCTTATTGTAGATTTTATAGCTGCTCAAATCTTCGTTCAAACAAAAGTAATAGATACGTGACGCAACATTAATGCGAAGAGTTAAATTAATAACAGAAACGTGCAGTACCGCTCATCCTGGCATATCTCTATAACCCAGAGCCAGACCCTTTTATCGAAAAACCAGGGACGCTTCATAAAATGATTTAATTTCGAATAATAATTTCCCGTAAAAGGCAAAACCATTTATATATTTTTTTTGCGGCGGTACAAAGAAATTTCATTGTTCGGTTCCCATGTTGACATATAAATCAATTCGAACTGAAATCATCCATCCGCAGGGGTTGTGATAGTTACACGCTAGATAGATAGTCCCTACATATCGATAGATTTTTTCGAGGACCGTGCAAGCATTTTCCTTTTCAGGGAGCGTCCACTCAATTTATTCGAATAAATCGCAAGCAAGGATGTTCATCTTAATAAACACGCCATACCTCCATTGTTCCTATCGAGGGTATTTTTTTCCATGGTTGGGAATCACCCCTATATTCTGCGCGTCGAATTAAAATGCGAGATGACGTCGTTGGGTGTGGCTCGGTATGGCAGGCCTAAATCCCTAAAGTCCTAAGTGGATTAGGTGAGATTAAATTTCGATTGTTTATTCGGTGGGAAATAATGCGTCTTGTTCGGCTGCGAACATTACAAAATGAAGTTTCCGGCAAGTAATCACAGTACAAGCTTATTAGGAACGATTCGTATGTGATGTGAAATGAAAACAAACAGGGGTTGTTACGACTTACGACCTTATGATTCATCCCTTATCTTTACAGTTGCCGGAAAGGGGAGAAGAAAGCTTGCACATATTCTTATCTAATTTGAGAAAACAGTCCAGCTTCTCAACCCTAATTCGAAATGATTTTACTTTATTATTTTAATAGACAGTGTTTTGATCGAATTTAAAAAAAAAAAATTTGCAACCCTCAACATTTTTTTTTTACGTTTCATTGCTAGTAGACACAATAAAAGCAATAAAAAATTTCACTCCGTCTGTCCGCCGTACGCCATACGCAAAATCGTTTGCTCTAGAAGAGCATAAAGTTTGACAATTAAAGATAGCTGCTCAAAGTAAAAGTTTTTAAGGGGGTGGTTGAGCATGAAAGTGGAGGTAATAAGAATTTGTGTTTTTCCTAACTATAGAATGGCTTATCCTAGAAAGTTCAAACTCGGTGTATATATGTAGATAAGCTAGAGAAGTAATTTTGATTAAAAAAAAAATCAAATATCTATTGACTTTCGGAAGGGGGGCAAAAAAAATTATCAGTGAAAATAGAATTCATATATTTTCACGACTTTCATCATATCTACTAGTTCTTCCCAAATATTGAATTCGTTTTTATTCCACAGATTGTTCATATGAATACCTAGAATGTGTTTTCAAGATTTTTTGAAATTAGACACCTAAGTGGGTGTAAAGTGATTGTATACTTTTTCATGAATTCTACCACATCTCTCAGGTCTGATCAGATATCAAATATCTTTCCACTTCCACGGGCTTGTTTAAAAATCACCTATTTTCAAGTTTTTTCGTTTTTCAACCCCTAACCGCATCCCGGAATATGAATTCTAGCACGACCCTAGTCTAACTGCTTCCTGAACGTTTTGTTAGGTTTTCAGTCACATAGTAACATACACCGCATCTCAGAATTGAACGCGTTCTGAACTTCTACCGGAAAAATAATAAAGTAGCGCCCAGACTGTTGGCAGATTTTTTATTTTTGAAAAGAGGTAGAAGTGTGTAAGCATTGATTAAAACAGAAATAACTAAAAAATAAAAGATTTAAAAAAAAGCATTTCTTCTAATTGGTATTTTTCATCAAAACAATGTGGGTAATTTTCTTGTGATTGGATTTTAAATAGCTTTCAACTTTTCGAACCCCCGGATTTAATTTTACCGAATAATTGCTTAACAAAAATTTCGATGTTTTGTTTTGGGTTGATTTTCACGGTCTGATTTTTGGAAAAACGAACCTTTCCGAACTTACTACCAATCTCTGGGCTGAACGTACTTTTCACAAAAAATATAATTCAATCACAGCGTGATGGACGGCCCATAAAATTTCTCTCGAAGCAAAGTGCGGTCGTTAAATTACCGTTTCTTGTCCATCACACCTTAAGTAAGTTTAAAAGACGTTAATCGCTAATTTTATTAGAAAGCGGTGAATTAATTAAAATTGCCGTTTTTACTATATATCGACTTCCGACAATCAGTTGAATTGGTCTGAGTGGTGTGAATCTTCGATATAAGGCACTTTATTATATTGGAACAATACAGAAACCGCACAATTGAAAGTGCGTTCGGTTAATTCGCCATATCGACGACGCAAATGGTACGGCATTGCGCGTCAATTACATCGAGATGGATGGATCTTATTACCGACGCTTCACGAAGGTAGGTACCCGGTTATGAAGCCGCTGCTCTACAGCCAGCTATACATTGGTAATCGAAAAAAATGCGGTTACCGGTAACAAGCAGACAAAAAGCCCATCAACGCGCACCACTGCCGCCGGTTACAAATTACATGATTATCGGTTACATGGCACTAAGGTGTACCACAGGTAATTTATGCCTCAGTTTAGCCATTTCTTTCTTTCATTATTGTTATTATTATTATTATTTTTTTTTTATATCTTGTGTGCGTTAATTTCGTACTTGTTGTTGGATGGGAGTAGCATCTGTGCGGTGCTTTCTGAGAGTTGGTCCGGATCGGTAATTAAATTGCCCGAGAACGGGGTGTTAAGATGATGTTCCGAATTTATTTTCACATTAAGACACATTTTTTTTCAACGACCGAACAGCTACGCAATCTTAAAGTCATCTTTTAGATGGTGTGGCTTAGTGCTTCTTTTTCGTCTTAGTAGCGCGCCACTTAAGCTAATTTTGTTTTCTTTTTACAGACTCGTGATTACTTGACAGCTTGAAGAAAGGCTGAGACTTATAATCGGATTACAATCTGACAAATGATTCTTTTATATATGATTATTCATAACATGGAATAGAAGATATTTGAATCTATTGAATTTTTAAGCTTCTGAACACTTGTAATCCATGAAATAGATACCTAAGTGATGGCGTACCATGTGTATATTTTACAGATTACGAAAGTATCCGCATGTTCTCATTAGTGCGATAGCTTGTCATAGTTAATGACTGTGGTTGAAAACGAATTTGGTCGTGCTTGGAGTGGTTTTAGTGTTGAGTATAATCAAATTTAATTGCCGAAACTTTTTAGGTATCTTTCTTTAACCAGCGATCCTGTAATCTGTCATGGATTCAAGTTCTATGATTTAAAAAAAAATACTCTATCAATTAATTGTGAACGTAGGTATTACGAATGCTATTAGAAAGTTCTTTTATTGCAATGTCCGCATTTGAACTCATCAACAAATTTCTGCGATGTAGAATAGCAGGGAGGTATACAATTTCGCAATTTATTTTACAAATGTCGCCAAAATTTTGAAAACTTTATAGTCATTAAGCCCGTGAATATTCTTTATATGACGACTGAACAGATCAATGTCGATATCCATTGAGAATCAAAATCAAAAATCACCAGATTGAGCATTCCTGGATAACTATGACATTTCATTGACAAAAAGTTCGAATTATTTCTATCAAAGCCGAATTTGTTTCGAACTAAACTTAAGGAGGTCATCCCATGTGCAGGCTCTTTTTTTACGCCATTTTTGGGGATTTGTTTTGGCGAACTTAATAATGATACAACTCTGAAACACTACATACCACATATTTATAAACATGTTGAGCACACTTTAGAATTTTTTCAGCCCTAATTAGCGGTCATTGCTGAGGTATACGCCAACTTAGCCACCCGTTTTCAAAAAACCTTGACCGCTATTCACAGTCTCCATAAAGTTGGCTTTAACTTAAAGCTGACTTTAGTCTCATATTATTAATATGACACTAAAGTCAGCTCTAGCTTAAAGCCAACTTTATGACGACTGTGAATAGCTGCCCTTGTTTTCGGTAGACACGATTGCGGGCGTTCTGCTTATCTCAAATAAAAAAATCAAACGGCATTTTAATCTGTGAAGTTTGAATTAGTCTTGGAACTAGGATTATCAAAAAATACTGAACCGTTAATTTTTGGCAGCTTGTTGAACTTTTTATCGTCAATTTTGGTGTGTTTTTACGACTTCTTCAGGTCGCCAAAAAAACGGCTTGATGAATCACAATTATCCTAAACACAATTATATCAAAGAAATCCGTTCGATAGATTTCGAGATATCGTGTCTACCGATTTCAAAACTACCGTTTTCATGTGAATTTTCCACTTTAACAGCAATAACATAACAAAATAAACTAGCATTACTTTACTAGCTGTTATGTGAACTAGATCGCTCATTATAAAAAAAATGAAAATTCTATTTGCAAGAATAGCTATTAGAAGAACAATCCTTAAACATTTTTTAAAATATGTAAATTCGAGTTCTTTGTGTGCATTTATTACCTATTTCTTGAATGGTTAACATATCTTTTTCATTAATATAATGGTAGAAAAAATCTTAAAGAATGTCTCCCATAAAGCAAATTACAAAAAAATTTCATTTTTGTTAATAATATATGAAGTCAAACTGAAGTAATTTTTCAAGATTTTCATGGGAGAAATTACACAAGAAAGCCGCATTTCATTGAAAAGTATCACAGATTTTTAAATTAATTGGTATATCTAGAAGATAAATCAATGAAATATATTAATGAATTGATATTGATTTTCAATAGTTATTTATTTCAAATAATTTGGAAACCTATAAATTCAAAATTAGTTCGCTGATAGACAGCGAACGATGCAGACGTTTTCTCCACGCCAAATTACACGAACGAAAAACAATTTAAATTGACTTTTCCCCTCTCAAGATAGAAAAATCAAAATGGGATACAAAACTGACGCACCTGACTCACGGATCTGAATTTTGAAAATTATTTGGCAGGATTTGATGTACTCAGGTGATCACTTTTATGCCGGTGGATTGGTAGTTCAAACCAAATTCAAAAAGACAGAGCCATCTGTTTGTCGAAACTCTAAAGGTTACATTCTCGTAACCCAACAAATAATTTTCTGTGTTGTCATAAATTGCAAAGCCGAATTTGAATCGATCACCTACGTTTTACTTTTAACCACAATAAAAAATACGAATTATAAAGAATAATAAAGTAATAATAATATTTATTTATTGATAATTATGATTATAAACTTGTGTTATTAATAACCAGAGATCAGGTAATAGTCTTTACATCTTTGCTTTACGGGGTGTTTTTTTTACATATAAGCATTCAATTCATTTGAAATTGGTGTAACGGTGTGATAGGAAAATTCAGATAAAATCCTATTACTATTCACTTATATACTAACTTAAATACTAACTAAAAGAGAATAAAAAAAAATGGATTAAAATAAAAAATTGAAGGTATAAATCTAATTATTAATTGATGTAACCAGAGGGTTAGCCGATGTGAATAATAAAGTAATTGTAAATTATAACTCGATTCAAAAAGGAGGGATTAAAATTGAGTAAATGTGATTATTGGCAATTGCACGTTCGCATGCTTGACCCAAAACATGCCTTGCTCGTAAGCAGCACCGACATAATCGGTAATCCAATGATGAGACATTATCGTCCCTTCGAGCACATAAACATGTCCGCGGTAAATCTCTTCACCGTTGTTACCTTCACCGTTTTGTTGCATACCTTTGCCTGTGCTGGGAAAGCAACCAAATGTTGTGGTGCACGAAACATATTAATTAATTATTTATTACGATGCGCACAACTTACACTCAATGTCCATAGTATAGTTAGGCCCGTTGAGGCCTATTAATGATAGGTAGCCAAGAATCCTTATAGGATTGCATCTTTCAAATTCATCCCTCACCACTCTTCACTTAATGTCTGGTCTAAGGCCTTCGAGAGCTGAACGATCAACATTTTATTTATAGACAACATACGGAAAATCTTACGATTTTACTGTGTTCCTGCTGAACAAGGACAATAAAAGGTATTATGTGTCCAGAGGCACACTGGAATCCGTTCTTATCAGGTGATTTGTCTCTCAGGTGCGACAGGTATCGATCGCACTTTGAATTAGCCGGCGACCACCAACGTCAAGGCTGCGGGTGGCAATGTCTTTTCAGATCCGATCAAAGAGTCATACAACACGGACACCGGACAATTATTTTTCTTTTCGGGATCCTCACTTAATGGCACCCAATGTCCTTGCCGCATGACTGTAATATATCCGAGGAGGTAAATAATTGTCCTGACTAACGTTACACATATTGTTAGGTAGGTTTTGTGTTACGGTGTGGACATTCTTTTGCGGCATGATCCTTTGGATGTTTAATTCGTAAATCTTCCTTTCGGCCTAAGTATGTACCTACCAAAAATTACAACAATGCCGTTGTTGTGCCCTCACATTTTTTTCGGATAGGTGTGACTTTTTCGTTTCGAGAAATTCACTCAGTTTTAGACTGAAAACCAAGAAGATTTCCGGGAATGTTCACCTGACGCGGGTCGTCCATCGTATCGGGGACCACTCTTATGACTTTTGTGTGGGTGTTATGTAAGAAATCAAAGGGCTCTAGATTATAAAGCCTATAAAAATATCGGTGGTTTGTTGGTGGCGTCAGAATACATTAATGACCTGTAAAAGGCTGCGGGAAATCCTAAGTAGGCACCCACATCAGGTGAATTAGGTAATTTAGATTATGCACCTGATGTCTGATGCTGTCCATGATGGTGACGATGACGATGATCTGGGGTAAACTAGTTTTATCTGTTTAATTTTTGTGTAGGATGAACATTAGGAATTAGGAGAAAAACGACCATAAATCTTGAAAAGAAAATAATCTTGATCCGTATTTAAAGCCAATGCGTTTCTTTCTTTATTTACTAGCAAAGGAAAATATGCTAAAAATATAAATGTGTGGTTGCACTGAACATTAGAATTTTCAGTAGATTCGTTTCACAGACAAAAGTCTGAAATTTTTGGTAGCATTAATGGTAGGATTCAATATGAAGCGCAGCTAGGATGACAGCACTTACCAAAATGAAATGATTATTGTAGCACCCTGTTTCTTTAAGCATTTTAAAGGCACTATTGCAGCAAAAAATGGTTCTGTTTCATACGATTTCAAACCTTATCTGCAGTTTAGATTTATGAGTTTTTCCTTCTGAAGATTCAAGCGATAATGCTGTCATCCACGAAGTTTACGCTTTCGTCATATCGAAGTCTATGAATCGTTTAATTCTTATGGAGCTATCTTCCTATTTACAAGACAGTTATGCCATGTTTCCACTACCTCGTAATCTCACGATTAAGAGAACGAGATTAAGCACTCAGGGACGTCATTTGTGTGGGGAGGGGGGAATTTGGTATTTTCATATATTATATATAACAAATGTGGCAAATGCCCTGCCTGTCGCCCCCTCACCCGTCTAATAACGTCCCTACGTGCTTAATCTAGTTCTCTAAATCGCGAGATTAAGGTGTAGTGGAAACGTGGTATTAGACTTCCTTTCTATATTCGTACTCCAAGACCTCTTCATTTACCTGAGAAGCAAGCCTAAGAGATATGAAGTTCCTTCCTAAGCTTCTATTGCTTAAACTAAATTCTCACCTTGTGTGGGTTCATATAAACTTCTGTGCTTTTCGCAAACAAAGAACCATTTAAGGAGTCCTCTTTCCCAAGTCGGTTCAACATCTCATAAAATGAGATTATTTTTGTGCTCTTCTTTATTTCCGCAAGCCGATTGACTTCTTCAAAACATTTACAACTTAACTTTGAATTAGCTGTAGTCCAGGTTTAGGTCCTTTTCTTTTACAGGGTTCACCAGTAATTCTTCTCATCTAACTGGAGAGTTCCAGAATACGGATGTTCTCGTTCGTTGGGGCATACCTTCGTCCAGAGTCCAGAGTCCAGAGTCCAGAGTCCAGAGTCCAGAGTCAAAAGCAGCCTTGAGTTCCACACTTTTTAACGATTCCACTGTAGCTTTTTCCTTCTCCGATTTGATCATCGAAAAAACAGGTTTAAGATCATTTTTTATAAGAGTGCCTGTATCTACTTTGAGGTTCCTAGGAGAGCGTAGATTTCACAAACCAATAGATTACTGCTCGCTTTCATCATCTGTAAACTCCCATTGCTTGGGCGTCCAAACAGAATTTCTTGAAAAGTATTCTGAGCATTTATTTCTTTTCACAGAAAGGCCATCTACAAAAGAGCATAAAAAAAGTTATTAATGCTTTTATTGAACACTGTACGTACTGAAAAAAATACAGATTACAAAATTAATGAGCCTACCTACCATTGATTTGAAAAATTTCATTGCATTAATGAAAAAGTCTTTGCAACAATGAACAAAACTATCGAGTATTTATTTTATATTAAAATTTCATTAAACAATATTTAATATCTTCATATCTAGGAAATAAGGTAACGTACTATTGGAAATCACCACATTAGCAATCTATAAATATTAAATTATCGAGTGTCTACTCGTTTATACAACACATTTCGTTGAATTTTTGAATTGTCGACGAAATATCTGTAATATTACAATAATTGATTGTATAATTCAACATTGTTGCCTAATTTGATTGAACCCTACCTTTGCCCTTCTTTATTTTAATAATATGATTTATGTTTTCTTAATTATCTATGTAAATGTCTTCAACAAATCCTTGTCGCGATGACTTATCTTGTGGCAATTTCCCTATAGCGAAACGATCGTATACAAATGCAAGATCGTATTATGTCTCCGCGATCTTTCTCAAGAAAAGATCACGATATCAGATCGAGATACCGTTGCAGGCGGAACGGATCGGATCGGATCGTTCGTATTAATGCAAGATCGTTTTTTCTTAAATTGTTTGCTCATTTTTTTTCATACAGCGATCGCTCTGGCTGAATCTTGGCGATACCTTCGAAACTTGCCAGGATATTATATTGTATTGTGTTCGGCATTATATTACATAGTGGTGTGACAGCATTGAACAAGAATTAACCGTATACTTCTTCTTCTCTTATGGCTTAGGCTGGACTGATGCTAGGCAACATTTGTTAAGCAAGATCGCGCGGGACCTTTATCGATGCTCGCAATGTATAAAACCCACATTATAAAGCGACCGAGAAATATGTGGAGCTGCAGCATCCCTAATAGGAAGTTCAGAGCTGCCGGCTATGTAATTTACCGCGAAAACTGAGACCCAGGAAAGCCGCAGCGGAGAAGATCGCGTTCGCTCTGTGTGAAGATGTGATAGAGTAATACATTTGCTGTCAAATTACATGAGACCTAGGTTCGACTTCGAATGTACTCTCTGGAAGGCATGATACTAACTAACATGAAGCAAGTAGGTACTCGTATAGATGCTGGAGTTATGTACCAACAATGTCAGACATTTATAGATGCATATAGCGAAGCTGTGTTGAGTGGGCTCGCGAAATTGTCGATTCCACTTTCTGCCTCGTACCGCTTTTACATTGATCATGTCATCTATTCAGTTGATATTATCTGCATCTTGATCTTTGCCGTTTTAGATACATTTGCCCGGTAATTGATGCTCAGATTTCATTGTAATTAACCGTGATACATTAGATAGGACTTCTTATGTTCGGGACGAAATTATTGTAGGAGGATTGTTCGAAACTTCTGTTCTATGGTCGTACCAACTGCCTATATCTAGATCTATTCATTATTCGAAGGGCATATGAACTCTAACTGATATGTTGGATACTATGTTCATTCTTATCCGGAGTAACTCCGTCTTTTCTACGGTCACATTACGTAGACATCTTTTATGGCGTTGTAAACCAAAATCAAAATGACTATACTAGTTATACTGTATACTTTTTTGTCTAGAAGCCTTCTTTCCAACGTTACAAACTTTTGGTGTTGAATTAAACCGAAATCAATTAACTTATCGACATCAAGCATCGTGTGTGGCCACCATTAATTTCGTCCTTTTAAAAAAAAAAAAAAACTTTTTGCGAGCCCTAAAATCAAATCCACCATACCACATCCGACGAGCGCCATTGATTACCAGGAACCAACTTTTCCCACGTTCTCCTAAACACCAACTACAAATTGACCGTAAGGTGAAGTCAAAATATTTTATCCTGATTTTTTGGTGTTGTGACTAGTTTTTGTTCAATTCCTGAATCTTTTCAAGTCTTTGATCTCAATTTTGACTTTTGTCCTTCGGAATGTTGTCAACCTCAAAGGCTCTTCATAATTTTCAGGTGACAAAAGGACCCAAGATATGGGTTTTGTGTAGATGTTTGATTTTTGCCGACCATTATACCAAGCGATTTCTCTTCCTTGTGCAAGGATAGGATACTTTTATGGATTTTTGACAAACAAAAAACAAGGTAATCTCTACTGTCGAAAAAGATCCTTGTTACGGTTGAGGGTTGTATATTTGTCGTAAATACAGTGCATTTTGTAAACAATTATAGTAAATTGATTAAAGCGGAAGTTATTTTTTAAGTATGTGATCTCTTGTTAATGAAATTAGTAAGTAAGCTCAACCAAAGTTGGTTTGGGTGCGTTTAAATATCTTTTGAAAATCGGGTTTTGGGTCTTTCAATCAGATTCAGCTTAAGTATACCTATACAAACTTTGAAAACGTTAACTGCTCTGCATCTTCATCTATCATAAATAATCGGAGCATTTACTGCGCCCACATAGGTACTGTTCTTTCACCTTTTCCCTTTACTTCCTCACCAATCTAATAAGTTTGAATTTTACAAATCAGAAGAGACTAACAAATGACTTAAATGTAAATATACTTACTAGTAGTGATAGAATGGGTGAGATTGGATAGCAAAGTATTCTAATATTCACAATGTTAAAGATGAAAAACTGAATGTTGGTATAATCAAACTTCGATTACTGAAATCGCCATTACCTGAAAAGGTCGAGGTATCAAATGGTATGACGTTGTATTCAAAACGCAATTGCCACCTAATTTTGTTCGAATTCAAATCTTATGGTATGAGTAAAAGGTTTGGTGAATTAATTGCCTAAATTTATGTTAACCCTGTGAAGGTTCCCAAAAACGTCCTTAAAATACGTAGTTACTATTTGAATGCAATTTGAAATTATTATATCGAAAAAATACGATTAAATCAAGGTAGTAGCTAAACCCCGTTTTCACGGCGATAGTTTTGTACGATAGGACTTTCGCGAAAGTATAGCACGATAGTATGATAGTGTGATAGTGTGACAGTCTGCTGTTTACGCGGCGTTATATACGATAGTGAAATTAGACATGTCACTTGTCTATCTCGTACACACAAAATCACGTACACATAAAATCGAAATTATTTTTTTTTGCAATTCGCAACACGTATTGACAAGATCGAAATTATTATTCAACATTTTTATGTTTTAAAATTATTTTTTTAACGTCAAATGTCAATGTCAAGATAAAATTATCGCGATAGTTCTATCAACTATCTCGTCAAGCATGATAGTGCGATAGTGCTATCATGACAGCGCGAAACTTACTAATTACTATCGAGAAGTTTACATGGTGATAGTTATGACGATAGTAATTATCATGACAGCAACTATCGCGAAAACTATCACCGTGAAAATGAGGCCTTAGAAACTGTTTTCATGTCGCAAAAAGGAAAGATGCTGAAATAGCGATTTCGATTTTTACAAGACCTCAACCATTTGAAAAGCTTATTCAATTTTCTAATAACTTTTGGAGTAAGATAACACCAAATCATTGGGCTAAGTTTTTTTGAATAAGAAAAAAGAAATAAGTATCATATATTAAATTAATAGATATTATTAACATATTTCACATAACATATCCTGCACTGACGTTTCCTGTCTTTTTCTTAGCGTGTATAATAACAATGCAAATCTACGTTAGCTGCTTAGTTCATGAGCGAAATAATTTTTACGTTTACGGAAATTCAAAATTTGTCTTTTTGTAACAAATGTTCAAATCTACTCTATTGTCTTCGTCAGCTGTCGTAAAACTAGTCAAGCTAAGCCTTGTGACTTAAACCAAAATGTAATTGCGACAACACTTCAGTTCCTCTAAGATGGGATTAATAATTTTGATGATACTACATCCAACATCAGTGGAAAAAGTGTGAGTGATAACGCTACAAAGAATATGAATGAAAAAAAAAATATGCATTTGGATGGAATTAAATATTTCTTATTTTAAAGACCTTACGTATTGGTGAAACACCCCTTAAAGGTGCAATTGAAAGGAGATGATTTTACACTGTATAGAGACGTATCCTGCAGAGCAAATCCTCAAAAATCAATCTATGCTTGATTGCTGAGCCCTCCCCTCTCCTACCGATCCCTAAATTGACTGGGTTCTTCATTACTGTATGACCAGTTGGTATCAAAGTGCTAGTCTAAGAGAATTCTTATAATATTTTGATCCTTTTAGCACAGTCGCACAGTCTTACGCCAAGCAAACGATAAGGAATTATCCATGATTATATGGTATATATTTTTGAAGAATTTTTATATAGGTATCTCCGATATTAATCAGATCTCAAATTTTGATCGAAAGAATTACTAGAATAAAAACGTTTAACGTAGTCAAACTTAGCAAGACAACCACTGACAAACAACAACGCAACTTTTTCTAATCGACTTTGATTATGTTTTGAAAAATGTAGAACAATATTGGTTTTTTATATATCGAGTGTTATTAAAGTCTTCCCCAAAAATGTTTTCATCTGTAAAATGAAAAGAAGTTAGGTAAATTTCAACCAACAAAGTTATTTCAAGGGAGTACTACACACGACACAGACTTAGTTTAAAGCGACTGAATCCACAAACGTACATGACGAGAATCATCCAAAACGAAACCATTATCGTATGTCATTTTCTATACTAATAAAAATTATTTCATAAGATAAATTCAACCCTCGAAGCGACGAAACAAAAGAAATGAGCAATTGATGCTAGTCATGCAATTTACATTGACGTGAAAAATGTCAGGTAATTAATTTAAAAAAAAGTTCTAAATAGTGTAGCAAAACGAAAAAATGGTGGAACGTCTGAGTGGTACCTCGAAGCACCAATCGATTCGAAAAAGATCCGAGGCACGTGAAATTATTCCGCCAGTCCACAGTTCATAAAATTTCGAGAGGAGCGTCCTTACTATCAGGTATAACAAAGGTGAGGGGAAGTTAATAAATTGCAGCTACGATTCAGTCCGAGCATCAGAAAGGTAGTCCTTGTAGAAACCATTTTTCAAAAAGGATCCTATCTCATCGGAGCATCCTTTGATCCTATTGCGCCATTCAATGTATCGAGAGACACCTTCGGCAAAATATTGTTCCAGTCGGTTTTTATCCTGGACAATCTCTCCGATGTCCTTTTTTTCTGGTTTCAATGTTTCCATCGGTTTGGTTTTGAGGTAATTGTAAGGACGAATGGATCTTATTTGTGTCCGCTGGCTTTTCTGTGTTCGGATTGTGTCCAAAGGAAGTCAAAACATTTTGACATACGATTGTCGGCAAATTGGCAAACAAATTGTCAATGGGCAGTTTGGTAAGATTACCTGAATTGGACGCGATTACTTTTGTGCATTAGCTTCGTGGGTGTCCTTTGATGATTATATGGAGTAGTTGGTGTAGGTTTTTGAAAAGTTATAGTTTGTTCAATAGTGGCATTTAGAATGTGAAGAAAATAAAGTGAAGCACTACCTCAGTCAGTGTTGAAAAACTAAGGCATCTAACTACAACGCCAGCGAAGTTCTCAAAAAGTAACCCAAGCTTTTTTCTTGATAAATTTTTATTAAACGCATTTCTATCAAATCTTGGAAATTTCTTAAGAAAATTTATTAAATTTCTTTGTGGTCATGCACATTTGTATAGTCTCCGATGAAAATTAAAACTTAACCTTGAGTAATTTCACACGTTTGACCACCAGCAATTAATTAACATAAGCTGCTAGATCTTACGGATTCAATTCTAGAAGATGCTTTATAGCTACATTTTAATACACCCACTCCCTTTCATCAAATAATTATTTATTTAAATTTCGTTAATTAACTCGATTTTTCTAAGTTGGTGGAATAATCAAATCAAAATGCATATCAAATGGTGTGTGATCGAAATGGATATTTACTGACCGGGGAATTTTATAGAATATTCATCTCACATAATTTATTTAGACGGAAGCAAGCCTTGCAGTATTTTTATTTTGGTTATCTAAATCCAAAGATATATGTACATATGTATAATATTTATCTTTTTTAGAATATCAGAAAACCGTTGCTCTTCTCTTTAAGTACGAAACTTATATCCGGGATAACACAATATTCTGAATAAAAATAATAAACAATCTTTAGTTAAAATTGAACAGCATTGATACGTAGTAACGTTCCAAATAGCTTCCTGGGTATTCTTTCGGTAACTTTACCTAAACCACTTGTCAACATTTCTCGTTCGAGAGCGGAAGTTCATTAAGTAGGTACGTTCGTACCCCACACATACCCCCAACGTATTTATGAGCACAAGGGCTGAGATTTTTACAGGAGAGCAGAAGTTCATTGAGTGATATTTATGAGTTGTCCTAAAAGATATGACGGAATTCGTAAAACTACACATCTACTTACTTACAGCATCAAAAATTCTGAAAGTGGTTTACAGGCGCAGAAATAAATTAATTTTCATATTTCGGCAGATATAAGGAATATGAAAAAATTCGTAAAAATATATACACATCCTTTTTATTGAAAATTTCTATATCGCGCTTCCGTTCGGCATGCAAATATTACCTTTTTTTTTGCTTAAAGTTCTTTTTTTTAAATGTAGGTACCTACTAAATATATTTAAAAAGTTTTGTTCTACCCTGCATCTTTTCTGTATGATAGGGAAGGGCTTATTGTGATTAACTTAATGAAATAAATATTTCTTGAGATATAAAATTGATTTTCCTTAAAAAAAATTAGACCCTTCGTCCTTGCTTCACCTCTGCTCAGTATACACTTATATTCGGAAATTAGTCAATCTGCTTTGAGTGAGTATTCCAAACGCCTTACGTACTTCCCCCTCTTATCCTGTTTCTCAATCCTGTGACTCGTTGAAGAGCTTACCTACTAAATTTTAAATTTAGCATCAGCTAAAGGGTGTGTATGCTTTGAACCTTCAAACACCTTTCTGTACGAAATACAAGTCTATCTAAGCGACGCGATTAGAGCGATGCGATATCATTGTAACTGGCTACACTCACTAACATGTGTCACATCTACCACAAACAAATTGTTTACGAGTAAAATATTGTTTACAAAGTATTACTATAAAATTAGCGCTGGTTACTGACCCTAAATCTTAAAAAAAACAGCCAAATGTGTATAAAGCCATATGTGTTACGTGAGTATGTTAACAATAATATCTGCCCAACGTAATTTACAACATCGAAAATTCGTCTAAAAACACTTCCTCACAAAAACTACGAGTTGGTACCTATGTACGTATCCTTCACTTCAAAGAACTCGTAAAACGTTAATTTTCTATATAAAAACCTCACTTAGTTAATTCGAAAATAATTAATCGCCGATTAAGTCCAAAATGAAAACAAGGCCGACAAGGTGTGAGAGGTATATTTGATAGGTTTGAGATCATTAAATTTTAAACGAGAACTCGAAAGGGTCTAGGCTAGTTTAAATTTTATGAAAACCGATTTCTATGAAATAATAAAATGGCGTCATACTCCATATTGTTGCTGGTCGCGCGTCATTAAACTCGGTTCAGTTTATTTCAATTTACTTTGAAGTTATGCTTGAACTGCGGCGTTTTTTATGTTTTCCATCCCAAAATTCAACGGAAACCCCGTAAACGAAACACTTCCAAATGTGTAAAAGTCCAATGTCGCAAAGGGACTGGAAGAGTGCTGTAGCAGGTTGGTAATTATATTTGCATCTATTTCTCGTTGGAAGAGTGTCATACTTAGGGTCCATATGTTGTCATATTTTTTTTAAACTCAACTCGTATCACGTTGAAAATTGTACTTTACTCGTTTATTGGAAAAGTTTAGGGGCCTCCTGTAAACTTTTTGAGCACGGTATTTCCTCTGGTGCGACATATTGCACATAAAAAATACGCTACGCAAGATGAAGCATCCCCCACGCAATTACTCGTTATATTAGACCAAAGTTATTTGCTTTCAACACGGCGACATCTTGATATCGACCATTGAGAGTCCACAAATTGCGATTTGTCTTGGATTTATGGCAATCCAGGAAACAAAATGAGGCCATCTTTATCATTTCTTGCTTGAGCATAGGTAAGTACTCGAGTATCTGTGACTTTTACCCACGACTCACACTATCTACATACTTACGAGTATTGCGACAATTAAGGTTAGAACAGCATTTCTTAAGCTCATTAAGTAACACACAATCTCCGGCGTTAAAGTGTTAATAATGTTGGTAATTGTATGGTTTATAGCAGTTTAGTTTATGAGAGCTCTTTTATAGTAGATACTACTAAGCAATCTTTCACTCTAATGACACGTAATTATTATTAATTAAGGTAATTGGAAAAGTGTTGGTATGCGAGGTGAACTGAAAACTATAATACGAGCTGCAGCGAAGAGTTAAATGAGCTCATACCTGATGGCGAATGTAATAATTACTTAGTGCTTCATAATTCTGATTGATTACCTACATACTCAGAGCATGGAAAGACGGCTTTTAGTTTTAATTTCTAATTGTTTTTTTTTACTATTGTCGCTCTTTCTTACTTCTTTTTCCAGCCCTGGCTGCATTATATTCTCCATACAACTTAAGTATATAAGCAGTACGCTAACCAGTCTTGTTAACTGTTTACTTATATCCTCAAGCATTACAACTCTTTCTTTGCAAAAAACATGTTCCAGCCGCTAATTGTAACCTCATAAACACAGACTTGGATTGATGTAAGAATATTTCAACCTGATTCTCTTTACTTCCCTTACTAATGTCCTCCATATAAGTTCTTATCCAAGTTCAAAATACGTTGCCACTGCACCGTTCCACCCTCTCTCTTTTGCCAGAATTGGGGCACGCCTTACTTATGAAATGGATAAGTATAGTTCTTCAAAATCGAGTCGCTATCGCATTAGTTTAAATCGAAATTCAACCTTAATAAATTTTATGACCTGTAAGTACTGTTATAATATTATCAGGCTCAAAACCAATATATTACAAGTCTCTGAAAATTCATAATTATTATATTAAATATATAAATATATCTATTATATTAAAAAAATAACTCCAAAATACCAAGCCGCCAAAATTGTAATTAAATCAAAAAGATATCATCCTCCGGATTATGTCTGAGATTGACGACGTCACACGGTGCACTGTGAATAGCCTACATATAGATAACAGCAGGTAGGACAGTGTCCTAAGCTCCAACTTAACGGACTTATAGTGTTTTAACCTGCGATCCGTGTGTGGTCAACGCGTCTCACAAAAACCACTTTGTGTCCCGATTTGTGTTCATTTGCTGCCTAAAATGCGGTCAGTTAGCTGTCAAAACATTTCGATTTATGTTCCTATAGAGAAATAAATGAAAGAAGGATGCCGCACTGGACCAAAGGATGTACAGAAAATTGAAAAGAAATTTTTTTTTTCTTTTTGGTGCACAGTGTTTAGATGTTGAGATGGTTGGGTGTTATCTCATCTCATTCCTCAACGAGTCCCGTAATTCCATTGTACTCAATGCCCAGTGTCCATAAGACACTTCCTTCGGGACCACTTTATATCGTTGATAGGAGGACAGGTAATTTTGTGTGTGTGTTTTTTTTATAAAGTGGACATGAAATCGGCGATAGGACAAAATACGGATATAATTTATAACATGACCGTTTAGGCTGTCAAGGGGATAGAAATTGATGCCGCCAAACAACAATTTTTATTCACTAAATAAAGAGGAAGAGATGATTGCTTCGAGCAGTGCAGAGCACAGTAACTTCTACTAGTGGTGCAAAAAAAAAAAATAGTGTAAATATAAAAACCAAAATGGTGGACTGGAATGTAAATACAGTAGAACTTGCAGAAATGACCACCTTCATATGTTGACCACTTGCCTATAGTGGCCATTTTTTACAGGCCCGATGTAAATTACCGACTTTCCATACACTTTTCGTTTTGTATTGTGACCACTATTTAGCCAATATTTACGTATCACATACGTGTGGAGTACCTACATCCTATAATGTAGCTTAACAATTTTACGTCATATACTAATCAAGACACAAATGTTGCAAAATGCAAAATGAGGCTGAAATAAATGAAGCACGAAGCTTACTATCGAGATTGTGTTCTGCATAAATGCATAAAAAGATACACCTGTTATATTGGTAATGTTGATTTATTATTATAGTAGCTAAGACCATCAGCTGTATGATAAATAGTAAAACATGTTGTACTTAAATATAAATTTAAATTAATGTTGATTTAAATTACATACATTATACTGTACTAAATTATTTTTATAATTAATCTGACCACTCGTTTAAAGTGACCACTTTTGCAGTCCCTTGGGTGGTCACTATATAGAGGTTCTACTGTAATTGACTCTCGTCATTGCAATTTATGTTTTTTCATCATCGCGTTCCATTCGCAGAAAAGTTCGAGTATTTCTGAAACTACTTCCACAAATAACTGCAAGACTACCTAAATTTATGAAACACAAATCTTTTCTGTTTTTAGTAGGAGCTCAAAGAAGTTTAAACCTGAAACGTGCTAAAAAGGTTCAAAGTAGCAATTTTCTTTAACCGATCACAATACTTTACTATTATATATTTGACGATAACTGTATTTGACTGCATTTGCCAGCATATATATTTTCTAATATATTTTGGTATATAGTGTAATACCTTATAAAGTGTTTTGACTGACAAATGGAGTCAGATAGTGAAATCTTCAAAATTTTGTTTTTCAAATTTTTTTTCCTATTTTGAAATTTGGCTGAACTTTGTCAAATGTTTTTGTCAAATATTTGACAGCATGGCATGCAATGTAACACTAGCTTAAGGATGCTGCAAATCCAACTAATACGCTTAGGTTCATTTAATCTGAAAATACAATATGAACATGCAAATTCCCTAGTCACAATACTCAGATCAAATTTCATATCTATCCCCAATAAATCCTCCATCAGTCTCACAAACTTTCAACATTTCCAACCTTTAATTTGCCCTTTCTCAACCTCGCAAAATCGTATACCGTCGCAACGAACCTTCGGGCACTAAACGCGCCATAAACTTCCCCACATAAGATTAATCGGATTTAATTCAATCGAAATGGCAAGAAAGCATTTCACACTTTGATTTTGCGCGATTCGTGCTTGCCGCCATCAAATAATGTGGAATTCTTACGAGGCACGAACACCTACAAATCTCCGAAACGAATAACGAACAGACGAATTTATCATATTCCTAACGAACACAGCGGCTATACAAGGAAAACCTTAAAAAAAAAAAATTGCTTAATTACAAGTCGTATGGCAAACGAAAACATGCCCCGATCATTTATATTCACCTGAATATTGTTGGAATATTTTATAGAAATGAAGAACATTATAAGCCCTCCTTTTGCACCAACAATAAACGCAACATCGATAAATGCCAGAATTCGAAAAGCTATACAACGGCCACGGCAATCTACCCAATATAACAAAGTATAACATAAGACATTAAACATTTACGGGGCAATAGCACGACCGGCTTAAAGGTAATCGTTGTAATAATCGTAATAATAATAAAAATATCGATTGCATCACAAACACATAAATTAGGCGCAGAGCTCCGGAATGGCAGAATCAGCTAGAAGGCTATAATAACAACAGCCTTAACAACAACAAACTCCGCCGAATAAATAAGTTATAAATAATAACCGGCGAGTACTAAATCAAAAGTTATCAGTACAACAGTAGATTATGGTGGAGAGGAAAAAGGGTTTATAACAACTTCAGAGCAAAATGGAAATGCCGGGCTCTGATTCTAGCCAGGGATTGCACCGGGGCTCTGCCCTTTTTTCGTTTCGATCGCATTTAGATACACCGGACGGAGTACTGCAATTTTATGAAAACTAAATACATATTATGAAAGTGTGATATGAGTACCAGTTATGTAACCTGGTCGAATGTTTACGGGCTGACTCTTATTTTCGAATATTGTTCACATAAAAGTAATTCTTTTATGAATTTTTTTGAAAATAAAATAAATAAAACCCTACAAAACAAGCATATTCATTAAAAAATTCTTTATTATTAATAATAATAAAGTAAAATAGCTATAATGATAATTAAAAAAAAATCCCGAAATAAGGTAAAATCATTATATTTTTATCGCAAAATTCATACCTATAAAAAGTGTGAAATAGATACTTATTTTAACAGGTTGGAGCTACATATGTAACTATGGATATACAGCTTTCTAACTGACTACCTAATCAACAAATTTACTAGCATTGTCTGGTTTTAAGTATCTACCTAAATTGTGAAAATAAATTTAATTTAATTGAATTGAGATAGGTATTATTATACATAATTCTATAAAATCTTCCTTATAAATAACGTTCCAAATAGCCTAGAGTAGATTATTCTTTGGGTCGTCAGTCACACAATAACCTACACTTCATCTTAGCATTAAACGCGTTCCGGACTTCTACACAAACATAAGAAATTCCCACCAAGTCTGTTGGCAGATTTTTTGAATTTGCTTACGTGTTTTTTTAATAAAAGTTTCAATAAAAGTAAGAGCGAATTCGCTCTCATTAAACCTCAAATATTTTTTGGAATTCGTAGAAACTTCGATATGCCATTAAACAGACCTAAGTAATGCATCGGAATTCTTGAAAATGTACACAAACGCTTTACACCACCCTAAGGCGCTGTACACATTGCATACGACCGAATGAATTTTCCGATCCGATTTTTCGTTTTTCGACCTATTGAGAAATCTTTAGTTATTGAAAAATTAGTTATAATCGTAAATTATAACATTTTTAAAAATATTATGAAAGAAAATCTTCAGGAATTTGTAGTTTTAATTGATAATAAAAAGAAAAATGAATCCGTCGTACGACTAAAAATATTCGTACCGACAAAAGGACTTTTATTGAATATTATCAATCAAAATCTTAAAAATAAAAATATTCTTAAAAATGCTATTATTAACGATTTAAACCAATTTTCTAATATCAGAAAATTTTACATTAAGCGGAAAAACGAAAATTCGTATCGGAAAATTCGTTCGGTCGTGTGCAATGTGTACAGGGTTGGATATTGTTCAACTTAAAGAAACGACTCTTATACAAAGAGCCCACATAAGTCAAATTAATTTGATAACTCGTCATCTCTAAAAGATATTACGAAATTCGTGAAAATATGAAGAAGATTACCTTTTCACGAACATTTTTTTTTCTCAACTTCTGAACGCCAATGATAGATAACCTGAAGTTTTTTTTTGTTTTAAGCTCTAGTAACACATATTCATATATGCACTTAGTTTAAACTTTCTAGCATAAGCCGATTTGGAGATATAAATAACCACCTACCCACCCCGTACCTTCCTTCCTCTATAAAATTTTTGTTTTTAAGATGTCTCTGTAGTGGCTCTATATAGTCGAAATTTTTTAGCTTTCAATCCTTTGCGGTTTTCAAGAAATAAACATCAGAATTTTTTCGTTTCCACCGTCTCCCACTTTCACCCACCATCACCCCCTAATTCTCTTTCTCTGCTAAAAGTCTACTGGGCCTAAGTCCTGTAAAATTTGCAAGATCAGATAGGACATGGTTTTGAAAATTTTGAAATTAGTGATACTAGCGACCATAAAAATTTCAACCTAATATCTCAACGGGTTTGTGAGCTACGCCCCTTCAAACGCTTTTACGTACAGACGGACAGACGTATAATTTTTCACCCTTTTTTGTGGATATACAAAATTTTAGGGTAGTAAATTATTTTTGAATTTTAGTTCGATCACAATGCTTTATTGTTAAAAATCAATAAAGTAAAAATAGTTGTCGTTATTTCTTAAAAACCATTGACTGTATACATTATAAAAAGAAATAGGTTAAGGAACTTACTTTGACAATAGTATGCGCAAATATCTGCGCAATATTTCCAAAACTTGTTCTAAGTCCCCGATTTTATATCTCTTAATTATGAATTAGGTAGGTACATGCCTACATCTTTCAATTATTTTCAGTTCGGAGCCGCAATTCATCACTAACATCAAATGTACGAGGATATCGTACAATGAGTCAAATCAATTCAAACAAATTTTACAACATAACCTACAATAGACAACATGGCTTCATCGGCCATTGTTGTTCGAAGTAACACTTAGGATTCCCATCTCTTAACCACCGCCCTCCAATAGAAATGCCGACATAATTCCGATACGATGTGATGCGATGCGGTGCGGAACCGACAAGAAATAAGAAATGGATACGATAGAGCGAATCGATCCAAACATTTTAATTAACCCGCGATGACTTGACTCGATTTCGGTTAATTTCAAGAGACACAAAATGCCGGATGAACGGGCTGTTTTCTTATTATTTTATTGTGAATCACACGCTTGAAGCGCAGCAGGTAACGCTCGCAACGCACCGTAATGATGAGAGTGCGTGGCGAATTGTAAATTTGTAGAAGTTCGCACTATAATATGTTTTGTCTGAGACGCGGTAAAAAGTGTGGGAAAAATTCTTTTATTAAGTGAAGTTTAAACTTTTAATCGATTTTCTTCGAGGAATTTAATTTCCGCTTTACATAAGTTTTTGGAAACTTGGGGCTGGGCTTGGACGTGATTCCGATTCGAAAGTTAAGAAAAAGGGGTGATAATTTTCGGTGATTCAAAATTGAAGCGAGAAAAAGTAATTTTACAAGCAATAAATGATGCTTTGAGACACGGTATAAGGTATTCGAAGTGAGCTACATAATTAAAAGTCAATTTGGGTTTCTTTCAAAATGGAACGTGGTTCCGTTTTAAGGCTGACACCAAAATCTAATTTAATTAAGTTGGGTACAGCCAGAAATCCCACAATGTTTAAATAAAATTAACAACCATCGATTACCTTGTTGTATGTGTATTTTCCTTATTTAGGTATTTATGCAAATTCAAAATTCAAAAATGATTACTTTTCGTAAAATAGAAAATTTACAAGTAAGTAGTAAGAAATTATACTTAAAAAATATCACTTAATAACTACACAATTAAATTATTTTGGAACAGATTTTTAGGCGAGTTTCTATATACCCTGATAAATTAACAAAAAATGCCATTTCTAATCAGAACTAAGAAATATGTCGGAATTCGTGAAAACATATACAATTGCTTTACATCCAGTAAGGTTAGAATATCGTAAAAGTTGGAAATAATATTTAGGCGCTTGTATAAAGAGCCCAAAGAAACATTATTAATTAAATTTTTTGACTGACCTAAGAGATATGACGAAATTTTTACAAACGAATACAACCTTTTTTCAGAACATTTTTTCCCTACTACTGATCCCTAAATTAATTTCTGGTACATATACATATACATTGCAACTTTCAACTTGCTACTACAAACCGTTTCTAAGATGTACGAAAAAAAACCTTACCTTGTTACTCCTAACGAAATATTAAACCAGTTTCAGCAGTTCTTGAGAAACAAAAATCGGAACTATTTCATTTCCAGCCTCCATTCTCCCTCTCCTCCTCCCCCTCCTTCCCTTACCTATTCTTGGGATTTGCATGGACTTACTCCTGTAAAAAAAATTAAGATTAGATTTGAAATACTTATAGTTTTTCAGAAATACAAAATAAATTTTAAGTTTTAACCTTATAGCATGAACCGTTCAGAAGATGTGGGTTTTGGAATGTGTTGATATGAGCTTTCGAACGTTTAGTACGTAACATTTTCGTCAAAGCCTCTCCATCCAAATGGAAAATTGTAAAATTAATCCACAACTCCATATTAATCATAAGTTACAAATTCTTTGTATAAGTGGCTTTTGACGATTCCCCAACCTCGCCTCAACCTCGCCTACACTTTGAGAAGTGTAGTGTGAGACTACACTTCTCAAAGTGTCTCACACTACACTTTTCAAAGTGTAGCCACTTAAAGGATTTCATCCTTTCACTGAAAAATTTGATCTTTATACTTCTAAGGGCTTGGAAGCTGCAAGCAAGTGCAAGTGTAAAAATTCAAATATAACTAATAAATAAACAGTATAAACAAAATAGAAATAATAAAAATAAACTATTAAAAAAAATCAAACACATACCAAAATAGAAAATAAGTAAACTTTATTCAATTTTCAACCTCAGTTGAAATTAAAGCCGATATTTTTATAGTTATGTTTTCAGGTATCTTTACCTCAATTGTTTTCAATACTGTTGACAAATTAACGCATCGTGATCTTTATCGTGAGATCTTTCACTCCCCTGCTCTACCAAATTTGTTTGCGGTTAATTATTTAATACATTTAAGGGAGAAAGGTGCACATTAATCTTATCTCCAAATCTTATTCAACTCCAGTTATACTTGTAATATACTCGTAATAGTATCGAAAATGTAACAGCATTATACCAAGAGCTATGTATTCAGAAATCTGATAACCAATTGTAGAGAATCATTTTTCGCCAAAAGTAAATAATTTTTTTTAAACATAAAGAATTTATTAGATTTCTTCGAAAGAATAGAAATAAAATTCAATAATCTATATATATAAAAATCAATCTTATTTCAATAGTCTAGCAATTATTTTTACATGGGAACGTTCGCAAAAAGAAAATTTACTTCGCAGAATTTCCAACAGTCAAATTCACTCATTATAATTTAATTGATCGCCATCGTCTTTAATGGCGACTAATTTCAAACAAAATGTGACGAGGAAAACGTTGAGTAGTAAACATTAGTGGCAAGTAAGTAGTGGCAAAACCTGGGCTTAAGTGTACCACCAAAAACAATGCATATGCGAAATAAGCGCACTGGTATGTATCTACCTAGCTCCGATCTTCTTCCATATGACTTCAGTAAATTTTTCTATTTTTATCTAATATCCCATGCACTTTACTGCTAGTAGCCCCATTTCGCCAATTTATATCGACTAGAGTAACTACTATAAATTACATCTTTTTATACCAGATGTATGTATTGCATTCAGCCAACTTTTGCCGACTAGAGTAACTAAATTACGTCTTTTTATTTCAGATGCATGTACGAGTATATCCCATGCATTTTATTGCTAGTAGCGCCATTCCGCCAACTTATGTTGACTAGAGTAACTAAATTACATCTTTTAATATCAGATGCCGGTGGTCAATAAATATGAAAAGGAATTTTAATGAAAAGACCAAATGGCTTAAGGAGTATAATGCGCGCGGCTAGCCATACGTATAGTGACTGTAATTCTATTTTACTTAGTCTTCTCTCCTTCAAACGCCATCAACTTCATTCAAACTAGACATGAAACGAAAAACCGTCATAGCCAAAGATAGTGTTAAACAGCTTTGCTAAATTCCCATTTCATATTCCATTAAGTATTTAATTCTTCAGGCGTTATTATAATATGTTAGTCGACTGATTCATCGAAAAGATATTTTCTTAAAGCAGTTATTTTTTTTAGTATCCAATCTCTTATATTTAATGTAAGCCATTTCTATAAATCTTTTGAGGAGGGAAAAAAAATTATATTGCTATATAAATGGCGACAACAACTTTTAATGAAGTCGACTAATTTTTTTTATTTCAAATCGTTAATTAGTGGCAAAACACGTCTCGCTGGTGTTGTTCATTTACGAGACGAGGCTAGGCAGATTATAAAAGTACCCTTCTCATTAATAAAAAATAAATAAAACAACAAGAAAATGAAGACCTTAAATGTTTATATTGCTATTGCTGGAATTTTATATTATAGTATAAATCTCGACTCGTTAATTTACCAGTCAGGTCACAACTCACTTCATTAACTCTGTCCGAATTCGAATGTTGGAAATTAATTCCACGATGTTTGCTTAATTCCGAGAAGAACGTGCAGAAGAAACGGTTTGGATTCGGTATTTTATGAGGATGATGATGATGATGCCTATATAAACTGCTTTACCTACACAACAAGATCAGGATTGGAGGATCGCGACCCGTTTCGACTTTTTTTTTGGGACGAAAAGAAAATGGTCAAAACTGCTCAGAAATGGACAAGAAAGCGATGAATCAATTTCGACGGACTTGATTTTTTTTCCTTGGACTTGTTCGCTTTGTTTTATCATCGCTGACAAACCAAAGGAAGATCCAGTCTTAAACGCAATTAATAACATAATAAATAAATTCGAAATGGCCTTCTAGTGTATCCATCTGCATTTTCGGTATTCAACGAACCCAGCCAATAAGCAAGGGGTCCGATTTTTTGTTGTTCTCGATCTTCGAATTAATCCACGAATTCCAGGCGAGCACAGCACCCATACTCAAAATGTTGTTCTTAAGGTGATTAGAGAAGAAGACGAAGACGCGCACAACTGGATCGTTTTATTTTCTTCAAGTTTTTTTTTCGGGTTCGGTAAGAGGAGGGCTAAAAACAAAAGGTTTTGAACCAAAAACCGATTTCAAACAACACCAGCCGTAAGAACCGTCAAACTATTGCGATGTAAACACAAACGAGATGCGCACCCAAACAATTGTGGCGGCCATCTTGAATAATAAGTTTTTTTTAAGATCTTCAGGCCCTTCATCTTCATTCGTTCGCTCATCTCTTGTGGCGTTGTTTTTGTTCATTCGATCAGAACAGAACAGAACGTTAATTAACTTTATATATGTATATATCTATTATTATGAAGTCATCTTTGTTCATTTTTTTTTTTCATTTAGGTTCTAAGTCGATTGCGGACATACGAAAAGCGAACCTTAAATAAATGTATTCGGAAAAATAGAAGAATGAAGAAAATCGTTTCAATTCGAAATACATAATTTGGAATTGAAAATTAAGATGAGTGCGGTTTCGAAGCAGAGGCATTAAATCATGTCGGACGAAACACGAAAAATAACGATAAGTAACAGCCGGATGCCGGACACCGTCAAAAAAGCCGAAACAAAGAGCTAAGAGCCGCCCAAAGAAGATAGCGAAGACAGGTACGGAATTTTTGCTCTCTGTGCTTTGGGGAATGAAGAAATCCAAACGGAAAAAAATTTGCTGTTTTACCTGTAATTTGTTGCGATCAAATCAGTGCTTTAATTTCTTATTTGGAAAGAATATTAGAATTTTATTTTATTTTTTTTTCAACGTAAGCATTTTTGGTTTTGGCGAGACAGGTAGGCATGTAGTTAGGTAGGTACGTGAATGATTTGATTGATTTTTGATTTTTTTATATACTGTTTCCAAAAGGCTAATATGTATTATTCCCAATTTCGAGCAAAGTGCAACGTGAATCCAAAACGCAAAAGAACGTTTAAAAAGACTTTATTTGATTTTCGATTTTTTTTTTAAATCGTGTAGATTAATAAGTATTATATCTGGATCACTCATCCAAGAAATGTTATTGGAAATTTGCAATGGTATTAGAAGTAATCATTTTCAGGTCAGCAATGGAGGATGACTTGAACACCGATGTTGATTACAACGTTGCTGCGAATTAAAAATCTTCATTTTTTGACATAGTGAAAGATCTGGTGCATAAAGGTTCCTACACACTGACGCGATTGATTCGCTGACGCTGCGATTATTTTGCAGCGGTACACTCGCCTTCATTCATTTACATGGTAACTAATGAGAATGACCGCACAGCTGCAAAATAATCGCAGCGTCAGCGAATAAATCGCGTCAGTGTGTGGGAACCTTAATGATAAAAATCGCGTAATAGTCTTCATAGTCCATAATAGCCTTTATCGTTGTAATAAGAGAAGTCACGAGTCATAATTTATACATTAAAATCCCGTGTGGACAATTCGAATTTCGGAATATTATGTACACAAAAAGACCATTGAAGCCCATTTGTTACCTTATCGGACTTAAGAAATATGACGAATTGTTAAAACGTCTACAAACCCATTACATCCCCAATTGGATATTGAATATTCAAAAATCTTGAAAGAAGTTAATAAATAAACATGGACGAGAAAGTAGAAACCAATTCAATTTCTCATCACTTCTAAAAGAAATTACGGAATTCGTGAAAATATATTCTTTTTAGGTGCTGAAAAGGGAATGGTATATATATACCTCTTCATCGAATTTCAAAAAATCCTGATCCGATTTATAGTTAACCAGATAACGAAAATTTAATTAATTTCTGTCAACTATGTCAACATCTTTTTAAAATAGTATGCGCATTTCTTATGTAAATTTCAACCACCATCAGTTATCCTGCTGCCTTTGGAGTAGATATTTCCATTTTTTGTCAAAAATTTAATTCAGATAATATCATTTTAACCAGATGAGTAATCGATGCAAATAATAACAAGGCCATAAACTTTTCGATTTTATGGTAATATTAAAGCCAGACACTATCAGCAGGAGTCATCCCATTTCTGATTTCGTTCATTCTTTTCGCCATAAGTTCAAAACTTAATTCCACAGAAAGGCCGTGCATACAATGAAAACAATTTTTCGCCAATCTGCAACAAAGAAATGATTTAAAATCAATTCAAATAACTTCTCATCCAGAACATCACAACAGTTCGCTTTTCTAATAAAAAAAAATCCTCAATCCGTCCGTCCGTCCGGCCTGTATAGCACCTTAACAATCCATTCACTTTAGCTACGGCCGCAGCAACATAATTGTATCTATTTTATATTCGTCATTCATCAAAAGATCTATCTTCGGTTTTAAGTTTCAATTACAACGTGCGGCGCAACGTTCGCCTTAATCGTCCGGACGTTGAAACTTTTTTAGAAAACTAACTCGTAAAAAAGTTGTTAAGTCGGACACATCTTACAAATCTTATAATCCGCCGCTTCAAAACGCGTCAATCCAATGGACCCAAAATGGTATTGAAATCTCAAAAAAAAATATAATTTTTTAAAAATCGGCAGCCAAAATTCAACCGAAAAAAAGAACCTCTTGCCAAAGAAATGTGAAATTAAATTAAATTAAATTATAAATCAATTATAGTTTGTCGGTGAAGGGGTCTAATGCCTTGCTAGTTCGTGTTTATTGTTGTCATGTTGATGTTGTTTTTTTTGGTCATCGTCTATCATCATAAGTTTATTGAGGTATTGAGACCGCAATCTTATATCGGTATGCCGCGCAATTTAAATTACACAATACAATTTACGACAGGTTGTAAATTTTCGACCATTTGGGAAGTATGGAAGAATTGGTGATGGCCTTCAAATTGATTTTCAGTGGCAATTTATTTAATACCTTTTGGATATAAAAATTTTATCTTCTCGCGCTGTATGATATTTCAATAATAGTCTGTTTTATATTGTAAATGGCAATAGAATTGTTAAGAAAATCTGGACCACTGCTATCGGCATAATCATAATAGTGCCCTTAGAGTGGACAAGAACTGTCACTTGTCCCCACCTGTATTACATTAATCTAAAAAGAAGTTCATATTTAAAAATGAATAAAAGAGAATGAATAATTTGTCTATACGTACCAATGTGGCTCAGTTATTTTGTAATTTAGGTTACCTAAAATATTTTGTCTCACTTCTTCTGGCATCAATAGATTAAATTTGGCTCGACGGACCTAAAAATTCTTCACAAAAATAATATTAGATACATATTTCTCTTCTGAATTTTAATTATAGATGCTAAGGCCGGTTTAAGTGACATTTTGAATCAATCATTCCAAAAGAGAAGCCTTAGTAGATACAAAATCAATTGCTGATAGTTTTACAGAATGATTATAATTTAGTTGTAATCAGTTAACGTTAGTTGTGTAGTAAAAATAAAATAAAAAAATACGAATAATAGATATCCTTGAAATTAGTTCATACACTGTTTGGTTATGATCAAGGGAGGTGATTTTAGTAGGTTAAAGGCCCACACTGGTGCGTTCCTCATAGTGTCTTTTGACCTTTTCACCTGCCCTTATAAGAAGGGATAACGAGTTTGTCCTTTATCCTTATATATCTCTTTTTTATTTTGAAGGTTATACTCGTACTGTTTTTCAAAACATATCAAAAAATTAACTTGGAATCTCAAGAGGATCGGGGTGAAAAAAAAATCTAATTAAATTATTAGAGAACTAAGCCAGTCTTAATTAAAAACCACTTCGATTTTTTTGACCCCGATCACCTAGAGGTCCCAAGTTAATTTTTTGGTATGTTTTGAAAAACAAGAAAAAAATTAAGGTATCTACGCTTTTAGCGATTCTTGATGAAATTACCCTTTTTACATAAAATAATTAAGAGCCACTGATGTTCTTCCCGATCCCATTGAGATCCCAAGTTAATTATTTGGTATGTTTTGGAAAACAGTATAACCTACATAATATAATAAACCAAAAAAAATATTAAAAGTATTTTGAGATATTAATGAATAAAGGATAAAATCGTTAAATTGAATTCCAATTATTTTTTTCACTAGTTCTTTTAGTACAAAAAAGAATCGAAGATGGTAAGGTCACAAATTTCGTCATTTTTGGCGATTCTAGATGGAATGACCCAACGGCACTCTGTTCAGTACTGAATGAATTAAGGTTTAGCGAAATTTCTTCAGTACTAGAAATGTTCTACCTCTCTATTTTTTCAACTAAGTCGTTAGCATAGCATTAATTTGTTTTCACTGTCCTTTGGCTATTTTAAACGACTTTGGTCTTAGGGCATAAAGTTAGCATTGTATTTTCTGTAATGAATGTGGACGTAAGTGGAACTATATACATAAATGCTTAGCCATTACTGAATTATGACTTAATGACGATCATGCTTATGATTGCATGTTCAGTTTAATGCAGCACAACAAATAATTACACACATTGGTGATGGAGTTTTTAAATCATAGAGCGCTAATAAAAAGCTTGAAATTATGTTTCCTATTCACAGGTAAGTGTTAAAGGTAAAATGCTAGCCGCGTAGCACTATTGTGCCTCTTGTAAGGTGGCTAAACAACATTTCACCATCTAATTTCGAAATTTATGCGTATTGTGACCTTAAGTCCTTCGGTCAAGAAGGCACGCCAAACTGTATGAGGTCCGGGGATCATTATTATTTGCTGCATAAGTATCTGCTATTAGAGCTAAAGAAGGATTCCCCCTATTTATTGGGATCTTGACGCCTATCAAAAGCGAACATTACGATGCCACTGACCTCGTTCCCATAAAACGTCAACAATAACAATTTTATTTGCAGCCAATCAACATATCCGCCATCGACGGACAGTGCAGCACAGACTGTAGTCCAGTGTCCGACTTAAAGTGCTGCAAATCGCATGTAAGTCCGTAAGTTCGACGAATGCATTTTTAATGAATTCTTCAAGCGCGTATATTGCTGCTGCCAAACTCCTTTCGTTAAAGGAAACGAGCGAAATTGCGGGGAGGAGCATCGGAAGAAATCAAGAAAATAACAAAGTTAAGTACACAAAAAAACAACAACAACACATCATAACGACCATTTCACATTAAAGAAACACACACAAGCGCGGAGGAAGAACCGCTCTGCAGTTTGCAGCGTTTCAAGAAAATTAAATGGAAATAAAATGCTCGACTTGTTCTTTAATGGCGAACGCGAAGCATTTTATTGAGTTGTAACCGCGAGCACAACTCGATTAAAGTGCATCTTCTGCACTGTGTGATGTGATCACATGGCACATGATGGGGCATTCTGCGGATGAGATCGGGGGGCAAAACTAGAAGGGTCGGTATTGGAGCCCTCGAGGTGACCATTGCCAAGTCGCGCTTCTCCAGACTCTGGAATTGCTGCCTTATCACTACGCAAACGACCGGCTTAAGACCGGGCTTAAGATTATCGCCATTTTGCAGTCGCCATCATCATCTAGGAAAACGTCGTAAGTCGCGAGAATGCGTCTCTAATTATCGCACGTATTGCCCAGGTAGTTAGCCGAGCGGGCGAAGTGATTATTGCCAGAAGACCGACTTCAGACGGAACGAGGCCCTCAGGAGAGCCTTCCCTTTGGGTCCTCTATTAAATTGAGTGGTTCGCATTTGGCCCCGAGTCCACTTTATCCGCGTATCGGCCAATCTGCAAGCTGCAATCGAAACAATCATTTTGCAATTTTACGGCAATCTTGCGAGGATGCAGACGCTTATAAGCGGCATTTTTTTGAAAATAATGCAACTAAAATAAGTGAAGTGTAGAAAATATGGCATCGTTCCGAAATTGCGATTAAGCGAATATTGGATCGATTTTAACAACTTCTGGGTGGCAGGTATTGCTACCAAAGAAGAAAGAGCTAATTAAATTTGTGAAAATATTGAAATTTACATTTAGTTGTCTGATTCCGAAATTAGTTCGCAATAATGAACTGTGTAAATGCGAACTAATGAGCTTACGTGTGTAATAAAGAGTAGAATTTTGTAGTTTATTGAATAAATCAAGCGGATTCATGAACTCGAATCCAATGCGAAGATGACTTAAGATCTCCCCAGTGTAATGTGGTCTGGAAACCCCGATTTTTTGGCCAAAATTAAAAACAAGTTTTACATTTTGTTGAAAAATTTATTTGTTTATCAAAAGTAACTTTACATGTGTAAATAACTTTAACTTTAATCTTTAATGAGGCAAATAAGCCACACCAGTTTCAACTAAATTTACATTGGGATGTAATAGTCAATTTGAATGTAATTTTAAATTTTTGGTCGATATATTTCATTTTTCAATCAGTAAATTTCAACTTCGAAAGCAGTAAATTCACCGTATATTCTCTTGAATTTACACTCTAGAGAAAAGTTTATAATGTATAGTCACTCTCTAAGGATACAGTTTATTTTACTTCTAATATTATTTCCCACTTACTTCCTCTTAATAAGGAATTCAGACCGCAATGAATTCTGGTTTTGCTGCAAAGGTTTGGTGCGAGCAGCCACTGTGCACGCCGAAGTCGTTTCATTTTCATTTCTGTAGAAAACAAAATGGAACGAATCGTTCAGTCTCGTGGGTTGGGTTTTCATCGTAAAATTCAAATACATAAGTAGAATTACACGAAAAAGATCATAATTTTTAATTCATAAAGAAACATAGTTAATTTTACACGAAATGTTGTGTAATTTTGTGAACCTTTTCATGAAAATTGTATGGTTCAATTGAAAAGTATAATATGAATAATTTATTAATATCAGTAATTTCGTGTAAAAGCCATTGAAATGTGTATTTACTTTGATTTGAAAAAATTTGATATATTGGAAACAGTAAACAGTGTGTGAATTCCCTTCCCTTTAAGGATGCCACTTAAATAATGTTTCACAGTTAAAGATAAACTACTTACTTGAAGTTTTTAAAAAATTTATTCACTTTTGTATTGTGTAACGAGGAACGGGTTTTTTGTTCACGGTAATTTAACTGAAGAGCGAGAGTACATTTGTGCTATTATAGTTACTATTATTATACTTTTTTTCTAGAATTACAATAGCCTATTTTATTACCTTTCAGACGAGAGTACATTTATTGGCGCTTTTAAAGCCATCTTTCTTAATAGAAACAATTTCACCAATTGAATAATTATTACATTTTTATACCCTTTTTTAGAAACACGTACGAATATTGGATTTAAATGAATTAAGACAACTTTAGGGCGCACTGAACGAAAAAGGTACGTTCGACCAGTTAAAATGTACATCATCATAATGAAAAATCATTGATTTTGATCCGATTCATTAACATTATGTAAAACTGTTCATCATTTTTCGGTCTGCTTTGGACTCACACAATAACACAAATAATGTTAAAATTCAAGAATGAACTATTCGTTCGCCACCAAAAAATCAATTCCATCTTTGTCATAATTTCATTTACGCGTACTTACTAGTATCTATCTAAATCTAAACTTCCAAACGTATTTAAATGTTGTTTTTTTTCGGCGTTTTCGATTCAAGCCCTCCCGGTAAATTCCACATAATTCATTCATTAGTTTTATGTTCCCAACTTATCACAGCAAGCATTTTTCTTTGGATCTCATTAAGCCACATCCCAAGCCCACCACAGTTCATAGTTTCGATAATTGTCCGATAGAACGTTTGCTTTCCCTTCCCGCACTCGGTTTAATTATGGAACCGAAAACACGCTTCACAACTCATTACCCATACCCGTGAGGATCAATTAAGAATTTCTGAAATTCTGAATACAATACCTTAAAAAACCACTCGTACTAGCGGGGGATTATAATGAGCGTCTATCGAAAGCGGCAGCACTTAACCTTCTGATTGAGGTACACGCTGATGGGGATATTAAAGGTAAGTAAGTGATTGTCGACGTTTTTCGGTATCGGTATCGTACCCGAACTCCCTAGCGCATTTGACTAGAAAATCAAATTAGGAGTTTCGTAAATAATTCATGGCTTCAAATTGGAAATGGGCTAATAAATTTGAAAATACAAAATGGCCGCCATCTGGTTATTAGTAAGGGTCGGTTTTCAAAGGTTGCACTATTTCTTGGTTGGTTTATTATTACGGTCGGATGTAGGGATTTATTTTACGATGGGATGGGTGAAATGAAAACCCTAATGAATACATTTAATGGGAACCGTGCACGATGTAATTACAACATTCAAGTATAATGTCCAGAGGGTACCTATGTATGTATACACATGTGAAGGAAGTAGGGGGGAACTGGTTGGACTGCCGCCACCCTCTGGGGTCTAGGAAACATTTCATATATCTATGGAAATAAAGCGCCCAAATAATCAACGGGATAGGGATGTTTGACTCTTGTTTTTGGGTTAATAGAGTCCATCAAATTATAGTCGGTATAATAACTGAATTAATTATGGAAATAATGAGCCGCAGACATGACATACAATAATTGAATGTTAGTTTGAAACGGCCGATTGCTATCTTTACTGTGAGCCACGGAGTATATTATTTGGTCAATGCTTTTTACTAATTCAATAATTTGAAAAGTAAATAAATATTTACCTCACTTCGTTTTGCCTGTGTTTTTTGGATGCCGGCCATGAAGGTGAGGGGGAGCAATTAGACAAAAAAGATTTGGAGACGTATTAAATAAATATTTGTTAATACCTATTTGTTATTAACATCATATCACATATCACATCATTTCATAGCAGAAATTTCTAAAAACCACCATCCTGTCGGATCAATTTGCTTACCAATAATAAAATAGTAATTCCTCCTCAGCTCCGTTGTTCGTATTATTTAGTTGCATTTATGATAGATAAACGGCAATTCCGATTATCGATACTTAGACAATACTGAAATTACAATAAATTTTTCAGCTGGTACAGTGTTATATATAAATTGTCTCTATTTTATTACTCTCCAATGTTCTTCTTCTTATCTTATCTTATCTGTCCTAAGCAATTGAATTCTTCATAGTTGTCAAGAATTATGGGTCAAGAGTTTCAAATTCATATAGTACCATCCGATACAGAATTGAACTGTGCGTAGGGATCTTTAAGAAAAATATATGGTTCCTAAAGTTCGTCGTAAAGAGGAAAATGATGGCTTTTAGAATTTTTCTAAATCGTGAAATTCAAAGTTTCAAGAAAAAAAGTTCATTGGGATTGAATTCTCCAATGGTTTGCCTCAAATAGCAAAATTCTTTCTTGAGCTTGAAATCAAAATTCCGCGATGAAATGAAAAAATGTCAATCATAGAGAGAAAACCAGTTCAGTTGTAGGAAATTAATTCAGAATTAAAATGTCTAATTTTAGAAACATCATTTATACAGTAGTGGTGGTAGGCTGGAAATAATAATACCATATTCAGGCAAGGTATCAGTTAAAAGGCCCGAAAAATGCCTCAATTTCAGGATTTTTTTTGATATAAAATAAATATATATGGAATAAACTAATAATGGAGGTTCAATTGCAGAATAAAAGTGAATTTAAAAAAAAAAAAATATTGCAAAATAGCGGTTCCAACTCCTATGACGTAAGGCCGCGATCGGCGTGAGTTGATGTTCGCGGTACCTTCTACAGCCTTGCCAAGTGATCTAAAACCAAAAATTCAAAAAGTTTATGAAACTAGATTAAATTTGCGGGGCCCCAACGTTTTCCGATTTTGAAAAAACGGCCTGAGACTAAAATGGCAGCTATTTGAAAAAAAAAATCACTTTTGTCACTCTTTTTTTGGCTTAAAAACTTAAATAGAAAAAAGTGGAATAAAAAATAAAAAAAACTCGAAGTTGGGGCCCCCAAATTTTGTTTCCTTTCTTTTAAGCTTTTATTCATTAAAATCGGTTCATTCGTTGAAGCTGTAGAATATACCGCGCGCCGCAAGTTTCGAGAAAAACACATGACGTTATAAAAAAATCGTATTGAATATCGGCCTACCGTTCAACGAATCGGTCTGTAACTCGTGAAAGACATTCAATATCGAAATATCTTTTTGTCCACGTATTCTCAATATGTTATAAGGATGAAGATTAGAAAAAAAGATACGTTACACTTGTAGTAAAAAATCCGAAAATCAAACAGAAGCCAGAACTCGAATTCTCAATTGAACTGTTATTATTAGTGTTGACTTCTTTGACTATCTGGCAGATATGTGAGTTTCCAATTCTGAATTAATTCTGCTTTCAGTAATGCATTTCAGTACCAGTTAATGCTTTTTAGAGAAAGCCATATTTTCTGGCCGAGTGTTGCAAAATAAATTTTTTGTAGGCAACAGTGGAGTACGTGGAGTAATCTGCCAATGGATTTTAGTGGTAAATTTGTAGTGAAGGTCCAGGGTGGTCGGCTAGGATTAAAATTTCATATCATAGGAAAAGTTTTTTAACTTAAATGTAAATAAGCGAGGGGAGAGTTGATACAAAAAAATTATTTGTTGCAGAAGACAATAGCCTACGAAAGTTTGTCAATTAAAATGATAGCCAAGATAGCCATAGATAGCCAAGATAGATAGCTCAGTGCGAAAGCAATACTTTTCGATTTTTATAACTCGAAAATACTTGAAACTGGAAATAACCAGGGCGTACGCAGGCTGTTGAGGCTTGGATGGTCAGAGCCACATTGGCTAAAAATTTTCTATTATAAAGTGTTCCCTTCTACAAAGAAATCCATAAATAAAGATTTTCCCTTTTTTCGAATAGAATCCTTTTTCCTAAGATCCGTACCTGTTTTTATCGTCTGTCGTCTAAGTCCAACTCAACTCCTCCTCCAACTGAATCAGTAAAAAAGAACATATGAATGTATATAAATTTGTGTATTAATGAATTCTAGAAGGAGCGGTACCCCCTAAAATGTCCTCAATGTTTTCACCATTTCTGAGCCCGGGATAAAATACAAAAGACTAATCTATAAATTATTTCTTACTTTCCATCCCTTAATAATTTAGGCTTACCGATTTTTTTTTGGGTACTACCTCCGTTGCGTCCCAAGTTCCCACACATCTCCGATTGCATTTTCCAGGTCTTCGAATGGAACCCGAAGGTAAGAATAATCGCTGGATGGCATATTTAAAATTATATTAAGATCCTATCGGCGGGATTGGATAGAATTGAGTTAAGGACAGGAGGAGTGCAGTTAAGATCTTGTTGATTGCGTCTGCAGTGCCGGTCGTAATTTTAAAACATTTCGTCGTTGTCATCGTTTTTCGTTTCCAGCAACTGTTCCAAGATCTCAAATTCCCCGGCTCCGAAGAGGTCTATAAATTTGTGTTAGTTCGATTTACGACGGATAAATGCCTTCGTCCTTTTCGTCAAGCCTCCCCGAACCTGTCAGCGGTAAAGAAGATAAGGTGCCGCAACCCACAACCAAAATCGCAATTTGTGGTCATGAAATGTTAATAAAAAGGATCAGGACAAAGGCTCCTTTGTTCGGGGACTCCCCGGCCGATTTTTGCAACAGGTTTTCGTTCCAATTTCCTCAATACTTTGAATTTTCTTGAGACGTTCGTGATTCTTCCTAAAGGGGATATTTAAATGAGCGCTCGATACCCTTCAAATGATCATTCTGTGTGCCATTTGCTCACCACCAATTGCAAAGAGAAATTAATTAAACATTGCCAAAACCGAAAATCAATTATCGAAGTCGAGAAGTGCATACGTGCGTGACTTTGGACACCCAAAACAATTATTCGATTTTGCGCTACCGTCAGAAAAATTCGACATTGCGTGTTTTACAACGTTTTCTTTCACTGACCGAATTACTCTGCCAGCTTGTTTTTTTTTGTTTTGAACGATTACTTCTAAATTTCAAAACGCTATAACTTTTCATTTCAGGGCTTGCGAGATTTGAAACATAGCTCAATCTGTTTCAAAATATCGACAGATTTAAAGATAATTTTTTCTTTTTTTTTCAGGTTGTGGTCACGCAACAGTACCTTCGCGCCCTTTCGCCTCATAGAGTCCTTCCTTCCCCTCTTCTCAATTTTCTCTCTCTCGATCCTGCCCACATAGGTGGAATTTATTCGTCACAAGTAAGACTAACTGCAGCGAAATGGTTTTGTCATGTGGTAAACTCGAAACTATGGAGGGCGAAAGTATGCGATGCGGTATCTTTTGTAACAAATTGGTTCGAGTATCTACTAAATGTTGACGAATGAAGTAACTACGCGAAACCCACCGGGAACCAGTTGTGCCAATAGTGCCAATACAAGCAACAAATAGCACTATGCAGGATCGAGAGAAAATTAATTGAGAGAGAGGAGGGAGGGAGATGAATATATTTTTAAGGGCGTCAGAGGAGCAAAGTGGCAATTCCATCGGCGTCCGATCGAATGCAAGGGGGGCCGCTGGAAAATTTTGAATTCCCATCGGCGTCCGGTAAAATTTGGGGGGGGGGGCATCCAGGCATTTTTGCCGATTTTACAAAAACTTAGAAGAGGAGAAGGACTCTATGAGGCGAAAGGGCGCGAAGGTACTAGTTGCGTTTGACCACAACCTGAAAAAAAGGAAAAAATTATCTTTAAATCCGTCGATATTTTGAAACAGATTGAGCTATGTTTCAAATCTCGCAAGCCTCATGAAAAGTTATAGCGTTTTGAAATTTAGAAGACTTAATCGTCGCCGTTCGACACAGTTTATTGGATGTTAAAGTGCGATTAATATAAATTAACACTTATTTTTATTTTAACCGAATTTTTCACTTGAAATCCCGGCGAATCCCCGGTATCAATTCCACAAATCAACCAAATTTACTTACCATCACTTCAGAAAGGGTAAAAAATACTTGCCGTTTGTTATTCAAATGTTTGTCAACTTGTTCGCAGGTTCGCAGGTGGAAACAAACCGTACAACGTTTTAAACAGATAACTTTTACTTACCAGTATGTGACAATAAAACTCGATGTTGTCTGTGAATCTGAGACCGATCGAATGAAGTTGGCAGCACTTTAAACGGCTTAGTTCATATCGAGTTACGCGATTGGTATAACGGCTGAATTTACAGAGGATACTTCATGCTGTCTGGCGGATTCCCCACTAGGCTGTGTCCTACGACGGCACGTGTGAAGGGAATGAATGGGCTGGCCGAAACTGGATAAGAGGAACTCTAGCTTCATCTTGCCTGTGGACAGAAAACATTTAGACAACATAGCTAGACACTATCCTTTTGGGAGACATGGCTTTAAATTGAAATAAAGCACAGAAAAATATTTTTAATATCCATGAAATTGGCTTTATTTGAAAGATAATTTTATGGCATTAATGTTTGAATATGATTTTAAGCATGTCGCCGCTGCGGCTGGCACGCACAGGGCGTAGTCTGGATGTCCAATTTTCACACACTCTTCGCAGTAAATCAGGCTGTATTTCGGTAATACCGCGTCGAATGTTGGCTTCCAAGTGCTCAATAGTTTCTGGTTTATCGGCGTAGACAAGAGATGCGTATCGTTTAGAGTAAACGTATTGCGAAAACGATTAATACTTTTTCGAATTAATCGCTCTGATGGACGATTATGAACACCATATTATGCACGTAATGCCCCGATCAGATTCTAGACTTGAACTATGGTTTTCAAAATAAATTTTAACAATTTCCAAATGTTGCTCCGGCGTGAGTCTATCCATGATGAACTTCCAAACCAAACTAACTCCAAATCAACCGAAAACTGTTAAATCGGCTGTCACGGAAAACAGTGCTACCAATTTAAAGTTCTAAACCATGAATAAAATACCCAATGATGCATGCTATCTAATTTTTTCGATTAGATTTTCGTCCATTTTACTTTAATATTTTAATAATAAAGTATTATTATTGATTTAAAAAAAAAAAAAAATTGCTACCCTAATAATTTTTTTTACGCGCTTTATGACTAATAAACACCAAAAAAGTAAAAAAAAAATTCAGTCCGTCTGTGCGCCGTACGCGAACTCGTTTGAGGAATTATAGTTCCCAAACCCTATGACCTATTAAATTATGTCTGAATAGACATGGTAGACCCCTTGAAGTGACTTTTTTTGAAGGGTGAGGGGAAGGTGGAGGAAGCGTTTAGACTGAAAATTTTGGTTTCTAGTTTAATTTGTAGATATTCGAATTACAAACACTGAAGATCGAAACTTGAAATCACGTTCGACTGAAAAAAGGTAAATTGGCGAGACAAGCTGCATAAATATAAACATCATTTGATATCAATTTAAATAGTATTAATGCATCATGTTTAATCAATTTTTAATTTAAATGCTATATTCATACATTTCTTTATTGTTATTAATTTTTAGTCCTTGATTTCATGATTATTATTCTTTTTGTTGTTTTTTTTATTTTTATTTTTTTTTATTTTTACATAATCGAATATTATTTTATAATAGTTTGCACACACACATATATCAAACTTAAAATTTGAATGCGCATTATTCTTAAAATTTTCTCAATATTATTTAATTTATTAATAATAATAATTTAATTATAACTTCTTCTGTACTTGTTTTCGTCTCTTCTTTTTTAATATGAAACAAATAGCCACTGTTTGCTCTTGATGTGTTTCTAAGATCCACAATTCTATAGACCTTTAAACTAATTTACATTATATAATTTTGATTTGTTTATAATCTAATTCAAAGAAAAAATTTATTTCGTATCTTAATTAAAAACAATCAGTTTTATTTAAATTATTTTAATGTATAATTTAAAGAAATTACAATAAATTGGTGAGTATTTATTTTATCGAAATTATCTCTTTCATATTACGGGTGCGTTAAGTTTAAACACACAATTTTTAATAATCTTTTTTCTATACGTATTACAATATCTATAAGGTATATGCATTATAATTTTAGTTTTAAACTGTTTTCTTGTTCTCTTCTTTACATTCTTCTCTAATGATAATTTTTATTATTAATTTTTCAATCGCATTATTTCCGGCTATTGGCTCTTCTTTTATTTATTATGTCTAAGCTTTTTTTTATTTTATTTGAAACTTTGTGTTTTCAAATTTCTATTAGATTTAATTGTTAAGTTCTTATCACATATACAATGTAGTTTTTTTTATATATCGTCTTGGTAATTCTGTTTTGTTTTTTTTTTTTTTTTGCATTTTTTATTATTGTTTTGGAGGAACTACTTTATCAAAGGGGATAAAAAAATATAAAATTACTAGCAATTAATGATGTAACGTTAGATCTAATTATCCTCCAGGTCTTCGATACTATGGTCTTCATGGTAAAGGGTGTAATTCAAGAAAAAATATAAAGAGTTACTTCCGCACTATTCAGACAAAGATCTGGCGTCAAAGATCTTAATCACTCGATTAGAATTTAGTTATTTATGAAAAATGGAGTAAGATGGACGTGGTAGTGGTAAACTATCCTAGCAATTGATTTTTTTTACATTTAAAGCAAGTGCAAATTAAATAGTGTAACTGAAAAATAAACGACTTTATTAAAAATGGCGAGACAGGAAAGAAGGAGGCTGCAGAAGAACCGATCTTTGAAGGTAATAGAGAATATTAAGGATTAATAGAGAGGGTGGGTCCAAGGTTCAGCTGCATTAGTCCATGGAGCATGGACCCAATACATCTACTAAAACTAAACTGAAATGGATAATAGTAATCTTCAGTTCCTATTTAGTAAATTCTGGGAATAGAACAATATATAGGTATAATAGGGCACTGTTACAGCTTCTAATAAAATGGTTGAACTAAATGATGAGGCGGAAATGTTCACCTATTCGTCTGCTCAGTAGAAGTCGAATTACCAGAAGGATTGTGTTGTAAATTTGGAAAGCTGTTGGAACGTTCGCCAGATTTAGTAAACTTAAAAGTTACGTTTAACAGGTATCCATATGAAAGTCAAGAAGCTCATATTTTCAAATGAAGACCGAATATTCGAAAAATAGATGAAAAGTAACAATAGCGGGTTACGCATGAAATTCCATAGTGTATTCCGCAGTGAAACGTAAGGAAAACTATTCCACAATTGCAGAATATTAGGTCAAGGGTGATCTGAAAGCGGGGACGAACCAAACTAGCGAGTTGAAGAGAACGGTCACCGTGGAAATATCTCTAAAGAAGATATCGAACATGAAGTCGTTGGTAGCAGTGATGAAATCTCCACCTAACAATTTTAATGCACTACTTTTAACTCTGTTCCTATATATAACACCCAAATATTGAAGTTATATTCAAGAACATTATAAATAGTGACCAATTAAGAAATTTGATCTTAGCCAAGAAAAAGGCTTTTAGATTCTCAGACAAAATTTTACAAGAGAGTTAAGAGTATGAGCAATACGTAAATTTATGAAGGGCTCCTAAACAATAAAAAGCTAATGCTTAGTCAATGGATCAGACATATTAAAAAAATATATTGCAATTTCTCTACCTCTACCAACTGAAAAAGAAAGGGCCCTTATCTGCCACTATGTATTTTTTATGGGGCAGTTTCTGCTTGGGTTTATTGGTATTGTATTTTCTTTAAAATAATTATAAAAATAATTTTTTATGTTTGGCATGTTTTTTTTGCGACTTCTAGAGTAGAGTAGGAGCTTTGAACTTTTCATGAGCCAGAATAGCTTCACCACTGTTTGAGGTGGTGTAGTTGCTCTTCTCGCTTTGCGCCTTGTTTTTTTCGCATGTCGCTAACGTGCTCTATACTGGATAAAGGAGCAAGCAACCCGGCTATTATAGAGGTGATAAGAAATATGATTTTTTGCTTTTAACCTAGAAGCTTTCTGCAATCTGCACTGGTGATAATAGAGTAAGGCCTACAACTGTTTGACCTAACTTTAATTTTTTTTTATTATACCAAGGAAACGACTTAAGATAGATAAATTTTCTTTACAGATTTGAAATATATTTATGTACACAAAAAATTCTGTATATGGCTATATGATCAGTTCATTGCATTTCTGTAAGGACAGCATTGGAAGAACGACAACAAATCATGCAGTCTTGAACATTATTAAGATACCATGACGCGACTGCCAATGGAGTAGTGGCACAATGGTATAGAATATTTCAAATTAAATCTGTTTTTAATAGAGCACACGATATAGCTTAAGTGTTCAGTACTTTCTCTATAGTATTTTTATCTCCATCTTGACTACATGATTATGGTTCCTTGAATATCAAAATTCAAAATCAAAGTTTTCCGAAATATTTATGTATAATTGAGGAAGTTAGTTAATTATTAAATCTGCTCCGAAATCTTGATACAAACGTGACAAGCTCGAATTTTTGTTTTACCCTAGAATCATGCCCTCTCAGAAATTAAAACTTATCGTGTCCTGGGGCACTCACTGCCCCAGTATGCTTTTTATGCCCGTAGTGGCACAGAACACGTAATTTCCTTTTTTTTTTGCCTTTGCAAAAAAAACACAACGACATGTTCTATTTGAGCATAACATGTTTCAGAAAGTTGTACCTCGGGAGTATGTTATAAAAGTAGGAAATCTCTAATTTATTTTTTGAAAATAGTTTGGGGCCTTCTGTGCTGTGGGTTAAGGAAGTTCGCAGTCTTGACAACATTTCTGTTAGTTGCAAAAGAAACAGCATACTGTATTTGATTCTGTACGGAAGTGATCATTAACTTTTCATCATTTTTGTCGTTTCAGCTATTAGTTAATAAATTTCTTTTCGTTTCAACTGCCTTGAGATGGATTTAATTCATTGATAAAAGTTCTCTTACTTTCACTCTTTTTGACCATAGCTGCGATTTTTTTAGGAGCCCATAAATTTTTTATTTAGAACTTCGCGAGGTTTTCTTCAATAGTCAAAATAATGAGCTTCTTGTGCATTCCGATTTCTTAGACGTAGCATTAATGTTTCCTAAATCTGGTGAACGAAATTTCTAATTTTATCGCTCTTGATTCCATTATTCTTTTCTGAAAATCGCCCTTGATTTGAATGTAGACTGAGAGGTTCCAGCAGGCGTTAACGCCCGAAGGAAAGCTTCAATTCAACTGGAAAAGTAACAGCAATGACTCAGCAGAACCGTGCTTTTGCTGTCCTATGTGTCACGAAGACAAATCAAATAATTAATAACAGCAAATAAGTGAGTTTTGTACCAGACGCCGAGATCTTCATTTTCGTTCAAAGCCGACAAACGCGTAGAAAATATAAACAAAAAAAAAAGTTGCACTTTTTCTATAATTTATTCCACTGATGATATTTTCTTTCCTAATAAACGTAATTGGATTAATTAAACTTGGAAATTTTCATATATAGGTATATTCTGTTCAGCACAGAACATTGGTCGTGTTTACGTGCAGACCAGATCGGTCCATATAGACCGGTTTGGTATTTTTCGGTCTTGCATTTACGTACGCATTTTCACAGTACGAGACTGGTTTAGTTTCATTTGGTCCGTACCGTACGTTTTTGGCCTATTCAGACTGGTCTGATCCGCACGTAAACGTGACCATTCTTTCTGTAACTCTTTCTTTCTGTTTATAATAAAATAAAAGGTTTTCTTCATACAATTTCAGCACGCGACGTAAATAAAAAAAAAATTAATATTAAAACACAAACACAAAAAATTGATACAAAATAAAATTTATGTTTTTTTTTTAAATAATACAGAAAATCGCTTAACTTGGTGGTTATCATGTTTCGCTCCTCCCTTTTTCTCTGCTTCTCTCTGTTACTCTAATATTTTTTTATTATTAATTTATACATAAACATTTACTTACTAATCATAATAATCGTTTTTGTTGTTTTGTTTTTTCTTTTTAATTTGCTTTCTGTGTTGTATATTTCTATGTATAAGATATCTTAAATTTTTAGTTATCTTTTAATAAAATTAAAAGCGAACAGTCTATTCCAGTTTAGATTTTGTATTACATTGTTTATTATTAATTTATTTTTAATTTACCACTAAGCGCTTCGTATATATATAATAAGTTTTATTATTTAATTTTCAATATTTCTGTGTTGTGTATTTAAAGAAGATTTTACTAAATGGGTGAAAATATGACGAAATGGAACATTATTGAGATAAATACGTACGAAAACATTGATGTAATTCTATTCTAAAAATAAGTTTGCTTTAAATAAATAAGAACCAAATGAAAATGGACTTGATTCGAATGCTTACTAAACGATGAAATTGCTTTTTTTTAATACACTTATTTCAACAAAAAAAAACACAAATAATTTGCAAGAAGCATTCAATAAATTGTTCAATACTTTCGCAATTTCCTCTTACCTTCGGACGAATCGAAAAACACGAATAATTTAAATAAATAGCAAGTAAAACATTCACAATACATTTTTTTGTTAAATTGAGTACGAGTTACACGTAAAAAATTCTTAAAATACTTCAATAAAAATACTCGAATGTGTGTTGTAGAAAATACAACAAATAAAAAACCATGACAAATATTGCGTTTAATAATGTGTTAAAATATGAATAAAAAAAAAGAAACGCAACAATACGAAAAAAAACAATACGAAAAAAAAAAAACAATCCGAAAATTTCGATTCGTTGCAGGTTTTTCGATTTGTAGTGAAGAACAGGGTGAAAATCTCATTTTTAAAATACACACAAGTGAAAACTTAAATTTAACGAATCTAAAATAAATCAATAAAATACTGTGATTCTTTCTATCTCTCTTTCAAAACTGATTTCTTATTACTTTGTACATAAAAAAAAATGTGTTGATTCTTATCATTTGTAGGTTAATAGAATTTGATTATTTTTGTGTTTTTGTTTAAAATATTTACAAAGCCATTTTTTTTGCCTAATGTCGTATATTACGTGTGGTTTTTTTTCTGATAATATGATGTAGAGTTTGACACGATTAAGAACCGTTTTTGTCTTGTAGTACCGCCTTCAGTTGCTAATCGTTTGAATACTTCATGTGATGTACTTGATATCATGAATGCTTATCGGTCAGTTCGGCCCATCGAACTTCGAAAAATTTTCGCATACCGTGACCGGCTTTGCCAACCGGCGAATCGTCTTCGTTAAACATTTCGCAATTGTCGAAAATTTGCCGAACGTCAACGCAAAAATCTTCACGTGATTTGTAACTGTGAATAGAAGTCGAAAGAGAGGAGATTATTATTTTTAATTCGATTAAATTAGAAGTTTTTGTTGCTTACGTTAAGTCCTGTATTCTTTTCTTGATGGTTGATAAGTCCATTGGGCTTTTGATGATTTTTTTGTACGTTGGAAATTGTTTTGTGTTGACAGGAAGTACAAATGGCCATGAGTCTTCGTGAAGCTGGTAATTAAACAATAACAAAAAAAATGTCGTGAGAAAAAGATCAGACGAAAGTGGTTCAACTTGAGACTAAACTGTAACAGTTTGCACACGATCGTTTACGAAAAAGGACAGAAGAATTCCTACTTCCGACAACAGACATTTATTTATCAAAGTGGATAGTGCGCCATATTCTAACACCAATAACACTGACTGGCACCGGGTCTCTAATCTGTTCACCAATAGGCGCTATACACGCCTTCCATTCCTTCAAATCGCCAGGAACTGACGGAATCCTTCCCGCCCTGCTTCAAAAGGGAATGGAAGAACTGCTCCCCTACCTACTGGAAATCTTCAGAGGGACTTTGCTCTGGGCTATATCCCAAGTACGTCACTCTTGATTTTTTCTCACAGATCTCGAATATGTGCACGCTAAGTGATCGACTACACGAACAGATTTTTTCACTATTTCTGACAACCAAGGCAGCAGCAGTATCAGAAAATACTGCAAAAACTACTGATCCAGAGTCAAGCCGACTGAAAGTTAAGCGAAAAACACAACAAAATAAATCTTACCTCCATTTCACCCAGCAGTGTTTTACAGACAGAAAGTTCCTTAATTAGCTTCTTTGTTGCATGTTTCTCCTTCTTTTCCTGTTTCAATTTATCCTTTTCGCGAACTTCATTTGACATGGAAATACTCTGAGGAGGTAATGGCGAGTGCTGTTGCAGCTGTAGTTGAGGCGACGGGGGTGGAGGCGGTTGCTGCTGTGACTGCGGTATTGGCAGCTGTTGCGATTGAAGTGGCTGCTGCTGTTGCAGCATTTGTTGCGGTGACGGACTAACAGACTGTTGATTAATTTGTGGCGGAAGCGGCGGCGGTATTATCGGCAGTCCGACCGGTGGCAGTGCCAGTGGCATTGGTGTCAGCTGTTGTAATTGCTGCTGACTGTTCATACCGTCAAGACTAGTATCCATAATATCACTATTACTTGGTGAGGCAGGACGTGGCGTTGAAGTGGGTGTTGATGTTATTGTGGCTGCTGTTGGTGTAGACATCGGTTGCAGATTAAATCGCGCATCGATCGAATTTTGATGTTCGTCGAACGATGTTGATGCGACGGAATGAGCAGGGCTGATTGGAAAATAATATTTAATTACTTAATGTTTTTTTAATGCAATTTTTCTGACTTACCTAAGCGGGACCATTTCTTCGTGAGACGAATTCAACGAAGTCGAAGAATTGTGCGATTTAAGTTCCTTATTTTGTGGCTTCTTCGGTGGACGTTTCTTAGGTGGCGGTGCTTTCGAGATACAACCGTGACAATACCACTTTCCACGCGGCACCTTCAATAGTGGTGGTATGTAGCAGTCCTGGTGATAAGCACGAGGACACAGTTCACAGTAAATCATCTTGCCAATCGGCGGACTTCGAAGACCGCCACAAACTATACATTTTCGTTCGTTCGTTGCCTTATTTACACATTCGAAACAATACCTGAAACGAGTTTCACACAAAAACCATTAGATCGCGATCGCTTCATTTCCTTGCAGCGATTCACTTACCAATCACCCTCGGGAATATTATCCATTTTCGGCTTGAAGCAGTACGTATGATAGCCTTTGTCGCAGCCATCACACAACAGAAGCTTGTCCTCATTTTCGCCAGATGTACAAAACTGGCAGTTCTGTAAGTAACGGACGGTAGAAGATGTAGTAGTTGTTAGTCCCTTTTCATTTTTTATTGGATGTGTTAGTTGTTGCTGTAGTCTCGCCTTCATTTTCTGATGATAGCTAAGCTTCACCACATCCCGATCATTTCTCACTTTCTTTCGTTTTTTCAAAAGCTAATTTCGGTTTTTGCGTGTGCATTTTTATAAAATCATCGCCGGACACCATAATTTCATTTTTTTTTTTGTTCATTAAAGCATAAATAGATAGGCGAGCAGCAAAATAATAATTTAAATCGAAAGTAAAATAGACGAATGGAAAAGCGCAGCAGGACGGTATACGTGCAGGATATTAGAAGGAAGATTGCATAATAAGTAGCACGTTACCCAACAACGTCCAGTTAACATACGTTTAATGGAAATATATAAAAGGAGACGGGGAGGAAAAAAAAGAAAAAAAAATCAGGTTAGTATGAATAATATCGAGACAAGAGTTTTTTTTAAATTAAAAAAGAAAATTAAACATGCAAGAAAAATTATGGAATTTTATCTACTGGCAGTAAAAGCTAAGAAACACCAACACGCTTGAAAATTTTGAAAAAAGCACAAACATCTGTACTGTGGTGACCGGTTTTTGTTTCTCTCCCGCATACGTACTAGCTCAGCTCATGAGAAAAGGACTGGCTCCTCGAAGGTATTTCGTTATTAAATTTGAAACCATTTATCAACCAAACATTTAATTGACATTAAGTTTTATTTGTTTATTTATCGAATAAGGCTCCTTCGAAATTTAGAATTAAGTAATATTAATTAAAAGTAGAAGACTCATAGTCCTGTTTCCTCCCAAAAGCCAGTCATTTGCAAAACAAATAAACACGAAGGGGAAGAATTATTATTACCCACTTGTGTGATATGAATTGAAGAATATACCCAACAGCATGCCATAAAAATAACAAACGGACGCTAGGTCATGGACTTGAAGTTGATACTATTTAATGGCAATGATTTCTGGCAATCTTCAAAGAAAATTGATCGACCTCTATAATATTTGGTCAACAAATAAAAAAGTAGGATTTATTAGTCGTCCAAATAAATAAGGCTATCGCCCAGGATTGCGGCTTGTTTCGAAGCAAGTCGCAATCGTGGGCATCTAAGCTCAAAGCGGTCGTAGATGAGCTGGAGAACAAATTTTTACTTAGTAAATGTCACACTATATGCTAAGGCGACTACGACGCCTTATCACCGTGGGACACTAGTTGCCACTGTAATTTTTTTTAGAACATAGGCAACAAGCCTTTTTCAAGTTCAAATCACGATTTCTGCGCTGGTAGACTGGCGCCCATTTGACTTCATCCAATAATCTATTTAACGTAAAATCCCTGCTAAAGTTTAGTACGTATGACGGTAGAAAGAAACGATTTCTACATTTTTAACATTACGATTGAAAGTGAGACGAATATAAAAATAATTCTACTAACTGCACTGTTCAAAGATTCCCTATCTAAAATTGTTTTTTTTTTTTCAATACTTGTTCAACTTCAGATTCTTGCGAATTGTGATCAAATCCAATTTTTTGTGTATTTCCTATCGGGGGGGTTCTACAAAAATCCAAAGTAAAAAAGAACACAACGTACCGCTTTCATAATGCTCTTATCCCACGCCACGCACGATTCCAAAACGTATAGAGCCATTGCCAGTTGAGACGTTGTATGCGATCGTGAAACCGCCTCGCGCCACGACACCAAACCTTTTGGCATATTTTCCTGAATTGGAGCATCGCTACTGCAAACACTTGCCGGTGATGCAGCAGCCGAATTTGATGTTGTCATATGTCCGCTACAGCTCTGTTGATTCGAATCGTTGTTTTGTTGCGATAACGACGATGTTGTTGCAGACGATGAAGTTGCCGTTGTCGATTGATTATGGATTTGATTTTGAGCAATTACGGCTAGATGTGCGTCAGCCGTAACACTACCGAGTGGCGGTTTTAAATACCGTCGTTCGATTGCCGCCTCCAGAGAAGCAATACGTTCACGAATCATCGGAATTATACTAACAAATTCCTCTTCGCTAATATCGTCAATGTCCATAATCGAAACTTCATTCTCGTTACGTTGCGGCAGTACCCAATTTTTTACTTGCATCGAAGCGCTTGCAATTTTATCTTCGAGTGCCTCTAATTGTTCGAGAAGTGCAAGTTCAACGCGTTTAGCAACTTTTGCATTCCATGACTTTGGACTGTCCGGTTCGACGTACATGGCAATATCGTTGTTGTCGTCATCGTCATCGCCACCATCTTCGATAGCAAGCGAACACGGTGTGCTTAAGTCTAGTGAATCGTTGATCGAACGCAGCAAATTCAATCGAAGTTCGCGTTCTCGTAGGCCACGTTGATGTAACGTCTGTATAACATCATTTACCAGCTCAAGCGTATCGATTTTCCACCAGCCGTGGCGCAGTTTAGACGAAACGAAATTCTTTTCTAATCGCTTCGGAAAACCGAAATCTTTAATACGCTCCATCATTCGATGCTCGTCCGGTGTCATGGATAGCGGTGTTGGAACATCGCACGTTACATACGCACTGATATTTCCGAGAGACATATTGGCAAATGTTGGTAATGGAATGCCGGTCGCTTCGTCCAATTTCAGTTCGCTTCGTCCGGCCTTGATATGAACGACGTCTTCTCGCGATTCATCATCGTATTTCGGTTCGTGATATTCTTCGCCGGCTATTGTCGCTTCGACCAGTTGCTCGTCTATTCCGGACACCGAGAGGACCGATTCATTTCTGAAATGCAAATCGACTTTACCGTTTTCCATCGGAACCGTAAAATATTGCGCATTATTGGATATATCCCAGCGATTGCCCTGGATTTGAATTTGAGATTCGCACGTTACGTTCGAAAACATTTTCTGATATTCTTGAGTATTTTGTTGTTCGACTGATGTCAAGAACATTTCGCGATTTACAATCGAGAACCACTTCTCTATGACTAATGGCGGTTTTATCATATCCTCGGTCGTTTCTTCCTGCTTAATTTCAATTTTAATACTATCACAGACTTCGTCATCTAATTTATCGTTTTCGTCAATGCCCGAATCATTTTTCTGATCAGCACACAGCGTTTCGTCACGTTCCTCGGTATGATTGGATGGCGGGGGTGGTAGTGGCGGAGGAGGAGGAGGCGGCACCAATGCATTCGTTACTACATCTTCGATAATTTCTTTTGAGTCCTCGATTGGATCGTCATCGGTCGGCTTCACATCATCCGATGTTGTCTCATCCTCAATTTCGTTGATCTCTTCGACGACTGATTCTTTTTTGTGATGCTCCTCCAGAACTTTATTGTATTCGAATATTTCGTTTTGAGCGGATTCCATCGCTTCGACAAACATTGCACCGGACTTCGGTAACTTCCAATACCGTCGCCAGTAACGATCCTGGCCGTAACATGTCGCACGGAGTTGATTACTGGCACGTTCAAGCAGCTCTTTGCTCTGCGACGAGCTTTTTACTAACTTTTCCAACTTTCGTTGCACTTCATCGGCCGTCATTCGATTGTCTTCGTCTTCTTCAACGGTTGTAATTTCGCTTTCTACATCGCTCAAATCGTCGTCCATTCCGACATCGGTCGAAGCATCGTCTCGCGAATTAATTTTCTTATGCAGAATGTGATTTAGTTCAGGCGTTGCCGTCGTTCCGTTTTGATAGGCTACCACACAATCTTCCGGTTTACTCTTTACGGGTGTCGTCGTATCGATACTTTTGGCGGGACTATCTTCGAATTTTTCGCTTACCGCTTCCGATTCGGATTCTTCCTTGTGATTCGGTACAACAACGACCTCATCCACTTCCATTTTCTCGCCCGCTGCAAGCTCCTGATTATTATTGTTTTCGGTCTCTTCAGTCGATTCTTTTCGACTCAATTCGAGTTGATTTTGTGCTGCTTCTCGTTCCAGTTGTTGTGTCTTTTCGTATGCCTCCATTCGCATTTTACGCATGTGCAACGATTTGTATTTTCGAACTTTCATATCGTTGAGATATTTCTCGCGTTTGATTTGTGCGCACGATTCCAAGCTGCCTTCGATTTGCTTCAGAACGGCTTTGTTCAGGAGCAAATCGTTGCAAAGATGCGTCAGGATTTGAGTCTTTTTTGTCGGATTTAAAGCGACAAATGGTTTGTCCTTCAGGCAAATCGACAACTTCCACGTCTCGTTTTCGTGAAGCAGTTCGTAGTACTGTTGATTCTTTCCCGTCGTTGTATTTATGCAATCGACATCGACCTGGTGATGATCGGCTATTCGTTTCTCTTTCTCCCGGTCTAAAGTTATGCCGTTCATTTGACGAACTTCGCCAGTAGCTACGGCATACAAGTAGATCCGAAGTATTTCGGAGATATTCGAATTGGTAATGTCGGCATTTCGTAACGATTGACCAAGTAGCGTTGTATGACGGCCGGGATTCGGTATTCCAGGATCTTCGATAGAACAAACGAGAAGATGTGTCATAACTGATAGAAGTTCTTCTTCGGCTTCGACGGCATTTTCATTAGCAAGAGCGTCGTGGAGACTTTGCAGTGTAGGCAACGATTCCATATCTGTATAAATATTGATTTAGCATTGACATTTACAAACAAAAAACCGTTCAAATTACCAAAGCCTAATGTCTCGCCAAAATTGTGCAAAAATTCGAAAACCATTAACAGATCGGACATCGCCTGACCGGATAAACGACAGCCTGTCATCCGATTCAACTCTGGAAACTCCTTCTGATTGGCGATTTCGGAATCTTCCTGGGGTTTTCTGTACGAAGAGAACAATTTCAATTAGAGTCCTGAAAAGACTAACGTAATTTCAAAGTAAATATACCTGATGTGTGCCAAAATCTCAGCATCTCGTTTCTTGGCAGCCGCTCTCTTCTCCCTAACAATCAATCGGTCCAATACCATTTGATGTTTTTTCTTTTCCCTTTCCTCGAATTTTCGACGATTTTCAAGCTGCCGTATCAGTGTCATGTGTTGTCGTCGCCTTTCCCGTTCCTGGATTAAAACAAGTCATTAGAATTAAACGTTCTGACTGTCCTTTCCAATATATTTCCATAATTTTAAAGATATGTACAAAAACATTTTTATTCCATTGAGAGGAAAAACTACTGGCTGCAGTGAATTCAAGATTTATTATTTTTAATTATAAACAAATTTAAAGCTTCACGCTTGAATTCATCGCAGCATTTAGTACTTGATATCCTTCAGTGTTTTTATGTACTAAAAAAAACATGCGATGCTGATTAAAAGCGCACTAAATCAAGACAAATTAGATTAAGTACCAATTATTTTAAAAGACCAAGCAAACTAAAAACAACAAATCAACAAATCAACAAAAAAAAAAAAGATTTACAAAAGAACATTCGGAGAAAAGTATTCGATGGTGCGAATTTTTTCAAATTTTTATTTTTAACATTTTCATTTTGAAAACTTTTAGATTTTTCATTTTGTTTTAAGGCCAATTGATTGTTAGTCGTATTTCAGTTTTTTTTTTAAAAAAAAAGGGGGTCAAACCAATGGATTAGGAGACACAAAAAACAGAACAGAACGGCAGAAATAAACAAAAAAAAAACCAAACGAGAAAACTATATAATTTCGATTTTGTATTTCAACTCGTTGAGCGAGAGAAAAACGGAAAGAAACAAAAGGGTTAGTAAGAGTTGAGTTCGGTTAATTTCAATTTTAAGTTTAATTTTGAAAACGAAAAATTTTATTAATGCTTTGCATATTATTAGAGAAAAAAATTGATTTAAAATTAAAATTAATTTTAATTAGATTATGTTAAAGAGATAAAAAGTAAAAAAAAAAATACAAAACTGAAAATGGCTTTTCCATACCAGTTCAACTGTGTAGAGCAACTCCTTTTGCTTGTTGAGATCCTGCAGATAAATCTGCGTGTCAGTTAAATGAAATGAAAAAAAAGAAAACAAACGAACAACAAACAGTTGAACTTAAAAAATAATTTCTTTAAATATTTTCTTCAATGCGATTTTTTTTTGTCACGTTGCTCACCGATAGCATTTCTTTTTTCTTTTTTTTTAGTATATTACGAATATTATAATGTTGGTTCTTTCGATTAATAGAATGGCCCTTGCTCGTGTTTTTAAATAAGTAAAGTATAACTGTGATTAATGTTAAACCTGATCGTACAAATAAATTGTACTTGAATTAAGTACTGGAACAGAACCAATGGCCGAACTTTGTAAGTGTTGTGGAAGGTAGTAAAAGTGTTTTAGTTAAAAAGAAACAAAATAGAGAACATTAATTAAATTTTTTAAAGCGACTCATATTTAAGATTAAAACGACTTTGGAACGGTTATGGTTAATACTTTGCGAATCCTATGAATTGTAAGTAAAATGTAATGACGCTAGGAAAATAAAAACAACGCGAAAGGAACTCGAACTGCAAATACATTCTTTTTTACATGAAGAGATGAGACAGACTGTAGAAGTTATCAAAGAGAAATTAAACAAAGCTGCTCCCATTGATTTCCCTGTATCCTATTGGGACACTCTATGACAGATTGGTTGAACCAACTCTTGTTAGGTGGATCATGTCAAAGTGAGGTGGCCAATATTCTATTGCACACAACTGTAGCTCTGAAAACTAAGATCAAGTAGTATCTCTCCCGAAGCTTACCTCTAAACCACATCTGAACTCTAGGTTCCGGACACCCATAGAGATTTTCTTGCAATGCCGTAAGACCATTTTACACAAGTATTATCCGCCCATACCTGCTAGCTGGCTGGTGGTTGGTGGTAAGCAGTCAGAGTACGAAGTAGGAACTCACAAAACCCCAGTAGCTGGCTAGTCTAGCCATTATTGAATATGAGGCGGGGAGGAGAACTGTCTGGAACCGGTTGATACTAGAAAAGGTTTCCACTTCGAAGTAGAGATGTGGAAAGCAGTTCCTTTGAGTGAAGTACTTACTTCATTCCGAGTCACTCACTTTAAGGGGGTTAGTGACTTGACGAGTTTTCATACAAATTCATATACCTTTTTCTCAGGAACCGCTCGACCGAATTCAATCAAACTTTTTACACATATTAAGTTAGTAAATCTAATGCTATTGAATGAAGGAATTTTAAAAATATTAAAAACTAATTGACTTATAACCTTTGAAAGTTTAAAACTTTTTCATATTTTTTTAACTTAAAAAAAAAAAAAAATATTAAGAATCAACTTTTTAAAAATTCCTTCATTCAGTACAAATTCTATCTTTAAGCAAAAAAAATCATCTTGATATCTGTAGCTCAGTTCTGTAACTTATGAATGAGAAATTTCTCAGCAAAAATTCAAAATGAGGACGAATTAATGCAGTTTTCTCTCTGTGTTCTCACCAAATGAGTAAGCACCGTAATTGACTACGCATTTGGCAATCTTTCTTGGGATTTTAAAAGGGAATCAATCGGCGGCTGAGGTCTTTTCAATCGTCGTTATTCCGTCGACATTGCCCATATTCCTAAGCCAAATTAGATGGACAGAGTTATTTTTCCAAGATGATTCTATCCTATATTACCGCATAACATACAAGAAATTAATTTCAACATTGCATTGATATCAGACTTGTACCAATAATTTTAGTGGTGGCATTAACTACACAAAAAATCAGGTTCGACGACTCGAAAAAAAATTATTAGCTCTTAGAATATAAGGACCAAAAAGGCTATAATTAACAAAGAGTTCATAAAGTTGAATATTTTCGTTAACTTTGGAGGGCAGAATTATCGGCGGCGAGGTAAGGAAATGGAATAGAGAGAAAACCCGCCTGATTTGATTTTGTAGCGACCTTGAAACCATAAGCAGATTACTTCGAAGTCAATAAATGACGTGATTTTACCGTTTATTATAAATTTCGAACGCAGAACTCAGGATACAGTCGAGCTATGCTCAAATAACCGATAATGGTGAGGGATATTCAGTGGACGCAAAAAATATGTACCCATTCTAATCAAGTTTTTTTTTACTTTTTTACAAGGCGATAATGTAACCCTCTGCCAGGTAAGAGCCCATTTCCATTTACATGTTTTGTTTTCAAAAGCACGATCTGTTTCCATCTACATTCGAGTTTTATTTCGTGTTTTGAATGTGACAGTTCGATCAGCTGGTGCGTTTGTTGATATTCTTTTCACTGAAATTTTCAGGGCTTACTCTGACAAGTTTTCCTGTTTAGTATCGTAATTGAAATTAAAACTTGTCATTTTGTAATTACAGCTTTGTATGAGACATCGTGGGCTGTTTTCAAAAGAACGTCATTAAGGGTAGATGGAAACAAGGCTTAAGATCCAACACCAACGTGTCCTACATAAAAGAACATAAATCTAGCGTATCGTCTTAGAGGGACGAAACATTACTTGAGTCGCACTGTCCCTTTCAGGATTGAGCGCTGGTCGAAGAATAAGAAAATCAAATAACTACGTATTTGGCGAGAATTGAAGACTATTTGATTCTGAACTGGATACAGGTGTTCCGCCATTCCACGAGGTAGACCAACAGACCACTGGAGCTCACACAGTATGGATATTGAAAATATTCAAAATAGATGTTGCTTCAGAAAAAAACCTGTTAACAACTACACGCTGTCGTGCCGGCTAAAGGGTATACAAGTGAGTCACGGCTTCTTTTTCCCCAAATCGCAATTAAACTACGCTCTTGCATGCTTACACATTTTTTTTTCTTTCCACAGTTTCCAGAAGTACAAATGAACTCAAATGTTAATCAAAATACTTTAAATGAAATAACAAATTGACCAATATAAACAGTGGAAGGAATAGTGCAACAGAAGCGTTATCTTTGAGCCCTTGTGATCTTTCCTTCAGCACGAATTCAGCCAACACAATGGACTCTTACTGCGTATTTATTTTACAGTTTGTCTTTAACAAAAAGAACGAGTCAAAATCATTTGATTTCTGTGTTTGGAAGTTTGTATGGTTGATTTATCGTATCTAAAGTACCACGAACTCTTTGCTAATTAAATTAGGATTTAAAAAATATCCACAACAGCCATAAAAGCCCAAAAATTATCAGATTTAGTAAAAAGGGTAAAGATTGTCAGTACGTCTGTCGCAAAAAGTTAAACTAACTAATTTTAGGCATACATTTTCATTTCATCGAATACTGAAAAAGTTATCGACTTCACAAATAATTTACCAAACAGAATAACCTAGTGAACAAAACTACAGAATAACTAAAATTGAAATAAACTAAAAATAACAGTTATCAAAATCAATTTACACGCGTTCTCTATTCGATAACTCAAAAACAAAAAAAACGTTACATACAAAAAGTATTTTAAAAGAAATTCGATTAACACAAACAAATAAAAAAAATTGATCCTAGTCAAAAATAATAAGTACGTAAATAAGGAAAATGGTAAACACAACACAAACTTCTAGATAGTTAATTTGTCTATCGCAAAAGATAGAAGACTTTTCATGACTGGCGCATCTAATTTTAAGAAAAATGTGGTAATAGAGGGGAGAGAAAAAACTAGAAAAATTAAATGATAAAACTATAAGTAAAGGACTTTTTTGTGTGTGTACCTGCTCTTTAGCCAGAATAGCTTCCTGCCTTTTCTTTTCTTTTTCCTGCAAACAAGTTTTTAACCTCAATTAGCATTTGTCGAAGCACAATTTGCTCTATTTTAATTCATTTCAATCGATTTAAAGATATTTATTTATTTTTTTTTAGCACTAAAATTTGACTAAATTGCAGATCTATCTAAACTTAAAAACGAAACGAGTATGTGTAGTAGTTTACGCTAAAATTTTTCCAAACCTGTTGTTTTTTGATTATCTCCTCCTGCTTAAGCCTCTCGATTTCTTCCTGACGTTTTCGGCGTGCCTGCTCGTAAATAGAAACAAAAAGAGAATCAAATGTTGTGCTCACATTGTCGACGTTGATAGAAATCTATTTACTTCGATTGCCTGTTGATTTTTCAGCTCACGCTCCTTTCGTTGTGATTCGATTTTTTCTGACCGCTCTTGTCGTGCCTTCTCCTTATTCCGTGCCATTTCTTCTTTGGCTAACTTTTTTGCGTCACGTAATGCCTGCTGTTGACGAGCAATTTCGATTCGTTGCTCGACATTTAGACTATGTCGCGTAAAAATTTTCAAATCTTCGAGACGTTTCGCTACATCCGAGTCGGCCATTCGAATGTATTCGCCATCGTTTGCATATGGTGCCGGCGCTGGCTGAAGGAATGAACCGACAATGGCACGAGCGGAAAAACTAAAATTATCTCGCGAAAGTTTCGATGGATTTTTATCGAGGTACTGTGTGATAAAAATAGAAAACAACTGAAGGAAAATTCTTTCAACAGGTTTAAATGTGCGTAGAACTTACAGTAAGTATTTGTCCAATGTTTTTAAGTTTTATGGTTCCGCCAGGCGCGTAATAGTAAACGTCACCACGAATCTGACCGTTTTTCGTCAGTCCACGGATTATAGTTTCACGTTTCCATCCGATTTCAATTGGCGCCCGTAATTCCGTTATGTTAATAATTTGCGCATCTTCACTTTCCGATTCGGAAAGACCGCTTTCAGCTGCCATGCTCTCCGAGTCGGTTGAGACTTCCATTTGTGCATCAGAGAGAGCCTGTCGGATTTTTTCCTAAATAAATAAAGACACGCATTTAGAAAATATATCATAGTCATCGAATTCGTCAAGTAGCTTACCAAATCGGCTCCTTGACTTAGTAGCTGCTGAGTGGCCAACATTGGTTTCAATCCGACCGCTCGACTTTGTGCTAGCAGCGATGCGACCGTATTCTTCTTCGGTTTCGAAACACCGCGACCCAAATTACGTGGTCGACCTTCTTTGTAGCTTGAAGATCGATCACCGCCGCTGCCTGATCCCAAAGCAGCCGTTATAGAACTTAAACTTTGGAGACTATTTCCTCCCGTCGAAACCGAATAATCCGAATTGTTTTTTGATTCGGGTTTCATCGATAAATTGAGTGGAGCGTCACCGTCGTCACCGGAGCCCTTCATACTTAGATTAACGCTTCCCGAATCCGAGTCTGTTTCCTTTCCTGATTTATTCGATAGATTATACGCTCCGTTCGATGTTATGGTTGGTGGTAGCTTAATGACTTCAACACGATCGCCTCCTGCTGAGAGAGAGCTGCCAGATGATGGAGCTGATGAGGATGCAGCCGCTGCAGCTGCTGCTACTTGGCCCATGGCCGCTGCATATTCCATTTCAAGTCGAGCTCTCTTGGCCGGACTCAAGCCTGGAAATGCAAGCAGAGGATTTGGATCGAGAGAAATTGTCTTTTTGCGACCGCGATTTGTTGTACCCGGAATTTTGGGGCCGACTATAGATGAGGTGTATTTAATGATTTCCGTATCAGGTGGTAGCCGGACTCCTAATAAAGATGACGGATCGCTACAAGATTTTCAACAGTTAAATAATCGGACCAATTCGATAAAGACTTAAATGAAAAGAAGGAAAACACTTACTTTCCTTCCAGTGCAGCACTTAAGTCGCAATGAACAAGGCAACACATAAATAAATGTTGATAAGATCAAAATTCAGATTCGAATTCCATAAATTTAATTCTCACCTCAATATTCCGGACGGCATGTAATCCTTCACTTTACCAGTATTGGCCGCTAGTGCATTCATTGCAGCCTGAACACTGTGCGACGAATTAAGGCCAAGGCTGCCCAACTGCGATAGCGAATTGAGCGCATTCAGTGATGCAGACGGATTGGATTTGTCTCGATCTTTCGATCCACTGTTGTTACTCCCTGAGTTCGATGACAGTAGCGAGCTGTGACTATTATTTGCCCCGGAATGGTGATGCGACATCGATGATTTACTACCTCCGCCACCGCCGCCGCTACTCGACATGCTATGGTGTTGCTGGTGATGTGAAGATTTCTTGGAAGAAGATGCTGCCGCTGCTGAAACAGCCGCCGCTTGCATCGCTAGCAGCTCTTTATGTAAATTAGCTGGATTATAGGCTGATATAGAAACGGGATTGTTAGACATGCCCGATTGCATTGATGATGACTTATTATACGACGTCGAATTCGACTAAAACGAAAGAATAGAAAATTACAAATCGACCCAATCGCATTGCAAGAACACACTACCTTATATGATGACGACCCAGACGATGTCATCGACGTAGGCGTTATAGTCGTTCCACTGCCCAGACCCGCGATATTTGCATTACTATTTCCCATATTATTTGACATATTTTGCTTTCGCTCTTTGCGTGTCTTACTGGAATTTGTTTTGTTGCTGCCGGACCCACCTCCCGAGTGATTTGAATTGTTATTATTGCGAGCGTTGTTTCCACTCGAATTCCCACCACCTGTGGAACCGCCCCCGACATTACCCATCCCGAGTCCTTGAGGGAATGCAGCCGCTAGATCGGGATGCGGAAATGGCGATAGACCGGAAGCCTGCAAGCGACTGAAGTAATCCTGTGCGGCAAGCTGAGCCATCGACCACCAGCCTACATTGATACCAAATAAAATAAAACATATAAAATTAAATCATCCAAATAATCTGATGACAGACCGCAAACAACAAAACTACAATGCTTCATTTCGTTTCATTATAATGTAAAAGCAGAGAATCAATTCTTCATAACCTGCCCCACACAACTCCCCATTTTCACCAATACTCGAAGCGAGCACGTGCTGCAAAGAGCTATCGCATGCGCTACTATGAGACTCCACTACATTGGAGGAGCTCACTCTCGTGATTTTCAGCCAGTACGACACGGACGTATAAGCTAACAAACGGCATGGCGAAGCTTCCAAAGATACAATGCATGCATTGTTGCCGCGGTTATTATGAAATTGTTATCAATGTATGGACTTTTGTGTACGGTCGTTTGTTGATATCGTACATTGTAACGATTCATAAATATTTGACCCGATTTTATTGAACTAGTTCCCATGATCTTGAGTACGAAATGAAACTTTTTTCTTTTGTTTAAAAATAAAATAAAACCAGTTGAATAAACTCACTTGCTGCAGGATGCAGTCCAGCTAAACTAGCCGCTTGCGAAGCTGCCACGGCCATTGTATTTTGATGGTGATGACCGGCTGCAGCAGCGGCTGCCGCTGCCATCGAATAACGATCATTACTCGAATTCTGTTGGGGTAACAGACCTAACCCGGCGGCTGCTGCCGCTCCAAATTGCGAACTAAATAGTGGATTTGAAGCGGCTGCAGCCGCAGCAGCAGCTGGATCACGTCCCCAATAAGCTGAAAATTACAAAAACTGATAAGTATTTGCCACAAAAGATATTCTTAATGAAGAGCTTACCAAATAGGGAAGCAGCATCTAGCAGAGATGACTGATCGTGAGATCCACCCGATCCGGACTTATTTCCTCCGTTTTTACTATCGCCGCCACCCTGATCGCCATTCTTGTCCATCCTTTTACTCACTCTCCGCTGGCGTATAGTTGAGTCTTTCAATTACGCGATTTTCACTAGTCTCTGGTATATTTTCATTGCCGCATATCTCAGTTCTGGGTGAGTATTACACATCTATGGCGTTTTATTTACATAATTGGACTATTTTCGAAGTTCGAGGATTTCTGGAAAGGAAAGAAACAGAAGCGGATAAGATTTGCTGGCTTTTTAAGTAGAAGGTAAAAATAAGAGTTAGTTTAGAATTTACTTATTCTGTTTACAGTGCAAGTTTTCTTTTTTGCTTATGACTCTTGATCATAGCTTCAATTTTCATCAAAGAAAATTCTAAAAAAGAGGAAAACGTATTTCTAACACAAGTTTCCTTATATTTGATCTGATTGTGATTCAATTTGATTTTAAAGGTGCTCGTATACAAGCAATTTCTCAAGTAATCAATTGCCTGGCGATTATTGCCGAAACTAGTGGAGCAAATCAGGACAATATCATGCTAGTTGCGGCAATTTTGTGTATACAAAATAAACAGGGACACTGTGATTCAACTTCATTGCAGGTGTCCGGCTCTAGCCAGAACCAGTCTTCGTTCTACTTAGGCTCAGGATATACTTGTTTTTCCCGTGATCATATTCAGGCCAAAAAATTCTTGATATTGAGCGTGTATTTAGGATTGACCATCTACTACGAGCCCACTGCCAGCATAAAGAATCGATAGACTGATTTATGGATCCGATGAGAATAGCAATGTGCTGGTTTAACACTAGTGAGCTTAGGCGCGAACGAGTTCGTCTGCTTGCTCATTCCCTAGGATTCCAGTGGCCTTTTGTACCGTGTGCCGATAGTGTTAAGAATACCACGACATTGTCTAACTAGCTTTGATCGTGTTGTGTTCGAGCTAAGGGCCTTAATGGCTGTTCATTGCTTCAATAATTTTGCATGCGTTGATAAATGCAGTTGACGATAGAGCAGAGCCTTGCGGAACGCTTGATATAATTTTTAAGGGGACAATGAAGTACCGCTTAAAACTATGCGCAGTCTTTTGATTAGGTCAAGAAAACATTTATTTAGGCCACAAAGCCAACTACATACTTTTACTACGGGAAGAAGAAAATTTCTACTAGAAGAAACGACAGCGATGACGCCACGATGTTCGAGCAATGTTTCCTTTCGCATAGTTAAACATATGGTTTTAAATACGTGATGAGTACTAGTTGCATTTTCTTACGAATCTATTTTTAACAATTTGTCAATTTTTATAAACAGACTAAAAACGTTCGTCTTCTATCGGACGGTGTTGTTCAAAAATAGTTAATACAAAATTCGTCTTTAAAATGTTGAAAACTAAGGCGTGATTATTTTGACTTGAAAAAGTAAAAAAAATATTTTTTCTGGTCCACGTGTTGGTTGGTGTTTAAATCGTCGTATCTTTCATTTTTGAGATATTTTCTGTGCCGTTGTTTTCAGGACTTGAGTTTGATGCAATGATTGGTACAATCAAAAAGTTCTGCGATGTTCTTGCCCTAAAACTGTAAAGGATTAGGAAGTATTCAATCGGGTCATTCGTTCTTGTCACGAATTAGTTTGTTTTCTGATTGAGAGATAAACGAGGTTACAAAGAAGTTTATCCGCGAAAAGGGTTTACAAATGATTTGGTAAAGAACGAGTAATGGAGAGCAATAAACCAGGATTTGAAACCAATAAAGCTTCAAATGCGATACAAACTACATTCTCCCTTAAAACTATTCATTCTGCATCCTGCATAATCGGCAGAAGTAGATAGTTCACCCTGCACTATCGACATTTACTACTTTTCCCGTATTTTCGAAACAGCACACACTTCACCGAACCCACTCACGCACACACCCACTCAAAAATAAAAGTGAGAGCAAATTCCCCGCCGGCTGTCGTCTGCCTCGCTTGCTCTTTCAGACAGCCCGGTCCCATAGCCGAAACTGACAATTGAAGCGTGAACTGACGCTCGCACTGGTTCGGCTCTTCTTCGGCATTTCATTCAACTCATCGACCACGAGATCTTTGCTCCGTTCGGTGCGTAAAGCTGCCGTACGGCGAACTGTCAAATGGCGACATGACGTTGCTGATGACAGTTCTCGGGAAATTACCCCTAACCGGATTAGACCGAAAAGCTTAAACTGTTCCGAGAAAAAAAACAGCGAATGGACCGCCGGAATCGAGTTTATCGCGGCAACGGGGAATCCCCAAACAAATCCGACTGGCCCTGGACCCAGCTGACATTTGTTTACGCCACAAACTTGGCCTCGGCCGCACACAATCACCGACCACTCCATGCATGCACACCCCACACACACACAACATTTTAAGCGCACTCACTTCAAGTTTTCCGAGTTTTTGTTCCTCTCGCCCGAAACACTTTTAATTTCCGCTTTTAACACATTTCCCGGCCGGAAAACCCGTCGATTTCGTTCTTGATCTTCTTATTTCACTTCTTTTCGCGATTCTTCACTAATTTCAGCGATTTACGTCTCGTATTTTTGCGATGATCGCACCGACAAACTAACGGGTGAACGCTCCGCTAGTGTCGTCTCAAAAACTCAAAATGGCTGACCAGACCATTAGGTGCGTTTTTTTTTGTTTCGTTTTTGTCCTCTTCGGCTCTCATTTATCGGGGATTCTGACGGCGTGTACAGCATTCACAAGCCTCCAAACAAAAACAAAAGCACACTACGGAAGAGATTTTTCGAAAAAGTTTCGCAAGTGTGCGCACGAAGAAGAGAACCAAAACAGAGAGAGCTGACAGTGATGCCATGCACAATAAGTTTTGCAAGAACGACTTGGGGAAATAGTGTGTGAGAAGGAAGGCAGACGCGACCGCGATAAGGAGAAGATGAGATCAGTCGAGATTAATTAGTGCTTAGTTGGAGTGGGATTCAGTGTTACATTCTTCAGTGACGGCGTAAAAATATAAAAAAAGTTTATCCCGGATAATGGGAGGAGGAGGTTCCGGTACATTCTGTCAATGTTGCGCTATTCAAATCTCGCAAACCCTGAAATAAAAAGTTATAGCGTTTTGAAATTTAGTCTCTAGTAGTCCACATGCGGAACTGGACTTTCGAAACAAAATTATAAAAAAAAGTTTATCCCGGATAATGCTAGGTCCGGTAACAACAACATTCTGTCAATACTAAATGAAACAGCCAAAGAAGCCTTCGGATGCGATTTCAATTCACTAAAAATAAGTTTCGACAGATTTGTCTCTAACTACTACTACTACTGCGGACAATATCACGCAGAAGAGAGAAATAAGTACATGCTGCTAAATTTTCTCATAGGTAAGACAGACGATAACACTCCGAGAAATTTTAAAATCATCACAAACAATGTGAATTCAGCTAACTTTTTATAACAGCAACGACTTGAGGATCTTGTCTTTGATGTCTGTCCTCATAAATTGGTGGATTAACTTGGAACCATAACTTTAAATAAATTGCTTTATGTCACTAGGATATTATTTAATAAGAATACTGTAGTACTCAATATGCAATTGGTTAAGTTTCTTGAACAATTTGAAGCCTCGCCCTAAGTAGGCCTATTATGTAAGTAATTATAACTCTCAACTCCATTTAACTTGTAGTAAATGGATTGAAAACCGAGCGTATTATATAGAATTCTTGCAAGAAAAGCCAATAATTTTTTAGACAGATACCTTGAAATCAGATGAGCTTCAAACTGCCAGAACCGGTATTCTCTACGGAAACAGTCGCAAGCCTAGTGCAATTAGGAACACCTCAAATATCGACAAGAGCAGTGAGATGTCGAATAGTAGAACGCGGTTTATTCTCAACAAACTCTATGCAAAAGTTTCTTTTGAATTGTTCGTCAAAGGCAAAACGGTTGCAATAGACGAGCGCACATCTAGATTTGACTGATGATTGGAAGATTGGAAAAGGATTGTATCGTCTGACGAGTCCAAACTCAACTGACGAAGAAGAACCTTCATCGGCACTACCCACACTTGACGAAATCAAAGAAGCCTTATGTGACCAGAAACTAAACAAAGCGCCGGGAATTGATAAAATACCAGTTGAACTTCAGAAAAATGATGAAAACTTTGTCGCGGATATACTACACAAAATGATCTGCAAAATTTGGACAGAGGAACAAATATACCAAACGATTGGCGAAAAAGCATCATGTCGAATTTACAAGAAAGGAGACAAACTGTACTGTAAGAATTACAGATGCCAGGCCAAATACTATCGGTGCAACAAGTACTTGAGAAATGCTGGAAATATAACACAGATGTGCACCAAATCATCGTAGATTTGAAACAAGCATATGACTGTATCGGACAGGTGGGTACTGCACCAAATCATGATTGATTTTGGGACTTCACCAAAATTAGTCCGACTAACGAGACTCACAAATGACGAACATTGCATCCCAAGTAAGTATACAAACGGATTCCAAAACAAGCTTTCGAACGAAATGTGGTAAAGCAGGGAGGTTTAGCCCCCATTCTTTTCAACCTGGTACTAGTGTATGTCATCCGAAAAACCACAGTCGACACCAATGCGACACTACTCTTCTAGTCCACACAACTTCGTATTATTCGGTACTTCCATCCCAGAAAGTGAACAGAAACAATAAGCTGCGAACAACCTTTGCTCTGTCATGGCAGCGAGACGTAGACATCAACGAGCACTTCCGAAAAAGCAGTTAACGTATTCGAAATAAAGGTCCCCCGAAGAATTTTCGGACCTGGGTAGGAAGGAACGGACTGGTAAATAAGATACAACCATGAGCTGTATCAAATTTTCAAGGAGCCAGAAGCTTCAACGTTCATCAAACTACTTAAACTGCAGTGGACTGGCCATGTAGAGCGGATAGAAGACGGAAGAACTCGCAAGCGTGCTATTATAGGCCAAGCGAGTGGAGACAAGCCATGCGAACGATGGGAAGACTCAGTTGATGAAGATAGCAAAGCCATCTTACAAGTTAGCAAAGCCATCTTACAAGTTAGCAAAGCCATCTTACAAGTTAGCAGCTGGAGGACCCGGTCTTTTGGATTGAGGCAATTGGAGGCGACGACTTCAGGAGGCCAGATCCTTATTTGGGCTGTCAAGCCATTGGTGATGAATCGAAGTGCCGGTATTAGTTGTAATCACTATGATACTACTTGGGATAAAGTTCATTGTACCAGAGATGTAAAAATTTGTTCTGCCCTGTAACTCTCCGCATTCAGAAAATTTCATCAGCTACTTTAGAAATGCGAGCCCTTTAAAACTAGAGGTGCATGGAACTGGAACCACTTGTCTTAATTTTATTATAATTACTTTTAATGTCATACTACACACGCCCACTGGTCTCTTTCAATTAAATCGATGCGTCATTCGGAATTTATGACCATGAAACAGTTTTGAGAGATAGTGCACTTCCGCACTACCATTCGCTACATCCCCTACTACTATGGGCTAAATCTTCTTATTCTTTTTTTTTTTAAATTGAGATAAACAATTTTTTTAAATCGCTTTCCGATCCCATTATCACCTTAACCGTTGATAATTATACAAAATTGAACAAATTATTCAAATTCAAATGTAAATCGGCAATAAAATTAATTCGTACACACACGCACACTCTCTCTCACCCGCCAAACTTAAAACAAAACAAACAAATCGCATCCACCTGGCAGTTCCAATTCAACAAACTCACTTGCTTTGCTCCCCACCCCTAAATTTCCCCATCGAAGAGAAAATTGTAAAAACTCGCGCTTTTTAAAAATCCACCCGTTCCTCTCCCCACCAACACACACACTCCTATGCACAATTTGACACACTACTTTTCACATCGACATCACACACTGCAGTGCAGACGTCACCGCACTCATTGGAATTGACTACTTCACACCGACGGCAAGTTCGACTCGAATTTTCATTTGGTCCGCGGTCCGTCCGTTCGTCCGGCTCGACGGTTCGGTCTCGTGAAGTTACCAAAACCGCTTTTTATTGCATCTTTCACTCGACCACAATTTCACTCACATTTCGCATGATGGGCGATGGACCCGTGCAGTACTTACGCTGCGGCACAAAAGGAACATTCAGGAAATCATTCAAATCGCCAAAATTGCTCACTAATCAAAGAAAAACCGACGGCCTAAAAAAAAACGTAAACATGTCGACCGATTTTATTTGCAGCGCGGACCGCGAGAACATCTCGCGTCTTGCAAGTCCAAGATGGCGGAGCTAAGTTTTGCACAAAAATTTCTTGGATTGAAGCGTGGCCCACCCCGCCCGCGCGCTCCGTTTTATATTCAGTCGCCAACGCTAGTCAACGATAATTAGTCTGTCCATGCGACCGGGCATTGTCCAAGACGTTTGCTTGATTTGAAGATCTCGAGCAGCACGAATTTTTTTCAATTTCCTCTGAATTATGCGACGGCGGAAGAGCCACCACGGTTTAGTGTCCGCTGAACCAAACGGCACCCCATCATTTCGAAGAACAGCCAGACCCAACTAAAACCTATGAGCCGAGGAGCTACAACTCGTCGGGGACGGCGGCAGCAATTCCCCGAGTTTAGGAGTACACTTCGTGGGTTCGGATAACTGCGGGCAAGGAGCTCTGTTCCGCTGTCCTCCTCTCCAGCAATCGCAGTCCCGACAACATGCGACTTCCACTACTTTACTTGGGTCTGGGTGACGTTTTTCGGTTCCTGAATGGGATGCGACCACCGCTGCCGATATGCTGATTGTCCCCGTTTGCGCTTTACCCTGTTGGTTGGTGACAGCGGCTCTTGGATTTCGGTGTAGTTTGTTTGCAGCTTTGCTACATAAATCCCGAGGTCGCCCCTTTTTCAGCGAATACTTCGAACCGAGTTCCGAGTCGGTATCTTGTTTGGTGTGTTCCAGCAGCATTAAAACTCGCCCCTGTCGCTCGAATTGCAATAAAAATGGACACGCCGTGCTGGTAGGTGCGCGACAGTAGCTATGACGGTCTTATAATTCGTTTCGGAAAATACTCGAGGCAATTCGAGTTCTGCGGCTACTCCGGCTCAAGTTTCGAGGGTACCATTTCGGCGGTCAGCACCCAATATCAAGGAAAACAAGCTGTTGGAAGTTTATGTAACAATGAACGAGAAATAGCTGAAAGTCTTCTTTAAGGTTGAATCGAAGTTATACTTAAATGTAATAAAAATACCCCGCAAAACAAAGATGTAAAGACTTGTCTGATCTCTGGTTATTTATAACAAGTTTATAATCAAAATTATCAATGAATAAATATAATTTACCTTCGAATTTAGCGCGTAATAACAGCCCTCGCTTCTATTACAAACTTTACGTAAATTGCACATCGAGTGTCTAGGAAACCCCAACTCTTGGAACTAATTTAATTGATTTTCTGAACGGTGAACCGGACACTTCCCTTATGTCCTTAAAAATATTGCACCTGCTCCAAGCGAACCCCTGAACACTTCAATGACATGAAAACTGCGGAAGTTATGACAATGTTTCTGGAAAAGGGTCGGGACTCGTGAGTAGTCTGATTTGAGTAGCGTTGGGCGTACACGTGACGTATCACCAATCTCATCAGCTACGGTAGTTTTTTCATAATTATACTCGTATCAATGAAATTTTTTCAAAATCGTCTTTCAATCTGTTCCATAAAACCCTCTTTTTTGACAATTTATTTTTCTTGCCGTACTTGCCTACAAGGTCCTTTTCAAAGCCCAAATCCTTCCTTACCCTTCAGTCTGGCATTCAAATACATATGTGCGGTGTAGGTTACAATACGGCTGACTACATAAAAAATGAAAGGAATGTGGAAGTGCAAATCTATTCGATATCCCAACAGTCCCAAAAAATATGGCGAAATTCGTGAAAACTTACAGCACCTTTATAGGTACTCCCATAGGTCTTAATTTTATTTTTCTATGAACCATATTAACCAATTAAGAGGACATTTTTATAATGGGATTTTCTGAGAAAAACTACATTGATCACAGAATTTCTAGGGTTGACGTAGTAAAAATTTGTGTTTTCGAGTAAATATCTCAAGATTGGGTGCAGTTACAATTTAGACTGTTACATCAAATGAAAGGTAATTCGATACTTACCTTGTGATTATTCGTTTTCAAGATATGACGTTTTAAGTGAGTAAGGGTATCGGTTAAAAACACTTTTCTTAACCACCCTGTATCTCCACCGATATTGAAAATAGACCCATACTGTAGAACAATTTTTTTCTCCAAATATATTAAGTAATAACCCCTCATAAGGTGGCACACACCTGTATAAAGACCCCGCAGAAGTAAAATTAAATCCGATGTAGCAACAAAGATATTTTCTTTGAGATTGCCGAACTGTCCTCAGGATGTTAGCATTTTATACACAGTAACGCCTAGTCAGTAACATGGATGGATCAGGAATCTAACCAGGTATGGCAATAACTAAGGGTTATTCAATAGGAACATAGCAATTTAGTATTTAAATAAAACACAGAATAAATGATATAATTTTCAAAAGTTGCTCATTTAGGAACTTCAGCATGATAAAAATGTAAACCTTGACTGACGTTCTGACATTTACAGACCATAAAAAAAGTTTAAGGGTGCGTTTGCATTAAAATACAAAATTGTTATGCACCTATTGAATAACCCTTTACTAGCTTTTCAGGCTTCTCAAAATTCTCTGCGTTGGAGTAGCTAGTATTTTTATGTTGTTATGTTTATTGTTGTATGTATGCAAGATACTCAAATAGAGATGGGTCTTTCACGAGTGAACTGTTCCAAAAGAAACATTGAAATTGAAGTGAGTGAGTGAAGTGACTTACTCCTTTTAGTGTACTGCAGTTTTATTGGACACGTGACCAAAAACTTCACCGCACTTTTTTTTGGGCATCATCTTCTAAATCTACTACCTTTTTTTTGGGTATCATCTTCTTAATCGACTGACCTTTTTTTGGGCATCATCTTCTAGAAGGACTGACCTTTTTTTTGGTCATCATCTTCTAGGTTTACTGTTTTTTAGGGGGAGGGGGTTGCATCATCTTCTAGATCGACTGACCTTTTTTTGGACATCATCTTCTAGATCTACTGCTGTTTTTTTGCTCATCATCTTCTCCCCTCAGATGAACTATGACTGAACTAAAAGAACGAACTAGTTCCCGAGTGAACGAAAACGAAGGAATGATGGGACAAAGAGTTCCGGAACTACTTCACTTAACTCGTTCCTTAAAGTAAGTAACTCGGAGTGAAGTACATCACTAAAAAGAAAATATACAAGAACTAAAATGTGGTTTATTTATAGGTCAAAAGGTAGTCCGATTTCAGATAAGTCTTCGGCTTCCGTCAAGATCATTTAGACGAGGAATCACCAACTCCCTCCGATGCACGTAAGCATCAACACTAATCTTCTTGGCTTTTGAATTTTAACTTATTGTAGGTGTCTTTCAAGTGCCAAGGCTGTTCGCTCTTGCCAAAATCTACATAGTATTCATTCAGCTTCACAGTTTCAATTTCACTGGGACTAGCATATTCCACATATCACACGTCCAAAAATAATACATGTCACGAAGGCAATGAACGCTTTCTCAAGATCTGCGTACAACGAAAACATAATTAATCTAAAGCGAATGATGTTTTCTTTTTGGTCAATATCTAAAAAAAAAAAAGAGAAACAGTCAAAAATGAATAGAAACTCCAAACGTTGGGTTCGCATAGCGGTCGTTGTCTATCTCTCCGAAAGTGACCTCAACATCTAACCTTTACAACAACTGTTCGGTTCATGCATGTCAAATTTGACCACTATTCTTTCGATTATCAAAATTTTAAACAAAATGGCACATTCAGCAACGGCTTCTTTCATTTTCTTTAAATAAAGTACTGCGGTAACTAGACATTACCCCAAGTTCATTGACATCGGATTTCATACGAGTACATTAGCGCGCGAATTCGCAATCAATCCGATGATCTTTTTCGTTATGTCTTACGTGAGAGTATGAAAAAAAAGGTAAGATGTAATGTGTGTGTGCAAAAAAAAAAACAAACGGGCAAACGATCTTCAGAACGGAAAAGCGTGAATCGACTTTCGACGAGTTCCCAGCGTAAAATTAGATCGAATATTTTTATTCGTTCGGGTAATTTGTTGAGTTAGCTTGTTGTCGCTATGATAGTTTCAATGATTCGGAATTTCTTTTAGTTTCTTAGTCGATCGGTTCAATCTTACTTCCATTTCTCTTGTTGACTAAATCTATTTTTGCCTCAGCCAATCGCACTATTCAAAATTCACTTACAATACTTTATTTCGAAATACCAGAAGAAAGAAAGTATCGCAGAGATTATTAATTTCGAATGTACGTACGTACCTGTAGATACCTATCCAATTTCCATGTTAGTTAGTATGAGGTGATTTCCCACAAATTACAATGTTTCTTGCTATGATTTGGTGTACACTTACTGAAATGTATTCATATTATAAACGATTCCATACGGAAGATGATTCACTACAGCTATCAGTTGCAAAGAGTTTTCACAATATTTACGGGCAAATAAATAAAACGTTATCTTTCTGTTATTTGCAATTTTAGATTTTATCGTATGAATGATTCGCAAGACGACAAGCTAATACTTTCTACAATATAAAGTCACCGAATTTTTTAGCTTGTTTTTTTTTTCTAAAATGTTTACCACCTTTCTGTTAAATATTTCGTAAAAATTAGCACATTACGATGAGAGTGCGGTTAGATAAGGTGTTTAACCGCCTGTAACTAGAGTCATTACAAGTTGTTCAAGTTGAGAAAAATCAGACAGCCTACAGAATTGATGGATTGAAGCTGCTGGTCCAGTTTTACCCGAAATGATCGCCTCCTTGCCAAACCGTTGTATTTGCAGAGCAAATGAAATGCGCTCTTCTCGGCACCCCGAGTCTTCAGAGCAGCGGGGCATAAGCCTCGGAATCTGATGACCTTTCTGTTCTGAAATAAAGCAGGCTGCTAGATCTGGACACCTCATATGTTGAAACTTCTCAAGTGGTTTGAAAACAGTTCGAGTCATTTAGCCTGCCAGCGTATAAGACATCGTTTTGAGCGACATCAGTCTGTTAGAGCCTTTCAGTTCCTACTTGGGCCATGGATGTGTCCCAATGTCCATCTTGAATTGGTTCTTTCAGTTAAGTATAACTACATTTCATGTAGAAGATCACATGTTGTAAGAGGCACACCCAGATCCCGATTTTCCGGCATAGGGTAATAGCACGCCGAACGAGTTCGTCAGCCATGCGTTAATTACAATATCCTGAATAACTATTCTTCTAACACCTTAAGAGATGATCGACATTTCGCGGCGATCTTTGATGTTGCAGCGGATGATTACAAGAATTTTAATGCCGCTTGACTGTATGTGAAAATAGTGTAATATTATCCTTAGAAGGTATTACATTACACCTCAGTCCCGATTGCCATAGGACAGACACTACAGTGGACCGAAAGCCGGAAAGAGAGGCTATTATTAAGCAGAGAAAACACCTCCATTCACCCCGTCGTCAGTTTTGGAGCCATCATTATAAATGTGGCTTGACTCTAGATGGGTTGAGATAGTTAGGTAATTTTTATTAATATCAAAACTGGGAAGAGTAGTCTGTATTTTCGGGAATATCATTGAAGTGTGTCAAAATTGTGAAGCTGCCTGCAAGTATCCTGGTCCACTGAATAGAAGTTGTAAGGCTACCATGTACTAATTCTGTTTTGCATGGACTCAACCCGCATTCAGCTACCCATTCAGAGAATATAGAGAGATCATTCTGTTTTATGTCACGCACCGCGCTGATGTGCTTACCGCATTGGAAGCATTTGCAACATCGTCTGCATAAGGAAACACTCTCCTTACTGCAGCCTTAGTACAGCCAAGTGTTGACCATTAAATTTCAAAGAAGAGAGTAGAGTACACCACCTTGTTGTGTACCTCTACTGACAAGCCTTCGAGCAAAGGAATTGCCCAGCTTTGTGGTATGAAACTGAAGAGTACGTAAACCGAGTCATCAAGGCTTCGCTGCACACTGGGTACTAAACATCTTGCACCGAGCATGTTATCCTCGATTTTTTTTTTTTTGTTGTTAGTCGCCTAGATACTCGTATTTACATCTCAACTATCTTAATAGCGGATCTATTTAAAATTTGACAACATTTAATTTAATAGCTTTTACACAAAAACTGCTTAAACACTCCACAATTATCCGGTTGGATCAATCTGACTAATTTTTATAAAAAAAAATCCTCTAAATTATTCCGGACCAATTCACACCATGTTCACAAAGAATAGGAATACCACTAATTTTTTTGCAATGTTAAAACAAAATGTTTCTTGCTTATTATGTCATTCATCTGTCCATAGCAAAGAACCATATTGCTGAAAGACACTTTGTAACTCTTCACAGTAAGTGTCATTCGAAAACTTAAAAAGCAACATTTACGTAAAAAAAATGTGTAAAGCCATTTGTGAAACCCACTTGCAATGGCTACATTCAAAACACACTTAATAAAAAAAAACTTAAAGTAATTTTTTCATTTGTAAAAATGGTTCTGGTTCACTTTTTGAAGATTTCAAGAAGAAAAATGAAATTAGATTCTGACTATTGTCACGGATTAAGAAAAGTGGGTGAGCTGAACAGTTATGTAGTGATTCAAATGAAGGCTTAGGTTTTGCACTACAAACTGTTGAATCGACAGATATATGGTACACACATATGTATGTCATTCAGTCGTTCATTCATTTTAAGATTTGTTTATATACACCTTTAGGCAAAGTAAAAAAAGCTCCATACTCAGGGTCAATGGGGCAAGGAATATATAAAGCAACAATGAGGTTTCTGCTTGAATTGTTCCAAATGTTCCAGTGAGAAAAAATGGGATAGAATGGGATTACGTCACAAATGTTCACATATACGACTAATAAACTTTATTTACAGATATCACGCCTACCGATCAATATGGTTAGCATATATTTTGTGTAATTTTGGAGTTAGTCATTTTGGCATCAGCTGATTTTTTGACAATTTCTTGAACACAATCGTTTCGAGTGAAAGTGAAAAAAAAAATAGAATTGAAATTTGTGGAGTGATCTGATTTTTTTTTGAAAGGAAACAAGCGGAGAAAATTGATGAGAGTTTTGCGCACATATTGGGTGACTTATGCATCGCGTCAAGGGGCATACAGAAAATATCGACAAAATCCATGTTTTGGCCGATTTCGCATATTAAATGGCATACTACGCTTTTGCCGGTCCGGACAATAAAATTAAGGTTCCTTCTTGCTCTCAAAATGAACCTCCACAGCGACATCCTCAACCGATTTCTCACTCTCAAAAAGACAACCTCTGAGGTCCCGGTTAAAGTTGGGGAACAGGAAGTAGTCACCGGGGTTAGGTTTGCGCTGTAGGGTGGATGCCTGATATCACAGAAATCACATTCATCCAGAGCGCTCATGTCTGAACACTTTTTTGAATTGCTGAAAGATTTCGGAGGACCCCTATTGTCCAACTTTTCTTTAGACGACCGTTTAACAATTTCTGGCGAAGTGGCTCGTCCTCTAACGAATCTCTGCTCCAGTAATAAAATTTTGTCCTTTATCAAGGAAGCTTCAATCGATTATGAATTTTATAAGATGCCCGACCCTCCTTTGATAGATAGATTTATTTAAATTTATTAAGTTGTATAATAACAATTAAAAATAGTTCAGTGATTAGATCTTAGTCTTTACAGCTGCAATTGATAAATTGGTTTCTTAGCCTATTTCCGAACCAATGAAAGGATTGTTGGGAATGGGATTTTGAGGCAGTGATACTTTGAAAAGTAAGAAAAAACTGGTTACACAGAGGAGTGCGCAGGGCCATATCATGTGTGGGTTGATTCACTAGCGCACCTCAATGCATTTTCTTGTGCTTGGACAATTGATTGGTGGGATTCGAACGACCTCTGAATTGGTAAATGAGAGACCTTGTCACGACGCGGCCAATGCAGCATTTCTAATAGCGGCATACTTTTTTCTAAAGAGTTTAGTATGTAGTAGCGATGTCACACACTATTTTCTCGTTAAGGCAGTCGCTTGCAAACGGACTGATTTCTTTCTATATAACATTAAAATCCGAATCAATGAAATCCCTCCACTTTGCCTTTAGCATTTCTATTGTATCTGTGTCGTCTTTAATTAAAATTGCAACTTTATTCGCGCATCGATGGTAAATTTGGCAACGTCTTGCTCCTCATCCTCGCACACGTTCCTTTCTTTTTTGGAACGTGACCAAGTGGCAGATGTACGGGTTCCTCTAAATATCTCCGTTTTTTCTGCTGCCTTTCTTGTTCGGGCCTTTTTCCCCTTTTCCACTTCACTATGTATACTCTACTACTGTCACCACACAGAACTAACATTGTTGGTGGAAGGAAATTCCGGGGTCCGGGCGAAAAGTGTTGGTATATTTCCACTTGTGCAGCGCCGCCAGTAAGAGATTTTCCGTTCCCGTTCCCGTGAGGTTTGCGGAGAGAGAAAATACAAACGCTGCAAAGCCCCGATACTTATATGTACGTTAAACGACTATTTCTCCCAATCACACGAGATAGATTATTTAGGATTTTTCTACGTATGCCTGAGAGAAGGAGGTAGGACTATAACAAAAAAAAAAACAGCTACAGCATTCAAATCCGAAAGACGAGAAAAAAAAAAAACATGAAACATCCTCACCGGCATATGTTTGTGTCCTTCTTCATCTCTTCTCATGAATTAATTTCGGCTTGCATATACCTGGCATTTCGATGTGAAAAACAAGGACCACTCGTTGACTGAAATGGAGTCCTTCTGGCGAACGGGACGAAACCGAACCGATGTATGGTGCAGGCAACTCGATTCGATGGGCTCTCGGTGTTGTTATCTTGCGCTAATAAAATCAGCAAAATGGGAACTTATCGATCCGAGCGATTGACTCAGAAATCGGGTGAGATTAGATTTCCGTGAAAAGGTGTCTATCGCGAGAAATATTTAATGTAATTTTGAGATACTGTTGGGTTTAGCGCGATTACGAAGAAGTAATCATGTCAAATGGAATCATTAACCCAGTGGGAACTCATTGAACGCTTATTCTTTCTGTGGAATGAAGTTGCTCACACAGTCAGTTGTAGGACTTGTGCATGCACATTGCATCACCTGGCAGCCTAGCACTGGCATACAGACTAGTTATGCATGTATGGATTAATTTGATTTATATTGGTGTATATTTGATTGAAAAACAAACAAGAAAATCAGTTGATAACAGGGAATCGATCGGACGTCATTAGATTACTCGCAATAAGTCGCAGTGTATGCAGATAGCGTCATCGCTACAAATTTATAAGGTAGGTACTTTTTTTTACTTTTGTATGGTTCTAATCTAGTCGTACCCAAAGCAAAACATTCATTTTTTTTTATATATTAAAACTTGCTCAAGCCAGCAATAAACAAAAATGGAAATTATATTTCCTGAACGAGAGAAGCTCCTTCTAGCATCAAATCAGTTCGAAAAATTGGTGTTAGAAGTAGGATTATACATAAGCAGAACAGAGCGAAATGGGCAGTGTTTGAATTTTGGGGCATATGAAGGAAGGAATGGCGAATAATGTGTTGTATCAACTCAAAGAGCAGCCAGAAGTCTCAACGTTCATCAAGCTACACAAGCTGCAGTGGGCTGGCCATGTAGAGCGAATGGAATATAAAAGAATCCTCAAACGTGCCCTTAAAGGAAAAGCAAGTGGTAACAGGCTAGTAGGCAAACCATGCCAACGATGGGAAAACTGGGTTGATGAAGATAGCAAAGCAAAGTCATCTTAAATACTTTATTATTAAAAAATAATAAAGTATAATTAGCAGATGGAGGACGCGGTCTTTGGATCGAAACGATTGGTGGCGACGACTTTAGAAGGCCAGGGCCCGATTTGGGCTGTCGCGCCATTGATGATGATGGTTTAATGGCGGTGGACGTAGTGAATCGATGGATTTTGGGTCATTATCGATGGTCTAAAGAAGAAGATATTAGAAGGAATATAGTTCTTAGAAGGAACCTTTTACCTCAGAAGGGATCGTATAGATTGAATACCGAAAAAGCATATACGAGAGAAGCTAGTTTGGAAATAGACTTGTTAGCTGCATCGCTGAAAAAACCACTGTGTTGACGAACTTTGAGAGAAAACAATATTTGAACTTAGGGAGTACCCTAGAAGTGGGCCATTTTGGGCTGACCCAACATAGAATGACATCGCAGATCCGAATCTAACCCAGATGCTGAAATTAATTATCGAGTTGAATCGTTTTTCTAAACCTAAAGAAGCACCTTAAACTTTGTTTTAAACATTACATTTGCCTCGCTAATATTGACCTAATTTCGTTCAGTACTGATTTTAATCAAGTCCCAATAGTTGAAGAATAAATTTCTCAAAATAGCAGACCATGGCATGCAGTTTTATCTGAATTCTGCAATAGAACAAATGAATTCGCCCGGCTAAAGAAGTTCGGAAGTAAGATAATAAAAAATTTCAATAATGACAGACATCAAAGTCTGTGTGTATGAACGAATTGGTAATCGTATCCCGCTTTCGGTCATTACCAAATTATGTTCTTACAATTCAGATCCACTTAATGAAACTAGCATTATCGTATGAGATTATTCTCCCAACTGTTTTGTAATGAGTTGTAATGAAAGAAATACTTAAATATCTCTTTCGCAAATTAATCAACTGCTTTCGGAAAAAAAGAATACAACTTGAGCTTTGTAAAACAATTCTTTTGAACCGCAATCGAAATTATTTACGCCTCTTGAGACACTCAAAATTATGCCCCTTTAAAACTGGACTGTACCGCCCTGTCGGTTCATAAGAGTATTTTCACCAGACGAGTAACGAATTCAATAGCCTAATCTAGTTTTAATTCAAAAATAATTTGAACAGATAAATTCCTGGAAGCAATGAAATAATTCCGTGATATTAAACGCTCAAATTGGTGGGTTAGCACTACGAAGATGCTTGCATACCCAAATCGATACACAAATTCAATAAAAAGTATACATATCCATTAAATCAACAACTTTTCATATATCTATTTTCAGCCGATGTAATTGTGCATTAAGTCAATGAATCTCCATTCATTATTTATGGAACTGGTTTGTTAAGCAATGTTTTATTCGTTGTCTGTTAAGGGGCTCGTTGCAAAAAATATGGAAAAAAATAGATTTTTTTTTTTATATTATTTTTCTACACTCTTTTCTGCACATCACGCAAAAGACCGCACCTTTGTCGGATAACGGGAAGTGCCTCAAATTTTGCTCTGAATGGGGGAAGTCGAATAAGTCACTACAAGATATTTTTAATTTTTTTGGCTCTCCTTAAAAGTCGTGCTTTTTCAACTTTCGGTACACGTTTCTCAGTAACCACACACCGAAGCATCAAAATTTTTCTTCTTAATTTTTTCGTGGTAATATTGACCAGCTTCATACTTGAGCAAATTAAAATATCTCATGAAAAACTATAATTTTCTCAAATATGAGAGAAGAAAAACAGTAAAAACAAATTTATTCATTCCGTTTTTCTTAAATATCTCGACTTTCAGTGAAAATTTTTTAATTTACTCATGTACTAGGCTTTTAAATACACTAAACAATAAGTGTATAAAATTTGACTGGTGTGAGTTAAGTGGAAGCTGAGATTCAAGTACCGAAAAAAAACGCGTTTCGCCATACAAAATGTATGGGAGCTAGAAATTTGCAACGAGCCCCTTAAGCAATGATTTATTCATTTAATCAATGAAGTTTGTTCATAATTTACGAATTATTTTCCTGGATTTTGTTTGAATTTGGTCACAAATTGATGTATTTCGATCATTGAATCAATGTACTTTAATCATGAGTTGATGTAATGTTGAATCTTCTACTTTCTTCGTTGAATCAATGAATTTTATTGATAGGCTGATGATATTGTTCATTTTAGTCAATCTATTTTGTCAATAATTCATGAACATAAAACAAATAAAGGAAAGATTCCTCTATCTGTTGTTAAAAATAGACCGTAATAGAAATGTGGAAATACCACGTTGATCAAAAAGTTCCCGGAATAACCACCGTGTGGCGCTTTTATTGTTCCGATTTGAGTTCTGTTTTTTTTTTGTTAAGTTGGTACATCTGTTGTTGACATTCCCTCTAAATCTTAGCGTCATAGCGTGACAAATGCAAAAGTTACGTAGCCAAGAGTACATCTATCTCTGTGTGTGTTGGCGATTTTTCCATTACTTTCTCTCGGCTGCTGAAACGCGTTCCCCGTAGTGGTTTTTTAACTCGATTGAACAGAAAGAAGTCAGAGGGAGCCAAATCAGGTGTATTCGGTGGCTGTTAGATGGTATTTGTTGCTTTTTTCGTCAAAAAATTACGAATAATGATGGCACTGTGCGACGGTGCGTTATCATAGTACAAAATCCACGAGTTTTCTGCCCACAATTCTGATCTCTTTCAGCAATTCGCCGAACGTCTCATAACGCCCAAATAATACTCTTTGTTTACTGTCTGGTCTTCTGGCAAAAATTCATGATGCACTATACCGTTGTAATCCATGAAAACCGTGAGCATTGCCTACTTCTTGACTTCGATTGACTCACGACTACTTTTGAACCGCTCGTGCCACTGGTAAACGACCGTTTTCTTTAGAGAATCGTTGCCGAAACACTTTTCCAACATTTCCAACGTTCGCGCACCACTAAATCCGTTTTTTACGCAAAATTTAATACAAGTTCGTTGTTGCAAATTTAAATCCATTTCTAAATATCGCCAACACAAACAGAGATAGATGTACTCTTGGCTACGTAACTTTTGCAAATGTCGAGCTATAACTCTAAGATTTAGAGAGAATGTCAACAACAGATGTACCAACTTAACAAAAAAAAGAGAACTCAAATCGGAACAATAAAAGCGCAACACGGTGGTTATTCCGGGAACTTTTTGATCAATGTGTATTATTTTGAAAATGATTTCCTTTTCGTCTGCATTCCTTTTCATCTATGTCTTTTTGATCTATGTCGACTTCTCTATAATTCATTCACCTTTAAGTTCGCTGTGGCGATTTATATTCAAATTATTTTCGAATCATGTTTGCTTTTGTTTTTGGAATAAATCTCTGGTCACAGGGAATAACTGGTATAAGTCGAAGAATAATAAAATGGGATCAGTGTACTGTGGTCATCTCCCAAGACTTATACGCAATACAGTGCAACCCGCTTATAAAGTGCCCTTTTATAACGTACTTTCGGTTATAACGTACCTTTTTCCAATCCCCACTCACAAATGTAAAAGGTTCTTCTGTTGGTTATAACGTAGGTACTATCGGTTATAGCGTTCTACTTTTGTGGTCCCATCAAGATACATTATAACCTGTTGCACTGTATGTTATTTGATCACAAAAACAAAATTAACTTTTACACAAAAACTAGATTTACAGGAATAGTAAAAATAGCAAGAAAGTGCTGCTCTGAATAGTTTCGTTTTTAGACTTACCGACTTATTCCTTGTGGCCACAGAAATGTACTTTGGACAAGTTCATAATTTCCTGATTGAAGAGCTTTACAAATTAAGTGGTTCCAAATTAAAGGGCTTTTACTGTTGTAAGTATACATTGTATAGAAACGCAGGTTCGAACTACATAAGTCGCAATAGGTAGGTACACTTGCGTATCTAGTTTTTATTTATTGTCAATTTACAAGACAATTCAAACTAAAGATTTTGCCAAAGCCAAGCCCAGATTCTAATGGCAATGCTCGCATAAAAAATCTTCGATAAAAAACTACATGCTACGTATACGTAGCTAAATACATCGATTAACGACTTCCACGATATTTTCTATCGTGCTACGTTTTCTTCGTTCTGTATATCTCTACTACCAGCTATTTTCAGAAAAACCCATTTGCAAACTCCGTAAAAAAAAATTAAAAGAAGAATTCAATCAGCCACTCAATACTTTGCTATAACAACGCATTCCCCCAGCATAAAGTACTGTACGTAGCGCTCAATAGCTAGGCTTTGCCCCACGCTAATTACGCTATCACGACAAATAGAAATCCCATAAAGCAATGTATCGGAGCACTTTTTCGTACCATTGTAAAATACAATCGCGCCTCTACAGGCCCAACCAGATAAATAAAATAAAATATGCTCGGCTCTATGATTTTTTCTCCATACAGAGTTTATTGCATTTGATCGTCGCGCCATTCCAAAGAAACGGACTATTTTTAGCTGATAAACGCGTCCCCACCGGCCGTTTACTTTTTTTTTTTTAATAAACGGAAAAGACTACATAGTATGTTGAATTGCTCATCGAATAAAAGCACTACTCTATATGTTTCTTATCATTGCCGTCGGATCACCAAAGCGTCACGGTCTCACTGTGTATTGCATACATGTGTAATGTTTGCCCCGACCATGTATTGCCAAATTTGTTCCTATAACAAATAAGTATAATAATCGAATAAAAAAAAAAATAACGCGAAGAAACTACATACGAAACGCTTTCCCACGTTCTACAGCGGCAGAGTACACAAGAAAAAAATAAAAAAAAAATAAAACCAGTCGCGCTTGGTCAACGTAAATACGTTGTCTTGGAAGTCTTCTTGACCAAGCCATAAACACGATCTGTGGATGCCTTATCTGCGGAATAATTTTCTATGGAAGCCATCGACGAGTCTATCGAGCTGATTCAGAAGTAATAATTGACGTGCTGCTTGTCGGGAATGTCCCACATATTTATAATAGCAAAAAAAAAAAGCAGGCGTATAGTAGCACAGTCCCAACAACGTTTTTTTTCTGTTACCGATTATCTTTACTAACTTACTTAATGGTTGCTAGGTTTTAATCCGATACGCCCAAGGTACAGAGCGATCTTGATGTCGCTGCCACTAATAAAACTGAACGTAACTACACACAACACTTTCGAGTAAATTTTAACTTGACCGCAGAAATAATTAACGATTCGTTTGGTTGATTCCGAAACGACCGTCGAGCCAAAACTTATCGATTACGAAAGGTGCTGAATACACGGCACACAAAGCACTTTCACAGGTTTTTTTCTTCTTTTTTTTCGCACCGAATTGGAATTTTTCAATCAATGCGATAAACTTAATCCAAGCGAATCAAAACGAACGAGATGCAACAAAGATCTACAATCGTCTTAAAGAGACTAGATTACGAACTGAATTCTTTCTTACAAGAAAACCTTTAATTTTTTCTTATACGTTTTATTGCTTCGAACGTGTCGTCACCGCACACACCACTTGTCTTATAAGAAGCGTTTCAACTCCAACTATTTTTTGTTGGGTTAAACAAAAAAAAAAAAAAACTTTTTTTTTCTGGTTCGTCGGTCGGTCGGTCATATCACCGTCGCCTCCGACACACAACATTTATACACTCTGCATTCATTTTATTCCAATTCCAAAGTCTTCGTGTGTTGTGTAGATAGGGAACCCGAACTCCGGAGAGGAACACATTACAAAATCCGAAGAACCCGTATGTCGTACCGTACGTACGTGTATTTTAAAATGGCAGCAGCAGCCCGAGCAAGCACACTACAGGCAGCCAGCCCACCGAATCGAATCCAACTTCCCAACGACCAGAATCCAAATCCAAAGAGCCCCGCACAAGAACTGGACAAAAACACTTTACATATTCGTCATCACTATTATCGCAACGGTCGTAATGCTATTGAGGCAGCAGCGATCTCGAAACCTCGCATCTGGAGACGGAGAGCGCTTGGACAGTTGAAATAATAAACTAAACCTGATCGAGCTAAAAAAATCTCGGTTTTCGGTGTGTGATTAATCGTAGTAACGCCGCGCCGATTACGATTAACCTTAATCGAATATATTTTCTCAACTGAACTGAACTGAGCACACACTGTATGGTATTTGGTATGATATGTTCACCTCACCTCAAACCAGTAGAACTACACAACAGCCACGGCACGACAACGAAGCCTCTCACATTTCCTCTCCAGACCAGTCGAATTATCGAACTAAACTACAAGCACCTCACCACCTTTGATTGCTCCGATCCGATCCGGTGGTGACTGTACGTACGTACTCTATGTGTACATCAGTGTGCATATAATTCTTTTTATTTTCCACTGTTTTTTTTTTCGTATTTAAATTTCTTTCTGTTTCAGCGCGCGGCGACGACGGCGGCTACACAGGAACGCGAACAGAAACGTTTCACCTCCTCCAAGTGTATCTTTGCAGACGAGAAGAACGGACAGGAGAACCTGACAGTTCCAACAATAGTCGAGCACCCAGCCCAGCCAGCACCCTGTCCGTTTACTTTACTTTGCCTTCGGTTCCTGCGAAACTCCTCGGATGGCTTTTGTTCAATTTGTTGGTGCTTTGGTGGTTGCCTGCTGGCTGATGCCATACAACATCGCCGAAAACCGACTTCTTTACGTCGCATACCCTTGTCGCAGGAACTGATGGTGATGTCCCGCGCGGCGCCCCAATATCCGAGGAAACTCCTTATTTCTGGTGGTGTGGATATGTATGCCGCCTGGATATATCTATCCGTTTTCTGATACCCTTAAATACACGCTCAATAAACTGAACCCTGAACAAAACGGAACAGGGCATCAGAGAAGTACACCATAAAATTCTCGACAGTTTTCCCTTTTCGAATAGGCAAAGGGAAAAGCTCTCGGTGACACAATCGATTTCTCTGTTTCACCGGGGTGGAATATAATGCGGACTAAACCATTTTACTACCTTTGCCCGATGGCCCCCGATGGCCGGTGTGGAATTAAGTTTCTGTATTAAATCGCAAAGGTACAGTATTTTCAAAGAATTCCGGATGATTTTATTGCTTATTGTGTTTACTTAACAACGCTTACACTCGAAACATTGTAATCGCCTACCGGAAAATTGTTCCTTTGTTATGGCTGTTGCCTCTAAAGGTTGCTGGAGGCTTTGATTACATTAAAACAAACAGTTGGAGTTCTACGAGCATTATTTAATTTTAAATGAACAAATTTCTGGAATAAAACAAGTTAGCTGGCACCTAAAGAACAAGTAAGGCCTTGATTCCCAAACCAACCCCAGAGTACCCTTCGATGCTTCAGGATTTCGACGTACGTCCGGCACGTCCTCATTTACAAATAAATTCATATTAGCTAAATACCCAAATCTCTTTCTAACCAAAAAATATGTCCTGCCGCTATTGAGGGTGGGCTTAAGGTAAGACACTCAAAGAGATCCGCAAAAAAAAATTGTCTGATGAGTACCAGAACAGCTTTATAAGCCAATGGAAAACCACGTTTATTCTGCTGGATTGGTTGAATCCCTAATTGATAATGAAATTTTTTTAATGACTACTTCGCTTTATCAAATACAATTAGTGAAATGGGTCCCAACAGAATTCAGAGAACAGTAAATACCAAACAGCTTGAAATGAAATCAACTAATTATTCACAACAACCGTGAAAACATACTCCAACAGCAAGATCCGATGGACGTTTGTAGCTAGTCGGTCGGGGAAATGCTGGACGGCTTCTTACCTCTTGCAGGGAGCTATAATCCTTCAAAAGTGACAACTACTTCAGGTAAGACTTTAATTTTAGCTTTGGTAAAATGTTCTTTAAAGTTACGGACGGGAATGAAGTTGATTTTTTCTGGTGAGACCGGAACTAGTGCAGCTTTATTTTTTATCTAAAGTACGAGTTGCGCTCAATCGCGACTTTCGTGTTAGGAATGGTGATGCTTTATCAAATCAACATGCTGTATTAAGTGGAGTCCCTCAAGGATCTGTACTAGGCTCTCTGCTTTTTTACTGCAGATTTAGGCATTACAATTACATCACATTCGTGTATATTTGACGACGATACAAAATTTTTCGGTAACCTAATAACTCAAATTAATACTCTACAAAGTGACTTAAATGAATTAAAATTAGCGAATGGTCTAAACAGCGACTAGTTGATAAAAAATTATTCAAAGTGCACAGTTCTCCGCATTGGTAAAAACAAACCAAATACCGCTTCTTACATGAATGGCGTGCTACTAGAATCGATACAGCAGCAACGTGATCTTGGTGTGGTAATAACTCACAACTTAAAATGCGTATCTTTGTAATTACTACAAACACATCTTTGTTATTAGCAAAAAAGCAAATTCACTCATCTACCTAATTCAAAAAGCATTTAATTATATTACACCTGCCTTATTCTTAACGATCTACAAGACATACCGACCAATTTTGGAATACTGCTCTCAAATCTGGAATCCCTACTTTAAAAAGGATATTGAGCTCATTGAGAGAGTTCAAAGACGTGTCACTAAACTTGCTCATTGCCTACGAAGCTTAAAATATTCAGAGAGACAGCAGGCTCTTGGTCCAACCACTTTGGAACAGCGGCGCTCTCGAGTTGATTTAATCGTTGATTTTAAATGGATTCTGCAGCTGTCTAGTTGCATCTCAAATGTTTTTAAGGAGCAGAAATACAACTCTTCGCGGAAATAAGGACAAACTTGACAAATCAACTCTAAGTTCTAGTACTAATCCATTGAGAAACTTTCTGCCTAACAGGATAGTGGACATTTGGAAGAGCTTACCAATTGAAATCATAAACACTACGTGCTTAAATGCATTCAAAGAATAAACTGGACACCTACCTGGCTAATGCATAAATTACATAAATTGCTATAGTTACTTATTGCTTACTTAAAAAAAAGAGATTTGTTGGATGGATGCCGAGGGTATTCCATCGGATGTGGAAAAACAACTTCTCGACTCCCTGATACCACTGACATCTTCCAAACCCAGTAATTATGTTAATCAGACGCCTATGACCTGTCTGCGAAAGAACCAGTAATGGATAACGTCGCAACACGCATGAAACCGTTGGCCCAGTTTATTAGAAACGCTGAGACAGACAAGCCAAATCCAGAGCTTCATCCTGAACGTGAATACTTCAGCAGAGCACCCCCAAGACGAATAGCTGCTTTAATAAAATCTGGAATATCACGAGAAGAACGACTGAGATTCCATTCCACTCGAGTACCTCACAATTAATTGCTGAAAATGCGTTTCAGAAAGTATTCAAGAATATATGCAGCGGAACGAGGACCTCTAAACTGTTCTATGATTAGTCCCCATTGTTGCAATAAAGACACGTAAAACAACTCACGGTTGGCTTTAAAAGGGCACTATCCGAGATTCACAGAATGATTGATACGAAATTCAAGAGACTCCTTGAAAAATGAGAACGGTAAAGCTTACTAAATGTTTGGAAACAATAAATCGAAATCGTGACATCAATCCAGCTAAATCCAATACTCTTATGTTGCAGAAGTGATGTAAAATTATTTACAAATTTTGTTTATGAACGTAATAAAACTATTGATTGAAAGATTCAGGACGACGGGATATCAATGTTTAATTGATTTGGAACTTCAACACTAATCGGCAGCTGATTTACTACAGTTTTGAAATCCGAGCTAAAATTGATTTCTACTGCCAGCCAACGAGGGTATGATATAAGTTTTGTTACGAGAGTGAAGTAAACATTAACCGGAAGACACAAATATTACTTTAATCCAAGAGAACATATCGGAGAAGGGCGTCAACCAGTTACCTGAAATTAGACTACGTCTCATTGTCGACCCTGCAGCTTATTTTGTTGGCCTACCTACGAGTAAATCGAGAGGCATTCACAGAAAACAGCAATTTTATGCTATTTAGAGAACGGTTTTATAGGGCTTGAAAATTTGTTACAACTACGAGCTGTGTACGACGTAATCGGTTAATCTTATCAGGCTGAAAAAAAAACCTGAAATGGACAGGTAGATCACACCTACATAATGTCAATATATTGCGTAGACGCGCTAAAGTATCTAGGTACAGGCAATAAAATGTTTTTATTGGAAATCAATTGGCCTGCTATAGGGGTGCAAACGCTAGTCGATATAAAACATTCCTATTCGATAATAAATGAAAATGCAATGGATATTTTGAAAACGGTTTACACCGCCGCACTAATCATGAAATTTTACCCCAAAATCACATATTATTCCCCATATGCAGGCAAAACAGAAGCGACGTGGTTACGATGGACATGGAGTTGTTCGCTACACGGCTCATAGCGTCGGCCATAGAGAGACACACACAATGTGTTTTTTTTTTCACTCGTTCGTCGTTTTGCTTTCATTTCGTTCCATTGCCGCCGAGATAAGTTCAAAACTGCTGAACAGAAGAAGGAACGAAATGTACACACGCGCTGGGCTGGCTGGTTTTATGGCTTGGGGTCACTAATACATTGTAATGTAACAGTACTTGTTTATATGATTTAGAGAGAAAAGGCATCATCATCGCCGTACAGAAAACCAATACTTGTGTCGAAAATCTCACGGCAACGACTATGCGAGTTTGTACAGTAAAATGATGGCGACTCTGCATGGCTCTGGGTTCGGTACTCGACCTCATCGTCAACATCATCCTTCCTCCATTGACGACGTTGCTACTTATTTTGTCGTTGAGAATGTCGTTCATGATTTTAAGAATTTCTCGCTACATTAACGACTCGATTTCAATTAATTTGGCTGCAGATGCCACTAATTCAAAACGAGCATATTCCTGGTCTAATTTCGGTAACATGAAAGACACCATGATTTAAACCCCTAATTGCTGCCTTGTGTCTTCGAAAGATAACATTGCTGTTATATAAACCTTCGTGCGGATCTACTAGCTGCTCGCGTTCGAACTATTGCCGTAAATGCTCTACTTGCCTTCAGATATTCAATTGATAAAGCAATAGTCGAACAAATTGAACGATGAAGTAAAGGTGAACAACTTGAAAATCGAACTACCTAGCGATTAGAGTGACGTAGTCGGCCCAGATATGCAATCGAAAAAAAGAATTGCCGATTTAAGATTTTTTTTTAGTTTTAACTCTCTTAATTTCTATTTTCACGGATTTTTCGATACTCGACCGTCTACACCTTCGTCATGTGTACACGTTACGATAGTCATGTGGATGTTGCGAATACATCGAAAGAAGCCCGCCAGCATCATCAGCGACGAACGATATGATAAGAATTTTGAGCAGCGTACAAAAGGAGTCAATTCGGATAAAATGCGCGCATAACGAGATGATTCACGGCTATATAAATGCGATGCGGTCGCAGCTTCTCGTCTCGAATGTATTCGAGTATTTTTCTCACAATATCGATGTATAAGTACACCACCCGTAACAAAAATTGCAATTGGAATTGGGGACTGCGCTTCACATCTATTCGAAATATTCGTGTTGTGTACATTTTTGTACACGGTTCCGTTTTGGATCAAGAGCCCAAACACTTAAAGCTCTTCTCCTTCTCCAACGCTGTCGAGATGATGGCATTCAGATGTAGATTTAAAATAAATTTTATTGTTTTAATTTGTGGTGATAAACGTTAATGGCGTGTGTTTCGATAATTTTTATTTATCGAATTTTATTGGTTAATGCTATATGAAAATATCTCTGAATTGGTTTAGAAAAAATGTTTTTTTTTTTTTTTTTGAGGACAACTATATTGGTAATGGATTGATCAGTGCAATCAGACTCTGGATTGAAATTCACAAGGATAATGTATGGTAGTCCCTCCAAAAAATTAATGGAAACAGACAATCTAGAACGGATTACAAGGAGTGAGTTAAGTCCTTTGCAAATCGCTTCTTAGATGCAGAAATTGGAGGATGCGGGTGCTGAACCGAGATGACTTCAGACAATGTATCCTGCAGGTTCTGTCCCGATTTGGATGATGATATTGAGTTAAGTCCTTGGGGTATAAAAAGTGGCACGGAAATTTATGTCGTGGCCTTGAACTTCTGGGCTCGAATCCGAACTGGTCGTCATAAACTTGAATTCTTTATAGAAAATTGGTGTATGGGAACCGTACGCCTATTTGTGGCCCAACCACTCAGATTGCAAACACTTAACACAAAATTCGATACTAATCCAAGAAGTCTGGCTGTCGCACTTTCGAGTTATGTATATACTCGTAAAAAAACGAAGAATCGAAGTGACTGCTAGCCGTTAGACGACTAGTGCGAATTACAACTCAGCTGAAACAGTAGCTGCAACAGTTGCGCCAGCATTAGTGTCTACACGATAGCGAACAATAGTAAAGACCTGTGCCAAAGTCAACAGCAGACAATTTAGCCGTTACAACAGACCATCACACTCCACACATAGAGCATTGGTGACTCCGATAGCAGCAGAACGAAATTTGATCTTGATACACCGCTTAGTTGTCACTTCCATTCCTGTATAAGGACAAGAAGTGGAAATGTTAGTCAGTCAAGTATATATGTAGGTCACGACAGCGAGAGAGGTGTCGACTCATTCGTAGGAAAACATTGGTAGCAACCAGTCATAAATAACGGCCGTTACATCATCCGCTTACGCTCATAGAGCTTCAAAGGCGACAGCGCTAATAGTCTACCCTGTAGTGAGTGAAAGTTGATGACGGTAGCGAATTATGCAGTCGCAGATCCGACAAACCGACTTTAACAAATTCATCAACCGTTCTCTTAAGAAAAAAACACTAGCACAAAAGAGTACTGATACTACATATACCTACCCCAAAAGGAGTGACAAGGAACTGAAGAAAACCCAAAAAACAAATGTGAAAATATACGCGAATTGTGAGGCATCTTAAAAGGCACGTTGCACCATTATTAAATCTAGGACAGCACTCTATGTCCCCATGACTCTGCTGGAACTGCGAAACTGGCTACTAAACATCTTTAAAAACTTCTTAGATACAAACTCTTAAGCCGGCTACAGACTTCTCCTGCTTTTCTAAATTTTCACATTTCGCGAGTTTTTCGTCTTGTTTCACGAAACACATGAACCTCGCGAGAACACGAGAAATCATTGTACACACTATTCGCAAGTTTTCCGTTTTCGTTTATTAAATTTGACACTTCGCTGTCCGTCCAACTCATTTCAAATATGTTTCTGAACTTAACCTGGAAATGTAAGCTGTTAACTCACCACGCAAAATAAGAAATCTATCGCGAGAAAGCCACGAAAAACTCGTCTCGGACATTTTTCGTCACTTTCACGTCAAGCAAAACCCTTTGATGTCGTCGAAAAACCGCCTTCAGTAGAGAAAACTCACGAATTGCGAATACGAAACGCGAGAAACCCTCTACACACTATTCACGAGAAGACGCGAAATACGCGAAACGCGATAAGTCTGTAACCGGCTTAACAATCTCCAAAGTTAAAAAGAAACACGTCTCATTACAGAAATACAAAAAACTTGTAATAACTAAAGCTGGTGCGTGCCGCAACTATGACCAGCTTTTGTCTGATTCGAAAGCACGTGTACCGTATTGAGTAGGTACTCGCTATATGTACAAGGAACTGATCTCAAGTGACCTGATTATATGGAAACTTTAGGACACTTGCAAATGCCCTTAAATAGTAGAAGACTGAGACCGTTTAAAGCTTCAACTTCTTCGGAAACCGGAAGCCTGAAAAAGCCTAAAACATTGACGATTGACCATCCATCCATGCTTGGACGTTAAGCCTTCTTTTTGAACATTTGACCTTTTTTACGCCAGTTCAAATAGCTTATGAAGTCGTTACCGGATTTGGGGTGGTGGAACGAGGAGTGAGTATCTCAAGTGGCGGTAAACGTTGTTTTTGAACTGCTGAAGATTATCAGACTTCGAGGGATGAACAACTATCTAAATCTCACTGGTCTCACCCAAAGGAGCTAAACAGCATAATCACGTGGGCGCGTAGATTGAGACGTGTAGATTTTGGAAGATGGAAAGGAGATTAGAATCGTTTGTATCATTGGCTTTGATTCCGTTTGGAAAATAAGCTTTGTTCAAGACTCAAGACGGTCCGAAATTGAACCAATTCAACAATCGCAATTGATTCATTTGTGTATTTTCCTTAAAACCAGATCCAGAACAATTTGTTAAATATTTACTTATCGCTTGTTTGTTTATCAAAACAAATAGGTGTTGTTGATTTAAAACATTCGTGATGAAAACACGTTTTTTTTTAATTCATTCAGACTTTTGAACATCATTTGAATCCAAATATTTCAAATACATAATTAAATATACCCATTAATATAATCTTGTCTCTATTTACATAAATTAATAATCGGATCGAACATTATAAACTAAACTCACTTACCGTGATATTTGATTGGGATTATAATTTATAATAAAAAATTCTATTGTCTTTTCGCTAGGTGGTTTGTGCTGATCCGAATCTCTCCCAAACACAACGAATAGACGTAGTCGTCGTAGTCACATCAGTACACAATTTCTCACATTTAATAAATCTACAGACATAAAATACACGGACGACATAGAGCAAACTGGAAAATCGATTTTCCTCTTTGGTATGGTACGTATATTCCTGGTTCGGTTGGTGCGATTGTGACTGTATCCAATTTCAGGTCTTCCTATGGCCGTATCACTCGTTATTACTGCGAAGGTGTATGGAAATTAAACGTTAAACGAAAGCTGAAGCTGGGGCCTTGGAAATCTTAAGAAAATCTATCACACTGTCCCTCCGAAAGACTAAACATTACACGACCGCAATCTAATTTATCACCAAAAAAAAAACTCACTCTTATTATAAATTTTTTTTCTTTTCTCATTCCAACTATGTAAATCACAAAACCTACGTATTTCACAGAAAGCAAACTAGACACCGTATTACCGACAATGAACCACTTAAATTGATCCGAAAATCTCGACTTGTCCAGCCAAATCAATAAGCATCAGAAAAACCACTAAGGTCCAAAGATATTTGCCACCATCTTTGCCCGATCACAAGTTAAAATAAGACTAAAAAAAGACACCACGGTCTAAGAGAGAACATTAAAAGGCAAAACGATCAGGGGCAGGCACAGGGGGCACAGGCACCGTAGCTCCACTTTATGTGTAGCGTTTATTTTCTTATTTATTCTTATTACTTTTTTTTTTCTTCACTAGTAAGCAGCCCGAAACCGAACCGACCTAACGAGACAACACAGAGTACTCAACTCAATGTAAAAAAAAAAGATGAAATAACATAAAGCAGGCAAGCTACAACAGAGTGGCAGAACCGAGTTCCGAGTCCAACAAGCCATCAGAAACAGAAACATCGGAAACAGTACAAAACGACTGCCATGATGATGATATCCCAAACCAAACCCTAGTCCGTAAATACTCGCGCGCAATTTTATTAGAAAATTTTTGTATCTCTCGCACGCTGGTTTCGTTTCTATGACTCGGGGAATTTATGTACACATCTCCCAAGACGACGTTATAGTCATTCCATTCCTTCCATTATACAATTGGGGGGTACACACTCACCGACTTTGTGGAAGTACGGCAAAGTACTATCCGAATCCGTGGCCGACAACGATGACGATGACGACCCAAGTCTCCTGGCTATGGCAATGCTCCGTTTATCTGCTCAGCCAAGACGGTCTTGTTCTCCTCCTCGCGTAACTCGTACAATGTAAAAAAAAATCGAACCGATGGAAACGAACGTATCCGATCCGAAACTAGCTAGCAGTGTCCGATTCCCGATATCGCCTTTAATAACTCGATTGACTTGAAAACTTTCAATTCAGCTTCCTTTTTTGCGGTATTCTAGGAACTGGGCCCTATTGTAGGACAACTATCGAAGCACAAGATGACGGAAGCTGAAACTTGAATTGACAAAAAACAAGAACAACAACAAAAAACACAAACGATGACCAACAACTGATTATTTTGCCTTACTACGTACGGAGCCGTGAAGTAGGTTGACGCACCGCCGATGCTTAAACCGAAACTAAAGCCAACCACTGCCAGGTATGTATCTACCTGAAACGGTGTAATTCGTCTTGAAACGACTATACGACAGTATTTGTTGTTGCGTATCGAATTTCGGACACTCGCCATCATCACCGTTGCCGTCTTTTGGCCAAAGAACGACATGGAAACTAATTTTTAGACCAGAATTTCGATGTAAACCTTTGCACGAACACAACTCGCCGTATCATGGGTAAGCTTAAGCATTCACAAGGTTCTTCTAAAGAATGGTTTAATAACTAGATAATCAATTTCCACTTATTGCCCCAGAAAACTCGCCGAGGTCTGCCTCGGCTGAGCGACTAGCGCCATTGCACCTAATTATTATTTTGCTGTTAACTGCAGAGGTTAGGGAGAACAACACTGTTGGTTTTTGCACAAGCCTTTCTGAAAAACCACGAATTTCAAGTTGTCAATGAAGGAAGTATTTGATTGCAATGAGCCAGGCAGTAATATTTATTTGATGACTACCGGAACTGGAGTGGTTTCCCTTTGGCGTCATTCCCGAGGAGGAGCGAATGAAAAAGATGTTGTTTACTTTTTTAATTCCAAATTCTAATTTACATTTTCTACATATATACTTTTCTAGGTTCTGAAGATAAGAGCGACCGTCGGTCTTCGTCCAGGACGGCTACTAGGTATAATTTGGATATCCACTAATTTATTTCCTAATTTCTTTCTCTTTTTATTCTAGACGTAATATATGTTCAGACTACGAGATTAACACGTTTAAATCGAGTTACCCGCTTTCAAGTCAATTCCCGAGCGCGTTTACGAAAACACGTTGCTACAACGCGTTTAACAGAAAACATATACTGCGACCCTCACGGAAATCGAACTAAGCTTTGGAAGAAACTATTTAATGCTGCAAAAATTCAACTTTGCGCTTGTGCAACGACTGCATTAGCCAATCAATTCACTTTGCACTACTGCTATACAAACACATTTGTTTCAAACAATTTAGGAAGCATTAATTTGCTGATGGAACGCAGTTGAATATCTACTTGTTAAAACAAATCATTTCAAGCTGTCAAGTATCAAAACAAAACGAGTTGCCGAATCGGAACACTACTTTTTTAACACGTTCAATTTGCCTACTTTAACGCGTTCAAAACTCATAGTCTGTACAAGGTTTAAGCCGATTTTATCCTGATGCTAATAGTACAGTTCATGAATAAATACAGCAACCACACATTCGGCCAAGCGATGAAATGAAAAGTAAAGTTAAAACAGGTTATACGGAAGAAATATAGGGCAAAAATCTTAAAGTGCAGTTCATATTTTTTTTAAGCTGTAAGAGCAGGTCTACTAACATTAGCAGCATTTGACGTAGGCCTTAATCATTACAAAACAATCCCAGGCTCACAATGTACCGACTCTAACTTCTGAGGATACGGAAGCGATGAAAAAAGTCTTCCCAGACTTTGTAAGAGAGCTTGAGAGCGACCCTATCCTCGATAACATCATACCAAGGTGCAACTTCGAAAAAGCATTCAAAGTAGTGCTCTCACTTCTCAAAGCCTGAGAAACTTACATGCATGAAAAAGAAGCGCTTACATAGATGGTTCCAGGACAAATGAGGGAGTTGGAGCAGGAGTATAGGTATATGGACGCTAGAATCGACAAGTCAAATACGACTTAGCAGTGAGGAGTAGTCTTAAGGTTGTCCACATTAGTTCCAGCAACTATTGCACAACTACTTAAACGAACTAAATGGTCGTATGACTATATAGTACATACTGATAATAGGTTGTTAGGGAGTTTTCCCAACTAAAAATAGTTCTAAGTGCCAACAAAATTAAATACAAAAGTGAATCGGGATTCAGACTGTCCCCAACCACTTAAAATCTACAAGTACCTACATTTTGAAAGTGTTTCAAACTAACAATTATTGTAAATTGCGTCTTGGGACCTGTTGAGCGCGTTAGATCACGACATAATAAAAAGTACATTTTCCGGAAGACCAAGTGACTGTAACCGATTATACCAGAAAACAGAAAACAAAGTTAAATTTACCAAAGAGCGATTTTGCGAAACTTTCTACCTTCCAAAACTATAACATGAGTTACATGGGAAAAACAATATTCTCGATGACATCAGACAAATTTTTACAAAGAAAGAGGTAGTTCTTGATACAAGTTTCCATTGCCTTTATATTCGTTTACAGAAGCTCATGTGTAGCTCAAAATGTTTGATGTTTCAAAACTTCTATGTTAGTGAATTTCCTGTATAACAAACTAAAGGAAAAAAAATGCTGGAAATTTAACATCAACATGCATCAAATTTCGAACGAATTCTGTTTTTCAGTACCGAACCAAAACTGTAAGAGGAAAGAGTTGCTTGGAAATTAAATTTTGTAACTGAATCTACGTGACGTTTCATAGTGGTATGCTGTAAATACTATACAGTATGTAAAGTTCGTATTCGTACGGTCCATTTTTAATGGCTACCCTAGCGTTGTATCCTTAAAACAATAAAAAAAAAACCATTCAGAATTTTTTATCTTTCTTCAAAATACTTAAACTTTAGCAAACCATGCAGAATTAACTTTAATCTTCTTGCCATTTGATGAAAAAAAAGAAGCAAAATCCGTATTCGTACCCATGTAATATTGTTACTTTTGCCAAAATTTTTTAATTATTAATAGAAACTTAAAAAGAAAACAAATTTTTATATTGAGCGAATAGGATTGCACATTTGAATAAAAAAATTGGAGCGAGAGAGTGGAACCGAAATTAGAAGTGGTGATGGAGAGAGTTATGGTGCGCTTACACTCACCCATGAGGCTCGCCTCGAGGCGAGAAGCTACCCCCATCAGGCTATTGCAAACCGGTTCTCAATGTAAAACTCTTGCGACTGCACGAGCTATTTCATTGATTGATTTTTTGGTGGGGATAGAGGCTCGTCGCAAACGCTGAGTGTAAATGCACCATTTACTGCCGTCCTAAGAAGAAAGGGCGCAACTCCATTTTAGTAGTTTTGAGATATTTAGGTATTACGTTTTTTATTTTTGCCTCCTTTAAGTATTTTAAAAAACCAATTCAATCAGACGTCGGTCGTACGAAAATCGACTGTAGGTACATCGGTCCTCTAGTCGTATATGCGCCTTTTTATCTAAGTAAGTGGCAGATACAACTTTTTTGTCTAGTAAACATACTAGACGTGGTAGATGTGACCAATTTGCTTCCTGTTTTTCAGTCCTTTGCAGTTGGAAATCGACCTTTTTAGCTTAGCACAAAAATTATAAGCTAATTCACGGTTCGAAATATGCCTCTATCTCAATTTTTGTCATTTGGCGCTTGTGCCCTTTTTTCTTAGGACGGCAGAGTACAGCTCGATATAATTTTTATAGTCGGTCGTGTAGTCATGTTGTGTAGTGGAAGGTATAGCTAAAAGACTCGGTCATGCCCGAAACATCAGAAATAATAAAATAGAACAAGGAAGAAAGCGTCCTGTTTTCTACTGTGAAAAAATTCACCAAACTATTATCTTATCAAAAACAAATATGTGTTCTAAACCTGTCCTTTTAGTCAGTTCGATATTTGGAAGTTGGTGCAAAGGGAGAAATTCTGTATTAGGCAGTCTACGGGTATTTGTTGAGTCCTGACGAATTCTTTGCGTGGGAAGGTTGCTTTGGTGTGTATATAAAAGTTTGTCCGTGGAAGACGCAATAGGCACAGTAGGGGATTTAAACTGACTTCGAGTTATGTAAAGAGAAAAACAGCGGTTAAAACGGATTAAAGTTATCAATGTTTGTCTAAAACTTAGCTATTGAAATAGTCTCCTTCTTTGCAAATTGTTTCAGCTATTAGTGTGTTAGCATCATGCTGACCATTGATTGTGGTTATTCAGAGGCGGTACTCCGCATCGCACTTCCTGTATCCTTTACTTATCATAGGCTATTCGGGGTACAAGTTTATTAAAAAAAAAAAATTCAAGTTTATATTGGAATTAGGAACGCTTCATTTAAGTTAATCTTATGTTTCGTTTGCTAGAAATTTTTAAATTACCAATTGATCCATGGAATACAAGAGGAGCGATTCTTTAATTTTATTTCCTAGTCCTTGCTACATAGATGTATGTTCGTCTCGAATTTCTCTTTCATAGTAAAATGAGCCTGAAACTTCTTGTAAAGGACATTCAGGATAAGCCCGACAATACTCATACATTTTACAGTATTTTGCGTGGAATGGCGAAGGTAAGATAGGGACTTTCGGAGAAACCGATAAAGCAAAAGTAGCAACAGCATCATCATCTTGCTTTTTGCAAGGCAAGACTTTACAGTGAACACAAAAAAGAGAACAATGGTGTGTTGAAGTCAAACGAAATTACTGCTTGCGAAAAATGAAAAAAAAAAACTTCGTTCGACATAAATCGATTTTTATCTGGAACAAATCAAGAAGGGGAAGTAGAGAAGGACATTTTTTTTTGTCGAATCCTAGAGATGTGTTGTGACTTGCGTTTGAATTTGAAATGTTTTAAATTCTCGCAATGTTTAGTATTTGATTCGTTGTATTTAAAGATTTTATTGATTGTGGACTAAAGTTGGCGGTAAGGTCAACCTACGCCACACTCAATCTGCATAAGGAACCGCAAACGCCTACTCTGGTTAATGCTGAAAGTCCTTCAGAAAAAGTTAACATTTTTGCGAAGCACTGTCGTCGGATGAAAATTATAGAGGACACACGGGCTCGACAGTAAAGCCAGTAAAGAAATGAGATTGGAAAGGCTTTTCGTCAACGAAAATTCTGTAATGTTGAAAAGTTGAACGTTTATACTATTTAGGGTAGAGAGGTGAGCAGAACAAAGTAACTGGAACAGTAATACCTTGTTGTGAATGGAGCCATTGTTTCGTCTTCAAAAAGTCGAAATGACCCAAGGAAAGGTTAATAAAGGAAGCAGTGAACCAATTTCGCCTATTTTCGAATTGGTGGCTAAAATGTAAACTGGTGCAACGACCATGCTGGCTTCCGAGCAAGCTCTTTCCGTAGTGCGAGGAGGGGGATAGGTATTCACAAGTTGGACCATAAAACCTTGGCTTGTACAACAAAAATTTCATGCCGATTTGCACGGGTGATAAAATTGGGATTAGATTCCGAGTCGATCTTGACCATTGTTCTTGGCACAAAGTGTACTCCTCAAATCGACTGGCACTGACGTTATGCGCTGTCAACCAGGTCTACCCCCCACTGTCCTCTTTATGACAAATTTTTACAAATTGTGTTTAATTACTTTTAAGTGTTCTGAAGTTCTACTAACGGATGAAGAATTATTAGAAGAAAGAGTGGGTTTTGATAGTTCTTAACTCATCGATAATTTAAAGACAACTTGACGTTCGAGTTGCGAAGGAAAGGAGTTTGATCGTAATAAACTAACAATTAAGAAAAACAAAATTTTTTGGGCACTAACTAGAGCTGAAACATCTGTTTCTAATCGTGATATTTGCATTGTACTGACATTTATAATTTTGCATATAAAAGCAAACTTCGATTAGTGGAATTTTTATTGAGATACAAACGAAAAAAAAATCAGGAATCACAAAACGATTATTTCCTGCCAATCGATTTAATTTTCATAGTTGTAAGAACATTCTAGTTTCATGCTCCTACTATTATTTTAAAGGTTGAAAAGAAAAATGTCGGTCGCTTCCGACATTGAGTAATTTACAAGATTGGAATTCGCGTACCTGAAGTACCGGCATTTTCGTATTTTGCTTGCGCCTGAGTAGCCGCCCCACAATTCCCGTTCAACGCTTCTCCCCAGCTCCAAAAGAGCGTACATGAAGCACTCTCATCTCCCTCGACACAGCAACGAAAAACGTTAATTATCGTTGGACAACTGGCTGATTTAATTTTCTTTCAGATATGCAGTCAGCTAGTTCTCGAGTTCAATAAACTGGATAGTTCGAGTCTTATTATTTTTATTTACTTGTTGTCTTGTCTCCCCTGCTCTGCGAAAATGTGTTCTGTAGAGATACCTACATACAAGAAAAAAAAGAAAAAAAGAAACAGATACGAAACCAAAACTATACACTCCTTCGGTTGCAAATGTATAAAAAGTGGCGAAGAATAATAAATCCAGAAAGAATCTTGTAAATCGCGCAATATTTGCCCCACGTCTCGTTTGGTCTTGCTCGCTCCTCAGGCCGTTCAGTTCGGCAAGTTTGGGGGGACGCGACGAACACTCATCTTGACATCAAGTACCCAACGGCAGCAGCATTTATGACTTCTTTTCCACCATTTCACATATGCGCGTAAGCTTTTCCCTTTTTGAACTTCGAAAATCTCTCGTTCCGATTTTTACTATAGATTCCGCCATGGGTTTTAAGCCCCAGAACCCGAGCCATCCAGCCCAGCCCAAGCGTTCTTCTTTTTCTTTTCTTTTTTTTTAACGAGAGCCCCCAACCTGTGGTCAGTTTCCTTCAAGTAGGTTTTCGATATCGAGCAAAAGCAAAACGGCCTGAACAGAGACGATTAGACTTCTTTTGCTCGACAGAAGAAGAAATCTCGATTCTCGAGTTGGGAGGCTTCTCTACCTTCGGCCGTAGAAGACCGCATCGCACAGTTCAATTTTTCATCCGGTAAGCGGTAACAAATCTCAACCTTGATGGTTATATGCCTCATATGTGTTTGTGGAAACGACATTCCCTATACCTGGCTGCCACACCGATTGAATGATGATTATCAGAAATTGCGACTAAGCGCGGCAAGTGCGATGTGGTCAACTATATTCCATTCCATACAAGACCCGAAGAATGCTATATTATCAGTTCGGATGCTTCATTGTTGCACAAATAAAAATGCTTGTTACACGAAAACAATTTCTTTAGTTTTTTCAGTACATTCATTAGATACCTCAACTGAAAAAATTGATAGAAGCCTTCTCCAGACAATTAACTGGAAACTGGATAAATCATATACTTATATCTTATAAGATCTATGTGTGTGTAACTCCGTTTTGATACCCGTAGCCAACAGTTAATTAATTTTATGACCCTAACTATTATTGCAAAAATATTGCTACCTACACTAAATATGTACGACGGTATGGGCGCTCGACAAAGCTTCCTTCCTCTGTGGATAAGAACCCTGTAGTTACGAGCCATTCCGACAGTTTATTTATTTATTTACTTATCAAACAAGATATACCTATATATAGATTCAATGTTAACACAAATTAATCTAAATTAATACAATATGATTTGACTTAATTTAATTAGAGGCACTGGTTGGTTGGTTAAACAGGATGAGGAGGAGCTGATAAGATCGAACGAAGTTTCAGTTGTTTGAACACAATAAGCGTTTCGAGTTAAATTACCAAATGATGGAATATTGGAGAACTCATGATGTCAATTGATTGATATTTTAGACGAGAAAGAAGTAAAGCTTACATTGGGTAACTCATAGTCTTCCTATGAGACCGTTACATGTTTGGATGAATTCAAAAACCGATTGTGACGCCTGACACCATTGACAAACTTCACGATATCGTTTTAGTCAATAAATGAGAAAAAGTCCGTGAGTTAGCGGCGGTCAAAACTAAAAACCATGACAGTAACGCTCCCGGTTGATATATATTTCTAAAAAATTATAAGAGTACCTCACTATACATATATACTTTCTAATAAAACCAACACGGATAAAATCGAGCAAGTAGTTCTTGAGATAATAATTTCTAAAATTCACCTATTTTTTCTGCTTTCTACTCGGATGTTCCCCTTTAAGGGGTTATATTCGTTTAGGAGGCAAGAAATTGGTTTTTAACAATTTTTTTTAAGCGAAATGAAGACATAATAGGATACATGTACTCTGTATATAACATACATACATACATTTGTTCAGGTTTTAATAATTTAATAATTTAATATATGTACATATATGTAATTTATAAGGTGTTGAAATAGCTAAAGAGTATGCATAATAGGTGCATAGTGTCTTAAAATTGGAGGAAATAAATGTTTTTCTCCAAGTATTGACCTAAGTGCCTTCTTCTTGAAAGAAGGGTTATGGAAAATATTAATTTTACTTTATTATTTTAATAATAAAATATTGTTATCGCTTTTAAAAAAAAAAAAATTTGGTACCCTGAAAATTTTTTTTTTCACGTTTTATGTCAGTCCGTCTGTGCGCCGTACGCAAACTCGTTTGAGGAATTATAGTTCCCAAACCCTATGAGCTATTAAATTGATTTTTTTCTGAATAGACATGGTAGACCCCTTGAAGTGAGATTTTTTTGAGGAAAAATTTTGGTTTCTAGATCTCAGCAACCGCTTATGGTAGGAGGCTGAAACTTGGAATTTCTATAGAGCTTTGATAGTGGAGCCATTTGCAAAAAAATTGCTGATATGGATGAAGGGGTGTGGGAGTGGAGGGGGAAATAATGCGTCCGAAACGCAAAAATGCCGAGATCGACACATTCTAAAATCCATATCTCTTAAGCCGTTAACGGCAAGCAATTAAAACTTAACAAATATCTGTAGTTATACTACGAGAGTAGATTGAAACAAAATTTTTTGGTGAGGTGGTGGCGTACTGGGGTGGGGGTTGAAATACTTAAGATTACGATATCTCACAAACCAATTGCACCAGAAAAACAAAATTCGGTTTGGGTATAAAGCTTGATAAATAAAGATTGCTCAAAGTAAAATCTTTGAAGGGGGCAGGGGAGCATAGAAGTGGGGGGGGGATAAGAATTTTTCAAAAATATAACTTTTTATATCTCAATAACAGTGTAAGATAGATGCTTCAATTCTTTTGCTTCATTCAAAAAAAAATTTGGAGGTGTGGGTGTAGAGGGTGAGGGTGGGGAAGGGTGAGAAGGATAAAGTTCCGATGCTTATATCTTAGGAACCTGTAATAATATAAACCTTAAACTTCGTATTTAGATAGAACTGTAATAGTGGCATGGTGGAAAAATAATTTTTTTTTAGGGGTAGCATGGTGCGAGGGTGGGGGTGTTTTTCCTAACTTTAGAACGACTTATGCTAGAAAGTTGAAACTCGGTACGTATATGTAAATCAACTGATAAAAAAAATCGAATATTCATTGGCGTTCAGAAGGGGGGGGGGCACAAAAATTATCAGTAAATTTAAAATGCATATATTTTCACGATTTTTGTCATATCTACTAGGTCTTTCGAAATATTGAATTCATTTTTATTCTACGGATTCTTCATATAAATACCTAGAATATGTTTTCAAGATTTTTTGAAATTCGACCCCTAAGAGGGTGTAAAGTGGTTGTATACTTTTTCATAAATTCCACCATATCTCTCAGGTCTGATCAGATATCGAATATCTTTTCACTTCCACAGTCTTGTTTAATAATCACCTATTTTTCAGTTTTATCTTTTTCAACCTCTAGACCGCATCCCGGAATATGACCCAATTATATAATTTATATGTTACACCATATTCTAACCGCTTCCCGAACTTTTTGTTAGGTTTTCAATCACATAGTAACATACACGAATTGAACACGTTCCAAACTTCTGCCGGAAAAATAATAAAGTTGCGCCCAGACTGTTGGCAGATTTTTTAAGAGGTTAGGTGGGTGTGAAAATTTCAAAAAATAGTTTTTTGTTTTTTGTCTTATTAAATATATTGCCGCTGTAGCAGGTGTTTTACTTTATGGTGCCGGAATCGATGATTCTATGTAAGTTTAAAAAAACAAATTTTGTTTGCATGTTATTTCAACTTTAATTGCGTTTTTCTCAAAACTCGGTGGACACGATTTCTCGAAAAGTTATGAACCGACCTTGATTAAAATTTTGCACACTTCGTCAAAATAACATTGTCTAGTGCTTGAACGAAGGATTTTTTTTTAATTTTTACTACAACTTAGTTTACGAGGCAATACCATGGTGAAAATTTTACCAATAAATGGGATTTTTTGTTCGCAACTCCGCCAAAAATTCAAATTTCCTTCGTTCAAGCACCAGCTCTATGCATGTGCATAGGTACTAACAGAAAATTTTTGGTTTTTTAATTTTGTGTGAACCAGCCATGAGTTATCCTGTCCACGCTGAGATCACTTTTTTTTAGAGTTCAAGGAAAATGAGGTCCCAACGGTTGAAATTAAAAAATTTGTAAACAAAGATTTCACAAAATACTTTTAAAATATGTATCTTGTATGTATACTAAATTGTTTAAATAAAATATTTCATTAGATATATTAAAAAAAAGAGTAGAAATACCCTTTTTTTGAGCCTTTGAAACAAACCTAACTACTTAACGAAATGGCGGCGTTTGAAAAAAAATTGGTTTTTTAACCTAAAAAATTGTACATTATTCGTGCATTAAAAAAAAAACGTTCAATCACGAGAAACATATGTTTAAAATAGAAATTTTAAGAAGATCGGTTGAATATTTTTAACTCTGGAAACATTTCACGGATTCCTTAAGAATTTTCACGCAACATTCTTAGAAATACGTATATGTACCTATGTACTTTTAGAAAACATCATTTTTGAAAAATGTTTTTTTTTCAAAAATTTTAAACGTATGTGACCCCTTCAGGGAAATGAAAAAGAATTATGAAAAAAATATAACACGAAAGAGAAAGAGAAAAAAAGAATAATAATAATTATACAAATAAAACAAAATAAGAAACCGAATTAAAACAAAAACTATTAATACTTGCTTAACAGGAAAAATAGATTTACAATTTGTTAAATAGTTTTAAATTAATTGAAAATATATGTTTACGTAAGTAGCCTTAAGGCTGGTTTACATGACGAATGCAAACATTTTTTGCTGAGATTGTGAGGGAGAAGGAAAATTTCTAACGACAAACTGATCAAGAGTGAAACGAACAAATATTATGTTCAGCAAAAAATATTGACGATATGCCAATTTTGTTTTTTGCAGTTATTGCTTTCTGCTCCATTGAAAATTCGATAAGCTAGCTCCCTCACAATCTCAGTAAAAAATGTTTGCATTCGTCATGTTAACCAGCCTTTATTTAACATTAGATTTCATTTTAATTCTTCATTCTTAAGTTTTTTTTAACTTTAGAGCTTAATTATGCAATTTTTTGCCTATTAATTTCCTCTGGCATGGGATGGGACAGTTCCTTGTTCTTCAACTCTCCCATATCTAGCTCCGATCCATTCCCTTACAGTTTACACTTATCATTAGGGCGGTATACTTACTTAACATTTTTGATTTCTTTCGCAGTACTTGCTCAAAGTAGTGTAAATATAGTTTTTAAACTATGTTTTAAATTTCAAGCCAATCAGATAAGGGATCACAGACATTAACAAAAATTGTATAAGATTTTGAAAATTGAGTGCCAAGATTTTTTAAGCTGAAGTCTGAATGAACTTCACTTCATTCTCTGGATGTATAAGGCAGTAGTTAGACAAGTAAACTGTATGGTAACGCAAAACATTACAAGTTAGTCTACAAACTCAACTAAGCAAACTGCAAAGAATAGCATGTAATGGGGGCATTGCAAACCCGTCCAACTGAAGGATGAAACTGTTCCTTAATCGTTTACTTCCACTTAAACGAAAGATCCCAAGAAGAAAGAGCATCCATCTGGTTTGCGGTTGATATCAAAACAAGTGAGAGAGTCGGATGAGGACTAGAAGGGCACAGACCATGGATCGGTATATGTTAGCTTTTAGAAGACAAACCCGATGTTCCATGCAATTTAATTCGGCAATAGAAAAAACATCAGAGTAGGATACATGAATCATAAGGTAAGCACTCTGCTGATCAATAAGCAAAGAAGATGATCAATTCAGTCATTGCTTCTGCGAAATTCCAACAGCAACCAGTAAAAGAAAGATGATTGGAGTAAAAGCTGACAAGCCCTACTGGGCTAACAGCGCATTGCAGTCTAAGAAACATCTAGAAACGAGCTACCGAGCTTCTTCATATTAACTGCAATTGGGTAAATCGTAAAATATTCAGACGATTGAACGACGAAAAAACCAAGGAGTTCGTGTACATTACTTCCCCAAACAGCGGATGTCTTGTCGTACGCCCAAGAGTAGTGAATTCAGATTCAAACCGACCTCTACCTTCCAGAGGTAGGTATAACCGGGCCTCCATATAACTTCTACAAAGTGTGGAAAACATACTTACGGATGAGAAAAAAGATCAAATGGCAAATACGCCTCTTGATGCGTATGCGTTTGACTTTGTAACTCGAAGTTGTAATCTTCTTGTCGATGCAATCAAACGAGGTTTAACAATGGGGAGACATCAACCTGATCCCAAAGCTCAAATCCAACAGGGTTTTCTGTGAAATCCAAAACGAGTTCGATGACCATCGAATAAAAAAAAGGGAAATCAAAAATAAATCGAAAGTCTTACATTTAAAGAAATTTTTATTGCATCGGTTTCTTCGGTTTCCTCCACCTCTTCCTCAACATCATTTCTTTCGCCTTCTCCTTTTTGATTTTCCTATCGTAGTTCTTGCCGCTTTTCGTAAAACATTTATTCTCGTTCCGCATTTCAGCCAGCTTGCGATTTTTCTGCTTCAGAATATTTTTCTTGTTCGCCGACTTCTTCTTTCCGCCCTCGGAAACTTGAATTTTAATCGTACGTCCTTGCAGCTCGGTATTATGAAGTTCGAATGCCCGTCGGAATCCTTCGACCGTGGTCATTTCGACGAAAGCAAAACCGCCACGACGTTTCGGCGGTATCCGGACGCTTTTCACATCGCCGACTCGTCCAAAGTACGACTCCAAATCGTCCTGGCCGGTCTCGAAGTTCAGATTCGTTACGTACAAAACGAATCGGGAAGATTTACTTGCACCGCGCAGTAAATTGGTGACTTGTTCTTCGGATAGGTGATTGGGCGGACCTTCAGGTTCATCGTCTTCGTCCGAGGACTCGTCTTGCGAGTTTTCGGACGGCGCCGTGTTTGTGGTTGGAGCTTGTGTGTATCCGTTCTCGGTATTGTTTGCATCGTTCTCTGTAAGCCATTCCTCGGTCCTTTTAGAATCGTCGAAATTACCCAGAATATCGGCCGAGTCGTCGTTTACCGGGGCTCGAACTTTGTCGGGCCGAACGTAGCTCTCGACAACGTAGTCCGAGTCGCTACTGTCGGTTTCCATTAGTTGAGCAGTTTAACAATAAGTTTTAACACGATTTTGTTACCATCGGTCTCCTGATCGTTGGTGAAACACTTTATTACAACTTTGTTTTGGTTACTTGTCGAATCGGAATCGCACGTGTATTGTGACAACTGACTATGACAGCCGTCATATCAGTACTAAACTACTCATTTCCATCTCTACTCTTTTTCCTGCCATCTATCGGTGGGTCACACTTCTGAGGAATAAGCAACGGCTGGTAAGAAACCTTTTCCAGATTCCAGGAATTCAAGGCATTCAACACGTTAAAATTTTTAAAGCGGGCAAACAGAACCTATTATACGTGACTTTTCGATAATATTTAATGGATTAGCTTGTAATCACCCGCTAGCATACAGTCCAGTCAGTTTTATGGAAGTTTAGCCATTGAGCCTGATATGGCAGCTCATACACTACGTGTTCTGTAATCCTAGCGATGAGAGGTCTGCTGGGCATAATTTCGGCCTTTTAGCAGCCAACAAAGAGTTGATAACTACATGCATACGGGTTTTAATCACGCTTATTTTGTAAAACAGCGGATCTTTTATTCCCGCCGATTATGCGGTTCCCATTCACAGTACTTGCGATCATTGAAAACGTTGGAAAACTGCTTTATCGACATACCTTGAAGACGTCTTTTCCGGGTGTTTGGAACCATTTCTAGGGTTGAATATTACCAAAATTATAATACTGTAAATCGTAACTGCCGAGAACTGATCGATGGTCGATGCGGACCAGCAATTATTGGCTCGGTGAACATTAACTGATTAAGAGATAATTGATGAGATTCCAAGCCCGGGAAACAGGGAGTTTGGTCGCGGCCTTAAATCGGATAGGTTGAATTGTTACCGCGATTCAAGCGAATAGTCTTTTAAGTTCTTAAGCAGTTAAATGTATTAATTAATAAATAAGACAGTGTAAAATTAACATGAAAAACTGTGTAAGACATTCAGGACAAGACAAAAATGTTTCGTGTAATGTTGTAGTGTTCACAGGGAGTCCTTGGGAAGGAGATACTGCCAGGGATATACCGGTGCGTTTCAAGCCACAGTTTTGCTTCTCTGCAAATTTTCGTATGCGCGCTCATGAATACACGTTACTTCTATTAATTTTAATCGAATTGTGTTTTACTTGAAATCACGACGAAGCCCTAGCTCGCACCAATCGCATGGTAGTGTACGAAACAAGATGCAGTGGTACCCAGGTCATACGGTATTTTTCGATAAAAAAGAAAGAATAACAAGCGACTGAAGTAACTTCCACTTTTTCTCAAAAATCTCTTTTCATATTCAATGACTCACAGCATCTGATTGTTTAGTTACTCTAGGTGTCGCGAGTTGGCTGAATGGCGCTACTAGCAGAGTATATTAGGTACAACTAGAAAAAATACCGAATTCGTAAGCCATGAAATAAGTTCAAAATTAAAAATTGACTTTGTCATTTTCTTAATTAACTTTATTTCCATTGTAAGTATATTCTTAATCGATAAAACATCAATATTGGGAAAATATATGATTAGTATTTTTTTTTTTGTTAATTTCATTTGATTTTAGTATTTTTATTTCATTGTATTGAACTCTCTATGATTCCATTCGACGTAACAATAATAAAGTCATGGTGTGTACACAAAATAAAATATAGATTTTTTATACAGTTGATTTTTCTTAAGAATTTAATTTTTGATTACCTGAATATTGTGTTTTTGTTCTTTCTTTTATAATTTACTACGTAAGCGTAACGCGACATGAATTTTGAATTAAATTAAAAATTACAGAAAAATAATGTTTGATGCAAAAATATTCCATTCATTTCTCTCTCTCTCTCTCTCTCTCTCTCTCGGTCTGTCTTTTTCAACATTAATGATTTATAAAAAGCTTAATTACATTGAAATTGGCTTCCTAATATCACGCATAAATTTTTAAAGTGTTTTTTTATCGTTCTTTTTTTTCAGTTAAGCTTTCAACTGCAAAGTATATAGGATACAATAGAGTGCTAAATTGCACTCGACTTCTACGAAAATATTTTTCAAATATGATTTATTTAATTAATTTTACTTTTAAATTGCTTGTTCCAATCTAAGCGCGTGACTTTTATCACATTTACGATTTATTATATGATGCAAATTTTTTGTTTAGTTTATATGTACGTACATATACGTAACGTAGGTGAAAAAGTGGCTGTAAAGAATGAAGACATTTAAAATGAAGCCAATAAAATAGAATGTATTGGGAGAACTTGTGATCGTGTTCCCAGGGGTGGTTAGTTAAAAATTATGCAATCGAGAATCTAAGGATTAAAGTTACTGGCTGCTGAAATGCATTTGTCATGAGAAAAGCATCTGATCGATGGGAATATGATATCAACATTTTTTTTAGATCGGGTGTCGCTACAATTTTTCCTTGCAATTTGTAAGCAACCGCAAGGTGGTAAGATCCGATACTCGATTAAACCGACTTGCAAAATTGTATAGATTCAAGAGCACCAGATCCTGAAAAGTCCTAACATACAGTCCCTGGTAGCTACCAGCTAGTTTAGATCTAGTTCTTCTGCATCGATCGATCGAGAACGAACCAACTGTATCACTCATGGTGGACAAGCGTACTCATCACTAGGCTGGATTGACCTCAATGCACTATAAGTACCTGGGTCTCAAGGAGAGCGACACCACAGAGCTGATGATATACCCAACATATTCTCCTTTTTTAATTTCGTTAAAATTTAAAATTAAAACAAAATAGTGTTAGCTGAACAGTGCACATTCAATGCAAATTTAATACAATTTAAGGTCAGCCAACCTCGTCAACTTTGTAATGCATAGAACAAATCTTCGAACATAAAAACTAAATACATAATACATTTTATTTCCTTTGATTGATTTTTGTGATTGATTACAGTAGGTAGCCAACTGTCACACTATTGGGTTAGTCCCCGAAAAAATGTAGGTCCCTTTCTTGACGATCTTGAAGTTACACCACCGTGTATCAAGCAGTAGAAGTATGTCGGACTAAAAGAAGTTATATTGGGGATGGAACTAGAAATGAAATAGAAAATACGAAATATAAGTCAATTAAAAAAAAATGCTTTTTCACTGACGACCTAGGTGCAATGCATTTCAACAACCAACCACTTTTATCCATTTCCTAATTTTTAAACTATAATAGGCATTTAAAAAAACATGTAGTAATATTCCGACCGACAGAAATTTCACGTCTATTCACGGTTTTAGTCACGATCGATTGGAACTTGCCATAATTTAACACCCTACTAATAATAAACAACAAGTGAACGAGTTCCTCTACGATTAATTGTAATTCTTATTTAAAATGTAGTTCGTTATTCAATTTCATGTTTAAATTTCACAGTATGTATTTTATGTTTAAAACCATTTTTTTTCCTCTTCTTCTTTTAAATTTATTTATTGCAATGGCAGTGATCAAAGAACCACCCAAAAAAACTAAATCACAACATAAATCAAGAATAGACATAAAATAAATAATTTCAAAATCACCAAGTTAAATTCGACTCGATTGTAAAGCGGTGACTCAACCTGAATCGGAACTTGCCTCAGAGGAAAAACCGATTCGAAAAAAAGAAGAAAATTAAATGAACTTGTATATGATTTTAATTAAATGTGTATAACTACAACAGTGAAGAAAAAATATATCAAAAGTGAATTTATCGTATAATTTGGCTACACTAGGCTTCTTCTATTCGTTACAAGAAGAATTTTAAGTATTCTGTAGTAACAGATGTTTAATGAAATTTTTTTTTTCTTTCATTTCTATTTTGTAAACAATTAAGAACAATAAAATAAATTCTTTCTACATATTGTTTGAAATTTTTACGACAATCCTTCGATGTATTCGACTTGAAACTCCGACAGGATGTCGACTCAAATAAAGGTCTGTTTTCTAAATACCAAAAAATTAATTATTGTTTCTTTTCAAGATATGTACAGACCGGAAACGTTCGATTACGATAGAACGCAATATTTCGAATAGTTTCAAGCATTTTCATCTTTAATATACAGATTACATTTATATATTATAATGAAGTTAATGGCTGAAATTTATTTAGCACCGATATAATTCCTATCCGATGATGAATATTACATTTTCCTTTTTTTTTTGCACATACTTTTCTTACAGAATTATTCTATGCTTCTATTACTAGACTGTACAACAACAATTTTCTTGTCGAACGGGAAAAAAGTAACAAAGTAAGTAAATTTGGTACAAGTCTTAATCGAAAAATATCTACGTAAGAAACAAAAATATGATTTTTTTTCTTATTACATATTCTAATTCTTTTTGTCAACGATATTCATACATTTAGTAGACATTTCGCTTTACTATATTGTGTTCTTAAATTAGGTGGTTTAAATATGTAAGTATTTGATATTTTTATTGATTTGATTAAACTGAATAGTCAATAACTGCTTGTTGAACGAACTTGGACCTGTGATATTTGTTTGCTACATTTATTTAGATTTTTTCTGATGTCTTTTGCATTTGAGAATCTTCTATTTTGTACCTAAGCCCCTTAGAGGGTGATAGATTCATTGGAGTATATAAGAGTTCCGACATTTCCAGAACGGCTCCTGCTTAACCCTTATCGGGCGAAAGAGATACCCGGGTACCTATTAGTTTTCGTGTACTATTTATGATAAATAAAAGAAGATAAGACTTAAGTTATGATTTGCTTCCTGTAAGAGTATTTCGTAGACATACTTGTAAACGACATATCTATACCAAATTTATGTATAATAATAAGAAATGAAGTGATTTCAATAGGAGGTAACCAAGTAAATTTTCGGCGTGATTAAGATTTTTCTTCTTTGGCCCGATAAGGGTTAACTGAAATTCACCTTTTATTCAATGTTTAACCAAAAGCTAAAAAATACCAGCTGTACCTGATCGATTGAATTTGGGTTCAAGTTTTGTATCTGCGTGAAAAAAAGGACGCCGAAGAAACAAACTCAATAACTACGAATACTTCTACTTTACTAGATTATGAGTTTCAGAGAATGAGATCTGTTCAACGGTCGTTGCAGATCAGCTTCAGATGAAGCAATCGGCGAATCAGGTGGAAAGTGGATAAACGACGGTACAGCATCGAGGAATGATGGTTAAACAATGGGAGATGGACGTTCATTCTGATTCTGGATAAGACTCACACACGGAAAAGTGGGAAGCTATGTGACACAGCAGACATGGTTGCTTTAACCAGTATTTTCACCAAGCATGAGGAAGTCCCGTTCTGTCCCAAAAACAAAAAAAATATTACAAGACACAGAAACGATGCCGGTGGTGGGCGAACTTGACACCAACAGCTTTCGGCTATCGACAGTGGAAAAGGCTATCGCTCGAAATTGAAAGTTGGGCCATATACTCCGATCTGGGGTCACACAAGAAGACAAGTTCGAACAGTAGGTCACAATTGCATAGAAAAATGATGAGAGAAAAACATCAGATTGTTGGTTGCATAGAAAGAAAACTTAACAAGTACAATGCGTTCAACATGAAATTGGGTTTTTCTCACGCAGGTCTACCAACGCCAGGTTTCTGTAAAAAATTTAAGAGGTCAAATCCAACGACAAATTCATCACTCTATTTACCTTTTGCTCAACGCGGATAGATAAATGAGCCGTTGATTTAGAAAATAGCATAAGTCACTTATTCAACAAAAAAATTTGTTGTCACATTCTAACGATGTTTTATACAACACAAAGTAACTTTCTGAGAATTTATTCATGTAATTTTTCATCACACTTTTAGCAAATACAAGTAAATTTTCCCCGAAAGTTGGCATGGATATTTTTAAACATGTTAAAACACAAACCCTTAAACATGTCGATTTAAAAACGAAATGGACTTACAGGCCTATTCAGCGCCAGAGTCACAAATCAATAGGTGGAGAGTCACAATTTTGTATTAATTTTGAATTAATTGTGTCTTTCCACCTACTTTGTGACTTGTGACTCTGGCGCTGAATAGGCCTGTAATTCCACTTTCAAAATAAACGGTTCAAATATGAAAAGTCCTTCATTTGTGAGCTTCGCCATGTATTCAAAAATGAATGTATCGCTGATTGAAGAGCAAAGTGGTATCGAGAATAAGAGTAAAATATGTCTCAAAGGGTCAGAGAAGCATCGATTCATAGGTTTAAAAAAATAAAACTTGAATCAGCCTCAGAAAAAACTTTGAAGATTGAAAAATTCTTATTAAATCTGTTCAGCTGTATTTTCTCTATACAGAGGACAGCACTATTCAGCTTCTGAACTGAATGAAACTGAACAAAATTCAGACTTGGGCTTGGTGGACAAAGTAGCGAATTGTACACTAACTTCCTTCTCCTTCTACTTCCTGGCACGAATCTGTTCAGGAAGGTGTCAAACTGGTGAATGATTTCAGAGCCTTTATTTGGTATCTCATCTGCTGTCTACCTTCAAGTAGAGGTAGTTCAGTTAAGACATTTTTCTGTAGTGCATTAAAGCAGTCTACCAACAAACAACAGCGTAAATCGCATAACGTAATGAAGATGGTTTCAACGGAGTATGAACGTTTCTTGCTCATCTGGAAGGGTTTTATACTCTAATATTTCGGTGGTGTAGTGGCTAAAGACACTTGCCTATAAACACTGAGGTGGTGGCTTCGAGCTCCTGCGAGCACATAAATATTTCGTTGAGCATGAAATATAAAACTATACATTTATTAAACAAAAAATGAAGTTTTTGAACCTTGGCTATAGTTGTAGAAGCCTTCGCCTAAGCTATAGAGTCAAGGCTAGGAAAAAAAGCAATAAACCGGCGAAGAACCCCAAAATAGACCAAGAACCTGGTCAGACCGAACTCTTTTTGTAGGACTATCTATCACGTAAATAAATGATGGGTTTTTAGAGATTCTTGTGGTTCGAATAAACTCTCAAAAATGTGAAGGAAGCACAGTGGTGCCGATCTGATTTGGTAAAAGGGACGTATAAAGTTTCGGAACGATCTGGCAAGACTTTCAGGCTAACATTTTACCCAAACGGAGTATCAAGCTTTCAATGGATACTACTCGCGTCCGGAAAAATACAGCATATACAGGTTTCTCCGGACGGTTGATCAGGAATTAAATTTCAAGAACATATCACTATCAGAATTCTTAATGCAAGAATTGCCATAAAATTGGTACCAAATAAAAAAATGGAATTCAATTTTATCCTCTGGCTCATCATTTAGTGAAGGGACGAAACAAACATCAACATCCCAACACCAAGAAAATATCTAAAAACATATAGAGTTTATGCGTGGGTTTCTGGAATTTTTTTCAGTTTGATTTTGTCACTCGAGTAGCTGCTCAATCGACATGGCCGGTTTAGAGGAACGTTTTATGTGTGGTCGAAGCTGTCCGGAATGGGTTTTTTCCGGAGTGGAAAAAAAACGGACCGGCACTTAGGCGCTGTACACATTGCACATGAATTTTCGTTTATCTGATTAATGTCTTCAGTTATTAGGAAATTGATTGAAATCGTTAATTATAAATTTCTTAAGGGAAAATTTAGGGATTTGGATTGATAATATTAAAAAAAAGTCCGTCTGTCGGTATGAATTTTTTCAGTCGTACGGCGGATTAATTTTTCGTTTTATTATCAATTAAACTACAAATTCCTGCAGATTTTCCTTCAAGATATTCTTGAAAATGTTATAATTTACGATTATAACTAATTTTTTAATAACTAAAAATTTCACAATAGGTCGAAAGCGAAAAATCGTATCGGAAAATTCGTTCGGTTGTATGCAATGTATACAGCGCCGAACTCTTTTACACAGACTTGCCAAAAACAGGGAATTTATAGTTTTATTGATGCATAGATACAGAAATCTGAGATTGACCCGAATCTCTCGGAACAATTTATAATGTAAGGTACGGCAAGTTCCTTCAAAATCTTCAGTGTTTGTTTGTTGCGCTCCACTGTTCAGTGTACATCGTACAACCATTTTGATGATTTTATTAAGTTTGCTCTTATGTCGTCTCATTTTCGATAGAACCGGACACTCGTATCGAACGTAAATGATTAAAACAAAACAGCCTTGGCACCCAGTCATCTAGCGTATTCCGATCAGTCCGTGGCCTCTAAGCCGCCCAATAAATGTTCCAAAATCTGGTCAGACTCCAGATGAACTTGGTTTTACCGTAGTTCAGGGCAAGGAGTTCTCGTACTTATAAATGTGGTTCAGTTTGACCATCCACTTTTTCCCCCATGATGTATTCTTGCCGTACGATGCATAGAAATTGAGATAAAATTCCGTTTTGGACACGATTTTAAAGTTTTGCCGAAGGCAACGCTTACCGAAGAGTGTAGAAGTTTTCTGAGACTTTATTCGGAGAAAGAATCACTTGCTTTTGTGTCAATTCGTCGGTACATTAGATCTACTAGTAGCTAGTTGCAACATGCAAAGATCTTTCGAACAAAATGTTATCAGGGGCCTTATCACTGAATACGATTCGATCAAAATCAATCGTAAATTCCTAAATTCGGCATACAGGGGCTTTATTACTGAATACGATACGATCAAAATCAATCGTAAATTCTATATTTCTGTATGCCCCATTTAGGAATTTACGATTGATTTTGATCGTATCGTATTCAGTAATAAGGCCCCTGAAATATAGAATTTACGATTGATTTTGATCGAATCGTATTCAGTAATAAGGCCCCCGACCTCTCTGAATTTATTAACAGACTACATAGTGGCAGATAAGATCAAAATTTATCGCTAAAAACTACAAAACTCAAATTTAATCGGTGTAAATTGCCAACATATGGCATTCATAATATTTTCAAAAGTTTGTTTTTCTACATAGACAGTTACAACGTTTTCAATTAAATAAATATATATTTTTTTTTCTTTCTTTTTCATAATACAATTTCACCATTTTCGTATTTTCTTCAACAAATGTATAACCCTAATAAAAAAATAAAATAAAATCCGCTCACAAATATCATCAGTTTGAATTCGTTTCCTCACAAAGTAATAAAAAATAAAATCAGAGTGGTAAGATACAATTTTTTTGTTTTCAATCACCAAACATACAGTTGGAAATTATTCGTCAAATTGTTGTGTTCTTTTTTTTTAAGAACGAAAAATATTTAAATTTAAATACAGTGGAGAGGCGAAATGAAATCAATAAGGAAAAATTTTAATATGTAATTGGAGGGAAAACAAACAAAAATAAAAAAATAATTAAAAAAATCACTCGAGCACTCATATCGTATCACAGAAATGCTTTATAATTATTTGTATCTTTTTTTTTAATATTGATGTCGCTTGATTTACTTAATTATTGTGTTTTCTTCGCTTCAATTTAATTGGTTCGCTTCGTAAATAAAAGCTTACTTTACAGTATTACATAATTCATATCTCCCGGCATATTTTCGTTTCGTTAAGCGTCGCCGTATACCGCGCGCGCGCATGAAAAAATAAGAAAACTTTAAAACAACAACAAAAAATAAAGGGTTGAAACACATCAGATCGATATGAGTGCCACATCACACATGATCGAGACAAAAGAGCCAAGTTCAGACGATCTTTAGTGTTCGCCTTAGTAGAAAAAATAAAATTATTGTACTTTTCTCTTTTCAAACAATTTTCAACGTTTTCGCTTTTCTTCTCTTCTTTGTATCAATATAAGTGCGATAATAAAACCGCACTCACATATCGTCAAGCTATGAAATAACTTAGCCAATTCCATAAAAAGACATTCTTCCTTAACGCTATACACAAAATTTTTTTTAAAAAAAAAACAGACAAGGCGTGACGGAACTAACCGAAATAAACGTGAGTATGTGCTCTTTGCATGTTTCAATTTCAAGTGTTTCGTTCCGTTCTAGCCTTTTGCTAATTAAAAATCTGATTAAATCGCATCCTAAAATTATTGTAAATAAATAATAAATAATTGTGTGATTGCGACTTAATGCTAGTTAGTAACTACTAAATTTTATTTGGATTTTCGTGACGGGAACTGTACTTTGGATGGTCGGGTTTAATCGTAACTATTCGAAGTTCGTTTGGTGATTCTAGTGCACGTTTGGCGTGTGCAGCTGCTGTATCGCAATCGGTACGACGTGAGATCAATAAACGTATATCGGTGTGAAGGGCTAGACGACCTGAACGTGATGTTTGGAATCTGTAAAACGAAAAAAAAAAAAAACAACAATGAAATACTACAAAGTCCAGACAAACTTTAAGCTTTCAATTTACCTCAAATGTATTGCATATCGAAGCGATCGCATTTGCTCACCAAATGACATATCACTGTGTCCAAGGCCACTCGAACTATTCTCTCTATTTGTCCCGTGATTGTCGGCATCGACACTTGAATCGACGGCAAGAATTCGTTGCCGTATGAAAGTTTGACTCATTGCTGGCATATCACGAAAATCGTAGGGTATCACAAACATTCGAACCACTGTCCCCAGCGGATTAAGGAGCGTTGCTTGCACTGTACCGACTCGTGGTACGGTGTATCCTTTACGTGACAAACGTATTTCACACTGTAACAAAAAAAAAATCAATTTTAATTGTCTGGACAAAAAGCAGTTCATTACAAAACAAAAAAGAACTAACCACATATGGCGTACTCATCGAAGATCCGCTCGATAACTCATAGAAGCTGGCAACAGCTGGTATAGTCAATTGTGTCGGACAGAAACCGCCCGACGCGCCCAGCAAAACTTTAAATCCGGCCACTTGACTCTTTGGTACGAAACGCTTCTGCAGAAGCGACTCTTCAAAACTCCCCAGAAACGGACGACGTCCGAATCCGCTCGATTTCAGAAACATTCGGCTCTTGATTGGCGACGATGTCGGACTGTACAAACTTTCCAGATCCTCATCCGAATATTGTTCGTCCGAACCGATCGAAGATCGTTCCGATGAACGATCGGACAAGTGTCGGGCGCGACGCTTATAGATTGCAGCCTGCTTGAGAAATCGGGGCGACAAGGACGGCGAATTCGGTAGAGTCGGTGCCGAATTTGACTTTTGTACCGGTATATCGGGACTTAGGATATTGTCGAAATTGAACGTGTCCCAAGTTGAGATGGCAATCGGTGCCGAAGATGACGGTGAACTCGACGAATTATTGAATATGCTCGACAAGTTGATTTTCGGTATCGATTTCGATGGTGGTAGCTTTTCCGAGCAGTTTATGTACAGCGGGGTGGGCTTGAGCATATTCCTAGGGCTGAAGTGGGTTTTCGGAGTTTTGAATTGAGCATCGATATCGTCGCTTAGCTTAAATTCATTCGAGATCATTGTTTCCGTAGGCGTTTGGGAACGGCCGAGAGCATTGCTTCTGCTGGATTTATTAGTGCAACAATTGACGGCATATTCGTTCCTACAAGCACATTCCGACGACATGTGACTGTCCACGCTAGCCGCCGCGGCCAACTTCTCTTCTTTGTACTGATTCTGCGCTAAACCACTACGCTCCCGATAGTGATGTTGCGTTTTTTGTCGCTTGCACAATTGACAATCATTTGTTTTCGATTTCGATAGAGTTTTCAAACTCGGCGTGTTGTTATTGTTATTGTTGCGTACGTCGTGAAATTTATGTCGCGGTGTACGTTCAATAGCCTGCAAAAGGATATCACCTTTTCCCATTTTCGGAGTACTACTACTTGTTGATTGTGGGCAGCTACTATGCGGCGGTGTGCACTGCAGCGATTTGATATCGCAATCAATGCAAACAAGTTCCATTTCGTTGCCGCAGGTCTCGCAGTTGGGATATAGCATGGGAAAATTGGCCGTTTGCGTTCCGACTGATACCATTTCCACCGAATTGGTCTGAACAGCCTCGGCCTTACTGTGCTGGGTCTGATAGAGCGGCGGACGAATCGAGTTGATCGAGCCAAACTCGTGTATGGTTTGTTGTTGATTAGCTCCCTCCGAATGCATGTCTTCATTGTGTTGTGGCTTATCTTCTAGCTGCATGGACTGCTGGTGGTGGTGGTGTTGTTGGTGATGATGATTGTGCGAATGATTGGCCAAGACAACGTCTATCGCCGATTTACTCGTGCTTGCTGATGTCTTTTTCTTATCACGTTTCATCATACGCTTCCGGTACTTCAACAATTGTTTCTCCCTGTGCGACACATCCGAATTGGACATAGCCTCCTCGATTGCAGCATCCGAATTTCCATATTCTTCGTCAAAGGCGCATTTGTGTTTACCCTTCTCCTGACACGGTAAATTTAATCGATCGTCCAGAACCATCGATTCGTCTAACGACGAATTTGACTGATCCGTACTACATTCGCTACTACCGCACGATACTGGTAGCGGATAGGTACAACTACTACTACTGCTACAACTAGTATTTATGCTATCTTCTATTTTCGGTATTCCGCTTTGGATACGTGGAAGACTTTTGAGGCATACCGAAATGGAACAATTTTCCGATATCACAATGTTGGGAAAATCATGAACATTTGGTTTCGAATTAAAACAGGCAGTTGAGTCGTAAGCCTTGATACGATATAAGATGTCCAGGCGCGGCTTACGTCGAATCGAACCTTTAATAACGCGAACGTGATCCATAATCTCGCGATCGTACGGTTTTGCATTCTTAATTAGATCGGTCCAAGCAGTTATTTGCGAAAAATACAATTGGCTACGGATTGCATTCGACAACGACTGAATAGTCATAATGGGTGCAGTTGATCTGAAATGATAGAAAAGAAACAAACGTATGAATGGGTGTGGCATGGAAATAGAACTTCAACAGTTTACTTTTCGATCTGCTGGATTATCCATTGCTCCAAAAGTATTTCATGATTTTCTGGTCCCAAAAAAACTTCTATGCATATCGGATCAGTTCTGGACATAATACAATCAATTTGACGGCAGTGCAATTGCCAGCGATAGCACTAGAATGAAATGAAAACAAAACACGTTAGAGCATTGGTGGGACAGAAAGCAAATGGACCAGAGTTACTTACAATTTCATTTAAATTTGCCATATCACAGATATGTTCCTCAAATTCGGCCATTGCCTCTATCTTCGTCAGGCCCACCTTTCTGAGGAAATTATCACAGTGTGGTCCCTGTTTAGGAGCGGCCACCGAACACTTTTCTTCGCTACGTGTCGGTGCATTTTTCATCGTTTTCGTAGTAAAAATATCGGGCTTGTGATGACTTGACGACGCATACGGTTTAAATCCGTAGCTTGCACCAACTTCAACACAACTTTCAGCGACACTTTGTCCGGATGTATTGCAATACATTTCGCCGAGATCGTGCATTACTTTGTTGGGTCGAGGTGCAGTTCGTAGACAGGTCGTTGCCAACGATTGAAGCGTATTCAAGGGCTTATTATCGGTTGCAGAATATGCCGTTGGCGACTGTTGTTTCGGTTGTCGTCGCTCAATGTATTCGACCAGTTCGTCGTCATCGTTATTAGTCGGTGTCATGCTATTACTGCTGCACTTGTTTAGACCGATCATAATCGCTTGTTCGGACAAAAAGTGATCGCCACGACTTGTTCCTGGCGACGATTGCCGAAGTTGTCCCAGCTTCTGTCGTAGACGTTGTATATGCAACAAGGACGAATGTGCTGTGCTTTCATTTGAATTCGGCTTAAACGAAGTCGAAACAGCAGAAGACGGAGGATTATTCGTGGCATTGAACGATCGGCATAGTCTGAAGCAGCTGCCTGGTAGTGATTTTTCGTAGATTTTCGGATTTTGTGATGGAGTCGAAGTGAACTCGTCGTCAGATAGCGATCGACCTTCTAAAATTAACGACGCTATTCCAATAACAGCAGATGATGCCGATTGGGTGATGTTCCCTGGACTTGTTACCGACGTTGGAATCATGTTGTCAGTTCCGTCTGAACTCCTGCAAATATCCGGATGAGAAAAATCGATTAGTGTGCTGCTATGCGAGATTATGCATGTTTAAAATCAGTTCAAGTAGATTCTATCGTACGAGTATACATCAAAGAGATTTTCTATTCCTCATGGCAAAACAGGGAGTTGATACATACTTTACTTACGTACCTAAAAACTAATGCCCAGAAGCGGTGTTGAAAATTTATGCTTGGCCTGAAAACTGTGTCACACTACTCGAGTCCACTCGGCCAAGAACAGGAAAAACGGAAAAGCAAAAAAAGCCAAACACACAAAAGCAGATTTCTGAGACCCGATTACAGAATAGAAAACAGGTCGCTTAATTACTTGTGCAGTAGTGCACTATTTTGTATGGTCACATGACTCTAGTACTTGTTAGAGTTCTCTCTTCATGTCTACCGTCACGATGCAACATTCACTCCATCAAGCTAGCCTATAGCTCAACTGCTCAACCATATGATTACCACGTGCATGACTGTTATCTACTTTTCAGGTCAGGTAGGTTTATGTGTTATACCTTGCCTAAAGGCTTACCTGTGGTATATAGACAACAAAACAGTAGGCTGGAGAGGTTGTTTTGGATTCGCTCTCTTGAGAAAGAAGGGGAAGATAAGCTGTACCTGCGCCCCAACCAACCCCGACTTCCGCCAGTGGAATTATACTACACAAAACTCGATATGAGTACGAGCATAGCTCACGTTGTGGCTCACGTTAGCTTCTCGTTTCGAATTAGAGGTCGTCTATTTTGCTTTGTGATGTTGCCAAGTTTTACTACGGGAATAGCATGTACTCATCTAGATTAAATTTTGTAAATGCACAACTTTTTGTCAACGACGATCGATAGGAGTTTTCGTAATCGTCATGTATTAAAAATGCTTGCAATTTCGCTTAAGCTGATGTGTAGTTTATTAATCCCATGGAAAGTACAAGCGTCGTTTTTTTTAGATTAACACGTAGATTAACTGAAACTATCTACAAAGGTTGAGATTGGAGTTCAGATTTCGCCTGACTAATTAAAACACATGAGTTCTGAACTCTAAAATACTGCCTTGAAACTGGACTGGGCAGACATTAGTCTGCTCAATGGTTGTACAGCTTATTATTGTTCATTGAAAAAATGTGAAATTCATAAAAAAGTTTAGAAATTAGTATCTACATCTTATTTGGTGTTTTTAAGAAATTGGGCCGCGTGATAACACTGTTATCAGTCAATTTTTTTGGGAGTAAATAATAAGTAGGACAATAATATCAGTCATCTCTATTTTTGAAATATAATAAGTTATACTTAAGTTAAGTTACACTTGTCAACCGATGTAATACAACACAACATTGTGATTTGTTTTGTATTGCGAATCATCTACAAGTCCACAAGATTTCAAGATAGAATGAAAATATCACGCGATATCCCCTATTATTTATTCGTTTGCATGTGATAATTTTGCAAGTAGAACAAGGAGAAATGGGACTAAATATATTGGGTTGGTAACTAAGTAATTGTCGATTTCTTTGGCCATATTTTTTAATGGCTTCTATTAATGATATCATTTTTTCCTTTTGACATTTGTTAGATGTAAAATGTTAGTCTTACATTTCTTTAGAAGCATATTGCGCGTATTTTTGTTAAAAAGTATTAGTTTGGTGTCAGTTTTAATATGGAATGTAAAAAAAAACGAGCATTTTCGTCGTATTTTACTTTTTTATTTCCGCAAAGCAAGGACGCAGCGCAAACTGCTAAAAAGTTACGTGATGTGTATGAAAAGGTTAAAAAAAAAATTTAAAAAAAAAATGAAGAATAAACAAAATAAAGATTAAAAAAAATAAAGAATAAAAAAAAGGATAAAAAAAATAAAGAATAAAAAAAAAATCAAGAATAAAAAAAAGGATAAAAAAAATAAAGAATAAAAAAAAAATCAAGAATAAAAAAAATTGAAAATAAAAAAAAAAGGAACAAAAAAAATAAAGCATAAAAAAAAATAAAGAATAAAAAAAAAATAAAGAATAAAAAAAAATAAAGAATAAAAAACAAAGAATAAAAAAAAATAAAGCACATGAAAATAAAGAATAAAAAAAAAAATAAAGGGTAAAAAAAATAAAGAATAAAAAAAATAAAGCATAAAAAAATAAAGAATAAAAAAAATAAAGCATAAAAAAATAAAGAATAAAAAAAAAAATAAAGAGTAAAAAAAAAATAAAGAATAAACAAAATAAAGGATAAAAAAAATAAAGAATAAGAAAAATTTATTAAATATACAGTATTCAGGAGTCACAATTTTGTATGACTTTTGAATTAATTGTGACTTTTCACTTACTTTGTGACTTGTGACTCTGATCTTGAATAGGCCTGATAGTGATCAACGAAAATCGGCCAGAATTGGCCCATCGAAAGGTCTCATTTTTCACCAGGGTAACGCTAGACCACATACATCTTTGGTCAATCCCCAAAAATTATTGGAACTTGATTGGGAATTGATGCTACATCCATTATTTAACCAGTTATATTGACCTTGTTTCCTTCATTACAACAGCGGACAGGCTCTATCACGGCACTCTTTTGAAACGGTAGGATTTCCATCTCCAAGGACATGTTCAATGCCAGCGTAATAGGCTTGCGCATTATAGTTCACCTTAGTGACCGCGAACGAACTAGTTCGTTAGTCTTCGCGAACTAGTTCGTTGTTGTAGTTCATCGTTCCCCAAAAAAAAAGTAAGTAAGTAAGTAAGGAAGGAGTTCAAGTTGAAATTGAATGTGAGGACCTAAAAAAAAAAAAGGTCCCCAGCCCGGAAGGAACTAGTTCGTTTCAACTTCGGATTGAATGTGAGAACCTAAAAAAAAGTCCCCAGCCCGGAAGGAACTAGTTCCTTTCAAGTGCGGATTGAATGTAAGGACCTAAAAAAAAAGACCCAGCCCTACTAGTTCCTTTCCAGTTCGGATCACCTACAAAAACGAACTACTTCCAAACAAACGAACTAGGACCGGAAGTCACTGCGAACTAGTTCGTTCATTTCACTTGTGGGAGCGATCTTCCGAACTAGTTCGTTCACGAACTACACAAGCCTACAGCGTAAGGACCCAGATGAGTATCATATTGTCGATATACTAAAGGTGCTGTTACACATACAATTAAAATTATCCAATTTGCAGCAATTCCAGACAATTTTAACGTCACGGAAACATACAGCAATTGACAATATGGATCAATTGGTGGTCAAGTCGTTGCTCAGCAGTGACTATAGCGATATGGAGTATTACTTAGCAATGAGATCATACACGAACAATTCAGTCTATGAACAACACGAAAGCAAACTTGACAAACAGATATAAAACTTAAATAAAATAAATAAATAAATTTGGAAATATTTGAATTTTAATCCATTATAACACGAAATAAAGCTATACGCGAAATATTAGTATTAAAGTTGTAAAGACCATAAAGTAGTCTGATCACTGTTGAATTTAAACTAGATTATAAGCTAAACACATGTTCATAATTTGGAAATAAAAATCAAATCAAACCAACAAAAAAAATCAAAACAAAACTTGGTAACTGAGTCAATGATTGAAGGCAATTGCTCGAAATTTTCCGAGCAATACCAGCAATCTGTGAAAATATTGCCAACATATTCCCGGAACTAGCACGATATTGCCCTGTATTGATTGCTCCATTACTTGCTCCACCAGTTTTGGCAATAGTCATCCAGCAATCAATTGCTTGAAAAATTGCTCGCTGCAGAGCACCTTAAGGCCTGTATTACACTGTATCCCCACTATATCAAACATTTGACAAGTGCTGCCAGATAGTGTAAGCGTCAAATTTTTATTTGCCACATTATTTTATTTGCTCTGCACCTTTGACTCAGGTTTGATTAATTGTTCAATGTCAAATATTTGACAGTATGGCACACAGTGTAGTACAACCTTAAAATCACCATCGATGACGGGACAACTAATCATCTCGATTCAAGGACCATTTCCTTCAATTCTAAAATCTCTGAACACCGGTTTTTTTGTATTTCGATAATCATCCAACAATCGTGGATTTAATTCGAGACTTCTAGAACTATTTGACCGATCGGATACTGAGAGATTAATTTGAATTCATTATTTCGCATTGCTATTACTGCAAATTGGACCACTTGTTCAAACAGAGTAATACTAGCTTAACAATGAAAAGAATTTCCTTTCCTGAAGTGCTTTTTTATCAATCACAGGTCGTGGGTTTCCTGTAGTGCTATTCAGTTTTATTGAATATTACGATAAATCTGCCTAGTTAGTGTGCGAAAATGAGGTGGGAACTAATTTTCCAATCATATATTTCATAACGTTCACGTGTCACTTTTCATTGTATTTTCTACTTCAATATACCTTCCTACCTATAAATTACAACAATTAGCTCATCATTCGAAGCAATCTCTCAACGCATTTTGCCTGGAAAATCCTCCAATCACTTTTTAAGCCCACCTTCATGACTTATGCAAAATAATAAAAAACAACGAGGAAAACAAGTACAGGTATACATTTCCGGGTTTATTACAATCCAATTAATAAGAGTAGCGCACAACTACATACGGTCTCTATGCTAACGTATCAAGGTGAAACGTGTTAGGGTAGTGTTAAAGCCTTTCACTCGATATGTAAATTCAATTGCAAGCAATTGGTCAATTTTTACGGTGGAAAAAAAAATGCAATAGTCAGCCACAATGTCTGCCTGAAGTGACTACCGAGCTACCGTCAGATTGTATTAATCGGAACGGGAGCAGGCAAGGTGTACATGTCTTAAATTTGAAAGATATACTCGCACTAAGATACGTTGATATTGAAGCAATTGACAAAGCCCAAAGGAGGCTAACCGACTTGGCCCTATTTGTCTAAAGTGGGCCACAACTTACAATGCCATATGTCGCATATATCGCAACTCTACTGCACAAATGGTGTAGCTTCGAGCCAAAGCATTAGATTTAGATACAGCTAACATATGTGCGCAATCGACTCAATTTAAAACAAGTTTTTTTTTATTGTTGCAAATTGTGCGCTAGGCTGGTGGCATATAGATCGCAAGATTCTCCCCCGTTGAAAGAGGTGAGTTGCTTCTGCTTGCTTCCCGCAGCAAACCGAACCGCCTTACGACCTTTTTCACTTTTTCCACGTTACGTAAGATGTAGATTGGTTCCATTCCATATGACGGCAATAGATACTTGTGGTTCCACGGTGCGATTCCGATACCGATACAACATCGTGATTAGCTTTATCTACTTATTGGGAATTTAAAAATAAAAATTTGATGCCAAGAAATTCAAGAAATCAGCCACGAGTTGTTGCATTGATTATCTAATTGCCATAAAAGAGACATGTCTAAATTTGAAATGAATTCAGTACAAAGCCAAAAAAGAAAATCGCCCGTAGATAGAACTTTTGGCGTAGTGCTTCTTCACGAGAAATTGCCACGATCCGTTTTGTATTTGCGTTTTTGAAAACGGAATTCAATCGTAGAGTGTTCATGTGTGGCTGCAATATGCGCCAAAGTTCATAGTCACATTAATTCAGGGACAATGGCATATTATGGCAGTCACTTTGTAGTCGTAGACTCGATTGCGCCGTATAGCACAGCTGGCTTTTTCAAATTTATTACAACGCGGGCAAAAAAAAAAAAATTCAGATGATGCCGTACCTTTTGGCTTCGAAATATTTTTTGGGGGCACATACGATTTTACATAAATTTAGATTGTATAATTTGTTTTATTTATGAGAAGTTTATATCTGTTTTGTTTTGGCCTCTTGCTCGGCAGTTGATTAGCAGATACGGCACACATCGATGTTTGGTCGAGATACCAACGCTATTTATACTCCAAGTCAGTGTGTAATGCGCTCGCTTCTCTGAGCGTGTTTTAAGATGCATTTATTAGCTTTGCTTGTGAGTTGTTTAGCTGAGAAATGAATGAATGAGCGTTTCGATGGCGAATGTTTCCTTTTATGGCGAGATCAGACTTTGGTTTCCTTTCCTACCAATTTAAAATTTAGTCGCAATTCCGGCCACTCCTCCATTCATTTCATTGTTATTTGGAACGATGTTATAATTCGTATACTTCTTTGTCATTTAATGATTGATCTTCTATGTCCGCGTCGTCAAAGGTCGTTAAATCCGTCCATATCTAAGTCAATGTTCCAGTTTCAAGTGTCATTCGCACGATTCCTTCACAAGCTCTATACAGAAGAACTTAAAAACTTTGTTTAGGACCCTTTTTTCCGATACCCCTAAATAAAATAGACTTTTCCGGAAAACTGTACCATACAAATGTTCTTAAAAAAAGTGTTTACATTCGCCAAATCAAAAACGCGAAGTGCTAGAAGACGAAAACAACATGTTTAAGTTTAGGGCAAACAGTTTGATTGTGTGTATTAATAATCAAAATTACTACTCCATGCGGTACAATCCATACAAAATCCATAACAATAATAATAATCAATGGCGCAATAGCGCAAATCGGGCCTAGGCCTTGAAGTAATGCCAGAGTTACTTCATTGCGAGACCAACGGAACACTAGGAGGTGAAGTGGTCAGCTACACGCTCGTCCGTGATTATTACCCCGATTTTAACTCAGGTATTCATTTATAGCTGAGGAACTGGTAGTCCGGCACCCAATCCCATTTTCGAAAATTACTTGTCGCCAAGCAGATTCGAACCTGGTACCAGGTGCACCGAAGGCAAGTGCTCTAGCCACTAAGCCACCCAGACTACAGACTTTAAATCCTTTGCACAAAAATAAATAATAATAATAAAATAATTTTTAATGCCATAAAGTTGCAGATACAGGATTAAAATGGTCGCAATTGTAGTCTTTCACCTTACAGAAGCCTTTATTGGCACTCCGCCCTTTATATTTACATATTACTATCAAGGTGCGCTTGTACACGAGCAATTTTTCAAGCAATTAATTGCCCGACGACTATTGCCAAAAATGGAGCAATACAGGGCAATATCATGCTAGATGCGGCAATATTTCGACAATGTGGTAATTTTTTCACAGATTGCTGGTATCGTTCACCCTATAGTTGCTGTATTTCCACTGACTGGGAAAATACCGAGCAATTGTCCTCGTTCGGTGATTCAATTTTGAATTTTGAATTTATTATTATTGCTGAATTGCTAGAAATTTGTCAATCTCGCTCATCATAGTTCAGGAACGAGCTGATAAAAAGTTTATTCACATCGCCCTCTGCTATTGTTGCTTTGTGTTGCTTCAAATTTTCGTGACGTTAAAATTGACGAATATTGCTGCAAATTGAGCAATTTTAATCGCTTGTGTAAGATCACCTTCAGAATATCATTATGCGATTGACGGCTGATGTCGAATCATAAATCGTACCCAGGCACTTTACACACGATATTGTTCTTTGGTCAATTAATTACGAATTGCATAAGTATCTGTCGTCTTGGCTTACAATAAAGATCACGTGGTTAGTTGTGAGCACTCCTCACTTGAAATCAAAGTTGACGTAGCCTTCACATATGCCTCGTGTAATTAGTGCTTACTACTTAGCCATTACTCAATTGCCCTCAGTTCAACGTTACATAAGTTTACCCGTCCGGAAAGGTATCGATTCCAGGCTCTTCCGCATACATCAATTTCTGTATTTTTTTTTTGTAGTTATTGAAAATCCAAAAATGGTTCTTCAAGCTTTTCACGATTAGCAACCGATTGTCGTCCAGTAAGTTAAGTGGATCAGAACATCAGAATGCAGTACTCGTATGTCGCATTCAAATCAATCTTTACGCTCTAATGCTATTCGCCAGAATTACACATTAAGCTTCTTATCGGAACGTGGTATCGTAATCGTTATTAGCATTTAACATCCACATTAGCTAGACCTTTGCCGTGTCAGCAGAGCAAAAAAAAAAAAATAGCGTGAGCTTTCAATATTGAGGCCCTCCTCATTTCCGCTTGTACACGTTTTCCCTTGGGTCCCCTTTCTCAGCAAGCAATTTCTCGGCAAGCAACTTCTCAGCTAGCCAGCCTTCAGTTCAGTCATGCGAAAAATCAATACAATTTGAGCTGTTGGGAGAAGCAGCAATAGAAGCAATAGAAGGTCGAGAAAACGACATTGGCAAAAATTGTATCCATTTTCTCTATTATGTCAGACAAAAGGGAAATATTAGAGCAAAATGGTATTGTGAACTTAAGCTATAATACAAAGAAAATTGTTCGACTCATTGAACTATTATTACAGTGTATGCCATACTATCAATTATTTGACGAAAAGCTCAGTCAATTTTATTCTGTCAAAATATTTATCCCTTTTTATTCAATAAAAAATGTTAAGCTTACTCACGACTTCGTCAGCTGTTTTAAAACAAGACCAGATAAGCCAAGACACAAAACAAAATTTAATTAGGACAAGAATCTCCTATGCCTGACTTGAACTCTATAACTAGATATTTTCCTACAAGAAGCAAATTCTTTGTATTCGTCCAATTTAGAGCACGTACAGAGCATCGAAATTCTTCTACAATAAGATCTAAGATATATAGCCTTAATGTTCATGTTATTTTAGTAAAAAAAAATCTATCTTCTATTTTTTATAACAGATTTTAATGTTATTTATATAGGCAATTTCGATCCAAATTAAATTTTGGTTGGTGTCTTGACTAGTTTTACAACAGCTGACGAAACAATGAAAGACTATACTTAAAGAGGTTTATTGGATAAAAAAAATATAAAATTAAAATAATTAAAAATTTGGAAATTTTCATGGAAAGTTGTATGCAATTTGCCAAAACATAGTGAAGACTTGCAAATATAATGCAATCCGATTTTGGTACTTGAATCAGCTCAGCTATTCTAAAGTATTATAATAGGTGACATAGATATATGATATACAGGAGATGAGAAGCACCGATTGAGTTGAGGGCGGACGTCGTCGCTTTCACTTGTACGCAAAACAACAACAAATTGACATAACGCACCTGTTTTGTCTCACTCACTCACACGCTAAAACAACAATAATTTGATATAAAGACCGAGTTTTGTCTCACTTTTCGCCTTGTTTTTGGTTTAAAAGGGATTTATACAAAACCGGTGGCTTGTCGTCTCCAGTAGCTCTATGATAGGTGACGTCAACATAAACGAAGCAAACTATTGGGCAGGGGAGGGTCCTTATAATTCGTATTTTCTAGACTCACCTTCAGCTCCTTTAGTAAAAATAGTAGTTTTGATGATACAAAGACAGCGTTAGTTGTCAGTTCGTTTAATGTAGAATCTTAAAGCCACATATTCAGAAGGTGGGGCAATTACTCCCCTGACTACGGACTATAGAGCAGATAGTACTGTTGATATAAAAGCTGATGCAGCTCTCTCGCCATTATAGTCTACGGATCCTAAATGAAATAGCGCGTTGCTACTTCCATTTAAAGTTTACAGTCGTAACTCATTGATCCGGAAGTTGTACGATAAGGAATGGTTTCGTTTTAGTTATATGAAAACAAAATACACAAAACAATAACCGTATTATCAGCAATTGTTCTAATTAGATATTCCCGTATCTGTTGTGGCTCTGAACGTTTTTTTTTCTTCACTTTTGCTTGAACAGACCACACGTCACCCATACGACTGCTTTTAGCGATTGTTAAATTTTTATTGCTAACCCACTTTTATTTCAAATGTCTGAAAACATATGTTCGAACGCGATAAGGAAAAAAAAGGTAACATTACTTCTGATTATCTTCAATTCGTTGAAGCTCTGATAAGTGTGTAAAGGAGCACGAAATGTAGATGTGTCCTTGAAATAGATATTTGGAATTTAAAAAAAACTGTCGGAGTAACTAGTTTCGAATATAAATTTATTGATATACCGACCCGGTCCCCACAGGCGGTCGAATAAAGAAAGAAATACCGAGTTGTGTGACAATGAAGTGAAAAGTTCAACTTTGAAAACTTTCATAAATTTATATTTTTTCTTTAATCTGATTTAGCTAGTCCCGTCCCGTGTCTTGAGCACACAAACACAAACTTTTTTAGGTAATAATATGACCACAATTAAAAATGAATTTAAAATGCCATTTTAATAACAGGGTTTTCTGAGAAAAATCACATTGATCGAAGAATTTTAAGGTTAGCGTAAGTAAAAATTGGTGTTTCGAAGAAAATTTCTCAAGATCGGATACAGCTACAGTATCGACGCTTACATCGAATATTAGGCCTATTCAGCGCCAGAGTCACAAGTCACAAAGTAGGTGGAAAGTCACAATTAATACAAAATTGTGACTCTCCACCTACTTTGTGACTTGTGACTCTGGCGCTGAATAGGTCTGTAAGAGGTAATTCGATTCCTTAAAAATAAGATATAATACTCCTTCAATACGGCGTCGAATTGACCCAATAAATCACTGCAGTATTGCCCCGTAATCGTTCTTCCCGTCTGCAAAAAAAGTCGATTTGGATCACACCTTCCGAATCCCTGATTTATTTGACCTGTAACCTCATCCTATTACAAACAAACACCCACACGCATACGGTTTTTTAAGAAGCTGAAAGGGACATTTGTCAAACAGACGTAATTTCCAGTCTACGGAAAATGTCAAGAAGAGTAGTGTAGATGTCCGAACAAACCTATTTTATTACCAAACTTCGGGGAAATCCATAACCTCCATATGTTTTCGATTCAACTTGTTTCTCGGAAGATTCATTGAATAGCCTAACTATTCCGAAAGGGACAATGGATGGTGGGTAGGTCTTCCTTGAATTTCATTGTATTATTCTTGGACAGTTTTGGCCCACAACTGTGGGCATTGATTTCATTCTCAACAAATGATAGGTCAAATCATTTTGACGTGTTAATTAGTTTATACTATGACGTATAGGTTGGTTTATGTACATCCAGAAGTTAAATTGATCAAAAAACTCCCGTCATATTTATAAGCTGTACCTTGTACATATGCGGAGCATACATACACTTCCAGCATTCCACCCTTCTCCATAAGATTTGTATTTCTTGAGAGCGTTGCCATTATTATTTTGGAACATATTCTTCTTTTTGTTTCTGTTATTACAAGCGGTCAACTATCTAAAATTAGTCCATAAAAAAATTTTCGAAACGGAGGAAGAAGCAAGGAGGATAAAACGAACTAAAAAGTGTGTCACTGGATACTAATACTGTAAAACTGACATAAAAAAACAACCGCAGACCCGTATGAACACACGTGCATACAGCCAAGAATCACCTCTTTCATATGAAAATAAATTTTACTTAGTCCGTAATGCCATGGCGTAGCTATCGTTGTGTATTTTAATATCAAGCAACATATATATTTCGTTTGCCATTGGGGATTTGTTAGAGGTGTGTGCGCGTGCCTATGAAATATGTTTGCCAACAAACTTGCCAAGTGCTAGTCAGCTGTTCGAAGCTAGTGATGACTGACTTTCGTCACTAAACCACTATCTCGATGTTGCCAAACAAGTTTCTTAACGGCGTTCCCAGCTCATCGGAATTCATAGAAAAAGTAACAAGCAGTATTGCTTCAGAAAGAAACTTGTATGCTGATTGTATTACATAAAATTGTATTTTTGGATCAAAATTGATTAATTAAATTTGAAATAATTAGAATGAGTGGTTGAGTAGGTCTCGATGTGAGACTGAAAGAAACAACATTGAAAAGTGAAAATTTTGTATTTTTGTAATATATAATACGTAGCTTAAAATGCTCGTTTTCAAGTCTTTTTCACTCACAATAGATGTGGAAATGCCGAGAAAAACTATGTATCCTTAGTAGAGATGGGTCATTCAAGAGTGAACTTTTCCAAAAGAACACTTCATTGAAGTGAGTGAGTGAAGTAATTGACTCCTTTTGATGAACTACAGTTTCATTGGATACGTGTCAAAAAACTTTACCGACCTTTTTTTTGCTCATCATCTTCTACATCTAGGTACTGACCTTTTTTTTATCATCATCTTCTCCCTTTAAGTTCAACTATGAAGAAATAAAAGAACGAACTACGAACGAAAGAATGAAAAGGAACGGATGAAACGCAGAGTTCCGGAACTACTTCACTGAACTCGTTCCTTAAAGTGAGTGACTCGGAGTGAATTGTCTCACTGAAAGGAACTGCTTTGCCCATCTCTAATTCCTTAGTACCACAGAGTTCTCTTACACTGGGTGCCCAATTATAAGGGTGAACAATGAAAAAGCAGATCAACTTGCAAGAAAAGGATTTACTATTCAACCGACTGGACCACAGCCTTTCTCTGGAAAAACTGCGCAAACTCCGACAGGAAAAAAAATTCATACCGAATCAGTCAACTAAAAGAAACAAGCAGATTCTGAAGTTTGATAGAAACAAAGTAAGGATACAGACCACTCGCTCTTGAATGGTCATCTTAAAAGAACAGGAATTAAGACTGATAACCGTGCAGGGTCTGCCAAATAAATGCAGACACATTCTGCGCTGTTGTGGGTTTATCGCAATTCAGCGCTACAGATAATTGGATAAGGCTCTAGGGACGCAAATGCCATAGCAAAATCAGTCGTACACCGTCTAGAAAGATTCCTGAAAGAAATAAGGTTGATCAAGGATCTCTATGTTGAAACTAGAATATAATCAATAGACTTCTCTGTTCGCGGGACTCGGAGAAATCCATTTGCCTCCGATGGAATCCAATCTAAATTGTGTATCAATGATTACTCCAAATCAAGCTTCTATCAGGACAAGGCCAGCAAATTGAAAGAAGTGCATCAGCCTGTCATCTATAAAAACATATTCTTTTACTAAGTTTGTTTCACTTATTTTGAATTTCCACTTTTCGTAATGGTTTTTAAGGGCCAATGCGGTATTCTCCGTTTATCAACCTTTACCAAGGTAAACAATTAACAATTCTTCAGTATATTCTCTCAAGAATACTCTCACCAAATTTCATAACGATCGGAGCATTAGAACCGAAGTTGTAGCTTTTTATAGCACACTACCTGCACAGCGAGAGAAACAAACTTTACACTTTAAACGCGATTATCTCAGAATCTTATTTTTTCAAAAGTACCTTTGCAGTGGACAGGATTACTAGAAAACTATCAATCCGATCAACAACCAAATTTATACCACTTATTTATTATGATAATAGCTGGTCGATGAACGAAGGATATTCAATTTTTTGGAAACTTTTTTTTTTAGAGCAAAAATCGAAGATGTCACGTACCTTGAGGGGACCACAATAATGGAACCTTATAACCGATAGTCGATTCAGTCGATACGTATCTTCTGGCGTTGATTTGGATAACATTGAATTATAAGCTTCGGGAATACAAAACTTAAAACATATTTAAGAAAGATCATTGAATTCCATTGTAATCTAAATTAATGACTTTTGGAAGACATGTAGTGTTAAATTGTTTAGAAACAATTAAGATACATTTGTATTGATTGGTTAAGTAGGTATATTTTAATCGCTTTCTTGGGATCGCACATAGTCTTGGACTAGAGGCCGCATCTCTGGATTCTTATAGAACAGAACATTTGCCACTTAACCGACGCCCTGCTAATTATAGCTCTAACAAATGTATTGCTTTTATTGAGCGAACCTACACGAAAAAAACCCTCTTATTTTTGGCAATTTGCAACGCTGGCAACGCCATTTAAAAACTTTGACATTTCGCTCAGCTGGGCACTTCTTAGCATACAGTCATACAGTATCATATGTTTCACTACACTTCGTTCTCCGCCCAATGGGATCTAATCGCACCTTTTTTAGACTTTGTATGATGTGATTTCTGTTCTCATACTCTCGTCTTTATCCTCTCTCCCTACAACCACATACAGAAAGGAGCATAATATTTACGGACAGCTCAGCTCAGCTCAGAAGTCAGAACCAGTCACACAAAGCATAACAAAACGTCGCTATTCTCCGAAAAAACCATGCAATACTTGGAAACAGTGTGCGTTGTTGCCACCTTTACATTTCCTGATGTTTAATGGGAGCTAGAGAGAGGCTAAAGGGGCAACTAGAGCTTCCTACTATCCACTCTTTGTATTTTACTAGACATTATTCATGAATTTGGTTTTATGTTTCGGAGCTTTCGAAACTTCAAGGTGAAGCTGCTTATTTATGTTGTCTGAAGAGCGTTCGCTGGCCAAGCCAACATAATCCAAGGAAAAAAAAAACAACTGATACGAGCCAAAATCAGCAGTAAAGAATGAACGAAACTACGCTGTCTGCGCCAAACAAACGGAGTTTGTACAGAATCTGATAGAAACAACGACGTAAAATGAAAATGTTTCAAGATTTCATTTTATCATGCCGGACCTGCGCAGCATTTAATTTGCTCGGGGCATTACGTAAGCAAATAAATGTGGATGTGGTATTAAATTTTTATGCGAAGGCATTGAAGCTCTAGCGTAAGCGACTCGTGTCAGACACGCGAAATTGCTCAACCGAACGGTATGTAGGTACCTACGTCTTTAACAAATAAGCCTGTTAAAATCTACGGAAAACAAATAGTACTTACTTGGATAAACTAATGAACAGGTAGGATGCAGCCTGCAGGTTAAACCACCATACACCTGGAAAGAAAAATCAATTTAAGTGCTATGTCACGTGGCGAAACGAACTACAGTTCACCAAAAGGAGTGAGTTAGTTCACTCACTCACTTCAATGAACTGCTCTCTTGGAACAGTTCACTCATAAACGACCCATCTCTATTTCGAACCATTGAGCCATAGAGGGACTTGTCAAAATATTCCAAATGTAAGCGACATATTTTGTAAATTTTCATTGTATCTTGGCGAAATTCCGGAATTGCACGAAATCAAGTGCAAATCGTTAATGTTTTTTTTTTTCATTACATGACAATTCATAGTCCAGGATGTGGATTATGTATGGGTGTAATCCAGATTCCAGCATGATGGAAGACGGTATACCTAGCGCTTACAATGTAGCAAGGAAATTTATTCAGCTTAAAAAAAAATATTTGAAATATGTACACACATTTCACTCAACTGTGCCCGATCAGCATTCCTCTAAGCTAAAATTCAAAAATTAAAACCTGCTGTGTAGTAGGAAATTGTTTTTCGTTGTTTCCTAGCGAAAACTAGGTCAGAGCCTATCATAAAGGATGAAGCTGACACAGGGAGAAATGTATGCACATACACTCGTAAATGCATTTCGTAACAGGTCGCTCTATTTATTGAAAAAGAGCAATCAATTTAATGGTAGGACTAAAAATGCGCCACTGCATTTTTTTATAACCAAGTGTACATTAGTGTAACATATTTTCATACACTATATTAAAATGTCAGGTTATACCATGGATACTCTGCTTGTATATAAATCATAATATCGTCAATATCACCAGTGTGTCACCCAATAATGTGCTTATAGTACGTCAACGTACTTGCATCCCCTATAATGATTTCAATAAAGTAATTTCTATACAAGCAGTGTATCCAAGGTATTAGTGGAAAATTTATATAGGTACATAGGTATGTATATTATCAACTTTTCCTCCAAATGTTGTATAAAAATTTTCGCAAGGACTTAGAAAAGGAAATATTTCTGCATGTAAACCCTCCCTCTCCTTGACACCGATCAAAAGAAGAATTCATCAAAATCAGTTCAGCCGTTTTGCCGTTATGTTCGAACAGATCTACAAACAAACAATTTGAATTAAACGAAGTACATAAATACCAAAAGTTCCCGGGATTTATTGAGAAAATTAAAAATACAAGTTTATTCATCTAAATCTATATTGTCCCCTTCAAAATAATCCCCATCGACTGCAACACACTTATGCCAGCGCCTGATCCAATCTTCGAAACATTTTTTATATTCGGTTTTCGTTATGACCATCAGTGCTCCCTGCGATTTTTCCATTACTCCTCTCGGCTGCTGAAATAATGATGGCACTGTGCGACGGTGCGTTATCATGGTGCAAAATCCACGAGTTTTCTGCCCACAATTCTAGTCTCTTTCGGCGAATTGCTTCGCGCAAACGTCTCATAACGCCCAAATAATACTCTTTGTTTACTGTCGGCCTTCTGGCAAAAATTCATGATGCACTACACCGTTGTAATCCATGAAAACCGTGAGCATTGCCTTCTTTTTTGACTGAAAACGACGTGGTTTTTTTGGTCTCGGCTCATTTGGTGATTCTCTTTAGAGAATCGTGACTCTCTTTGGAGATTCGTGATTCTCTTTGGAGAATCGTTGCCGAAACACTTTTCCAACATTTCCAACGTTCGCGCACCATTAAATCCGTTTTTTACGCAAAATTTAATACAAGTTCGTTGTTGCAAATTTAAATCCATTTCTAAAATTGTAAAAAATCGCCAACACACACAGAGATAGGTAGATGTACTCTTAGCTACGTAATTTTTGCAAATGTCAAGCTTTGACGCTAAGAGAATAGAGGGAATGTCAACCACAGATGTACCAACTTAACAAAAAAAAAACAGAACTCAAATCGGAACAATAAAAGCGCCACACGGTGGTTATTCCGGGCACTTTTTGATCAAGGTGGTATATCTCTGTGCTAGTACTGAACCATGAGGAACATTTTCAGTACTGATTAAAATCTGCTTGCTAGAAGTTTGATTGATTCTAGTAAGTTCCGTCCTGTAGAGAAATCTAAGGAACATTTCATTCCACTTATCAGTCAATCATTGAAGTCAAACTATCTGTGACTATCTTGACGTGGCGTAGGACACTTAAAACTGGCTTTTCTAGTTCAAGTTTTTCACCGCGCCGGTTCAGTTCGGTGTGACGAGTTCCAACCGAGTAGTATCTTCACTAGTCGTGAGTTACACGTAGAGCAGTAGCTAAGAAATAAACCTCTGACATTGCATTAATTTACAGGCATGGTCTAAATTATGCACATGCTCTTTAACAAAAAGGTCTACGTAGCATAATTATGTATTTCAATCGATGAAGCAAGGCCTTTCCGGCCATTATGCAAATATGATCCCCAATCAATTTAGCGTCGGATTGAAGACACCACCAACATTACTTCAATATTGTTGTGTAGCTAGAAAGTAACATTTGCCACGAATGCTTTTCGTTCGCTCAAAACATGCCAATTAAAATAAAAAACAAAGAAGTTATTTCATCGATGAAGCATCGATTCCCTTCTTTTCTTCAGCCGAATGAACGACGGCGCAGTCCGAAAGCTTTAGGTGCTAAACTTGTCGAACAGGTCATCAATCAAGGTCAGCATTCATAAAGATGTCGCTGGGGGCTGTTCCAGTCATTTTTTCTTTTTTACTTTGTTGCGTGCCGAGAGTCCAAAGACCAGTCAGTACACTCCACCACAAGTCGTCTTGAAGAGGTCAAAATCTTGTCTGGATGAACACTAAATGAATAAACTCTAGACGACATTCAATGAACGATTACAGCGGAAATATCAAGATGTGTGATGGAATCTAGTCAATAATTTTCTCGAAGTTGCGAGTGAAGTGGGCGAACAGGTCTGAAATAATTATTCAATTCAACACCTTTGAAATTGTTTTTTGCGCATTAAAAGTGATTTGCGTGCGGTTCTACAAAGGAAAAGTATGACGACTAACTCGACTAAGTTGCTGCGTGATACCCTTCTCGGGTTTAGACCAATAATGGGCGCTCCTCCACGAGCGCTTCTAACTATCGATCAATCGGTCTTGGCTATGGCCTCAAGGTTTTCTTGTTCCGTTAATATCCAGCTTGACTGTTTGTTCAATGTGTTACGCGATCGATGCAGCTACAGAGGACACCTATCTTATGTTTATTTGGCACTGATTTCCTCAGGGAACGAACGCCAATACAATTACGTCTCAGGATCACAAGGTCTTTATTGGAACTCGATCGCAGTTGCTGGCAAGAAGTAATAAAGATACGTCCGGCATGTTGGCCTATTGAAACCTTCCACGTGGTGGCACGCATTTAACGTTCGGTAGTTCTTGCCAAGATCGTCAACAAACTTAGTTGTTTCTGGAAGAATAGAAGACCCACCATTGGGGTATTCCTTGAAATGCTGAAAACAGCACGTCCCTCGACTCAAAACACAATTAGCAATTTGATGATCACATTACCAACCATATTAGCCTCAATATTACGTAACGTATAATTTGTTCAGATATACTTTCAAAAATAGATACAAATGATCTTGCAATTCGAATTCAACTTTAGTGATCGTGATCTCAATTTTTTTAGGATGATATTCGGTAAACCTCTTAAAAAAACCACGCGAAGGGCCAAACCTTGTCCATTTCGTTAATGTTGACCTCTCAAAATCCGTCTTTTCACTTATTTTTTGCTGCTCTCGATTGGCCAGTGTGTTCAGCTCACTTCACTTGTATTGTAACCTTTTACACGATAATGCGATTGCGATACGATGAAGAAAAAAAACTAGTTTCTTTTTAAGCTTGAAACTTGCCGTCCGTGATACTGAAAAAATTCGCCTCATACAAATGTAATGTGCGCTGTCGATTTTATTTCTTTGTATTTTAATAAAAGTTGGCTTTCACCATCGCCGAAACCGTTAACTCAATATTTTTATTAAGTGGCCGTATTTTTTTTTTCTTCAATTTTGTTTACAAACAAGATAAAAGTTTATGCAATCGATCGGTTGAGTAGAGTTCGTTAGTTTAGACTGTGATGGACACTATCGCAACAAGATAACAAAGTCGTCTAATAGCCACAACGATAACCGATCTGTTTTTATTTTCATTATTTTCTTTCATGCCACGCATTGAAGAATAAAAAAAAAAAAACAATATATATATATATTTTGCGTTATTTGTAAACCTTATCGGTTACTTGAAAAATTGTAGCGCAACGACATCTGGTCTTTTCCGTTGTGTTGGAGGTAGGATGTCTTAAGAAAACAATAATATTATTTAAAAACGTTTAAGCTGCTATGGAGACAGAGGGGCACAACTATGCTCGTCAGAAAAGAAGAAGAAAAAAACATATTTTCATATCAGTATGTTAAGTCTGTTATCATTTATACTTTATTCAACCAAATTTTTTTTGTTTTTATTTTCTTTGTTTATGAATGCAATGGGAACGTTGTGGATCACGTCACTAGTCCAATTAGTGATTAATTTTTATAAAGTGATACGCTATCGGCATATATAAGATGGCAGTTTTGATTACTCAATGTAAATTGATTTTGCCACGACCGAACTCATGAGCAAGATAACGAGCAGAACATCGCATGTTTACATATTGCGATAAATGCTAATTAATTGATATATATGGTACATACTCGTAAATTTGGCTTCCATAAGTTCCTAAAGAAAATGTCTAGAAGTTCTTACTATTACCCCCTTTTCATGCCATCTACCATTGGTTTTGTTTTCTCCAACGGATCAGGCGATTTGATTGATTTGGACTAATTGCATGAAAATTGTAATCCGAGTAGAAGACTGCGATCATCCGAATTAATGTGTTCTTCATTCAAACGAATATTTCTTTACAAAGCTACGAATTTCCTTTATCAACTCAAATTTATTCATTCAGCGTAAAAGTCCATTGATTTAATGTACAAATTCATTGATTCAATATACAAATTCATTGATTCAATGTACAAGTTTCGAAAATAGTTTGATTTTATTGAACTTTTCATTGATTTAATTTTTTAATTTAACGATCGATTTCGTTAAATAACAAAAACAATCGATTTAAATTTCATTAAAAATATCCATTAAAAATATCCATAAAAAATTTCTTTAAATAAATTACAAATTTCGTAACTCATTGCATTAACTAAATGAATCGATATCATCAATTTATGAATAAAATTCATCGATTCAAAGAAGAAACTTAACAATATTCATTGGTGCAATCAACGAGTAGGTGAGTTCATAAGCAAAGTTCATTGATTTAACGAACGGAATACATCAACTTATTTACAATGATTCAACGAACGGAGTACGTCGACTTCTAAATAAAATCTTTAAGGATATTTTTCATACAAATTTGTGATTTTTTTTTCTCAGGAACCGCTCAACAGATTTTAATCAAACTTTTTACACTTGTTATGTTTGTAAATCTAATGCTACTGAATGAAAGAATTTTTAAAATATTAAACACTAATTGACTTAGGTATAAGCTTTGAAAGTTAACCTTTTTCATGTTTTTTAAACTTAAAAAAAAAAAATTTAGAATCAACTTTTTAAAAATTCCTTCATTTAGTGTAAAACGCATGGCCGCTATTCACAGTCGTCATAAAGTAGTCTTTAAGTTAGAGCTGACTTTAGTGTCTTATAAATTATACGACACTAAAGTCAGCTCTAACCCAAAGCCAACTTTATGACGACTGTGATAATATCTTTATCCATGTGCACGTTAAATGCGATTTTGTTGATTTATGACCATTTTCATATCAATTTTTCACATTAAAAGCAACAAAAAAAAAAAAAAAAAAAAAAAAAAAAAAAAAAAAAAAAAAAAAAAAACCTACACCACTTTATTAGTTGGTATGTAAACTAGGTCGCCCATAGAGAAAAATTCAAAACTGTATTTGAAAAAATTGCTATAAGAACAACAACCCTTAAACATTTTTTAAAATGTGTAAATCCGAGTTTTTTAAGCGCATTTATTACCTATTTATTCAATAATTAACATGTCATTCTCTTTAATATAATTCTAGAAAAAAGCTTAAAGAATGTCCTCCATTTTTTTTTTTTACGGCCATCGTTATAACTTAGGGGGTTCTCCATAGATCAGTTTTCAAAAAATTTTCATTTTAGTTAATATTAGGTGTGTTTTTTTGCGATTTATCCAGATCGAGAGTAGTGATTCAAATTTGTATAGAAAACACCAAGAATACTGTCGTTTTTTTATTGCTTTTTCCTGTAGATAGTAGGCTAGAATATAGATTTTAACCGGAATAGTAGTCCCTGTAAGCTTACTGGGGTAGCTTTTCGCGATAAACTCTCACTCAAATCACATACCTAACTAGAAATATTACAAATAGGTATTAATTTTATGTCATTTTTAAATAGAACTTACTTATACCTCCCTTAAATAAATAAAATGTAATATTATTTCTTTTAACATTTCAGGTAAATCTAGCAATATATTTTTTGCTAAATTTTGATCTTTAGGTTTTATGAGAACGAAATATTTCTTTCAAAAAATAAATTAAAAATGGTAAATGGAAAATAAATTTCCCTTCTCAATTCAAATAATATCCCTGAAATGCCACAAGATTAAAAAAAACATATTTTCTGATATCAGAAAAAATAATATCAACACTTTGTGGTAGTTACTACATGCTTATGTGATCCTGAAGTGGATTGCTTGTAAAAATTAAACTTCTTAAACAAAAAAGTTAGTAATAAAGCAATTTTTAAGAAATTTTATTTGCTGACAGTAAGCTGTACTAGATTTTAACAATTTTCTACATTTTTTCAACATATTCGAACAAAGAAACAATTTTAAATTGGTAATATTTGTTCAATTAGCGCTTTCAAAAAGACATGAATAATTCGTTTCAGTATTAATGATTGCATTCTTTTTTTCGTTTGTATTGGATCGTAGAAGGAACTAAATTAGTGAGTTCAAGTGTTAGGGCCAAATTTCTGTGCAAAGTAACTATTGGTTTGTGTCTTAGCTAAGCGTGCCTTGTTTTACGACAGCTGACGAAGTCAAGCAGATTTTTTACTAAATAAAAACTATATAAAATTTTAATTTTTTTTGCTGTTAATATGACGAAATTTGTCAAAAGATTTACACTATTAGATTTTCACTTTGCATTTGACATCGAATCATGTATTATAGTATGAAACTATGAAAGGATGGGTTAGGTTAGCTTTTGTCGTCTATATGTTTCTTGGACGACCTACCCATACACCTTATGCTCCAACAACTCCCTTAAGGTATGAGTAATCTATTGTTCTGAATTTTGAATTTCAATGTACGAGTACTATCCAGTTACCTTCTAAACAAGTCAACACAAAACAATCCGAATTTGATTCTTATCTGAAAGTATATTACTTTGGATTTTCGAGATGCTGTCAAGGTGGTCCGCATCAGCAACTATCGTGTCAGCTCTGTACTCTTTCAACCGGATGCCCGGATGTTACATTAGTCGATAGTGTTTATTTGTTTGAAACCAATCTCAGCGCAGAGATGGCCATCCATTTTCTTTAATAATTTCTTTGAAACTAAACATTTTCATTCGTCGCGACTTCTTAGAATCGTACTTTCCTTTATTTGTTCAGAGTCAGACAAAAAAGAAATTTTTTGGAAATAGCAGCCAAAAAGCCGTCCGCCTCCATCCCGACACTGTCAAGTGATCCACAGCAGCTAAGCATATTACCTAAAAGCCAAAGACCAACTACAGAGTATTATTATAGTGGCCATGGCATGACGTCAACGTGGTCAACTAAAAATAAGTAGAAACAGAAATGAAAAATTCGACACGGAAAAGCGCGTCAATTGGTCTCATAATTTGCCGTTGGAACGAAAAAAAGGTTTCGAGCTAAAGCCAACAGGCCTGACAGGCACGACAAACGTGATTAACTCGGGCGGGACGAGGGGGGGGGGGGGGGGGAGGGAAATGTCATCGTGCCAAAGGAAAATTCGACTTGGAAATTTCCACGTCGTTCCTCGCAGCGAGGAATAACCTCTCTCTCCTTGTCGTGCTGCCCGCAGTTCACAATGAGCTTTGAATTGATGCAGTTCGTTGTACGAAATTTTACCTCAGCTGGTGTTTTGCCTTGTGTGTATGAGTACAGTGACCCCCTCGGAGAGTTGAATGGCTTTTTATTGTTGCTGCGTAGAATACAGACGATAGTCATCGGGAGCAATACTTGCATCGTCGTAGTCACTCTGCTCCTTCGGTCCTGCTACCTAGTCACTGTTCCTTCGGTCCGTTTCCAGCTCATTGTCCTTTTTCGTTCGAACGGTACACACAAAGAACTCGACCCACCCCGGCGAAGATTGGCCTGGGTGTTGCTCTGTTGCTCCTCCACGTTCGGTCCAATTGATCAGGTTTTTCCCTTGTCTCGTAGACTCGCCAGCATCAAAAAACAAGAAAAATAATGAAAAACATGTCTGCGGACGATTTTCGAGGTAATTTACTCCGGAGAAGGGTTCGTTTCGATGCGTTGTTCCATTTTGGTGGCCAGAGCGTGCCTTGGTGCTTGATATCGTTTAGAAACAAACCCGTTTGCTCCCTTCGGAGTTGTCTGCTCTTATCACGTATACGTCGGGTGAGGAGACCTGAAAACCGTCCGTCGCGGACGTGGGGCCAAGAACCTGCATTCAGTTCAAGTGTAGCTCCCCATCTTGGGGACGGCGTAGTTCACGTGAAGGTTACTGCGGTTCATTCGAAGTACCGAAGAACAGGCTGCCCGGGATCTGTCGCCGCCGTTACTTTGCGAGCGGGACACACCGGGTACACATTAGCCTGCTGTGATAGCCAGCCCAAAGTATTCACCAGATTCAACCATTGCGACGACGGGGAGGACTGGGTTTATGTGCCTCCTCAATTGTGTCTGATTCGGATTTAACGAAATTCGCAAGCTCAATGACCACTCCACTCGTTGTCGTCATGGCACTCATATACGCAACGCGTCAGTATATTTGCGCTTAGCTTATTCATTGTCTGTTTACAGTTGATGAGACTTGGAGGAGATAGCCGCAGCCAATTCACGAACAGGTTTACATAAATAAATCTGAAAGGAAATTCTAGAGGCGATAGAAGCATAGGAATAAAATTTGAAACTGCGCGGCACCAAGATGGTGAGGGAGACAGCTTCCAAATGAAAGAAAACTGATTCGCTGTCCAGGTGAATGAGTTTTTGGAAAATGTACAGGGTATGAAGCCCGGCTTGGTAAATTGCATCTAGTCCCTCATGTCTCGCGATTGTGCATTGTGCACCCACCAGCTCCCATATTTTGAACTATTCGAAATCAGGGCCGTATCTAAACTCCTTGCCAACAGGAACCTCATTTTTATAGCGTTTAATTCCATAAAACCGAGAATGGCAACCATGTTGTTACTAAGGCTTATGATAAAGTCGACTCTGCTAGCTGCGTCATATCCCAACACCAGTCACAGTGGCGCGCTGAATTGCTTCCCACAACTGTCAAGTAATAGGCGTTAGACTTAATCCAGAGAAAAGGAGGAGCTTTCTGCGATTTTTTTATGGGCCAGATAGCTCCACCACTGGATGTAGTGATGTGATTGTTCTTCACACTTTGCGCTTTGTTGTTGTTTTCGAATAGGTATACTGTACATAATAAAGGAGCAAAAAAACACACCTAATATTCTCAAAAACTACACTATTTTGTTTGAAAACATGTTGTCTATTGTTTTTATATGAGCATTTATTTGTTTTTTAGCCGTTTGCCATTTTGGTATTGTAAAAAATTCGAAATGCAACCTACTCAAGTGTCAATATCGCGTGCGACGAAATATTGACGATACAAGCGATGCGATACACTGCTATCAGCTGTCATCGCGTCGCATCGCTTTACCCGCGCGCGTGTATTCACTACAAGTTCACCCTAAGCAGATAAAGACTAGACAGAGTTGATCAAAAATGGGTAGATGAGCAAAACTGAAGATGTGAAACACGTATAGCATACATACATATACCACCTTGTTAAAAAAGTTCCCGGAATAACCACCGTGTGGCGCTGTTATTGTTCCGCTTTGAGTTCTGTTTTTTTTGTTAAGTTGGTACATCTGTTGTTGACATTTCCTCTAAATCTTAGCGACATAGCTTGAAATTTGCAAAAGTTACGTAGCCAAGAGTACATCTATCTCTGTGTTGTTGGCGATTTTTTACAATTTTAGAAATGGATTTAAATTTGCAACAACGAACTTGTATTAAATTTTACGTAAAAACCGGATTTAATGGTGCGCGAACGTTGGAAAAGTGTTTCGGCAAACAAAAAAACCACGTCGTTTTTAGTTAAAAAAGAAGGCAATGCTCACGGTTTTCATGGATTACAACGGTGTAGTGCATCATGAATATTTGCCAGAAGGCCAGACAGTAAACAAAGAGTATTATTTGGGCGTTATGAGACGTTTGCGTGAAGCAATTCGCCGAAAGAGACCCCAATTGTGGGCAGAAAATTCGTGGATTTTGCACCATGATAACGCACCGTCGCACAGTGCCATCATTATTCGTAATTTTTTTGACGAAAAAAACACCCACCGAATTCACCTGATTTGGCTCCCTGTGACTTCTTTCTGTTCAATCGAGTTAAAAAACCACTACGGGGAACGCGTTTTAGCAGCCAAGAGGAAGTAATGGAAAAATCGCAGGGAGAGCACTGATGGTCATAACGAAAACCAAATATAAAAAATGTTTCGAGGATTGGATCAGGCGCTGGCATAAGTGTGTTGCAGTCGATAGGGATTACTTTGAAGGGGACAATATAGATTTAGATGAATAAACTTTTTTTTTTAATTTTCTCAATAATCTCCGGGAACTTTTTGATCAAAGTAGAACCTGTAGTTCACTAAAAATTGAGCTTACCCTTTCGGAGTATTCAGCTTCTTACTTTACAATTCCGACGTCGAATTAAAATGGAAATGAAGTAATGCAACTCTACATTTTAGCAAGTTTCACGAACAATTTTTTTTTAAATCTCCGGGACTAGAGGGTTACCATTTCAGACCTAAGTACAGTACCAGTTAAGAGGATTAAGGATAAAAGTATCGATGAATATTCCACTTGAATCGTGGTAGATTGTAATAGTCAGGGAAAACAAGGGCTTATTCCATTTTTTATTAGTTTGGTTAAAAAGAAAAAATCAAAAATTATGTTGGAGAACAAAAGGTAATTGAACAACTCGTCGCTGTTGAAGAGAATCTACCATATAGTTGAGACGGCTGTAGGATCATATATCAATTTCATGGGCATGGACTGGTCACAGCAGGTCTACTCTCTCGATGACTTCATCAGTTGTCTTAAAACTAATCAAACTGACAAGGCCATGAGCATGACACCAACCAAAACTTAATTTCTACAGGTACTTCGTACGCTTGACGTCAAAAACTGTTCTAATTAGTCGTAGACGAAGCTGACTAACGAAAACTACCAGTTAAACATTATTTTTTCGTACATTAGTTTTCCACTTGACGACAGAAGCAAGAATGAAGAATGCTAGCTAGCACTGCATCACTAATAAATTAAAATGATCACATAATCACTGAAGATGCATTGGCTTCTGGAGAATTTTTACTGATGAATGAATTATGTTGTCTATAGCTTACTCTAAAATAAAAAATCTTACTACTCTCAGAATTAACATTTCTTTTTTTTACCCAACTAATGCATTAACATTTTTTCACACATGCAAATGGAGATCTGCGTAGTAGTATACATTTTCCCTTTTACTTGTGACCAATAATAACATTTGCCCATTTGTTTTGAAATAAAAATCTGATTAAATGTTTTCTTGTGTTATTATGTTATACATATTATGAAATGTTTTCTTGCCATATTTCCAGCAGAAGTTCATCATCTGCTGTCTAAGAAATTCGCTTTAGTATACTCATATTGTTCTGAAATCATAATTTAAAATAATTAATATTTATATTACTTGTTTTCTATTTCTTCGTGTATAGTGTTAAGACTTTAGCACTTTAGCATTTTTTGCACAATTTAATACCTAATCCAAATTGAACAATTAAACATTTATGGACAGTTGAAGTCCTAAATGGTCAATTATGATGAATGGGTATTAAGGTTGCGCCGTGTGTCCAGGGTATTAGGACTATTTATTTTAATCGACACTTTGTATAAAATACCTAATAAAGTGTACTTCTTGGTCATACTTTGACTCATCTATATTTTTTCCGGTAACCTACGTGTTTTATTAATGTGAAAACATTTATTACAATGAAAATTCCAGTTGAAAACCCGATGAGTAGCCTTTGTCTTCAATGGTTAAGAAAGAGAGTAGAAAATTCCACGAATTTCATCATCCCTTTCGGCGAAGCCTGCAAAGGACTGTTTTTTCATTGTTTCACATCATCATATTTACAGTGCAGACCAAAATCCACTCACACCTTTATCTGCGAAGTTCCTTCTTCAAACATTCATAACATTTATGTATAGAAAAAATGCAATCATATGGTAAAAAAGAGAAGAACTTAGCCACGTTCACACCTGCCAGAGGCTCAAGCTAGAGAGAGTAGTAAGAATACTATAAAATACACGCACACTACTACCTTCGCACTGCACGTCTCCCAGCATAACAATTTAACTTTACAGATTACAGTGGACTATGAAATTATTGGACGTGACCTTGTACATTGTCGTCTCGAATGGCAACAAAAATCAGCTGTCCGTAAATTGGAGTACAACTAGTTTATTTAAATGGGATTTTACACGAATGCTTTAAGTTTTGCTTATCACATTACTTATTTTTTATACTCTCTGACTTCAAGCTGTGTATCGACTTTTTCTTGAAATTCCTTAGCGACATTGGTACATAGTTTTAGAAGCGCCCAACCACAGGCTTCTAAGGCTGGTTTACATGACGAATGCAAACATTTTTTACTGAGATTGTGAGGGAGAAGGAAAATTTCTAACGACAAACTGATCAAGAGTGAAACGAACAGATATTATGTTCAGCAAAAAATATTGATTTCTGTCAATTTTGTTTTTTGCAGTTGTTGCTTTCTGCTCCATTGAAAATTTGATAAGCTAGTTCCATCCCTCACAATCTCAGTAAAAAATGTTTGCATTCGTCATGTAAACCAGCCTTAACTCGTATTTTAATTTACCATTTGCATTGCATTTGCAGTAGCAACAGAACTTCAGTTGAGTGGCGTAACCGTACCTTGCCCCAAAACAGGTCATTTAAGAACCGAATCAAATTGATATTGATAAAATATCTCAAGTTCTAATCGAGCGATTTACTTGAAATTTGGCATGATTATTCTTAAAATATTCCTCTATCGAATGAACCAATAAAAACTAGAAATTTGATTTTCAATATTTTTAAAAAATTCGGGAAAGTTAAAAAATTTGTGGAAAAATTGACCTCCATAATTTTATTTTTCAGGTAGCCAGGAGGGTAGATATCATGACGACTGGGACACGGCTTTTTTCCCCGTCTACTTCAACGACGCATAACTTGCTGAAATTTTAATATTTGAATTTTTTTTATTTTTTTATGTACTCTTGAAATATGAATCAATAAGCCATAAAAAAGTATAGTAAAAATATCAATTGCTTTTTTTTATGAATCCCCAAAAAACGCTCGAATTTCGGGCCTTAAGCGAGATAAAACCAAACATCTACGAGCAGAACCGCAAATGCGATCATAATGGAGAACAAAAGTAAAACCTTTTATCGAACATAATTCTTAGATCCTTAACAGTTTGGACTTGAGGCAGGAAGGCACTGTTAATTTGGTAGTCAAACCGAATAGCTTCTCGTATCCTATTAAAAACAATAAAATGGCATTTATCAATGTAAAGATGGAGATGCTAAGAGATACATCAAGAATAAAATGAGTTCATATTTTTCTGAAGGACTAAGCAATCGTAATGGGATATTAGAGTTTTATAATTTTTTAAATCGTCAGCAAATAGCAAAAAGTTAACGTCGGAAAACATAGCTTCAATATCATTAACAAAAAGTAAAAACAATGAACGGATCGGATTTGGCAGACTTCATACAAACTATCAATCTTCGGTCGATTAGATAATCCTTAAGCCAATTAAGGAGAAGGAAGGGCAGTTATACCGATGGTGGATAATTTTTGAAATTATGACTATTTTCTTACCAATATTTCACGTTTATGGCAACAAAAAAACAAAATAAAATTACACCACTTTATTAGATGGTATGTAAACTAGGTCATCCATAGAGAAAAAAATCAAAACTGTATTTGGAAAAAATGTTATTAGAAGAACAACCCTTAAACATATGTTAAAATGCGTAAATTCGAGTTTTTTAAACGGATATTACCTATTTCTTGAATAATTAACATGTCATTTGCATTGATATAATTCTAGAAAAAATCTTAAAGAAGGTCCTTCATATATCAAATTTTAAAAAATTTTCATTTTTGTTAATTATTTATATGAAGTCAAACTGAAGCAATTTTTGACGATTTTCATGGCAAGAATTAGATAAGAAAACCGCATTTCATTGAAAAGTATCATAGTTAGTATAGTTAATTGGTATTCCTAGAAGATAAATCAATGAAAAAATTATTGATTTTTAATAGTTATGCGTATCAAATAATTTGAAAACCTATAACACTATTTTTTTCTGTAAAATCAAAATTAGTTCCCTGATAAGACAGCGAACGATGCAGACGTATTGTCCACGCCAAATTACACGAACGAAAAACGATTTCAATCGATTAAAATCCTCTCAAGAAAGAAAAATCAAACTGGGATAAGAAAATGTAGTACCGGACTCATGGGAGATTCTTTTCACTTCGACAGAATACTTATACAAAAGCCTAAAAAATATGTTTAGGTTTTTTCGACATTCAATTCTTTGGGTATGAAAAGCAGTTGTTTAACAACACCTCAGTTGTTCTCAAGACAAAGATCAACTTGATTTGATTTTATTTCCAAATTATAAACATGTGTTTAGCTTATAATCTAGTTTAAATTCAACAGTGATCAGACCACTTTACGGTCTTTACAACTTCAATATTAATATATCGCGTATAGCTCAAAGATCAAATATAAACTTCTTCATATAAACGCGTAAAAGGTACTTACGGCGGTTTCGATATTAATGTGTGAGTAAGTGATTCAGTATTTTTCACGAATTCCTCAATATCTGTTAATCCTATGAGATATGTATAAGACTGCTTCTAAAGGCTAGATTAGAAACACGACTGAACTGTTTGATAACGTCTGCAGGAACAATGACTAGAGATTTGCTACGCCTTGGCAGATGTGATGTCGGATAGAAAGCTTTGTAAGCTTAGATTTAAAAATTGCAAACTTAGCCATGCTGACGCGACTATTTCATGATAAGGCAGTGAGTGCAATGATAAAAAGTTGATATTTACACTGCACAATTTTCATCCTTATCGATCTTGGAACTTTTTTTCTATTGCATAAGATTTTTGTTGCAGCCAACGTTTCAAAATGCCTGGACGATAAATTTAGCCGAGACTGTTGCTCGCCAGAGAAAAAGAAAATCTAATCAAACAGCAACAACAAAAATCACAGCGAATGAGCCAGTTGAGAATTATAGACACAGGACGCAATTGTAACAGTATGGGTTTGTGTCAAAAAAATGAAAATACAATTTTTAAGTTACTGCCAAGAAAAAAACTCACCTCCGTGGTCCGCTTTAAAGCGACCGTACTTTTCCTTCTTCGGTACTTTGTTGCTTATAAATGGAAAATTCTTTGTCGCGCGACACAATGACCACCAATTTCACGGCAAAAACTTTGCCCCCGTGCATACGTACGCTGTGCAGTTGTTGGTGTCGCGAACGCGATTCGACATAAGCCCCGCAGTAAAAACGAACACACAACTCTCCCACCCCCGTGTTAAATTGCTACGGAAATCGAATGTCCGCAATAATTGGACATTTTCGCAACGCGACGACGACTGGCCATTAAAAACCGTTTAAAGCGTCCCTCTTAAACGCGCCACGACAATCCCGTAATATTCCGGAAAAAAAATCGAGAAAAGTCGACGATTAATTCGAACGGAAAAATCGGGTCAGCGGAAAAATTATCGAGAAAAATTCCCGTTCGCTTGGGCTATTTCGTCAGCTGGGCGCTACACTTTGTCCGCCACTGTAACTGCTTCACGGTTTGTTTTTAGAGCACTTCGTATTTTGTACATACTTTTCCCTTTTCTCGCACAAAATTGTCAGGTTTTTCGTTTCGTCCTTCGGTCAAAGGTTATTCGAATTTTTTCTGGGTTTTTTGACACTTCAAATCGTAGACTGAAAATTGTTTTTTTTTCTTACACTTTCGTTTTTTTTTTTTTATTTCTTTCGTCTTTGAACTTCTCGGAGAGAATCACGCGAAACAGTTCACACAACACGAAAACGGACTTTATCAATCGCACATCAAACCACCAAACTAACAAAATATAATTTCCTTTCCTCTTTGTATTCCAGGCAGCAGACAAAAAAGGAAAAATTATATTCTGTGACTTTCCTCCGCAACCTCGACGACGATTTGTTCTCGGCCGTGTCCAATTTTCATCTGATCGAATCCCAAATTTTCACTCAGCTCGAAGGCTCCACACCAACACAACTACGCGCGCACTCCAAAAACCACTCGAATGAAAAAAAATGCAAGTTTGCTGCGTCTTGCCTTGTCTATAGCGCGGAATGGTTTGGTTTTTTCGTTCACTCGCACGTCTTATGCTCGCCCAGTCTCGTCAACGGTAGAAGCATAAAAATCCGTGCAGCTGATTATCATGTTGTCCCGCTTTAGCGTGCAATGCTTTTGCAGATATTTCGGTGGCGTGTGTGTGCGAGCTTTATTGAGTTTTTCGCGCTGCTCGCCTGGCAGACGGTTGTGTGCGTGGATTTTCTTTGTTTTGTGACATCATATGGTAGGGAACCAGCTGGACGAAAGTAAATAAAGCGATTCGATTGGATTCGGATTGGCGAGGTTAACGGCAGACGCTAGTGTGGGTGAGAAACGTTGACTTTACCCCTGGATCAGCTGGGTTTTGTTTTCATTTTTTGTCGTGCTTTTCTCTTTGGCCCGATAAAAAAAATTGTAAACAAAGGCGCGAGTCAGCAGAGATTGGAAACCTTTTTATGCAAAAACTATTTTCTCTTGTTAATTCAAAAGTTGTTTATTACAAAAAACAAGGTTGAAATGAAATTGGAATTTGTATTTCTGTTTCGTTCTAGTCAAAGTTTTGTGCAAATTTCAACGATAAATTACAGTCTGACTATCAGCTTTATTGAAGAAGGCATCATTATGTGATGAACCCTTTTTAAATAAATAAATGACAAACAAGTCTGCATGTTTTTCTCTATGAAGTTGCGAGTTTCATGTCTTAAACTGGCGCCAGGTGGCATTGGGTATTGAAATATAAATACCCCTACAATTACTCATGGAGTCATTTCATTTTTAGATTTAATTGAGATCGGACAGAAAAAAACGGTTAATTAATTGTACTTTATGAATATAAACTTGGCAACCGAAAACATCAAACAGTGACTCGACAAAATGCCTAGTAAAGGAGTAAATTAAAAAATTTCACTAAAAGTCGAGATATTTAAGAAAAAGGGAATTAATAAAATTGTTTACTATTTTTCTTCTTTCATATTTGAAAAAATGATAGTTTTTCATGAGATATTTTAATTTGCTTATGTATGAAGCTAGTCAATATTACCACGAAAAAATGAAAAAAGTTAAGACGCCACGGTGTGTGATTATTGAGAAACGTGTACCGAAAGTTGAAAAGGCACTACTTTTCAGGAGAGCCAAAAAAGAAAAAAAAATATCTTGCAGTGGCTTATTCGACATCCTCCACTTCAGAGCAACATTCGAGGAATTTCCCGTTATCCGACAAAGGTACGGTCTTTTGTGCGATGCGCCGAAATGAGTGTAAACAAATAATATGAAATAAAAAAAACATTTTTTGCAACGAGTCCCTTAAATTATATCAATCTGAATTAATCGTGAATTTGTAAATTTCTTGTTTGGTAAATAAATAAACAAGTTCAGGTGGATCGATCTGAGTGCAATCGAGAAAGAAAAAATCCTAGAAGCATAGAAGAATAGAGCTGAGGCCAAGAATTTCATCTGGAATAGAAATATTGTTATTGCCACGAACGATAGTGCCATTGCTACATACTTCTTGCATATTCTAACCACTTGCTGCATGTTCTAAGCACCCGACCGAATATGCACTAGATCTGTGGAGCACATACATGCGATGATCAGTTTTTGTACTGCGAAAGAGGGACAACGTAGTGATTATCAATAAAAACAGCGATGGTATAGTAAATGCGAATGCGAAGCCCGAAGATCAACATTACGGCTATCCCATTTCAAAACCTAGTTTTTTTAATGGAAAATTGTAAAAGGGGTACTCCAAAATTTCCTATTAGTCAGCCCTCATAAATAAATGTTTGCATCCAGATACTTTAGGAGGAGAGTACCCTTTATATAACAGAATACTAGAATTTATTTTTTTAAGAACTGATTAAAAATTAGTTTCCAGATTGTTCTTTAAAGCTTTCTAAAAAGCACCTACTACGTTTTGGAATGGGACAGCCCTTTAATTGAATGCGATTATAATAAAGTGATTTGATAATTTAATCGAATGTGGCCGAAACAGAATTATACGATTGGCTGCTGCCTACCATGACTGCAATATATTCTTCAAACAGCCTATTATGGACTTGAGATTTTATCACCAAGTTCGTTGAACAACATCATTGCCTTCCTGAATTTTTATGTGTATTGAAAAATAAAAATTCCTTGATTTAGGTACTTGAGAACTTTCCCAAAAAATACCGCAAAACGCTTAGAGATTCAACATGGTCCGTCGAGCCGGATATAACATTCAGAGCCCAGCAAAATATCAAACATATTAAATTTCTAAATTGATGGAAGAATTGAAAGAACAGATCGACTAATTTACAAGCCTTTTTTTTAATTATTTTGTTATATTATTCAGTAAAACAAATTTCAAAATTTATTTGCTCATTGATGTGATTATAAACTTGTATTTATCATATTTTTCTTGTTTTCTTTTGTCTCGTTAAGTATATAATATGTATATAAAAAGCATGTGTAAATACATTATTGTTACCTACAGTAGATACATACGTTTACATTCTAAGACTATCGTTATAACATTTAAACTTACATTTTATACTATTCACTTTCCATTTATTTAGTAGACAATTCAAAAAACGTTTGTTCTCTTGATGAGAGTTGTTCGTTCTGAAGCCATCAACACGTTTTTCTATCTCGTATTCATTTTCTTTTCTTGACTATGTGTACCGCTCGTACATGATCTGGGGTTTAATATTCTTGTAATTATCTCGATTTAAAACAAAACTGCGTAAATTCAGCATGCGCAATTAATCGGATAATTCCATTAGTAATATTCCAAGTCTCCGGTCACGTAAGGCCAGCCAGTCGCCCATATGAATACGATAGTAATATCTCATTCTAAATTACTTACTGTATTATGTACATTTTTTTTATTATTAAATTAATTTTTTTATAATCGAATAAGTTCACGATTTTTATTTCGTTATGTTTAATTGTGTAATTTTAAATTTAATTTAACAAAATATTAACCAGGGCTAGCACCTTTTAAATTTTCAATAATGTAAAAAATATTAGATAAATTAATCTGTTAAAAATAAAAACAATAAAATTCCCTACTGTAGAAATAATCGGCCAGTGAGCAAACCCCGATAGATTGCAAATATAACGTTGTCAAGGAGAACTTTTTATTGTATTCCCGCACGGAGTTTGGGTGCTAAGCTAAGAACCTATCGACGGAAAAGAAGTCTTAAAATTATGCTGTTTCTAGATCCATATTTGGGCAAAAGGAAACATGTTTTTCTTTAAAAATTTATTTAATAAATCTGAAAGTGAAGCACTTAAAATATACTCGCAGCTGTAACAGTTTGGTAATCGATTCTCATAATTTCATTATTATTTCGAAATAAAACTTTGTCAACAGGTTAGTAATCGTCCATAAAACATTTTGTAAGGAGGAGGATAGAGTAGTGGGAAACCACTGTAATCAATATTTATACAACAAGATAGTAAAAGGTAGCTAAGTTCTAAAAAGAAACAGAGGAGTTTTGGGACCCACCCACTAACCTTTAGCTTCTGTAATCTTAATGAGGATTAAGATGCAATCGAAGTAGTTGACCAATTACCAATAGTATATCTAGGAAAATGTGAAAGGGGATTTCTCGAATTGAGCGACACTCGAAAGCTACAGAGTACAGGAGAAATCAAAGTCGTAATTTGAGCTATCGCCGATTTAAGTAAGAGACGTGTTCTTTTATGGCCTTATCCAGTACAATGTAGATTAGCGGAAAACCAAGAAAGCAAACTTAACCAGTTTAACAATAGCGTTATCGATACTTGACTTTATTCCTTGCTTATATAAAATACGTTTTGATTTTTAATTAAATGAATTTCAGCGTTGAAAGTATTTCTCCTACGAACACATTTTCATTTTAATGAAGGCATTCCCTTTATTCAATAATTTTTTTAAAAAAAGTTTTCTACCTCAAACGTAACGCACTAAAACACATATAAAATTGTGTAGTGATTGCTTCGTGCTCTTTCAAACCAATTCGTACAACAACAGTACTTCATCCTAAGGTACGATCTTGTTCGATAGACTTTAGATGTCGCCGAGACTTATTCACTCTTTAAATTTACTACGTTTTGTTTCTTGGACGACCATCAGCACGTCTTAATTGCCACTTTAAATACAGACTTTTTTTTTTAACTCCTATGTAACGAGAGGGCCGTAGACTAACAACATTATTCCAATGAACTACAATTTCATTATTGGTTGTCCCCCAAAATTTCACAAAATGTCTGTTTGGCGTAATTTAGTTTTTTATCCATCCCTACGTCGTTCTACGTCTTGAAGCCTTAATAAATAAAAAAATCAATCCGATATGTGATGGCTTTATATAAAAAAAACTGAATAAGTAAATGCAAAGATCGAAAATCATTACAAAATGTTCTTTTTCATTTTTGTTCGAGAGACATCCTAACTCCAAACCAATCAAAAGTAAATTAAAAAAAAAAAACAAGAATAATTTCAGCCGCTGAAGACACTTTCGCCAAAAATCACATATTTTTCGAATCGATTGATTTTCGGTACCCTGGAAACTATTTTTGGAAATTTATTCAATAAAATATTTTAAAAACTTTTCCAACACTAATAAGCTTTAATTTCGCATCGTAATAATTCTCTACTTTCTCGGTCGACGCCCCCGCATGTTCTCACTCGATTCAATCGAAATTAATTTCCATAATTACAAACGTTTTATTTGAACAGTACAAAAATTCGGTTAGTTTTCTTCATTTCAAATTATGTATTAGTTTAATTAAAAAAAGCATTATGATATCACATCTACTAAACGTATATGAATAGTTACAGTAAAAGACATTATTTTATATTACATTTATAAAGAGTTTAACAATACCAAAATCTAAACAGAATACAAATTAAACAGTTAATATTAATAGTACGATATGAATAATATAATAGTTGAATAATTATTCGTTATGTTAAGCCCTATACATTTTTTTTAGCAAATGCCGTTGAAGATTTCTATTTTAAGATTGTAAAAATTGTAGAAGGAAACCAAAGGACATTGAAATAAATATATGAAAGCGATATTTTTAACAAGCGTCGTAATTGTAGAAGAGAACGTGGCAGTCTACGATGAAAGATGTAAGGAAAAGTAATGGATCGGAAATTGAATTGCGCTCGAACTTCTTTCAACCTAATGGGTACTGGTTTTTACATAAAAAACAATAAATCAGGAAGTCTTGGATGACCGAAAGGGTGATAGTTGTTTTGACAAAACCGGAAATATTCCAATATGTGTGTGTTTTCGATTTGATAATGTTATGGGCAAAGCGAAAGCTAAGAGGACAGATGAAAGGATTTTAACAGTTTAAGCTTTATTAATTTTTTGTGAAGATACACGATAATTACATCCGTAGCAGTAGATCAGAGAATGGGAGAATGTATCACAGCAGACTTATGTGAAAGCTACCACAGAAATTTGATGGTGTCAGAGCAATACGTGCTTTCCGACTAAGAGCTACTTAAACTGGAGAAATAGTTTGGAACTTAACTTGGTCATAACTCGTTTACACATAATATTTGCACACCAATACAACTGTAACCAGACTTGCATTAAGGGGTTTTACGCATTCACAACCTTCTCATAAAAAGAAATTTTTTTTTCCCCATTTTCGTAATTTACATATATTTAAGTATATTCACAGAAACTTTCATGTCAATCCGACAACTATTCTTGAAGTTACACTCACATTTGTTAAGAACGTTTGAAAGAGTTTTTGAAACTTTGAACGCGTTTTTCTCAAAACTATGTTTTCAAAGTCGGTGATCCAAATTTCTCGGAAACGGCAAAACCGATCGGTCTCAAATTTTCACACAATCTTTATAACCGTATTTTTTATAGATTAATCGAAGGCTCTCTGATAAATATTTTCCATTTTATAAATAATTTAAGGCCAAAATTTTCCTCGAAAATCGAAATTTTTGTTTTAAAAAATTTATATTTTGCGTAGTCCTTCGATTAATTTATAGATAATTCATTATACTATTGAAATCTTGTTGGTTTCTTTATTTTAGATGATCCTATCTAGAGATATCGAGATCACCGCAAAACACTTCTTTTTAAAGGAGTTCTCGGTAATCAGCTATAACCGTTTTAGAAATCATTATTTTTTTTAAAAAAAATTGCAAAATAAAGTTAAAAGTTACCATTATATATATACTAATTTTTACGTTAATAAATTGAAATGGCTTTACAGGAAAAATACTTGAAAAACAGCCTTGTGACTGCGTATAACCCCTTAATTGATTTTAACCCATTTGGGGTTATTTTGTTGGAAGTTATCTGAAGATGCTCAGATCCAATTGAAATTATGAGAGATTTCATACATAAGACACATTTAATGCAAGATAAGTCAAGAATGAGAGGGGTTTCTGAAGCAAGGCACGACTTCTAGTACGTGTAGCCGGTAAAATTTCCAGTTCACTAGACACTAGATACTATTTCGTTCAGCCTGGAGACTGCTGTCGTCAGATCTTTGAACTGATTGAGAAACAACGCTCGTGTATGAGATAATTGTCATTTTTTATAGACCACAAAAACTTGGCTAAATTGCGCTGTAGTTTAAAATTATATCCACGCTTAAATATAAACAAATTAAAATTGAAAATTGAGCTCGACAAAAGTTAACATTACCCTTTTTATATATATTTAAAATCGCTTAAAGAAAAACATTCGCAACCATAAATAATCTCTTCAACAGCAAAATAATCTCAATAGCAAACTTATATAAATGTTAAATAATTAAACTAAGCTTTAAATGCGGCCATATCGTGAAAAATTATAATTGTATCTCCTGAAACACTTAGCATGATTATATTTCGATAATATAATTAATTTGTAGACAAAAACAAAGAAAAGAAATCATGAAGGCAATGTTCTGTTTAAAGCCTATAACAATCTGAAGTTGTATAAATAATGAAATTACAAAAAACGTTAAAAGTAAACGTTTAGGTCACGTTTTGAAGTGGTAAAGAATTTTTCTTGTTTGCTGTTATTGTTTTTTTCTTTTTTGTTTTTACTTACGTTATTACAATACACAATCGTAAAACTAAACAATTTATTGTGAGGAGTTTGAAAAACAAAATAAAAATAATATCGTTAAGTAGTAAATTTATATATATATATAGTTGTAAATTCTATGACTTAAAAAAGTGGTGTGTGAGAAATGAAAAGAATTGTATAGTATATCAGTCATCGCGGCTTTTGCACAATATCTTTCTGGCCAAGCCCACGGCCTGATCTCATAGAATTTCACAACATCGACAGTATCGTGGTCGATGACCAGTTGTTGTAGGTGGTGGTGTTACCGGTGCAAAATATGCATGAACTTTAATATTTGGTAAATGATTCTATAAAATCGAATCGAATTTGTTTAAAAAAAAAACAAAAGTATTTTAGAATTCAAACCGAATAAGTAAAAGAGAAAATTGAGAAAAAATTTAATAAGTTCCTTACCCGTAAACGTCGTATCGCTGCACGTGTTATCATTTGGCAGTCAAATAGCTCAATTTCTTGTAAATTGTGACATGTTACTAAATGCTCTAGTGTTCGATCGGTTATCAATGGACAATTGTCCAACTCTAGGACGGATAGACTTTCCGCAGCACAACTGCCAGCAGCCAACTGACGAATACCATCATCCGTTATTAGTTCACAATGCGATAGAGTCTGGAAAAAAAGCCAAAGATATCGATTGTTATACAATTCAGTTCGCCCCGATTTTGTACTAACCAATTTTTCTAAACTTGGACAACCAGTGGCCAAATGTGCTAATGTTAAATCAGTTATTTGATTGCATTCTTCTAAGTCCATTCGTTCTAGATATTTGCAGTTGCGGCCAAGTGCCTGAAACCCTAAATCGGTGAATTGATGACAACCGGCAACTTCAAGAGTATTCAAATATGGATTATGTTGAGCCAGTGCTATTAGAGATTGATCCGTTAATTCTGCGCATTTCGAAACGCAAAGCTTACGCATATTCGTGCAATTTTCAGCAACACGTTGTATCGAAGAATCGGTTATTGTCTGTAACGAATGAAATTTGTTGATAAAATCAACAAAGTCGGCCAGTTAAATAAGCTACTTACACTGCAACTATGCAAATTGAGCACCATTAAATCAGGACAATATTTCGATAGACAAATAACAGCATTATCATTCACTTGTTTGCATCTTTTACTGCTAAATTTTTTCAGTTTGTGACAACCGCGTGCGAGTGCCTCAACACCGTTTTCGGTGACAAGATCACACCACGATATATTAATTTCAGTTAAATTCTAAAACAGGAAAAAAATTACTCTACATCAAACTACAAAATAAACAAAAAAATTTCAATTACTGGGCATCCATCTGAAATCGCTTTTAAACTAATATCTGAAATATTTGCGCACGAATCTAAATTTATTGATGTTAACTTCGAACAATATCGTGCTACCGATTGTGTCGACGAGTCCGTGATTTTTTTACATTCTGACAAATCTAAATGCTCGATATTGTGGCAGTGATTAGCTAATGTTCTAAGAAACGGGAAACAAAAAAACAAAGATTATTTTATGCCAGCTAAGATAAACAGTGATTACCTGATCGAAATATCTCCGACCGATTGACAACCCTTTAGCGATAAAAACTTGAGAAAACCACCACATCGTTGGGAAATATTTTCAATCACCGGTCCCTGGAATGATTTAAGGTTTATTGCTAGATAAACGAAACATCAGTTAAACTTACCTCAATGTCTACTTGAAAATCAAATAGATTAATTTTTTGCCAGCTAGATCCATCCAAGGCTAGTATATTCCAAAATTTGGATACCTTCCAATAAATTCAAATAAATTACTGAATGTTTTCTTACACACTACAGAAATGTTTTAATGATTAATTGAGAAATGGCGGTAGCAAAATGATTTAGCAGAGAGATTCTAGAAAAGACAACATAGATCTTAGAACAGTGCGAATACTATGAACGTGTAATTTTTGACTTGGCCTTCAATTTTGAGATACAACGCCAACGTTCGAGTTCTCTTGATCCTGCGTATTCTACCTAGAAAAAATGTACGATACGATACGATACGCTTTTGCTATATGTACGATAACAATTTACTTTGGGTTTTAAAGTGTGTAGAATCTTCTGTCGTCCTTCGATGAAAACAAAACTTTTTCAAATTTAAATAAATGTTTATTATTTTTCGAACCTACGCTCTCTTATAACTAAAAAGTTTGAGAATAAATTACGTCATATTTTAAAAATAATATTTTAAACCAATTAGTGTAGCAAGCACTTTTTCAGGTTGGTGAAGGATAAATATTGTACATTAATTAGCTTTTGAGTGTAGACTTCTGGTTTCTACCATTAATTAGAAACCAGAAGTCTACACGCAAAAGCTAATTAATGTAGTGAAAAACTTTTTTTTCTTACATTTCAGGAAAAAGCAAAAAAAAAATTTCAGTCAGATTAATTTTACCTGACGGCTGTAAAAGTTGTGAATATGGCATACCCTAAATGGGAAGTCCCGCCCTTCTACCCTTAAAGGTCTTAAAGGAGAGTGCTTTTTACCTGCCCCTCCCTTTACGTGTTGAAGGCGATAGACCTGTATCTATATAAAATAGTGAAACTATCCCGAATTTCTCATTCTTCTTCAAATATTTGGAAAGAATTTGTCAAGTGGTGAAGAAAATATTGTATTCAAGCTGTTTTTAGAAATTTAGTGGTTTTAGTTTACTTCGTTTTGGACATTTAAAACTTCGTGTACTTTTCTGAGACATTTTCCTCAAAACAATAAAAATGGGAAAGCGCAAGGACATTAGCTTGGACAAAAAGTCAGCAATAATATCTTTATTGAAGACCAAAAAGTTTTCCTTGAGAGAAATTGCAAGAAAGGAGAATGTTTATCATCAAACTGTGATGAGAATCAATACTTCAGCGCAGGAAAATCAAGACCTAGTCAGCAACAAACGGCGGAATTATCGCGGAATAAGGAAGACAACGCCTCAAACCGATCGTAGGATTGTTCAAAAGGCCTGCGAAAACCGTTTCCAATCGACGAGAAGCCTGCGTGAAGATCTGCTGGGCGAAGGGATAGAGATATCCGCTATGACTTTAAGAAGGCGTTTCTATGAAGCCAACCTTAAGTCGAGGCGTCCAGCAAAAAAGCCTAAGCTAAAATGCAAAAAGCCAGGCTGGAGTTTGCTACAGCTCATCAACATCTCACCGTAGCTGATTGGAAAAATGTAAGGAATATTTTATATCAATGCATGTTTAGTGATGAATGCAGACTAGAGTCTGTGACGGAGAGACACCAATACGTTAGAAGGAGGCCATCAGAGAAGTATGACGAAGCTTGCATCGTGAAAACAATAAAACATCCACCAGCCACAATGATATGGTCCTGCATCTCAGGCGAGGGACCTGGACCGATCTTTTTCGTCGAAGGAACCATGAACAGTACCCAGTACTACGACGTGATAGAAACCATTTTAATTCCTTATTTCAACTCCTTGAAGAGTTGTGAAAAAGCAAATATATTTATTGAGGACCCTGTCATCGTGCCCATATTATCAGAAACCGGTTCTTTACCGCAAATATCCCAATTCTTCCTTGCCGGGCAATTCTCCCGACCTTAACCCTATGGAGAATGTCTGGAGTCTCCTGAAATCTGAAGTTTACTCCTCCCCTAATCCTACCGTTACTATTTTAAAAGAAAATATTGGAAATATCTGGCAAAACAGCGAAGGAATCAAAAATATTATACAGCGGTGCATTGAAAGCTTGCCAAAAAAAATTAAGGCTGTAATTAGTGCTAAGGGTTGCCCTACCAAATATTAACACCAAATTAAATTTTTAATACATAAAATATCATAAAACGAATAAAGAATTTTGAAAACAAAAAATGTATTTTTTATTTCCTTTCTGCGAAAAGTTATAGCATAAACAAAGAGAAAATTGTAAAAAAAACTTAGTGGTCCTAATTCGTTGAACAGGGACTGTATATGTATGAGGGGCAAAAAAATAATAAATAAAAGTTCTGGTGAATATTACCGAGTAGTGGCGACGGTTGGACCGACGTTACTTGCAAAATCTCATTCCGGTGGGTGGCGGCTTAAACCAAATAAACGGGTAAGGATGGTGGATGCTGGGTGGAAGAATGGCTGGCGAGAGCATAAGTGCGTACAAGTAATAAAAACATCGCAGTATATCACGTTTTTTCGCACAGCTTTTATACCAGTTGCATGTATTTTGAGTTCTTAAAGCGTAAGTACAGTTTTATCATATTAAAGTGGACGTATACTAACGCCGGAATTTTTAACATTCCCCACATCATGTGGCCCTTCCCACTCTAGAAATATTTCAACCGGAGGAACATCCTGGCGCCGTTCGTTTGATCTTGGAGATTTTTTTGATACATACTCAAACAAAGGAGTTACTTAAACTTTTAATCTCATGGTTGTCTACGAGTAAAGTACTCTATGTAGAGTAAACATTCTATCCGCACTTGAGCATGGAGGGTATGCTACGCTTTTACTTCACAACGATAACGGGCAAGAAAACCGGAAAAGGTTGATACAAACAATACTGCCCACACCCGAAAAGCAATACACAGCTGGTTTTTATCGTGATGTAGCAGACACCTTCGAAACCCGGAACAATGGCAAGGTCAAGAGTTGTGCACGACCATACAGCGCGTCTCACTCACCCAATTCAAATACGTTGCGCCTTGTTGGCTGTGGCTCTGAATTCCGCCGATAAAACTGGCGGTAATCAGTCTTTAGCCTACTCGTTATCGAAAAGATAACCGTAAATACAAAGAACAAGCCGAAGTCAAAGTTTTCAAGTTGTTGTTTCATTCAATTGCGAATAATTTTAAGTGTGCGAAAAAAAATTACCTGAGCACATCGGCAAAGCGATACCACGTCCAAATATGAAAAAATGCGAAGTACAATTTCTTTGGGCAGTTGTTTGATCGGCTCGTCATCGGATTCGGGCGATAGGAATGTCTGAAAAGGGAGGCGAAAGAAAGAAAACAAATTAGAAGGCAAGTAAAGCACGTCGAAAAGCTGGTCCAAAAAATGAAAGAGATTCATCAATTTACAGGCGAAACCGATAGGTCTTCCATGTCGTGTGTCGTCCGCCTAAATCAAGCACAAAAACTTTGTTCGATTTCTTCACGTCGCGACGAACTCCGACCAGGGGGCAAACGAGGTTGCTACCGCCGCAGCTCTTCCAGAACACCGAAAAACCACTTTAGGGAATTTCTCGCGACGATATTTACTACATATTCTGCAGGGCAGTTCCGTCGCGCGTCTCTTATTCAACTCCAAGGTAAAATCAGTTTAATCTCACGTCCGCAGTCGACGTTAATTGCCTTTAATGAGAAACACTCGATTCGAAACGGGGAATGGCCTTGCGACGAACTGCACACAAGAAATCTGTTTTTTTTTTTCTTCACTTCTTTTCTTTTTCTTGTTGTTATCGTCCGTCCACTTGGATAAGTTTTCTTTGTCTGGCAGTCAGAGGGGTAGGTTAAAATTCGATCACGATCACACGGCACTTCGAGTCGGGGTGCTACTCAATTTCCACCCTTGCGTTTCGGTGTTTTTTTTGTGACTTCGATAAAAGGAAAACTTCGCGAACCAAACACAACAATCAGCTGATTTTCTTTCAAATTTCTCAGTGTGTGGTGCTTATGTCAAAATGTCGGCTGACAGGAGCAGCGAAAGGAAAATGAACTGTCGTCGGATGAATGATTGCGACGACGACATTGAACGAGCGCGGGGAGACTTTTCCAAAGTAATTAACGTCGTTTGTGTGACGACGAAAACGAAGATAATGGCAATAATAAACATAATAAAAGCATGCGCAGTTTCGCGGAGCTGCCTGATAAAACGTAAACAAAAATCGAGAAAAATAATTGTTGCATATCAATTTGTCGCGCGATTTGAGCGACCACTGTAGTAAACGTCAAAACAACAAACCCGTCGTGCGATAGTGTGCGTAGTGTTTGTGTTGCATTCCTTTCCTCCCCCGTTTTTTTCCGATTCAGACGAAATTCCAAAACCAACTTGTCGCTTATTTTCGCAATGTTCTAATAAAAAACTTACGTCAATTCGACTTCGTACAGAATTCGTCATGTTTCGCTCGCCGAAAGAGTCGCGGTCACGATCCAAATTATCGCCAGCCTGGGAAAATTGCACTATTCGGAATCTTAACGTACGCGGCCTGGTTGCTTTTTGGCGTTTTCGCGGCGGGCTTATCACGTCTACGGAAAATTCTTTGCATACGGAACGCGCTCTTGGACACTTCGCTTTGCGAGAAATCGACGAATTTTTGCGGAAATTACGCTGCGGAATTTCCTTTCTACTTTGCAAACATGGCGTTCGCCGATGACACACCACTACATACGGAGCACGCGATAGAACGCGCACACAACGGCAAGGCACAGAACACGGAAAAAAAAACAGTTTGCTGTCAACGATCTCTCGCGTGCAGTTGTGTGCGAGGAGCGTTCGATAGAACGTTAAACGTACGTTGAGTTGATTTTTGCGAGGGCTTAGGTGAGTGCATTCCTTCGTTTCGAAGTGCAAGGAACCGCAGAAACCCGCGCGCGACTAATTTAAAACCGCGCCCACAAGCCAAATGCAAGGGAATGAAAGGATAAAGTTGGGGGCTACGCCCTCAGGGTGGCTGCGCAGTGGCTTGTTCGAGCGGCTTAAACAGTCGACAACAAACGTTAAATTTCGACGTCGAGTTGCGCACATTTCTCACCTTAAACGTTTCGAACACACTCAAATCGTAAATAGTCAAAAACTGCCCCATTTTTCAGCCGTTCTTAACGCCCCCGTTTTGTTTTGGTTTTTTGAATTTTCCACAACTGTCAGTCGGAGCGTGAACTGCGAAGAAGAAGAAGAACCGTGTGTGCTGGAGCCATACGCGGCATTTTCACGCAGAAACCAACCAAAAGTCATCGTGGTGAGTAAATTTTGGAAATTCATTGGTCTTACACGGTTCATTCGTCATCGGCCATATTTTCATCAACGCAACGCAAAGCAAACGGACATTCCGCTGTGCGGTGACATTTGACCAGAATCAGAAAATCTTTTGGCAATTCCAGTCTTTTAAAATTTTTCATTTTATTTCTTTTAACAAATCATAAAAATGGTAAGTAGCTGAACAGAAGAGTTGAGTGCATTTACTTATGGAGAAATTCGATATTTTTTAGGGCAACTACACCGAAGATCAGTTGGCAGGTGAGTCGAGGAAACAATTTTTTTTTTTTGGTGTGATTTAATTGCAATTGTTGCAATTAAAAAGTTTGGTGACTTAAAGAAATTGTGCTAGTGACAGAATGTGCTGGGTGTACGAAAAAATACTTGTGTAAGAATTTCCCATTGAATGATTTTGTGTTAAGTCCGCGCGCGGGTGGGTGAGTCACTGGAGGAAGAAGCACTGTGCTGCCTCATCATCAGATTTTCGACGACCCGCCCGCGATTTGTTTTCTTATCGCTGTCCCTGCGGTTGTACTTTTTTCTCGATTTTAAAACGATTTCGTTGTTTCTAGCTACTCGCGGCTTGCAATGATATGAAATGGAACCTTTTGAGGTCATGTCTCGCTACGAACGAACTGAAAACATCGGTCACCTTTTAGGGGCACCGCACTATCAACTTATGGATTTTGTCTTTGTTCTACAGATTGCAATTGCACTGGAATCGTTTAGAATATCATTTCGACTGGTTTCGCCGTCCAATTACCTAATTGCGATGATTAGATAAGTTTTAAAGAAATCGATGACGACTGCGGTGATGTTTTCGAGTTCGTTGGAACCTTTCACTTTGATTTGGTTATCGGGAGTGTGATTCAAATCAACTTCACACATTTTGGCGATGTGTCGGGCAGGTAAACATAAAAAACACGCATGACGTCAATCACCTGGAATGCGAGCATGTTTAATGTCTATGCCATTGGAGCGCGGTGTGCTTGAGAAGTGTTTAAATAAATACCCGATCAATCAGCTCCTCGGTTCCGATTGGGCGATGAAAAATGCAAAGATAGTCAAAAATATGATTTAAGTGTTACAACTTCCGAAGTATAAAACGGTTGGACTGGAAAATATCATTTTTGAGGTACTAGCTGATAGGGAACAGTTTTTATTTATGCCACGATATTTTACATTTCTTTTGCAAATATCGAATGCCATGCGTTTGATGTTTTTATCTTAAAATCTCACCTTTGTTTTGCTACTGAACTTTATTAACGTTGGCTACGAATAGGAGGCACCAGATTGGTTCCAGTTGTAGCCCATGTATCAATTAGGGTCCTTTTTGTTGCCACAATTCTCCTAACCAGGTCCTTGAAGACTAATTTGAATGATTTGTATCATAAAATCCTTTCAAATGCAGAGTCTCATTAAAAACTGACAAAGACACTAATAACATTAATTTCTTCAACTTTAATAACTATAACTCGTTCAGAAGTAATAGGTGACGAAGAATTTGCGATCTATGTAACCACCTGACCATTGGTTAGGAGTTAGTATCACGCTGCAAAAGGCAGTTGATGCAATACCAGTGGATCTACTAAAGAGATACCTCAGCAATCTCCTGCTCAAAAGCACGACAAAAATTTGGACTGAAAAAAAATACCGAACGACTGGCGCAAGAGCATTATGTGTCGAATTTATACGAAAGGAGATAAACTGCGATGTGATAATTACAGAGGCATTTCATTGTTGTGTACGTCCTACAAAATACTGAAGAAAATAATTGGGAAACGACTTCAATCAATCAATCAATATTTATTAGTTTCTCCACTTATGTTTAACATCTTATAATTTATGATTTAAAGAACAGATAATTTAATATCTTAACAGCTTAATTAAACCTAGTTAGCACAGCAAAGTAAAACATTTATGACAATTACAATTTAGTTACATAAATTCAAGGAAAAATGTGTACAAAAAACCTTGTGTAGTGGCCTTAAACCTAACTTACTAACTAACTTAAACATCCCCCAAAGCTTCCGAACAAAATCTGAGCTATAGACTCGCTCCTATGGATTTTCCTGGGATATGTCGTCAGAAAGGTACTAGAAGTACCTTACTAATCAAGTCCACTCAATTAGTAGCGTATGCGGATGAACATAAACATCATGCCCACATCTATTCCAGTCGCAAAGGAAGTCTTTCAATGTTTAGACTCTACGGTAAAGGATGTCGGGTGAAAGGTCAATGAAAATAAGACCAAGTTTATGACTTAAACTAGAAGATATGCGCCAAGCGGACAAAATATGACCATGGGTGACTACAACCTGGAGAATGTGGAGCATTTCTCATACTTGGAATCACACCTTGTAAAAGACAGCAACGAACGGAAAGAAATAAAACAACGGATCACACAAGCGAATATAAAGTTTTTGATGATGACTAAATCAAATGCAAATGATTTCAGTACAGTCACCACTCGGTGAGAGAAAATTGATCGCAATGAAATTAAAGCTTCCTATCGAAGGGTGCAAAAACGAAACCATAGTGACTTGTCCACTGCATGAAAAAGACTAAAAGAAGTGAAAAGTGCTAATCAATAGTTTGTAATCTATGCCTAAGTTAAAATGTTAGTGAAATAACAATTAAGTGTAATATTAAGGCATTGTAATCAATACATAATATAGTATAATGGGCCATGGTGGCCTGAATACTTAGACTCGCTACCTTTCGGTGTGTCTTCCCCACACCAAACACAACTCAACAATCACAACAAACATACAAAAAAATCTTTCACATAACTTTTAAGCAACCTGCTTATAATTGACATCAATCTGAAAATGAATTCTGAAATATATGACCACACTATGCAAGAAGATCAAACAAAATTCATCTAAATACAACGCACGCAAGAACCGGAAATCCAAGAATCATGCACACTGTTGTGTAAACATCTTCAGTGCTATTTCGGGACACATAGCAAAGCTGCAATCTTTACACTTCAAGAAAGAATACTTTTTAAGCAACTTGTTTTTTTTTATTAATGAAACTTTTCATGGAAAGCTACCATAGAAGCAATTATGATTAAATGTTAGTTGTTTTCCGGTGTCAGTGGATTAAAACCTCAACACGAAATCCCCGACTGGATTAATCGCTGTTCAAGAGAACATGACAATTGGAAAACGGTTCGCGGTACCATTTTATTCCAGCGGTTGGCGTGAACATCCACCGGTTGGCGTGAACACATGCTGGCTCGAACATTTAGATTGGACTTGGACCATAAAATTACTACCTTAACAATTAATCAGTCAAAAAATGAAATGGTTAAACAAAATATACAAATTCTTAATAAGGAAACCTTTATCAAAGCTACTGTCTTACATATTTGAAATTCGTAATGTCATGGTTTGTTTTCGGCAGGCAAATCGACAAGTTCATCCTCGTATCACTAGTGTGGAACAATAATGATGACTAACGTGTCATGTCGATAGAATTTAACTAAATTTAGGTCGCAAAATAAACGCGAAAACTGCATCACGTTGAATTGAAAACATCATCAAAAATATACATTCGATACAATCAGAAAAACAAAAAGCAACCATGTAAAAATATAGAAACACAAGGAATACTGGTTGCATCACAAACGACATACTAAGGCTTATATTTAAATAAAAAAACTACACAAAAAAAATGTTGCAAGACCGGAATAATTAACAGGAATATTAAAAGAAAAGAAAAAATACTGGTAGAATGATAAAACGAACAAAAGAAAAATATTATAGTATCAAATTTACAATGGAGAACCCTAGAAAATTAGTGAAACTATGGACAAAAGAAAAGAAGAATTTTGCATTCGAGTCGATTCGAATAAAAAATCTCGCTGTAATTGAAACCAAATAGACTGATCGTTTCGCTAATATTAGGAGTTTTTTTTTGCTCCTTTCCAGTACAGAGCACGTTAGCGTCATGCGAAAACAATAACAAACCGCAAAGCGAGAGGAACAACTACACCATCTCAAATAGTGCAGCAGCTACTCTGGCTCTAGAAGTCGCAAAAAAACACGACTATTAATATTCTTAACTTTACTATCTAATCTTTTAGTTCAAGTTAGTTTTAAGTAGCTTAAGTTTAAACAGGCAAGGTTTTTCATTGTACTTTTCCTTGGCAAATTATTATATATTTTCTATTGTTTTTTCTTCTTCATTGCCTAGTGCTTCAATTATTACAACTTAGCTGTTAAGATGAAAAGTCCAATCTCTAAAATATGTTTGCTCTGTTAACGCATATTGAGTTATTATAAACAAATATTGTTTGAGTAATATTCTTAAGAAAATTGTAGCAATCATAAGACTTCCAATATCTGTACATTTGTACAACTGTCAATATTCATCGTATGTAACCCCTTTACACTCCCTTCGGGGTTGAATATCATATAGCTACTGGAGACGACAACCACTGTTTTTGTATAAAGCCGTAGAGCTAGTGGAGACGACAAGTCACCGGTTTTGTATAAAGCGCTTTGAAGCCAAAAACGCGGTGAAAAGTGAGACAAAACAAGTTCGTTATATCAAATTGTTCTTGTTTTAGCGTGAGAGTGAGTGAGACAAAACAGGAACTTTATGTCAATTTGTTGTTGTTTTGCGTGCAACTGAATGCGACGACGTCCGCCTTGAACTCAACCGCTGCTTGTCATCTCTAGTATATATCTCTATGTATAAAGCGCTTTGAAGCCAAAAACACAGTGAAAAGTGAGACAAAACAGGGTCATTATATCAAATTGTTGTTGTTTTAGCGTGTGAGTGAATGAGACAAAACAGGAGCGTTATGTCAATTTGTTGTTGTCTTGCGTGCAAGTGAATGCAATGACGTCCGCCTTCTTCAAATCAATCACTGCTTATTATCTCCACTATATATATATATATATATCTACGTTGAATATAAAGAAACCTGAAATTTTTTACGTAAATTACTTTACGGGTTCATCTTAACATACATGTTTCAAGTTTCATGCTTAATACTTTACCAACCCCTATTGAAATTACTATATGATATGATATTTGAAATTTCACCTTTCATTCGTCGTTCTCGAGATGCAAAAAAATCCGAATGCTTTCCTTTCAACTTTGTGGTTATTTGGTTCGTGAGTTATCGTAATCTGAAATTTTTCATGAACTTAATACAGTCAAAACCGGATATAACGACATTAAAGGGCCCTAAACTCGTCGCTATATCCAATAGTCTTTATAAGCAATATGCAATTTAGATACATTCCTTTGTATAGAGATTCGACCAGGTTCATGCCATTCAGTCGTAATAACCGATCCGTCGTTAAAAGCAATGTCGTTATATCCGGTTTTGACTGTAATTCAAATGGTTCGAGAGATTCGCGCCTACAAGCGCGTTTGCGTACGCCGGACAGACGAACAGTCATAAGGTTTTTTTTCTCGGCGTGAACATTTTTTAATTTTAACTAAAAAGGGATTTTTTAAACGAGAAAATATTGATGTTATCCAAAAAATAAGGAATTTTAAACCGAAGCACTTCATTTGAATATGAATTGTATCATTGTCTCTTACAGTGCGAATCGAAAATTCCAAACAGCCATGTAGTTCATTGGGGCTCGCCACATGACGCTAGTGTGGCTGAGCCTCATCATTTTACAGAGGAAAAAGTCGTCAAGCTCCTAGTGATTTTTTGTTTTGATAATGTTTCGTAATAACTTTCCGCAGTAAACCGACGTCCTTACTCATATAGCTTTAGTCCAGCAATGTCGTGTTTTAATATTTCAATTCAGCCGCACCTGCTAGGAAAGGCACGAGCCGCCACTGATGTAGTTATCCACAATTGATGCATATCTAAAGGTTACTAGCGATAATCTTGTATGCATTATCTTTTAGTGACTTGATTTTATTTTTCGTGCATTGTTAGTTTCATATCTGTTCTTATCAAGATCGTGTGCATTGCTGTTCTTATCACGAACCATAAAAGCAATGACTCATATACCGCAATATAATTAATTTGGATTTATTAGTAGGATTAGTTTTAAACAATTGATATTGTCGCGATTGCATGTGATCGAAAATTTAAACCTTAGCCGGCGTGCCGAGGTAAAGTGTGTTGCGAGACCTGTTTACACTCTTTCACTAGGTCGTGCTCGTCTAGTCACGACGAGATTGTGTACCCGACATTAAAATCCATAAAAGTTGAGTTGTTCCTATTTCAGTTCATTTTTCAGGTTTCTATAAAAGAGTCGGTGTGCAGCATAACTCGCTCCTTCAATGTTCCAAAAAAACTCGAGTTATGATTTTCTCTCGATAGTATTTTGCTTGCTCTATTCAGAAATGATCTCAAATTTTATCAAAATGCGTTGGAAACAGGGTAAGGAAGGCATTTTGATAAAATTTGAGATCATTTCTGAATATAGCAGGCAAAATACTATCAGGAGAAAATCATAATTCATGTTTTTTGGAAAATGGAAGGAGCTAGTTTTGCTGCGCACCGCCTCAAATCATTTAATTTTTCTGGTGAAGTTCTGTCGGTTACGTATGCAGCGTGGCTTGTCGAATTAATTAGCAGCTTTAACGAACATCCTGATTCTTCATCGTCCTTTCTTAAACGCGTTTATGGTAATCTGTGACTTGATTAGGAATCTGGTTTCGTTACTGGCTTATTCAAAAATAAATTGTGTTCTGACAAATTGTCATCATATTAATGAAGTCCTGTTTTTTTATCCAAGCCATTGATTGGTGCCTATAATGTGTTAATTTTTCTAAAGAACAGCTACGCCATATTTTATAAATCTTTGATTTTTTTTACATTTCACAACAGTCCCAATTTTTGATGGACCTTTGTTTTTTTACCAATATAATGCTTTGGTTGGACCATGAATCAATGACCCATAGCCATGTGGGTTTGGAATTTACGACGACTTTGTTAGTAGACAGACATTCTATGCACCACGTTATCGAGACCCCGAGACGCCATCAAGCGTACTTGCTTTCAAAGCTACGAAGATCGAAAGGAATTTATTGTGTGGTATTTTGCTTCGGTTTACAAACCACAAATCCTGCTTGGGTTCATGTGTCCTGCTTAATTTCACTATCTCGTGATTTTAACTTAAAAACTACGTAGAGATTTTCATCCCGAAGCTGTTTAAGTCTACTAAACGGCTTGTTTGCTACAAATAAGCTGTTTCAGAAAAATTTCAATTTAAGCCTCTTTTGAGATATCAACAAAAACGGAAAAGCTAAAAATATGAATATTATCAGTTAAAATTTCGTGCCAGCTGGATTAGATAACATTCAGATGGCATTCGCCTCAATGTTTCTTTCTTATTTTTACCCGCTTTTTTTTTCTTACCTGACGAATTGCAGTACGCTAACCAAATTCGAATTAATATTACTTTAAACGTGTTCTCCATATATGGTGGTAAATTTTCCTCTGTTTCAATGAATGCGCGGTTTTTCGAACGAGTCGTTTACAAAACAAATGTTCGTCGAGACGGAGAGGCTTATGTTGTTTTTGTTTGTGATTGTCGCAAACAACCTAATTCAAGATTTTCTGTACACTCGAAGCGAAGAACAGAGTGATTTTAAGCGAAACGTGAGATAACGTTTTGTGCGATTTTCTTGGCTAGTTTTTTTCTTTTCCAGTGGAGATCGCGGCATAATATTGAGAGTTTCGTGTGGTAACGATTTTAATGTTAACGCACCTGCATAATATTTTTTCACGTTAATATTTTATAATGAGTGGCGACAAACATGGATACAATTCTCTTCGAGTTTACGAGGTATAGTACTTGTATTTATTTTTTTCCATCTGTTAACATGTAGACAATAAGTAAACGCAAAAAATGGCAATCGGTAATAAGAGCAATGTATGTATCTCCAGCAGTTGTTGACTTTACGAATCACCTAGAGCCCGTAAGATACGCGTTGTCGCGACATTTGTCTCTGTCGCGATCACCTAGATTTAAACTGTCCCCAGATTTTTATTACCTGACTAGTAGATGTGCAGCAATTTGTTCAAATAACGCTCGTCAGTTGCCGTTTGATATCTCTTAGCTGTGGATCTGAATCTTTCTTTTAATTCCGTTAAATAATATCGCCGCATAGCAGTAATTTAATTATCATTAGTAAAGTGTTTGGTGGAAACAAAGTTTTGCGAAAATGTATATGTACGATCCTCCGAATAAGAACTCGTTCTCGTCCGTGGAAGGTACGAAAATTTTTAGGTGTAGGCTTAATTTAATCAAGTACCTAATTATGGAAAACGACATCTAGTCTTTGGTTGCGGTTTTATAGTTTGCGATAGTGTGTTTTGTGTGGAAATGTCGTTTTAAAAAAAAAATACCCACATCTAGTCTAATTGCATAATTAAATTTCTAATTAAACTTCTCTCTTTTGCGAATAATTTTTTCAGAATTCCAAGAAGCCTTCAACCTGTTCGATAATCGTGGCGATGGAAAAATTCAACTAAATCAAGTCGGCGAATGTTTACGTGCACTCGGACAGAATCCAACAGAATCCGATGTTAAAAAATGTACCCATCAACTGAAACCGGACGAACGAATTTCATTCGAAGTTTTCTTACCGATCTATCAGGCAATCTCGAAAGCCCGATCTGGCGATACAGCTGACGATTTCATCGAAGGACTACGTCATTTCGATAAGGATGCTAGCGGTTTTATATCGTCGGCCGAATTACGACATCTTCTCACGACGCTCGGCGAGAAGTTGAACGACGATGAGGTTGAACAGTTGCTAGTCAATCAGGAAGATTCGCAGGGAAATGTTAACTACGAGGAGTTTGTTCGAATGGTTATGAGCGGATAGAATCGGATATTGCAAACAGATTGCATTTTTTTTTCTTCTTTTATTTCTAATTCATTTATACCATTTATCATATTAGATTACAATCTGAACGAGTCAGTTTTACCACAAACGCCAGACAGTATAAACAGTTAAAATTAGTTTTTGATTCCAGAACCGCTCTCCTAAAATGTTACTGTCAAGAAAAATCTTAAACGGAGCGAGAGTACAAGAAAAATTAAATTTATTTGGGAGTATAAATTATTATTAACCTTACTTTAAACTTTTTTTATTATTAATATATGCAATAAAATTAAAGAGCTTCTTGTTTTTGTACATAAATTAGTTGTAAACTTTATAGAACGCCGTCAGAGTGTTGGTTGCTTATTGTCCATAGGTCCTTGAGGTTGAATTGCAGTGAGAGCGATGAGCGAGACGTGTGCAATGACCGATTAGTACGGTCGGACTAGTGACGCTTATTTTAAAAAAAATAATAACTTCTTAACAAGAAGAACTTCCGGTAGGCGTAAGCGCTCTTTTAAGGTGTTGTTACTACTTCTAATTTCTAATATAATTATTTCTTAGACCAGGGACAACCTCGTGGTGGAATCAGGGATCTTACTGTTAGTAGATAAACGTGCTTAAGTTACCGATATTGATTCTACATCAAGGTTTTTTGTTTGGATCCTGTGTGATCCTGCGTCATCCATGGCGCAAAAGATCTAGAAAAGCCTAGCCCTTGAATGAGAGAGTCCTTCAGTTTTGAAAATTTCGAGACAATCTGCTATCCATGACGATATTTGTCTCTCAAAATACGCCTGGACATTCTCGTGTCATCTATACGCTCGGCATTGCAATTTCTGGCAATTTTATGGGGATTAATGGCTTCTGTATCGAATCCGCCAGTCCAAGTCTCCCCTTTCTGATTACAGGATTCACCATCGATCGCTAGTTCAAATGATTCAGTTAATTCTGATGTCATCTCGATTCAGCGCCCACGTCCTCCAGTTTGTGCATCTAAGAAGCGATCTACAATCTGCGTCAACTAAGTCCTTGTATCTTTTTTCCCAGTTTTACCATAGGTCGTTTGCCCTAAGCTCTACCTTGCAGTGTGCGCTTGGGAATTCTTCCGTCATCCATTCGCTCCACATGACCTGCCATTGTAGCTTACACAATTGAATAAGGGTCGATGCGGCTGGGTAGATGTTAAACGTTAAACTAAAGTTTTAACGGCACTATGAATTCTACTTTGCATCTTAACCTTGAGATGCGTTCTTCGTCGCGACCGAGTAGGTCGTTCTCTATGTTTATTCGCGCCAGCTGCGGCTTCAACTAAAATTTACTTTTATTTTGGTTCTCTGTCCACATCGTTTTTCGCATTTAAAATCTTAGTCAAGTCTTTGCATCTCGAACTACCGCAATTTCCGACGCTTATCAATTTTTTAACATTCAACGCCTTTGTTAACGCGTCTGCAAATATAATTGCAAATAACGGCATATTAACGGCTGAAAGTATTGTTAATAAATATTATGGACGCCTGTTTTGCCATTCTCGAGGTTAGTGAATTGTTGATACCGGGGGTTCGCCGGGATTTCAAGTGAAAAATTCGGTTAAAATAAAAAAGTGTTAATTTATATTAATCGCACTTAACATCCAATCACTGTGTCGAACGGCGACGATTAAGCCTCAGTTACAATGGTTCCGATCCGATCCGGCAACGTCGGAAGGGAAACATTTCTAGTCACAATGATTCCGTTCCGACTTGCATCAGAATGACACTATCGAGGTGTAATTTTGAATTTTAGTGTGGCGAAGCAGGTGGTGAAATTCAAAAATTCACCTTTTAGCGTCGGAACGGATAGAAGTTGAAAGTTGGTCAACTTTACCCATCCGTTTTGTGTCTCGGCTAATTACCGGATGGGTAAAGTCAGTACCCTCTGGATAAAAGCCGCGCAACTGAATTTTCGACGTGCGAAAATGCCTCGATTTCCCCTCGATGAGTGACGATTTTGTATGGAGATCGAGCCATGACGTCACCAATCGAGGCAAAATCGAGGCACTTCTCACGACGAACTGTCATATGTGCGCGGCCTGAGTTTAAGTTGGCGCTGAACGGAATCATTGTGACAAGAAATTTTTCCCTTCTGACGTTGCCGGATCGGATCGGAACCATTGTAACTGAGGCTAGTCTTCTAAATTTCAAAACGCTATAACTTTTCATTTCAGGGCTTGCGAGATTTGAAACATAGCTCAATCTGTTTCAAAATATCGACAGATTTAGAGATAATTTTTTCTTTTTTTTTTTTTGGTTGTGGTCAAACGCAACAGTAGTACCTTCGCACCCTTTCGCCTCAGAGTCCTTCCCCTCTTGTTTTGTTGTCGGCAAAAATGCCCGCATGCCCCCCCCCCCCCAAACCGGACGCCGATGAGGAATCGCAATTTTCCAGCGGCCCCCCCTCGCATTCGATCGGACGCCGATGGAATTGCCACTTTGCTCCTCTGGTTCAACTCTTCAGACGCCCTTAAAAATATATCCATCTCCCTCCCTCCTCTCAATTTTCTCTCGATCCTGCACAGAAACACCAATTCTACACCATTGTGAATTGACTTAGTACTAAAAACATCATTGCACCGTCGTCGTGGTTCTTCGCGATGTGTTGACAGCTAGTCGCGCGATTTGTTTACTTTTTTTTTGGAATTTTCACTTTTCGAAAATTTCGTCTTTTCAAACAAAAACATTGCGAAAAGAACATGTTTGGATTCAAGCCCAGCGACTACGATTTAAAAGTGGAACTTTCGAAGTGTTGTAATAATGTGGGAACCGTGTACTTAGCACAATATCGTCCTAGCGGAGATCATGTCGCCGTCAAAAAATTCCGAATGGACAAGGCCCGCGAAGAGAACAATTTGATTCGGGACGAAATTCTCACAATGCGACACTTCAATCATCCGAACATTTTATCATTTTACACTGCTTTCGTGCACGATTTCGAATTGTTTATGGTTGCGCCGTTGATGTGCTACGGTAGCTGCAAGGACACGATTGCGAACTGTTTCGTATCAGGTGAGCCTTGCTTTAAGTGGTCTTGTTTTTTGTTGGGTAACTTTCGGCACCGTTTCAGGCTTCCCGGAACTGCTCGTGTCGCTGATCTTACGCGATGTTCTCATTGGCTTGGAATACCTTCACCGGAAGGGCTACATTCATCGGTCGGTCAAGGCCAGTCACATTCTCCTCAATCAGACAAAAGCAGTCCTGGCCGGATTCCGCGACTGCACCAGCTTCATATCGCACGGCGAACGAGTTAAAACGCTTCACAATCTTGCACCGTGCAGTCGGAAGAGTCTCAATTGGCTCGCACCTGAAGTATTGGAACAGAATCTCCTCGGGTACACGGAGAAATCCGATATTTACAGTGTCGGTATAACAAGCTGCGAACTGGCCAATGGCATTCCCCCGTTCGGCGACTCGCAGACAACGTTCATGCTGACGGAAAAGATCCGGGGCCACCAGCCAACACTCCTGGACAATTCGACGTGTCCAACCGAGGAATTACTTGGTAATGTAACCCACCGTTAAGATTCGAACGTATTGTTCTTTAATCTCTTGTTGCAGCTCAAGTCGGTGATGTTGTCGTCGGCGAACAATTGGCGAGCAAAGCTCATGAAATTTACAGTCATCGTTCGTTCTCGGATGCATTTCATAAATTCACTGAAATTTGCATGTCTCGACTGCACACCGATCGCCCAACTGCCGCTCAACTTTTGAACCATTTGTTCATCAAGCAGTGCAAACACACGTCGCTCTACGAGCAGCTCAATAATTTCGGAATCGAAGCGGTCGACTATTCGAAATTAAGAGGTAAGAGCTGAACGCAGATTTCGGTTCGGATTGGACCGGCATAACTTTAATCTTTTGCAACTTTTCAGACGAAAGCATCGGGGTGTGCGACGAACTCGGCGAAATGAGCATCAACGGTAACTTCGAGTGGGACTTTTAACGGTGTGAATGCGAGTTTGAATTTCAATCTCTTTTGCCATATTTAATTTTATTATCGGCTTAGAATTTATTTTGTGTAATAAAAATTGTAAATATTTCGAACGAGAGTAGTTTTTTCATTCAGACGCTGTCCGATTTTAAAAAAAATAAACTGGAGCCCAGAAGAGCGGAAGTTCATTGTCAAGGTACGTGGGGTACGTTCGTACCCCCTACATACCCCAAAAATTTAAAGGCTCAGATTCTTACAACTGGCCGCTCAAAATTATAGGTGCGGGTGTCTCCGTTTTAAATCAGCAAACAGATTTAAAAAAAATAATTCGCGACCTGGAGAGCGAAAATGTGAATGGGTAAATTTGAGTGGTACGTGGGGGGGTACGTTCGTAATCCCTACATACCCCAACAATTTAAAGGCTCAGACTCTTAAGGGGAGAAATACCTTTAGGATCGTGAAAAATATGCATTTTTCGGGATTTTTTTTAGAAGGGATAAAATAATCGGATCAATGTGAAATTTGGATATGAGTTTATTATAACTTTGAACTTAACAAAAAAAAAAAAAAATTTTCGGATGTCCAATAAAATGGTGGCGTTATGGAGAGTCTTCGGACGCCAGTTTCTCGCGACATCAAAAAGTGCTGCCATTTTTTTTCTTTTGATCTAAATAGGATGAAATAAGTTTCTTTCGTTTACTGACATATTAAGGGGAAGGATATACCTAAAAAACGATGAAAAAGTGCAAAATTGAAAATTTGGAAGCCATTTTACTTGGAAGGTAAAATTTTCGACCATTTCTTCAACATATTTGACTCCAAAAAAATTATTTATTCACACGCTACCTTCCAATCTTTAGGTATATCCTTCCGGTAATACTACTGAGAGAAACCTCTCCAAATTTCATCCAAATCGGTCGATAACTTTTTGAGCTACAATACGAGCAGTTTTTGAAAAAGTAGTTTCGAGATAATCGCGTTTAAAGTTTCAACATTTTATCGTTTCTAGTACCACATGCTGTCGCCGCGCTCTAAACTATATGCGATAATTTCGAAAATATTCCATATTTCGAGTTATCCTTTGGACAGTATATTCTTAAGATATCATAGTTTCGAAATATGCAAAAAAAAAAAATCGATTTTTTGAAATTTCTAAAGGTATTTCTCCCCTTAAAACTAGCCGCTCAAAATTAAAGGTGCGGGTGTCTCCGTTTTAAATCAGCAAACAGATTTGAAAAAAAAAATAATTCGAAAATGTGGATGGTTAAATTAGAGGCTTTCGGCTTTCCAACGATCTTATAGGCAGAGATTTTTAACACTAACGCGAACGTACGTCTTTAGTAACTTAATAGGTTTAGTCACCAAGAGCAACCCTATTGTTATAACCGTTTAATTGTTTCAATATGATCGGTACTTCGAATTTCGAAATTCAAAATATAGAACTTTGGCGCCATAAAACGGTAAGTTTTTAGTACACAGCATTGCCACGTCGGCGATATTCGATGAAATCGGGCAATTTTGTAGGTGGGTATATTATCGAAGAGTTGGCAACGCAACGCGCATGTTCGCTGTTCGCTGTTCGCAGTTACCTTACCGCACATCAGTTTTGAGTTTCCCTTCCATTCGTTATTGAAAGAAGAAAGGGATAAGTAGTTCTGCGGAGCGAAAATCACAGTGCGAAAAACTCTTGAAGTGAAAATTTTTTGTGTAAAGTTTTTTTTTATAATTTCATCTCCAAACGCTAGCCACCGCGCTATAATTCAGTCGTCGAATTTATCAAGTAAATTGCAACCATTGAGGAATACAATGCCGTCGATAATGTCTAGTAATCGGTGAGTAGTGCCCTGTAAATTTTTTTTTTTTTTTTATATAAAAACGTGAAAAGAAAAATGGGGAGACTTTCGCGTGTGAGTTGAGAGTTTTGTAGTAAGCTGGATAAAAAAGCATAAAGGCAAACAAAGAACAAGCGAGTGGCGGGGCGGGGAGTGTATTGGCTTTTGCCTTGAAAAAAAAAAATATTTTTTTTCTTTTTTCTTTTTTCTTTTCGCTGTATACCAAAACCAATCCAGTCTGCACACATTCTGCGTACCGCCCCACGAACCCTTCGCCGTTCAGTTGTAACTCGAAATTTCGATTACACATATGTATTTTGTTGTTATTGCCCACCCCGCAGGCCGAAGCATGCTCCTGGGCACGTTTTTCGGAATTCTGACTCATTCCTGACAAGTGGAAAATCGAATCGGGTTGTTTTGGATTCCGGAAACGTGGAAGATTCCTGAATCCAACACAAGAAAATATTGAGAAAGGGAAATTTAAAGCTCGGAAATTGATTGACTGTCGGATTCACGATCACGGTCCAATTTATCGATACTTTTATTTCGTCGACAGTATGACGTGGTTACGTGTGTTTTGTAAAGTCGCACTTCGATCGCACACGCAACGTGCTACCAGGGCCGCGCTTGTTTGTTTTTTATCTAATCAGATGAAGAGTAGCGAATTGAAATATTTTTCGCTTTTCCCGTCTTGACAGATGCAAGCATCCGATAACGTTTGGAGTCATGTTTCTATTTCTGGGATTGTGTATCAGTAGTAAGTGGTTTATAATTTCACTATTGCCTCGCTAAAACCACGGAAGAAGGACCTATTATTTCCGTACTTAGGACAGAAGAAATCTGTTAGCTACCTGTTTGTCTTATTACTTTGAATCGGAAGGACACTACACGTGTTTGCTGTTTCCAATCGAGAATCTTTTTGGTGATGATGGGCACGGGCTCCCTAAAGTACATTGCAATTTTCGTCACTGAATGTCAACCCTCATTTTTGTTATAGCTTCGACGAAAGTCGACAAGAGCAATAGATTGAGTTGAAGGCGGACGTCGTCGCGTTCCCTTGCACACAAAACAACAACCATTGACATAATGACCCTGTTTTTTCTCATTCTTACTTACTTACGATGGCGCAACAGTCCAAATCGGACCTTGGCCTCCTTTGTCTCATTCCTCACCTTAAAACAACAACAATTTCATGTAACGACTCTGTTTTGTCACAGTTCTCTGACTTTAAAGAGCTTTATACAAAACCGGTGGCGTGACGTCTCCAGTCATAGAGCTAGTGGAGACGACAAGTCACCGATTTTGTATATAGCGCTTTGAAGCCAAAAACACGACGAGAATTGAGACAAAACATGGTCGTTATATCAAATTGTTGTTGGTTTAGCGTGTGAGTGAGTGAGACAAAACAGATGCGTTATGTCAATTTGTTGTTGTTTTGCGTGCAAGTAAATGCGACGACGTCCGCCTTCAACTCAACCGCTGCTTGTCATCTCCAGTATATATATCTCAGTCTCCAGTAGCTCTATGGCAAGAGCCCTTAAAGCTAAAAATATTTTTTTTTTGGTAAATCTGTCATTCATTTCGTCTTCACCACCATTGACCGAGCCGTGGTAGATATCTGTCGAAAAATCTTATCTCTTGGTAACAAATTTCGCTTCAAATTCTAGACTTCCATCCTCGAACCAGGTATCAGAATGATTAATCCTCTACCATCTCGCTATTCCCAGGATCCAGCACAAGTTCAATGTACACAAGTCTGCTCGATCGGATGTTATCTCCTCCATTGTCATTAAGAAATGTGTTTCTTCTCTGGCTAATCCGCTTCGCAATCTCTATTATCTTTCTTACTCTCCTGGCTGCTTTTCGCACATGTGAAAGTGACGAAGGTTCAGCTAATTCGCAAGATAGAAAGCAAAGCGAACTCTGCATTACATCTGTGTTTACTGAGTTAATGTAAATTGTTTTCGATCGCAAAATAGTCAACTACCTGGTGGACAAAAAAATTGATCCACGATATGGACTCGGTTCTGGTCTTTCTATAGGTGATTTTTTAGCTGACTTAAAAGAACGCTGGAACACGTGAATTGATTAATACGGTGAAGGCCAATTACCTTGTCCTTGACATTGCTGAAACGTTTGATTAAGCTCAGCAGCAATATCTTTTATATCATAAGGCTTTAATCCGCCCTTTAATTGGTTAAGAGCTATCTCTGGATTGTATTGTTGTATAAGACGAAATACGACTCTATCGATTCTAGCATTCAATTTTATTTTATGCTCCGTCTCCGTGGTTCTCTATTTAATTTTCTTGTTTCGGCAACGATTTTCTAAAGAAAACGGTCGTTTACCAGTGGCACAAGCCACCACGTCGTTTTCAGTCAAAAAAGAAGGCAATGATCACGGTTTTCATGGATTGAATTTTTGCCAGAAGGCCAGACAGTAAAAAAAAAGAGTATTATTTGGGCGTTATGAGACGTTTGCGTGAAGCAATTCTTCGAAAGAGACCCGAATTGTGGGCAGAAAACTCGTGGATTTTGCACCAGGATAACGCACCGTCGCACAGTGCTATCATTATTCGTATTTTTTTGTCGAAAAAGCAACAAATATCATTCAACAGCCACCGAATTCACCTGATTTGGCTCCCTGTGTCTTCTTTCTGTTCAATCGAGTTAAAAAACCACTACGGGGAACGCGTTTCAGCAGCCGAGAGGAAGTAATGGAAAAATCGCAGGGAGCACTGATGGTCATACCGAAAACCGAATATAAAAAATGTTTCGAATATTGGATCAGGCGCTGTCATAAGTCTGTTGCAGTCGATGGGGATTACTTTAAAGGGGACAATATAGATTTAGATGAATAAACTTGTATTTTTAATTTTCTCAATAAATTCCGGGAACTTTTTGATCAAGGTGGTATATATTCGGCTATCCGCTAAAATTAAAATTCTTCGGTTAGATCTTGAAGAAGTCGGCTAAATTCAGTCGAATTTTGGCTAAATTGACATCATTGTGACCAGAAGCACAAGATCTAGAAAACATCGAAAAGAATCAAAGTTTGAAATTGTAAAAATTGCAATATATGTATGAGAAAATTTTTGTTTTTGATCCCATTGAAATTTCTTTAATGAAAGTAAAAACATTATTTACAAATCAAATTTTCGCCTAGGGAATGCCAACGGTTATTCCCCGTAAAGTAACAGATTGGACGGTTTTCGGTTACGCCGAACTCAATTCTTGACAGTGTCACTTACAATTTTGTACCATCAACTTTGCATTGACCGCATAGCCAAGATTACACGAGACGCATTAAAAGGTGACCTCTAAAGAATGTTCATTAAAAAAACCCTACGAATTCGATACGATAACGTCGAATTTTCATAAATACAAACAAACAATTATTTTGCAGCAGTGCAAACAAGCTTAAAAACTTTGTTTGCAACGAAAGCACGCAATATTTGAAGCAGTTAAACTGCGCAAATCGTGTGCATGTACATACTTAGAAGAGCACTTTAAGGAAAGGGTGTAGAGCAACGTAAATTCCTAAAAAAATAGTAGCGCTATTTTAGTTTTATTATAGATTTTATTGTTCTGGAACAGGATTTGAAATTCGTTTATGCTCTTGATTTTACAGCAACCTTTTTACAAAACAAACACTTCAGGATGCGGTTGATGTAAAAGGGGCTGAAAACTCGATCTCATGTTTTGTGGTATTTTTTCTATGGTAGTCAAAATGGAGGCTCGGCTCTTGCGATTTAATATGGCTTTTCTCTCGAAGCTCTTCAACGTAGTGTTTTTTTTCCGGCGATCATCCATCGAAAGGAGATGGTTATTTAAAACAAATATTCATCTCGATTAACCTGTTCATTATTCCTTTCGTAAGTAGCAAATACGCTTTTTCAAGAAACCAATTCTTAAAGCGAGAGATACCAAATCGGAAATCACTCTAACAACAAAACCCCTGGGTATCTTCTCATCACAGAGGCAATCAAAAAATACAGAGGACTTAATTGTTTAGTTTTTGGATGTCCGATACGTTTATAAAGTATGCAGCATCATCACAATATTTCTGTTAAGTTGTGATAGCGCACTATAGCGGCCGCGATACCGTAAGTCCCGTTGCGAGTAAAAAGCATAAGTAGAATGGAAAATTCCGCTGTTGGCCAAGAATGAATACAAGCAACTTTGTAATTGTATTGGGTCTGTCGACCCTCCACAGTTAAGATTCTTATATTGTACAGCTGCTGCACAGCATCGAGCTCGAATTCATACAACGAGAACGTTCACTATAAATAGTGGTATCGATGTCAACGATAGTCGATCGACCTATAGGCGAGACGCGGGACTCACTAGATGCGCAATTCGAGTGAAGTTTTAATGGAAGATTACCATCAAAGGATGGAATGCAACTCGATGTAGTTTACATTTCGATTGACTAACAATCGTAAAGTTTAAACGAATTCGATGATTGAGAGATATCATGATTCTTATTGGGTATATTTCCACTGGAATTATTTGTATTTGTTGTTATGCATGAAAATATTTGAAATAATATGATACCAAACGAATCTCGAAGAAACGTCGACTGAATTGGTTTCAATTACTGTAATTCCGAGATGTTTGTTATGTTTTATGTGAGTCCGGTTCCTCCGAACGTTTGGTAAATATTCTTTCAATATAATACGCTTCATGTTGCTTACGACTTTGCATGAACAAATAACTACCAACTGCGAAACAATTCAAGCCGGTTGATTTAATAATTAAAGGTGTGATTCATTGTAGCTGGTGTTGATTTTCAAATTAAATTTTCTTTGGGGGAGTAGACAGTAATGCACAACAACATGAATGAAGCTTTGAATCTATAGTCTACTCACTGAAAACGCCGTTCGGGGGAAAAAACAGGCTTAACTACCACAAGACGATTTTTTTAAAAGTTTTTTTTTTTTAATTCACGGGATAATCTTGAAAGGGAGAGTTGTTTCAATTGAGAATTAGATTTGGTGGTCTCACTTCGGTTTTGACCAATGTCTTTACTGCACTGTACTCTTTAGTTTTCTTTCACAACATTTCTTAGGCACGTTCCTACGATCGTCAGTTAACTGACAGATGCTCATACGAAACTTACAGTCAAAGTTCTGGTTAAATTTTAACTGAAGGTCGTAAAAACGGCACTTAATGTTTGTTGATGTTGACTATGCCCTTATCCTTATCAATCAATGATTTTCCCAGACTTGGGGCGCCATTTCTTCCAAAATGATTTCATATAATTTCTGTTTTTTTTCGATACTGAAAGTAGTCTGTAAAGACTACCACACGTAATTCCCGACTGGGATATGGCGCTACTACGACTGTAGCTAATCAAAGTGAAATTCAGTCATTCTTGGTGTAACAGTTGAAAATCATTGCTTGTCAACAGTCGAGATTTTTCCTATTTTTTTTTTGTAGTGAACTTAATGCAGACTGTTTGTTCGGCGACAAAATAAGTACAAAAATGGATAGGTCAAGTTGAAACTGGAAATTTATTGTAATTGAGTACATGCCATATATAGGATGTCAACTTCTTGGCCTCCAATCATAGGTCATTCGATAATGCAAATTTTAAATATTTATTTGATCAGACTAGTTTTCAATGTGTTAATTCAAAGACAGTAGTAAATCATAGTGTAGACTGGGCACGATGATTTTAGACATTTACAGTTTGTTGTTCGATTTTTTACTCATTTCTTTAAAGTTTTTAATAGAAGCGTCATGTTTAATTCGCCATTTCCGGTCCTATAACAAGATAGTCACCTACTATCATTTCTCTTATCTTTATAAATTTATTTATCAGAAGAAAATGAAAAATAAACTTTATAAATTCAAAGTCAACGTAGACGCAGGCAGTGCTCGTGACAGTCGACATTTTGCAAAATAATAAAAAAAAAAAATATAGACATCCAAGGTTAAATTTAGATGTTGGTTTCTGATTACGCACTCAGTACAAAACGTGGCATTCTAGAGGGAGTAATAAGTCGGCTGGCTGTATGTAAAATTTTGCGACTATTGTTGACTAATTGTTGACTATTTGCTGGTTACAACATTATGGAAGCGTACGAATTATTCACGCAATTCAAATGACCCTTGCGATGAACTGTGATTGCAATATTTTGGTATTGTCATTATCAATTAAAACATTGTGGCGAATGTGTAATAGATTGCAATCAGAATCATCGGCTCACGAGTATATGGACGTCGCTTAAAATTTACGCAACCGGTTTGTCCAGTCTAGTCAGACGTCAGACTTTGGGCACTGGTGTATTGGTTTCGAGTGTAAACAAAAATCAAATGGCAACGTTCGTTGCTGTCTTTATACACTAACTTTCTTTGTCACGGACTTGTTATTCAGCATAAATTTAAAACGAAAAATAGATTCAGATGTACGGAATTAATCAATTTTTAAATACATGTGTAGGTATTTGCAATTAACACGATCGCAAAAATGGGACAAAGCAAAAGAAATTTGAAACTGGGTGTTTCTGGTGAAAAAAAAACACTTTGAAATACTAAGTTTAAACTGGTATAGTTGCGTAGAGAGGACTGGTTTTGTGGTCTTGATCAACGTGTCGCCTTCGTTGAAATCAGCCAATTACTTGACCCTAAATGCCCAAATTCTCTGGCAAAAGTTTTGCATCAAATTATACAGAAGCGAAATTGAAATAATTAAATTAAAATCTAAATGGAGTTTCCGAAATAGCTTGCGGTCTTAACGCTTCAAAACAAATTCAACTATTTTCAGCACCAACATCAGTTCCATTATTTAAATAAAAGAACTAGACAGAATTTTGCATATAATGTTTAAAACGGAAAAGGAACCTGAATCCCAGAATCTTTATAGTTTCATGGTGCGTTTACACTCACCCTTGAGAGGCGATCCTCTACCCCCATCAGGGCATTGCAAACCGGCTTTCGTTGCCAGTGTTCTTTGCTATGCTAAAAGCAATTTACACTCAATATGCCTCTGGCGGCGCAACTTGCCTATAAGTGCGAAACGACTGAAATACGATGAGCTGCGAATTGTGTGGCATTACAGCTCATTGTATTGGTGTACACATATGGAAGGGTCCGTCGGAGAAATAGTTGAAGAATGTTAGACTCTTGCGACTGTACGAGCCATTGATTGGTTGATTTTATGGTGGGGATAGAGGCTCGCCTCAAACGTTGAGCGTAAATGCACCATCACTCAACGTTGTGTTTGGATGTTGTTTAGCTATTTTCGATAAATGCTAAAAAAAGCAACTTGCCAAGTAAACAACTTCGCCTGTAAACAAAGATTATTTATGCTTATATAAAGTACACATTTGCAGAATTAAGCCTAAGTCAGTTTATCTCTTTTTTATAGGCGCTAAAGTGAGTTTTTATTTATTTATTTTTCGCTATACGTTCACTGATAACGAAATGTTATCTTTAATGCGCAATATAATTTTTTTTTTAAGTAGGCTATCGAAATACGCTACGTTACCAAAACAACGGTAAATATAACACAGCGAACAATTAGTGAAATAGAAATTGTATGTGGTGGTTTTTCGACGTCAAGAGGGTTTTTGTAAAGACAACCATATGAATTTTTTCCAATTGTCATGTCCTCTCGGGCAACGATTAGTCAACAGTCGGGGATATCGTGTTGGAGTTTCCGTTCCACAGACACCGGAAAAACAAATAGCATTTAACCACCATATGAACCAACTTCCAACTGAGATCAATCGCTTCTTTGACTGTTACCATTTTTGATGACTGTTGAAAAACTTTCAATGGAAAGGCTAGTTTGAAAAGTGTGTTGGACTCGTATGGTCCGAAAGAGTTTTTTAAAAAAAACTATAAACGTTCCGTAGTTATTAGAGTAGCAGCTAGGATTATTGTCGTAATATGAGATTATGGATGTTTTTTGACGAGCTGAAGAAGTCGTAAAGCTGCTTTTACACGAGCGATTGAAATTGCTCAAATTACAGCAATTTCAGACAATTTTGACGTCACGACAACATACAGCAACATCAGCAATTGGCGATATGGATCAATTGGTTGTCAACCCGTTGATCAACAGTGGCTAGCGACATGGAGCAATACTCAGCAATTTGGCAATGACAACAGCCTATGAACAACACGAAAGCAAATTTGAAAAATAAATCGAAAATTTGAAATATTTGAAGTCCAAGCCGTTATCACACGAAACTTGACAGATAAATTCAAAACTCAAAACAACTTGACAACTGAATCATCAAACGAGAACAATTGCTCGGAATTTTCCAAGCTAGTGGAAATACAGCAACTATAGGGCGAGCAATACTAGCAACCTGTGGAAACATTGCCAAATTGCCGAAATATTGTCGCAACTAGCATGATATTGCCCGGTATTGCTCCATTACTTGCTCCACCAGTTTTGGCAATAGTCGTCGGGCAATTAATTGCTTGAAAAATTGTTCGTGTACGAGCTCCTTAAAGAAACACCAAAATTGACGAAAAAGAGTTCAACATGTTGCCAAAAATTCACTTTTCAATATTTTTTGATAGTCCTAGTTCCGAAACTAGTTCAAACTTCACAGATTAAAATGCAGTTTCATTTTTTTTATTTGAGATAAGTAGAATGCCCGTAGTCGCGTCTACCGAATAAAAGGTTTTTTTTTTTAAAAATGAGCTGCCGTAGCTTTTTTTTTGCCAAAAAAAACACCATTAAATGGAGGGGAGGGAGCTCACATAATTTCATATAGCACAAAATTGATCGGTAGAGTAAATGCATTCCCTGGTGTGCTAGCAAAGCGTGTTGCGTACGTGCACCTTTTCATGGTGGCCTCAGTAAGATTATGTACCAATCCGAACCCTACACGTCTTTCGTGTAAGACAAGCTAAAAGTAGATAATTCGAATATAACATGGATGTCAAGTGGGAGGCAATTAAAACAAAATTTTGTCAAGTGCTGAAGAGACGGTGGATAATGTGCTAACATGGCCGATTATCGAAGATTAATACGACTAGAAAGTCGTCGACAATCCATTTCAATTGCTGCACATGGTAATGATTGATTGGCTAAAAATGTATTCTAATGTACACATGTATATGTATACATGTGTATATAAAAAAAATTAATAGCAGATATTTGTCGGCATATTTTTATATTTTCAAAGAAACAAAAATTTTTACGATCATAGAAAATAAATGAAGTTTCAGATCACCTTGATAATTTTTTGCGTGACAATTTGAAAGAGGCAATAAATACAGTAATCAATTGGCCTAAATACTACAATTTTATAGCAAGCTATTCTGGGTTCCTTTACATTAACAATAGAAAAGTCTGGTACTCGAGCAAAATACTGAAAATGGTTATAATGCCGTTTAGTAGCCCTATTGCTCATAGTAGTTTCATTTTTCTGGTAGCACAAGAGTCATTGTAAGCGCTATACATAAATTTTTGTTCAAAACAACCTACCACCTATTTTATATTTAATTTTTTCATATCAGTCCGCGTGATTGCTGTTTGTTTGCTTTCAAAATTGAATAGAATTTTATTTGCATTTATCATGCTGAAGTGATTCTGTTGTGTCTGCATTGAAAATTAATTGCAATGATTTCTATAGGACAGCAACAGCGAGCGAAACAGTATTGCTGCATGATTTGTTTTTTCATTATCATGTTTTTCAACTGCAGGTGATAAAGGTCCATGTATGATCTGTATTAGTAGATTAACGTCATTGACGCGGGACTATCCTAAGAAGAAATTTTTAATATTCCGCTTGTTTGTTTTCATTTCAACACAAATGCAATTTTTTAAGCTATTATCTACTAAAGCACGATAACGCATTTACGTTGTTATTTAAGCTTAGCATTGATTCGTCCAATGAACTTTTTATTATCACGTAATCACAACACCTTCTTTATTTAAAAACATGTTGTCAAAAGATTTTCACAGATGTATTTTAAGCGAGTACCATTTCGAATTACAAAACCCCCCAAATCGTTTTGCAGTATTTCCGTCTATTCGTGTATGTACTTCGCGAAACCTGCTCAAACATCCGATTTATTTTCGTAATTCGGCTCTCACTCTCAAAAAAAAGGCTGGCTTAATTTTTTTGGTGAACCTCGAAAAGTTGATTTTTGAAAAGAAAGAACGCAATTCACTGATGTTTTGTTTATTATCATAAATAATAGTCCCGGTGTCTGAATTCTCAAGTCAGATTATTTTTGCCAAATGCGTCACGCGAGTTCGTCAAAAATTTGGCATCATTTCATCGGACAGGAAAGATTTCAAAAATTTGTAAAATTCCCTTGCCACATCACATACAAAACAGACATGATTAGGCCCTATATTTCCGCCTCAATTGTATTATTACCATTTACAATAATAATTCAATTTATTTTAATCGGTCCTGATTGTTATGTCTAGAAAACTGGCTCGGCTTTTATAATGTCTCTTCTTTTCTGTCTCCCTCATCCACAATGTAAAATGTATTTTCCTTTTTAGACGGCATGTGCGCCTGTTTCTGTATTTTTGTTGTTCTTAAAGTTATACGCTCTCGAGCCATATGGTCAGGTGGATAAATTTAATTTTAATATATCGTTGATGGCAAAAACACGAATGTTTAGTTCTAAACTAATCGTTGTAGTGTCAACAGTGAGCCTGAAATTTTCAGAAAACAAGTTTTGAATATTTTTCAATTAAGTTGTCTCAATAAAATCGAGTTATATGTGAAGCTTTTCCGGGACGGGATTTCTTTTAAAGAAAAACAAATAAATTTTGATCTGTGATAATTTCGAAAATAGCAAAAAAAAAAATAGTTTAATTTTTGATCGGAATCTGGGCTGTGATATAATTTTTTTTATTTCTAAAGCGGACCGCAAATTTTTTCTACAGTTGTGCTGGTTTGTTTCCTTTTTTAAATTCGTAATTTGTTTTAAGTACTCCATTTTATCGATACTGACTCTGTGTGGTATTGAATATTTCGAATTAATAGAAAATTTTCAGAATTTTGTTTTTTAATATTTCCCACGTAAGAATTTTCACTGTAGTGTCGGGTCAGGGACCACCTTCAAGTTTTGTTTCCGCTGCCCTACATTATTAGTCGAGATATTTGATGCGCCCATGAAGGAGTGCAGAAAAGGGTATAATAAATTCGGTAGGTGTTTGTCGCTATCTTCTGCTCAGTACTACGTATCTAAACATTTTTTCATTTTAAGTTCAGTTCATTGAACGCTTCTCCTACAGGTCTAGCGTATAGCATCTGTAAGACTACTTGTTTGTTTGTGTTTGGGACTACTTGTTTGTTGTCAAGACAAATATCGCCAAAAACTTCAGTTGTTTTATCTATGTCTCTTTTGTTAACTTCGCAGAAAATCTAATGGAATCAGTTTGCAGATGAAAAAGCTATCTTTTTCTTGGTACACTCCATTTAAAACAACCTACACGAAAGCCGGATGTAATACAAGTTATTACGATCGCTTTGTAGACGCCCGGTTAACATGTCAGTTGAAAATTCCAGTTTGAATAACTCGGTTATACGTACTATGGTCCGAAAGAGCGGTTTCATCATTGGACCTAATACAGCTCTTTCGGAATGTGCCTAAAACAATTTTGAAAATTTCGAATAAGTAATATTATTCCCCTTGGAGAGTTGAAAGATAGAGCAGCAAGCTAGGCCTTGCAAATCAAGGTTTTTGTGTGGGTTGGACAAGCAAAACTCGGATCCAATGTCGGGATAATGTTCATAAACATAAATATTCGAGGAAAATAATGAAAGGTGTAGAGTTTAATCGGAAAAAGAACAATGGTTGAGACATAAAAGCTGAATCCCAAGACTATGAACAATAACGGTTTGACGCATTGCGGAGCCACTTAGGAAATGAACAACAAGAGTTATTAAGGCTAAGTACTAACGGGAACAAAATGGAAAGGGAAAAAATCACCTAGATCATAGGTGCAATCGATTTATCGGAATTTGATAAGTAATCTTATCGAAGATGAATAACTGCTTCCTGTAATACGCCATTGCTATTTCATTAGTTGGCAATTATTTATGTCGTAAAGATTCCCTACAAGATAACAAACAGTAAGCGAGCATTAACCCCCTTGTTATGAACCGAGGGCTTATTATTTTAATTATTGAATCATTTTTCCGGCTCGTGTTCATGGAAGCCAGAATGCTGACAACCTTCAATTTATTTAATTTTAAAACGGAGAGTTCAACCTATTTTTAGACCCTAACTAATTGATAAGTTATGTCATATTGTATATAAAGAGGCAGAGAGGTTTTCATACCCCTCTCTCGCTCGGCTGTGCTAATGTATAATTGCTGCAAAGGCATAACATATGGTTGCGACCTAAAGTCTATTATGTACGCAGTCACGAGCCACAAATGCGATGAGTTGAATACGCTGAATTGCGTAATGAATTTTCTGTTATTTTTATTGAATCAATTTAACGAAATGCTTTGCGATTGGATTTTTTTTTTTTTTTTCGGATCCTGGGTGGTATATTTATCTGACACTACGCACTACCTTCATGTTATTGCAATCGATGAAATCGGAAATTTCGTTTGAGAGTGTTAAACAATTTGTTGTTGACCCTTTTGTGGATAATATTGCGTCTTGCAGAGTCGATGAAATAATAAATAATGTACCTTGTTTTCGGAAACTTTGCATTATTATGGCATCTGGATTTTTGTGCCACCACGGTCGTCTAAAGAAACGTTGGATTACTCTTTCGTCTTGTTAAGGTTGTTTATTTATTTACGCAAATTTGTTTTCTCGGTCACAAAAAAAAAATACATACACACATACACACAGAGTGTACCACAAAAATGGGCCCGCTTAATTTTAGTTGATATCGTTTGTGACCCAGTTTTTTTCTGTAAATAGGATTTTCACTGTGTTAGATCAGAAGCACGGTTTGTTCATTTTCGAATGAACCAAAACAAATCGGAACGAAAATAACCTTGGACAGAGTGTTGTGTTGTCTGTTTTCGAATTATAAAAATTATTACTATAAAAATATTTTTTTTTTAATAATTTATTTGTGTTCTTCTCTTTTCAGTGACCCAATGTTTAGTAGTAGCAGTAGTAGTAGAAGTTGTAGCATTAGTAGTAAACGTACGATGTCTACCTCCTCTTCTGCTACAACCATGTCGACTGAATCTTACTGTTTCTCTCTCGGCGTAGGGCCTCTGTGGTGGTCCTGATGCACCTACCTACCACAGAACAGATCACGATAGGGCATCACTTTTAAATGGTAATTAATTGTTTTTTTTTATTATAATACATATTTCAATGTGTTTAATAAATTTCGTTTTCTTCAGATTACAACCGAAAAATCTCCGTAGATTCATCAAACAGCAGCACCAATTCAGAGGAATATTCCGATATTGATTTTTCTGAATCATCATTTGATTCGATTTCAAACCGTTCGGATGACGACTGTCAAGAAGTTGTTTCAAAAATTTTACAGCAGAAGCGTCCAATGCGCATTGTTCTCAATTTGCATGTAACTGAAACAATCAAAAGTACTTGGGATACGGTATGTATACAATTTGAAATTTTTTTTTTATATTTTTAGGTTGTAGGCCGGTAAGAAGAAATTATAAGTAAACATTTAGCGGGTATATCTTCAGTTCACGTGTGACTTTCGATGGATCATAGGTTGCTACTTCACAAGGCGCAAATTTTTGAGAAAAGTCGTGGTTAATGAAGAGAGGGCATTTATGGCGCTAAACATCAAAAGGCATTAACAAGACACGCTATGAAAACGCTTCTTGACCTCTCATGACCTATTGGGAAATAAATACCAAATTACTAATCTCGGGCGCGAAATAATTTGTTTGTTGTATTGCCTGATTTTCGAACAATGTAAATGGGCTCGAATTCAACGGCCAGTTCGGTCGTAGGAGAAACTGGCACACTTAATCGTATCATCTTCAGCTATTTTTATTTTTTCAAGTCAAAATAATCACTTCTAAAAATTCACAACATACTATAGTTCCGAATGAAAAGAAGAGCAAGCAACCAAAAATGGTGGATTCGTTTATTTATGCAGCTTTTAGTCCTTTGCGTTAAATGTAAATAGGTTTTTCAGATATGACTGATTAGCAGCATAGAGATCTACTGAAAATTACAAGCAACGCCGGAGCGGATTTCATCGTATTCACACTAACAACAAGAATTGATACTAGTCCACTAGTTTCGTTCACTCACATTTATATTATGTCCCACTATGGAAACACGCTAAACAACAGCAATTTGAATCTAGGTCTCTACTATTCTATTCTTTCCCTTTCTAAGCCTTGGCTCTGTGCCTGACTATATAATGTTTTATGAGCTCCATTGTCACACAGGAATTGAAGATAGTTTAGATTTGTAGACTGAGCATCCCCAGCACTAGACTACCAAAGTTCTCAACGAATTAATTTAGATTAGAAGAAAATGAAAGCAAAAAAAATTGAAAAATAAATTTTGAATTACTTTACAGGTGCTAAATCCATCAAACAACATCTTATACGTAGCACTACCAACCGTCCTCGCACCCGAGGCATCGCGTCAATCATTCATTTCGCTACTTGAATTTGCCGAGGATAAATTGGGCTGCGACGCCGTAGTGCTATGCATGCGCAAAGATCGTCCAGAACGTGCAAAACTCGTCAAATCTTTCCTGTTCCTTGGCTTTCAGCCATTGAGCCAGAAATCATCGTTGGCACCACCACATCCCGACGGTAATGACGAAAATAATCTTTTCCTTATTTACAACATCGAGGAGTAGATCAATTTGCTGAATTCAAATGCTGTGTGGAAACAATCTCTTTTATATCACCTCCCCCGCCACTATTTCAAACTAATTTACTATCCTATTTACTCGTCCCTAATTTTTTTAAACCAATTTTAACTAATTGAAATTTTTCCTATTTGGTCTATTCTATCCCCCACCGCACTAACATCCCATTGTTCCCCGTTTCCACGATGTACTAACAACATTAAACGTATACTTTTAATTTAAAATTTGGAATCACACACATCCAAACACAGGTTAACTGTGTTCAACCATCAATACAACCATTTAAAATCTTGTACGTTTTAATTCAAATGTAATCATTTATGAGTAATGCTGTATCGTATTTAAATAAAAAAAAGTCAAAAACCATAAAAAAAAAATTAAAAATTAATGAAAAAAGCAAAAAAAAAAAAAAAACAAAAAAAAATGAAAAAATAAAAAAAAAAATTAGATTTAAGTTTTCATCAAGTAAAACAGTAATTACAAACAAAAAATAAACTAAATAAACATACCGAGTGCACTTCAATTAATTTTAATAATTTTTTCATTTGTTTCTGTCCTTTTGTATCTTAAAAACGAATAAAAAAAATACAACTATTCACAAGATACAAAAAATTGCCAACAATAATATCAATTTATAACTCCGAAACTTTTTATTACAAAAAAAACAACTTACAATAGGACTGGAGCAATTAGAGTGATATAATATTACATGTACCTATAAAGAGATCTTAAAATTAAAGTACTAACCAACTTTTGTAATTTAATCAGCACAGACACTACAGTATTTAAAAAGAAACCATGGTTTTGTAATATCTAAAAATAAACTGTGCTTTTTATAAAGAAATCCAAATCATAAAAACCTTTTAAAAACTCTATTCTTATTGTATTTTACCAGAGTAATTTAATAATCAATAATTTTTTTCCATCTTTGTTTTGACTTTAATTTTTCTACTTCAAATCTATGCATAATTGTGTTTTTTTCTGTCGTAACTAAAGTAGAATCTACATATTAATTTTTTTTATCTTTTAATTTCGTAAATTCTTATCAATCACAATACAATTATTTTTTTGTTAAATATTTTTAAATACGATATATGCGCATAAAACAGAAATTTATATATATAAAAAAAAAAAATGATATGTTCGAAAATAAATAAAATATAATATAATATAAAAATTGGGTTTCGGAATTGATTAAATTTTTCAATTATTATGTATATCAGGAAATAATAGTTAAGATCAGCTGTAGGTCCTCCATTTGTTTTTACAGAAATTTGTTCCGTCGTTGTTCGAAATTCAAAGGCATTCCTAAATGTGTTGAAGGCGGACGTCGTTGCATTATTATTATATTCACTTGCACGCAAAACAACAACAAATTGACATAAGGCTCCTGTTTTGTCTCACTCACTCAAACGCTAAAACAACAACAATTTGATATAACGAACCTGTTTTGTCCCACTTTTCACCGTGTTTTTGGCTTCAAAGCGTTTTATATAAAACCGATGGCTTGTCGTCTCCGCTAGCTCTATGGAAAGACACTACGTGAGAAATACAATAAATAAGAAAAATCGGTATTTTCCCGAATTTGGGAAGTTATAATACAATTTTGCGAAGTACGCCATACCTACGTTGGATTAGGTTAGTTAAGTTAGATGGGTAGCTTTTGGTGGAGATAACTAAGGCCCGGTATTTCAATATAGAGTTAACTTGTAGGTCCGGTATTTCAATATAAAGTTTACTTGAGTGGGGTTTTGATTAACTGACCAAATTTACAAGTTAACTGTACATTGAAATAGCGGGCCTAACACCTGGACAGCTAGATGGGTCAGTTGTGATCCCACTGCCCTATGGCTCGGTGCCTACGACAGATCGCTGTTTTTTTGGCTAATTCTCAAGAACAAACTCAGCCCAATTGGCCGCGGTATTGTTCTATCGAATATTTTTTCGTGTTTCTTGTGGAGAAGAAAAGGGATATCGAACTTAATCAGTTTTAGAAATGGGAAGGAAGATTAGGAATTGGGCAGGATATGGCAGTGTACTAGAAGGTTTTTTTTACGGCCGTCGTTATAATTTAGGGGGTCACCCTTTAATGCGATTGCACTGCTTTAACGACATAGGTTGGGATGAAATAGTGTACTCTGAAATGTCTGTGAGCTGCTGAAGGTTATATTCTTATCAGGAAACAGATCGACTAGCAATGCGTTCCACATTACTGATGTTCGGGGTATTAAGGACAGGAGGTGTAAATGATAATAATTTTACACTACTTGTAGAAGGAAAGGACGGTCCGGATCCCGACTTACAGCAGCTTCATTGGGCGTATAGTGATTACCTTTCTTCCAAAAAATTTGAATGTCTTTGGGTTCGTTAAGCATGACTTCTGATGGTGCGAGGAAGTACTCCTTGAGAACCTCTGTAATCTATTCTTCACATAAACTGCAAATATCATCTTGAATCGTCAATCGTGTTCAGAAATTTTTTCAACTCACAGTGTAAATAGACTGGGTATGAAACGAACCTGATTCCGATTTAATTTCCGAAACTTGGAAGTTCCTTCCCAGAACAGTTTGGACTGTCGTCACACAACTTTTCCTGTCCGATGGATGTCAGCTTGGATCCAATCTAACAGACTTCTTTTGATACCTTTATTGGAATTCCGCAACAAAGCACTAGTTCTGTAAATTTTTAGTTATTGCAGACTAACCTACAATAGTCGTGGTTTTTTTTTTAGCACACTTATCCGGATCAGAGCAGGTTAGAAAATTTATATGCAAAACAACAACAACATTACTGTTTTTATGACTGATAACTTTTTCTATAGAAAGCTCCACTTCAATACGGTTTATCGGTTTAAAATGTGCTTTATTTACGCGAATAACTTAAATCTAACAGCTTTTTTCTTAATTTCTTAAGCTAAAATTAGTTATCTATTCTGCTATATGTTCTTAATGGCCTCAAGTGGGCACTCTAAGTTATAAATTGTATCGTGGAATATTTTGTGGGGATCAGAGTATCTTTATATAAATAACAATTTTTCCACTTCAATACGCTTTGTAGTTAGATGTCCGTTGAAAATGTGTAGATTTTTGGCGAACATTCGACAGGCACGTTTTGCCTGCTGGGTATTTTTCGCAATTGTAACTCTGAAGTTTCGAAATTTTTGACAGAACAACAGATCTTGTGCCGAATTGTGGTTAAAGACTCAGCGCCAATGTTTTAGTTAGCTAGTTGTAAACATTAAGAAAGTTGGTGTTATATCGAAGAAGAAAGCATGGTAACTATCGCATCACAACCACTTCAATCAACCTACAGCCTCACCAACCCCAAAAACTCTCAGTCGGTCACATTTCACACAGATTTCGGTGACTTGAAATTGGAACTATTCTGCGAAGATTGTCCCCGCGCCTGTGAGAATTTCCTGGCGCTATGTGCCAGCGGCTACTACAACGGATGCGTCTTCATTCGGAACATTAAAGGATTTATCGTGCAAACAGGCGATCCGACGAATACGGGAAAAGGCGGCGACTCAATTTGGGCCATGAAATTCGAAGATGAGTTCAAAGAGACTCTGAAAGTATGTAGCTAAATTTGATCGTGTCGAAAAGAATTTAGTTGAAAGTTCCTTCTGTTTGTAGCACACAGATCGTGGAATGATATCGATGGCGAACAGCGGACCGAATACAAATGCCAGTCAGTTTTTCATCACGTACGCCGCCCAACCGCATTTGGATTTGAAGTACACGATGTTTGGACGGTATAATTTGAAAAGTTAATCGGAAAATCGTTACGATGAACAGCTATTTTTTGCAGGGTCATAGATGGGTTCGATGTGCTCGACGAGCTGGAGAAATTGCCGGTCAATCCGAAAAGTTATAGGCCTTTAGTTGATAAGAGAATTAACAGTGTAACAATACATGCGAATCCCCTTGCGGGGTGAAAAATATATCCGTAAGCTTTTTTACTTTAGATTTACAATATAGAAATAAGAATTCATTAACGAGCGACAACCTCTTAATATTTTTTCTCTCAAGGCTTTGGTTGCTGTTTCTCTCAATAGCCTGTAGGGTATACCGGTAATTTTTTTTTAGTTCGTGCACAGTTTTCTCGGTGATTTGTATCACCCCCGTCACTTCCATATCACTTCCGTCTCATTTTTAAAGAGCAGACCGGGAAGCGCTGAATAGGTTCTTTGATGTCTGCGTGGACGCTGTGCTTTAAAACCAAAAATTGTGACGCTGCGATTTAATTAGAGAGACTTCATATCCTTTAATTGCAAAAGAGTCCGCTTATCTTAGAAGCTGGTTCACGCGAGAATGTCTTGGCGCCACGCAAGCTACAAATTTGTATTTTTATATTTTTCAGGTACGAGGGCTGCTTGATAATGACCTGCAAAACTGAAGTAGGAGGAATTAAAAAAATTTCGTGGCTGGATACAACTTTTTAAAAGGAAAAACAGCTAAATTAACCAATGAAAAATTATATAAACATTATGGGGACTCTGCACCATCGATCCTAACGATTTATAACTGATTTCCTTATTTCAAGTGTGGTTGTACGAGCACAGATACCATACCAAGTTCAGGACGTCCAAATGAGGTCACTACGAACGTTTCAACGTAATTCAAATAAATTTCTTCGTCGATTCGAATCCCCCACTACACTTCAGAAATCAAACAAGAGTCAAAACAAGGGATGAAAGCCGGTTCAAGCGCACCAAAGATGGCAAAAACTATTCTATCAGCTGGAAACGTTATGGCGACTGTTGTTTGGGATTCTAATGGAATAATATTCATCGACTACTTGCAGAAAGGAAAATCAATAACGGGAGCATATTATGCTGAGTTATTGGATTAATTGAATGCTAAAATTAAGGAAAAAGAGTCTCATTTGGTGAAGAAAAAAGTGTTGTTTTGTCGCGACAACGCTCGAAAAGTAACTGATCAAAAAAGCTCAGAAAAATACCATCCAATAGCATCTGCTCCTGGAAATCTAGCACCACACAATCAGCCTCCAGAAATGTTACCAAAATATCCAAAATTAATTTTGCTTCATAATTTAACTCTTTTTTTTACAATTCGACTTATAAAATATGAAAAACTTGATAATTTTGTTTGCTTCATCTACTTTTTACTTTGTCTTTTTTTAACATTAAACATATTTCTGATTTTAAAAATAATGCTAGGAGATCTTAAGCACAATAGTGTTTAAAGTTAGCGTTGAAAATATCAACAGCCAGAAATAATTAAATAATTGTCTAATTCAAATCACCCGAGATATTTTCCAATAAAATTAGCTTTCAAGGGTTTTGTTTTTTTATTTAACAGTATTTTAAAATTTTAGTTACAATTTTTGCTATTCTTGAGTTTACATTTAATTCACTTTCAAAATTATACCCTAATTTTAATTATTTACATTTTTTTAAGTGGTAGTCAAACTAGTAAAAATACAATCGTACTTTTTTACACTAGAACAGAAATGATAATAGCCGTTTCTGTTTTACATTATAAAGAAAGAATTTTCGCAATGCGAATATATCACGTATAAATTAAATAGCGCTCCGCCTAGTTTTCGACATTGAGAAAGAACTAGTTATTTTGAAATTGTTCATTTCAATAATTGAACTTTGTTATGCAACAATAGACGACGTGCCACTGCTGGTACTGCTGTGAAGAATACTAGTGACTAATTGTTGCTCAAGGAGTACAACACGGGAGCAGTCAACACAAGAAGAAAGAGCAGAAGTCACAGAAGTGATGGATATTTTTAGTTGAATTTAAAACCTGCAGCGGTCGTTCGGGGAGGAACTGAAACTAGAGAAAGATCTATCGAGGTGAATATTTGCCAACTAAGGCGATACAAGTGATTTTAAAGCGTTAACCTGTTGTGTGGTTACTCTCTTACGCGTATCTGTTATTCGAGTAATAAAATTAAATGTATGTACTCGACTATGTTGTACGAATTTTATATTTAATAAATTTATGCCTCGAGAAAGCGTTGACCAAGAGACACATAGATGAAGAAGTTCTGGTGGCAAATAAATGCTGAAGCTAGGGATCTCGACTGTTGCCGTATGCCCAACCTATAGCGAGGCGTATGCCCATTGCGCCGAAAATATATTGAAATGCATTTTAGATACGAAACTTTACATTTGTAACGTAAAATGTGAGATTGGAAAAAAATCAGTTGGCTAAACTTGGTTTTGATTTGACTGCCTTGTCTTTACCGTTTAGACTTCAAAGTTCGCAATTTTCTTTATCTGAATTAAACAATTAAATTAAAATAAGATTTTTTTTTTTTAAAACGCTATACGTGCGTTAAGGCACTTGATATCTTTTTTGTATGTTTATGTTTTGTATTTCCTAAATTATATAAATACAACGTTCACGTTCTTCGTTTAGTTCACTTGGCCGATCCGTTCAATACTTTTTTACTGTTTGCACGATAATCTTCGAATAGGATTTGAATGTCAGCTAAGGCTTTTCTGATGTTTTCCGCGAAACGATTCGAATCCTGAAAATGGAATATGAATTAACTACTATTACGGGAAAAGAGAAAAAAAAAATTCATACCGTAGTCGTACAGCTTCTTTTCGACGATACGTGGAAGAAAATTAGATTTTCACCAGCGATAATATACGAAACGCCGTAGCCATCGTCAGCAACGGGTCCGAAACCACCGCCGGGACTTATGAAATCTGGATGTTTTTTCAAATCCATTTTCGTCGTTTGTCCATGCGGTGTTTGACTAGTTGACAATCGCCACGGTTCGCTTAGAACTTCATTTAAGAACGGCGATTCGACTTCTAAGTATTTTGAGACAACGTAGAGACAGAAAAGATGTCGATCGATACCTTTTCCAGACATTGCATCCTGATATGATCTTTGATGTTGCTGGCATGCCTTGTGAAGTAGTGCGACACGATTTTCAGTCTGTAGTTAAACAAGAACGAGTTCAGTAAGCAGATCGTAGATTTAATAGTAAAATCTAGGCTCTAGCAACAGGTGGTTAGAGCAGGGGATGATTAACACATCACAAACTTACCTTAATACTAGAATCATCCATAGCTTTAACCCAAGCAACCGAATCAATAGTACATGGCCGGACAGTTTCCGTTCGGCCTTCACGATACAGTCTTGTCATCGAAGCTTCGTATGTTAGGGAGAACCGTTTTGCATCACGATAATATGCTAATTGCAGAGCCATTTGAATATACGCATCGGGCGATACATTGCATGTTTTCATAAATCCCTTGCCGTAGTTGTTATGCACCAAAATACGTAAATCAACATCCTGAAATATAAAATCATGTTAACATTTCGAGGAGTAACAGGAATCAATTTTTGTGTTGACATTACGTTCAAAAGCTTTGTGGCATCTATTGTAGCTTCATCTATCTGCGGAAGACATGCTGTAAGATCCCAGCTGAGTCTGGTTGGAATGGGTGGTGCGAATTCTGGCGTTCCTTTTGTATTTCCATATTCATCGTATCTGTGTGTTTTTTTTTATCTTATTAGTATTATATAAGAAAACAACTTCAACGTGTTTAATCTGCAAATTCGAAGTGATCCACCACAACAAAGGATATATTCCATTTTCCAACACAACAACAACTACATCTAGTACTTAAAATTTGCAGATTACAACACGCTCAATACGTTTTTTTTTATCAAAATCAAATAATAAAAACAATTGTTACGGACGTTAGCAAACAAGTGAAATTCAAAGGTGCAATTTCGAAATTATGTGAACGTTAACAAAAAATCAAAAACCAATAACCAATTTACCCATCAAAATCATCCCCGAATGTGCATTCCCATAGATGTCCAAGAACAGGTGCATCGGCCCTAAAAACGATACCAAATTTTGATTGTAAAAAAGAAATTAAAAACAAACTATATAAATAATAACGGAGGAAAATCAAAAAGGCAATTCACGGGAACTTTCATGTCTATGCTATTATTCTACTGCTTCTGTACAAGCCGCCAATATTTTATGGGTAAGAGACTAAATGTTTTCTTACTTTTTCCCCAAGTTCTACTATTTATTCACTTTTATTTTTGAATTGATTTACCCTAATTGAAGACAGTCGTCCACAATGAACGTTTCCCAGATATGCGCCATCACTGCTGCATCTCCCCTGATTTTTAAAATTATATATGGTATATTAAACAAAACCAATACGTTTTTCAATTATCATCGAAGAAAGAACTATGAACCTTGCTAATGAGCTTTAGCATCTTGGCTTGACTCAGAACAGATGGGAAATTGGCGCCCAATGTGGCACAATTAGATCATATGGGTTAGTGAAACATTGACTTCAATCAACACACTGTGAAAACAATTCTAGGCATTGTGAAAAATCACTCAGACCCCTCAAACATCAGAACTTATGAATTTTTGATTAAAATAACTCCCAAAAAAAAATAGTTAGTAAGTACTTACCACGTATGTTCAGCATTGAAACCAACACGTCCATTTGTTCCGACACAAATCGTAAAACTTTTATCGAACCAACGATTATGACCATTACCATGTAGTAGAGATCGACAGAAATAATCTAACTTCTCGTGATTGTTTGCATCATATTCATATGCTTCTTCGTCGAGAGATAAAACAAACGCGGCAGACTCAATAGTAGCCAACGATGTACGATTAGCACCACGAGCGAAATTTTTATTACGTATTTCGGCCCATTTTGGACGATTCCAGGCGGTTAAGGCAGCCAAATGTTCTTCACCGGGCAATGGCTTTGCTTGTAATTTAAGAATCTCTTCCAGTTGTCTGTGAATGGAGAGACAACATTAATTCGATCTGCTCAAGATTACCGGGACGACTTGCTTACATCTGTATTTCACATGGACGTAATAGACGTCCTTTAAAATATATAATGACTTTGTAGTAACAGCCCTTATGCAACACGATGATATGATTTGAATCCTTGTAGTGAACGATACGGTCGGTTTCTAGGCCGGGAGCCCGAACGGTATTGAAAGTTCTTTCATATTGCCACGAGCAGAGAGGGATCATATTTTGAAGCATTATCTAAAAATTTTATGAAATAAATTTATGATTACAATTTATTGAAATTAATGCATACCGGCTGTAATTCTTGTCGTTCAATTAATCGCCTAAACGCTAACAATAAATGTGTTATATTTGCAGCGCGTGCTGCTTGATTATTAGTAAGGTTCATGAAAATAGGATCTGTTCCATAGAAATTACTGTTAACCATAAGCGGACTACGTCCGCGTAAGTACACGTACTCCTCCCACCAATCCGAAACGTAGTTAGTCGACCACCAACTTTTCAAAGCTAAGAACCGTTGCAGCTTCTTACCAATGGTACTTTCAAATTCATTTGCTAATTTCTCCATTCTTGTGTAGTTGTCATCGTCGAGTAAGGGACGGACGGATTTAAGATAACGTTGCATTGTATCGTGTACACTTGGCAACGGAAGACGCGGTAAAGATCCCTGAAAGCTGTACAGTCCTGGTGTATTCCAACTTGAGAGAACTTTGACTACAACGGCCCAGATTTTCGTTTTCGTTGAGATCTTACAGCCCGGCGCTCTCGACTCGTACATCCAACCTTTGTACATTAAAAGCAACTTAAGAGTATATCGCATTGTGTAACATATTGAAAGCCATACGAGCAGTCCGGCTATACTGCAAGCTCCCACTTGCCATTGTGTTGTACTCCTGAAATTAATTGCGTAAATTATTTTCCACATTTTCCGGTTGGTTTGCAAAAATAAAATACTTACGCTGGAAGATATGGCATTATTCTATTAACTAAATCTAAAGGTACTTTGTGACCGGTAAAATGTAGACCAATTCCAATTGCTATCACAAGCCATAGACTTTGCAAGTGCGCCGGGAAGACTCCATTTCGGATTCCGTTCTATAGATCGAAAGAAAAGAGTTTTTTTTAGGTAAGAAGTTTCGATTTGAAAACGAATATTTTACGTCTTACTCTGGCTCTTGCAATTCTTTTTTTCCAGGATCGTACACCTGATTGCCAGACCAAATTCAAAACCTCCTGGTCGTAGTTGATATCCCATCCTTCGTGAGTTATTGAGAATGAGAAGGCAACAGCTGAATGGGCTTCGGCCATAGCTGCTTATTTACCGGCGATGGTTCGCCAACTGAAATTAAAATGTATTTTAATGAAAAAGGACGAAAAAATGAAAAATTTGAAAAATAAAGGTAGACTTTCTTGAGCAAATATTGCTGCATAAATGTTGAAAATATCAATTTGGAAAACTTGCTAAAAAGGAGGAAAGAACCCCCGGGGGGACATCCTGCAAAGTATACTAGGATTAAAACTTCTGGAATACCTCGTTCAGCTTCAACTGAAATCATCTGAATTCATTAATTCGATTTCTAATGACTCGAAAAGAGTTTAATATTGAGAAGCTTTGTGATGAAAACTCGACTGCGATTTTAAAAGAGCATTCGAAATGTTCAAATGGGGTAAAACAAACTTCGATGAAAGCAAGAGCCAGACAAAAATTTTGGCGATTTTAGGAAGAATCATTAGAGCTACTAGAGATAGCGACAACTAAAGAGGAGCACTCCTATCAAGCTGTAAATTACGGAGGTCGCATGTGGAGGATCTGTAAAAAGAGCTGAACGCGCGATCAAGGTAAAAACCGTGCTTAAACGATAAAAAAGATTAAGCAGGTGAACCTACACGGGGTGACGATGTTTTGGAGCTGCACCTACGGGAAGATGTTAGCAATTGAATTGAATCAGTGAATGTAGAAACCATGTGATCTGTTTTTCAGGATTTCGGTGGTTCGTATGCTACAATGCTCATTTACTAGAAGCTGAAATATAATTTGTTGTTTCATAATCAAATATTCTGTGAGTATGTAGAAAACATAAAAATAAACTCAGCATACGATTCGTTTTCCTACAGATCTATCATAAATTTACCACGATCGAGAGAACGGGGATAACCTTGCGAGTTAAGTTTGAAATCTCTGCAACAATAATAACCGCAGTCTTTCACCTTCTCGTATACGCCAGATTAGAAGGTGTTGAAATAATTGCTGTGTGCTTTTGCCTTGGTCTTTTGGAGAGACTAAGCCAGCATACGCTATACCCAACAGATAACTTCATCAACTAAATGAAGAAGACATTGAATTATGCAACGGTCAAATTACCCACCGGGAGTCGTCCATGGTAATTTGCTCGGAGGTATGTATGATTCGTGTTATCGCATAGGCTCGATAGAGTTATATTTCAAAGATTAATCTAAATTTGACTTGTTCTTCTGATTAAAAAATAGCATTCGAACGCATGAAAATTAGCTTAACGCATAAATAAATCTAATCGGGGTATTCCAAAAATATTTTCCGCTATACGACAAAAAAAAACTGTGATAGCAAAATATAAGTACCGCGAAAAATTCGAGAACGTAAAAATGATTACTTATATTGCGCATTCACAAGCTACGGACAGTCGAAACCATGAAGCCTGCAATCGGGTTATATTATGATTAATACGCTCCATCATATACGATAACCTTCTTCGTTAAGGTTGATAGTTTGTTTTCTGCAAAAAATAAAAGTCTTATTGATTTGGCTTTCTTTGTAGGTCTAGCTTTGGTATAGCCTCATCGAGATGTAATTGCCAATTGATTGAAGGACGTTTGCAGCTGACGATGGTAAACAATTAAATTCATTTCGGAGAGAAGCGGGCATAATGTTTTTAAACTGGTTAGTATTTAATATGGATCCATGTTGTTCATAATTACGAAAAAACAGAGTACCCCTTGATGGACAAAGCTATGAAGGTACTAGAATTACAGAAATTAAACTATGCTGTTATTTAAAAATTACGTCTAGTGTGCACATTCCGCAATGCATACATTCAATTGTGTACTCTGCTAAATTCTAAGTCATGGTTTTGATTGGTAAGTTGTTTACGTTAAATAGCATGCTTAATTACATGAAAGCTTTTGCTGAGTAAACTATCGATTTTAACGTTTTGAAATTCATTTGCATAAAAAGTCTTTTCATTAATCTTACGCTTGCTTAACTTTTCAAAATGAATGACGGAAATGGCAGTTTTTAGTGAATGAACCTAGTAAAGGATCGATAAGACTATCGCCCATAGAAGCTTAACCACTGCTTTGAATACTATTCCGTGTGAATAGTAAATTAAAACTTTTCCGGATAACAAGAACACACTGAAAATAGTAGAATTAATTTAAATTCGATTGTTTATGCATTCATGAGATTAATAGCTAGGTATTGGCTTAATTGATAACTAAAGAATAGAATGCCGTAACGTTTAGCATAAATATTTGGATTAAATAGAGAGTTATCAGCTGCAATAATCTGGTTGCTTTCTGAACAGGTCACTTGTGACAAAATTACTACAAATTTAGGAATATCTTTGTGAATATCCTTACACAATTGAAAAGTTGATGAAGGAATAGTTTATATCTCCAGACCAAGGATGTGATTTATTGCAACTATTTCGATGTATTGTTTTTGTAATGTTATTCCTACTTGTACGGTCTATACTCACAGCACTTAAAACTTTTGATGATTTTATTTTTCTGCGTAATCCTTGCTTAACAATCGAAAACGACTACGCGTGTTTCTTGACATCCAGATAAAAATTCTTATCGAATTATAAATATAACTGAGGCACAGTACGCCTAGATTCGACTAAACGCTTGATACTAACTGCAAGCAACTAAACTAAACGTGAAGTAGAATCTGAAACCACGCGTTAAGTCGTAGATCGTTATATCACTTCTTTCATTCAATTAAAGCCATTCAAAGTTCAGTACAAATTTCTCAAAGAGAGCGCGTATTATATATTTTATGAGAACCTCGGGTATAAATGTATTCGGCGAGTTATAACTGTATGCTATGTTATGGAGCCGGCATAGTGTTGACCTAATTTTGAGTTGAGCTCCGACAAAAATTCCATCCTTTGCACAAGATTCTATAATCGCGACAAAGAAGATAGCAAGACAACAAAAAACAAACCTTACTACATACTTGCAAAAAATTTGATAATAACAATTACACGCTGTGTAATCAGTAATTCATTTAAGTGAGCACTAGCGGGTACTCCCCTGATTTCTCCGTCTACATATCAATACAATACAAAGAGCACTTTGCTTTGGGCACACACCACAGCTTCAAATTGAAAAACCGGAGCGAAAAAAAGAGAGGCGTCTGATTAGAGCAATAAAATTACGATTTTTTTTTTGCAAACCGGGACATGCCCTCAAGTTCAAAGTCCAGAAAATAAGAAGCTCCCAGACACATTCAAAACATATTTGGCGCGGGATTGCATACAATACGTATACGATATGTATATGGTGAACTGGACGGGATTTGCGTCACCACACGGAACGGTTCGTTTCGCGCTACGTATCTTGAGCGAAAAAGTAGGATTGAAATTTTCTCAAAACACCACATGCGATTGAAACTTTTATTTTTGCAAAATGGATACGTACATACATAGTCGGAAGCGAGAAAAATAGCTAGAAGTCGATATGAACTATGGACTCTGGTGTGCACAATATTTAGCAATGTTTACTTGAGGCGTGGGTATTTTTATTTCTAAATAGTAAACAAGCACTTCTTTTCTTTCTCTTAGGAGCTTACTACACTGGGCATACTTTTGAAATACACCAACGTTGGATATATGATACGTACATATGTACGTCTTGTAAAAATATCAGTTAAATTGAAAGTCGAAACAGTCACGCGTCAGTTCGATTTGAGTAATTGATCGATATACCCCGCTATTTCTGAGTGTCTGAGTGAACAATACCATTTACAAATACTGAACATCGAACTGTGATTAAGTAAGGAATAGAATGCTGACAGACCTGAAAACCTTGAAAGAGAGATCTCAAGTTCAATAATATGGTGAAGTAGAAAATTTCAACAAGGACGAGCAGTTCGAAATTGACAACGGTCAAGCCACTGAAATACAGAAGTCATCGAAGTCTAGTATTCCTGTTGGCAGGTGATGAATATCGATGTATTATCAAAGGGGTCCAAGGGCGTAATCCAGATGTCCTAGCTGGTTCCAGACTTTAAAGGTTGTTTGGTAAATACGAGCACAATTCATTCACTATTCACTATGGTTCCTTTCTAGAAAAGTTGAAACGAACTACTATAGGAATCCGCAATAACGCCATTTATCTATGTGTCGAGTGAGGTCTTCGTTAAACCATCAAAAACCAGATGATGAGGTTGCTAGTTGAATCCCTCAGATAAAAATATTCTGCATACTAATTTGCACATGGCAAAGATCAATGTACGTTTGTAGCCAAAAATTATTATTCCATTTGCCATGCAGCGAACTTAATGGAACTTAATGAAAGCATAATTTAGATAAAATTTGTTGGCGGAGAACAAGACGAGTACTATTCAAACAGGTGTAACATAACATAACATTTATTCAATAATATTAATTCAGGTAGCTACAGCTTTGTGGTACATTTTAGAGATTTAGGCAAAAGTTGCCTTTACAGCTATGATGAAATAGTTTTGGTAACTAGTAATGATTTTTCAATGTAGATATATGTAGTTATCAAGCGGTTTAGGGAAAATTCAAACAGGTGTCCTTTGGCATCGAAGCATTGAATTAACCTGTTTTAAATTAATAATACCGTTGTGAAAATGTTCGACAACACGTTATTAAAAAAATAATTGGCGCAAAGGTATCGATTTTACAAGCGCCGGTTCACACCTCTCAAGCTCTACAAAGTGAAATAATGAACGAAGAAGCTAATCACCCCTAAGGTCCAGAACTGGCTCCTAGAAGTCATAAAAAAGAAGACTCTGTAAGAGTGAAGATTAAATTCTTTTTAAATTATCTTCTTTGCTTACAATTTGCTCATTGTAGCGGCATAACCAGCTGTTCGATATGGAGAGAAAATAATTGAAGGCCATTTCGCGTTCATAACGATCAGCTTCAAAAGGAAATCAAATGATACAATTGTTCGTCTTGATAATATACGAACCAACAGCATATCAATTTTCAATTCAATCTCCGAATAGTCTTCCGTATCGAGGATAAAATTAGCAATGCGCCCGGTAGAATATAGAAAATAAAACAACTCACTCATATGAGTGTAAATTATGTATTTGGTGTGTGCGTACATTTTTAACGTTCAACCGAAATTTCACAGACTTATTTCAGAAAACCTGTTGATGGTGGACTTTGATCACATGCACCATTACCCCCGATGAGAACCACGATGTGAGCACAAATAATTTTTTTTAAAACTTTACTTCGAATTTACGAGTTCATCTCGCATACAAGGCGCAAATAGTCGATCTCGTTACTCGGCGAAAAAAAAAAACAGTATTTGAATTTTGAAAATATACGAATATGTCGTCTTCCCCAACCTCCACGCTTAAACGCAACGAGCCCGCTTGACGCAATTTGCGATCAACATTCAAAATTTAGAGGTGAGCTGTGAGACACATCGTGGTATCAAAGTCCGCTGTATTTTTCGCATTTTTTTATACCATCGGCTCTGCTTAGTTTTTTACTTGCCGCTTGCAAAATATATTGAACTTTGGAGTTATATATTTTGAAAGATAATAATATATTCAACTCGCGGTTGTTAGATAAGACGAGGGATGATTGGACATGTCTGGGAGCCCGTGATTAGAGCTTGAGGACAAGAGGTGTGAATTGCTTTTGGTTGATTAAGTTTAAATTTTTTTTTTTAAATCTACAGTCGAGAATTTCTGCTTGATAATAAATAAAATATAGTGGGAATTTGAATTTTTTTTGTAGAAGCTGTGAATGTACGGGTATTAATAGGACTATGGTTAATAAATTTGCTATCACATGATTAGCTGTGACATACACGTTTTGGTGTTATTATTACTGAACAAATTGATTTCATCCTATCGTACTTTCAACTCAATTGATTGCATCGCCTGCAATTTACTACGCAACTTCTTCATGATTTACAATTTTAATTCGCGATAATTGCGGCAACAAGTCCGTCCGTTCAATCAAAAATTTATCACAATTGAATGAAATTTTGAATACATTGTATATAATGCAAAGTAACAAATTCCAAGCGTCTGGAAAAAGTGTAAAATCGATAGAAATTGAGTTCAATGTCACTTCGGAAGACCTTGAAATTTTTTTTTTTTTGCGAATGGCTCGAATTCGATACTTATTGTCGCATTACACTTTATCATAGCTTTGTGAAATTTTCAATTTTTTACTATTAATAGAAAAATAATTGAATTGCAGTAAATAATCGGTGCCTAACTTTTTACAGAAGGCAGTAATTTTGCGGCAGTACGATATCGCGTAGTGGTAGATTATGAATTAATTAAAATTGATATCTTCAGGATGGGACATCAGTTAATCGACATGATTTACTGTAAGTAAGATTCCATCAGGAGAGCATTAATTATTTTGTGTAGTATATGAAAGTACCTTGTGTCCTTACAGGAATGAAAATGGATGCTTCATAAATTAAAATTTGGGTTGAAAACTACAACAACTAGGTGTGATGGAGTCCACAAATACTTTTTTTTTTATTATCACCCAAGGTAGCATTGCATTTAAATTATGTTAAAAAAAATGTAATTTTACTTTCTTGTGGGGCGTAGCGTAGTGCGCTTTTGAGGTACTGTTATTGCTTTTAATATCACTTTTTTGCATAGACCACTGTTGATAAGCCCATGATTTTATGATGCTCAAACTCACGATCTCAGCATTGTAGACTAACTCGCTTAATAACCCTTAGGCTACCAAGCTCACTATTTTTACATAGTTTTATTTGTTCCAAATTAGCTGTACGAACGAGTAAGCCGAAAACTACTACTAAACCAACTACGGACATTATTCATGTCAGTAGTTAGTCTAGATAAAGTTCAATCACTTCGGATCGGATGCAATTTCATAAGATACCGAGATATTTTTTTTTGTTGAACGCTTTAAACTTCATGCTCGCGATTATGGTGCAATGCCTATGAATTTAACTCCCAAGGTGGGCTTTTTTATGGTGAACGATACTTTCACTTTTCAGATTGCCGCGTATAATTTTCGTATGAAATTTATCTCTATCTTGTGCTTGACTCTTAAGTAATTATAAAACGGAAAATCGATTTGATCTACATTTCTGATCAATGTATTGTCTGTCCTTAATATCCTATAATGTGCAAATGTGTAAATTTAAATTAAAAATTTGGCATCATTAATTCTTAGTAGAGCACAGAGTGACAACAGTACTATACCATGAGACAAAGATCCTGTAATATTGCGACGCTCTGTTAAACTGATAAAGCAGCTCCTTTATATTGTTTTTTCACTAAGATCCACTTTTATAAAAAAAAAATTTTCAAACCAAAAATCGTTGGGTTGTAGAGATTAGTTTCGAAATCTTTTACATATTTATCTTTTAAGAGCAAACATAACCATTAGATCACAAGATTTACTTATCTTTTTTAGAGCACCACTAAACCCAAATACTGTGTGTTTGTTTTTTTGAACTTAAAGTGCATGAATATTAAAATTTTGACAGTATCAGCTGCGTAAGCACTACCATTACTTTCCATTAAGCAGAAAAATGATACACTTTTCTCTAAATTCTTAGGTACGGGTTGATTACTTTAATCAGCAAGAGTAATACTTTGCCTAATAAAGCCTTCATAGTAATATAAATCGATTATTACGGTAAAATTTTGTTTGACATGTTCATAAGCTTTGCATAGGAAGAGCAATTTACGCGTGTTGTTTCTGTATCGATTATGACTCGGGGATTGCTTTTTTAATACAAAAATGTAATATACGGTATGGTGGGTGGGTCAGTAGGCGTAAAATTTATGATACATAATTATGTCGGTATTTATGATAAAGCTAATGATGCCTGGAACCTGAAGAAGCAATTATATTGATTATTTATTATCGAATGTAAGCGAACTGTTAAAAAAAAATAGCCATATTATTTGCTGATTTTGCGCAAATATACCGAATTTCAACTTTCTACCTATGTAAGTCTTTCTCCCATAAAAATAAAAGGGGATTTGGTCTTTATCGGAACCTTGTTCCGACTTCCACTCTCTCAGCAAAAGTGTTCTTGCACTTGGGATCATGTTTCTCTATATATTAATTCTTGTCTCCATTTCAAAGGATCTATAGGTATTTGTAGCTATTTGTTCGGAAGAAACTGCTATGCTTCTGATGCTACACAGAGCTTCGTTGACCTTGGTATTTTTGATTCCAGCCCACGACTTTTTTGTTTCCACTAGGCTAGTCGTTAGCAAGACAATTTTAATTCGTGGTAGCTATTCGGTGTACGATGTAATTATTGTACGACCGTCAACTTAGTTACATAACAGCGGAACTTACATTGAAAATAACTCGTTTTTATCGTCGTTGCACTTTCTTCAAACTCTTGAATATAAGTACTGTAGTGTGAATGTCAGACTGCATTTTTATTAATTCCTGCGTGACTTTTTCCGGTGCATAGCTTTGTTACTGTTTTGCATTAACCGTTTTTTTCTTAGATAGTGAGACTTTGGGTGGATTGACCCCGTAGATTTTGATTTTATTTAGTTAGTAATGCGATGTGTGAGTTTGCAACTCGATGTATGACCTTCATCTAGAGTAACATCATTTTTATTAAGGCACTACTGGTGGTTATCGACTATGGTATAAGGGACCTTTCATATGGCATCTTATTTCGAATAAAGAGCTCTTCCCACTCGTCCACTAAGTCTTCATGCTATAAGTTAGGTGATTACTAGTCTTTTTGTATAGAGTGCACAAAAAGGTGGTCATAGATCACAATGAAATAGCGGACCAACTTGCAAGAGAAGGGAACAGTTGCACACCCGACTGAGCTAAGCCAATTACCGGAGCTCAAGAATGGCATAAATGGGAATAGGAAGAGAAGAGGTAACACTAAGTTACACTGTCTGCCTTCAGTAAAGCCAATAAATTCTTACCGAATTACTCTACTAAACAAAGCAGCTGGTCAGATGGACAGCATCAAGATACAGATACTAAAGAGAGTAAGGTTCATCCTAAAAGATTATGATAACCAGTGCAGGTTCAAGCGTTAAACTGAGGCCTCTGTGCAGACCTCTGTGCAGACAACTGCAAATCTGCGCTATAGGCCTATAGCCTGAAACTGGAGAAAGGTCTATATCTTCTAGAGAATTGCTGAAATTGCTGAATGGGCAAAATTAATGAAGATTTTCGTTCACATCATTATCCTTATTATTTCTGCTAAAATTCTAGCATCTTACAAAATTTTAATGGATAGATACAGCGCGATGATTGCGTCTAATGAGCCAGTACTTCCTTAGTTCCATACGCTCCCAGCATTGTACATAATAAACCATCTAATACAAACACAACACCTAGCTCACAATTACTTCTTCGTAAAGCTCATCGTTTTCCGCAACATAGCTACACACACCGGATTTATTCGACTTGGACTTTGACCAATCGGTACGTCACAGTAGCATCATATCTCATGCCAATTTTGAATAAAAATGAACGGGACTTTACATTCAATTGAACTTTTCATCTCTGTTCTTTGTACTGAATGTTTTTAATCAATCTGCATAGTTTCAGATGTATGTGATATAACAACTGATAGAGATCATTATTTTAAATAAAAATGCATCCACGTAAGTATTCAGTGCACAACGTGTTTACTGTTTATGAATAGCAGTTTATTTTACGAACGAAGTCCACCTGAAGCCCAAGTAACCTTGTTCGGTTGTTATACTTAATTGAAACAAATTTAGAGTGTTACCTTTGTCGATTACACATTACGTTTTTCTTCCGGTCTCACATAACTTTTAATGAATAGAAGATTCATGTGGGAAATGTAGTTTAAAGCTGGGGATAGTGTATTGTCGAGAAGCACTGTATAGCCTCTATGCCCTCATCGGAAATCACATAGTAAATGAAGGACAAAACTAATCCAATGCTCTTGATTTTTATAACACAGACAGAGATGGGCTGATCACTTTTAGAGTAAAACCTTGTTTTAGGAACAGGACATGTTGCAGTAAGAACGCTATTACTGTTTCATTCCCAATTATAAGTCGTAGAGGAACTAAAAAAGTAGAAGAGCCATAGAGTAACCAAAACCCTAAAATATAAATTTCACATCATTGTTGTTTATACAGTTGATTTTTTTTGTTGTACTCGGACTAGCTAGGTGCTAGGTCAGCGTAAGGCTTAAAACCGAAACCATTCCAAAGTATATAATGCAATTATATACAACTAGTAAAACAACGACAACAACTCATTGCGCTTTATCGTTGTTTTCGCCGATTCGAGTCACGTGAATGTTCTTATAACTCCACCTTGCAACCAGTGGAGGCCTGGGCCAACCTAAACAGGTAAATCCAGGTGAGGAGAAAAGCAAAACATCACAAACTATTTCACTCACTCGAGCCAGCTCCCACCCACCCTAAGCTTATTTTCCCTTGCAAAGTTTTTATCCAGGTGCCTTGGCGCATTTGCGGTCCCCATCTTAAAAAGCCCCCAATCATATGTTCGTCTAACTTGTGCTCGTTATTTTCTTTGCTTTTAGAATAAAATGGCATGGTTGTGTGTGCTCATAAAATTTTTATACATTCGTGCAATTGCGACGGGTTCTTTGACCTAAAAAAATTGTTTTTTTATTTTTAAAAGAAATTAGCGCTCAGCGCCTTTATCCCTTTTTATAATTTAAGGAAAAAAAAAGAAATACTCACAGCAAGTATTAATATTCTTAGGTCCCGGTACTGATTCCAATACTTTGCATAGAACTCTATAAAAATGAATTTTCACTCAAGCACGATTTTAACGTCTTTTTATTCACCCCAGCTATTTCGTGTTCAATAACAGAAAATTAAAAACTTCGTCACACTAACCAACTTAATTAATCATAACGTTACGCTTAAAACACTTGTCTAATTTGTTAATTTGCAGCACGGACAACAAAATACAGCGCGGTACAGTTCCACAGTAGCTCGAGGAAAAAATTTCAGAAATAAAAATAATACAAAAATCCGTACTCCGACTTCGACGAAGCTCCAAAGCGAAGTGAAAAGTGTACAATTGGGGTATTGAGTAAAGCCCGTACTTTGTAGCGCATGTATTTCCCCAATCCCCAACCAAATTTCGATTGGGGCAGCTTTGGAGCTTTCCGAATGAGCATAAAGTAAATATTTGTTTTGCTTTGCTGCGAGGTTCCGCGAGCTACGATAGCGGCACGACAACCGTGTTTGTTGTGCGCAAATGGATCCTCTCTTGGAAAAGTTACGTGGCATCCAGAGCGCCATCAGAGCTTCTTGCCATGGAACTTGATCTTGATTTTATTGTAAATGTTGCTATCGTTGCTTTTTGTATAATTTGTTGCGATCATTTTTATTTTGTTAAAAAAAAATTGTAATTTTCTCCCAACCAAAAAAAAATGCATCTAGTACCTCTATTAAATGTTCTTTTTGAACGAAAGGTCGTTCAAAGTGTAGCTGAAGTATGACTTTAATCAATAACATAATTTACCAAGTAATAGAAATACTGCAATATAGTTGTAAAGACAAAAACAAATTTTCCGTCTGATTTCTACAAAAATTGTATAACTGTAAATATTTTATAGAATAACTGTAATAATTAAATAAAGAAGTAAGTAAGTAGCTGAGTTGGTAACGACGAGAAATTGAAGCCGATGTGACTCACGGTTCGACTTTGTCTCCTCTGCTTTTTTTTTCAGTTTTTATGGTAGGTGAACCCGGTATTTGGTATGTACTTGGATGTTATGCGTACAACATTACTTTTAAGTGTCAGTCTTGGTCTCGGAAATTACAAACGGTGCCCACAAAACTTGAAGACTGGATCAAACTATGGAAGATTAACGTAAATCCCAGTAAGTAAAACTTTACAGTCTTCTCAAATGATTTGGAGTCTGCTGCGGTTGTCTAACTCCTTTAGATACAGTATATATCGCATCCATTTATAACAATTTATCTTTAATTACACTTGCAGTTCGCAAAGTCCATGTTTTCCTTAAATCGTCTACGGACGCTACTACCTTGTCACATTAATCCGTACAGCAGTGTTGTAAATGTGATATATTTGTTTCATTTCCAGCTCATTTTTACCCTCCCATTAGGATCTATTGCAGTAAGGGAGTCCGCGCTCTGGGCGCTCATTATTATGCTGACTGCCTTCGGCTTGAATATTTAAGATTTAGGATGAAAGACCATAGTCTTAAAGAGCTGTTTTGACACACATTGATCCTCTAAAATATATTTTTAGCGTGTATATCATTATAAAGGCTAGACAAGGGTGAACTGAAAATTAAGTAATTAAGAAGTTTGCCTTGGTCGAAAAGCAGTTCTGTAATACAGTCTCATTTTTAAGGATGGATGGTTTCAATTTTTCCTATTTTCCAATTTTGTCTTAAAATTGAATTCTTAAAAGTGTGATACATAGTAGTTTACTTAAACTGATTGGCTTTATGTCAGTAGAACAAGACTTACCTTCTTTTCCAGTCTGGTTTCGTTCTACTTCATTCGAAGTTAATTCAGCTGTCCTCTTAGGTTTGCCATACTTTCGCTGTGGACTGAGGATAAATATTAAAGTACATATTGATAAAAGCCGCCCAAGGACACATACTGGCTTCATACAGCTATTTAACTATTGATGATTACTTTAGAAAGTGTCGAGCTAGGTATCTGAAATTATATCTGTTTTGTTGTAGATTTAAAAATGGATGAAATTGAGACAGTCCTTCGAGCAATTGTCGTATATATACCTTAATTATTTTTCCGCTGATTCTGCCAGTAGTCATGTCAATGTTCTTAAATCATCTTATAGCTGACTGATTAGATGATAACTTGCGTACAGCTAGAAACATAAAAATTGTTTAGGTTGGTTTTAACAGTACCTTGCCAACCTTACGCTTATCGTTTTAAACTTGAAAGCAGAAGAATAATATCTTAGACCCGTACCTACGATCGTAGGAACTTTAACTGGAAGTTTTGTATGAAACGATGTCAGTCAAAGTTCTAGTTAGAACGTAACTGACGATCGTAGTGGTAGAACTAAGTAGAACTCTCTTTAACATACTCAGTTTAAGTGGACCTGCAACAATTCGACTTATAAAGGTTTATCATGTCGCAATATCATTGTTAGAAATCTATGATTTTAATATTTTTGTAATTGACAACTGTATTTTGTAGTATAATTAAAACAAATAAGGGAAAACATTGTCTAATATATATTTAAACTAATATTTGGATATGCCTCTAATAATTCTAAAAATTCATTAGCAAACTTGCACAGCTACACAAATTCTCTTCTTATACTCAATTAAATAATTCTGTTATAAGTACTTTTGTTCATGATGAGATTATCTCTAAGCCCCCGTAACAGTTTAATTATATTAAAATAACAAAGATGTTCCCAATCACAATTGTTTTCTCCTCTCTATTGAGGCCGTCAGAAAATTTAAAGAATAAGCAAAAACGTTTTACGTCTTATCACACAAAACTAAATTAATTTTTTTTTTTGAAACTTACTCGTGTACTTTGGAACCGATTACATGATTCACGAGATCTATAGATTTATAATGAAAATTTTTCGATTGTCATGGACTACATTTATATTTTCTATGTCAAAGAAGAGTCAATAAGGTTCTATTCTATGTTATCTTGAAAAGACTTTCACTTATTGTTTTTTTTCCTCATTATTATTTGTTCAACATCTTTAATGTTTGGGTCGTTTTTATAGTACTGCGATAGGCAAGGCAGGTTTTGTTATTAAAAAAATTCTCGCAACATTTATGAACTTTGAAACGCTAGGTAAGAGAGGTTGACATCATAAGAATTCAAACGCTGGCAAATTGCAAAATATCCTAGCAAAAATTTCTTAATTTAAAATTATTCGACATTGTAAATACCAGAATGAAATGTATGAATGAAAAAAATAACATCTTAACTGCAAAATAAATGAAGAGATTTAAGATTTCATCATCGTGTAAGTGTAAATATAACACAACTCACAAAATGTCTTGTCTCATCGAATCGGACATCTTATTTAAAACTCTTCCGACTGAAGTAGATCCGTCAAATTTCGCAAAAGTTCTCTATTTGGCTTAAGTTTCAAGGCGAGTTATGAAGGGAAACAAGCGAAATGAGTTCTTTTTAACAAGCATGTAACTCTAGAATTTATAAACAATATTCGTAATTTTTTGGTGTTACACGTTATTTTGTATGGAAACTAGTTTGATTAACATTGATACTGCATTCTAAAGAAGTCACTTTGCTCCGAAAAATGATTAGGAAACACGATCTTTTGTGGTTTGTCTTAAATATACGAGAACTGAACAAGATATAACCGTATAATTGAAACCAAATTCTTGCTTGAAGTATGCTTAAATAAAATTATTGTCCATTCGAAAAATATGGCAGACCGGACGTTGGTCTAGGCTTTATTTTATATTGGCTAGGTTTTATAAAAAACGACCTAAAGTCGAAAAAATTTCTAATCAATTTATCGAGCTACAAACAGTCTTACTGCCAGCGTTAATTGGAACGAGAATTGAATATTTTGTTATTATTGTGCATTTCCGCTTACATTTTCTCACAATAAAAGATATCGACTTGCCTTTTTAAAATGTGTACCAAGCTTGCAAATTAAATTTTCGTTCACAATTGGTACCAGAAATCAATGCCGCTTAGTTTATGACGGTGAATGAAATTTTAACATGATTTTGTTTCGGCACATCTTCAAAGTTCAGAAAAAAGTAAGCACATTTCATTGATTTAAGTATGTCGGACAAAGAGAATTCAGGTAAGGAACAAAACCCATTATTTTTATTGTACTGTTCTCCAAGCATGTAACGTTGGCTCAAGCAATTTATTATTGTGGATTTTTACTATGGGACAATCTGTGACACGATTCACAAAACTCGATTAGGTTTGCTAGTCCATATTTTTCGAGGGCAAAATTAGACTCTAGTCTACAAACTGACTAGTTTCAATGCAACTAGCAGTACTATTATTATCTTCATCAACCTGTGGCGGTCGATCAGGAACAAATATGCCAAGGCGACGAGCTTCATCTTGAAATTTAGTATCACCACACGACAAACACTTGAAGTCCGTTCCAGCTTCAAGGGCATACTTCGTTAAGCATTTTCTATGCATCCAAGAATTCGATGAGCAGCAGCTTCCCGTAATCGAAGTGATCGCATTATACTGTCCCATTTTTTTAAGGCATCTATAGCATTCGGTGCTTTCAGTGTGTTTCTTTTCGTGCAAAATACCATGGTGTTCGTGACAAAATGAATTGAATTCGTCCAAAAATTCAAAGCGGCAGTCATTCCGAAGACCACAGACTAAATGAAAATAAACTGAACATTCCGCACATTTTATGCTTGCATACTTATTGCAACAATAGCAGCAGACCTTGAACAAAAGAAGAAGAGAACGTTACAGGCTATTTGTGCTTAAGAATTCAAAATCTTACTCTGTGTTCAGCGCTTATTATTTCGGCTAAGATGTCTGGAATCAAAAATCCTAATATGCCCAATTGTTCGTTGCCGTTTTGTGGAAGATTCGTAGAGAGGAGCTGCATGGAAAATTGTGAAATTATTTAGTGTTACATAGTACTTCAAATAGTGTTTCTATTGATTGAATGCTCACCAGGCAGAAGTAATGAACGCGAACACCATATCTCACTACGAAATTTCCGAGCTCTAAGGTGTCGTCTGCTCCGAGTTTGCAAATATCACACATTTTATACGTTCTTTAAAACTATTTATGAATTGAGGAAAAACATTTGGCGCTAAGGTTTTACTGTAGTTGATTTATTATTTTATGTTCTGTATTATGAGATCAGAAGATAAAGTAGGAGGTTGGCAGTCTAGTCTGATGTTGAATATAGAAACTGTTTAATCGTCGGACATAGAATCATTTGTCTACTTACACTTCCGCACCTAAATTCTAAATTCATTATATCCTTGCAAGAATTGTTTATATTGTAATGCAACGTCAAATAAAAGGCGCAAATTCAATCTACAACGCCGAATTCGCCGTACCGACAAATGTCAATTCAACGGTTCGGTGTGAACTTGCCTTTTCGCCCAAAGCGGCGAAACATAGCATAAAGTATGTTTTCGTTGAGTTTGTTGTGTGCGCGCGAAATTTGAAAATATTAGTAGCAACAAAGGCACAGGTTTCTGGGATTTAAGTAAAAAAAAAATACTTTTTTATATTTTACGAATTAAAATTTCAAACGGTAAAAAAGTTACAGTCGTGTTGCTGAGCCATTTTTTTGTTTTTAGATGGATTTCGGTACCAAACTTTTCTCCGTCATTTTTTATCGAAAAATATTTTTTTCTGCTGAAACTAAATATATAACACCAAAGTTTATCGAGCCGAAATTCCTAAATTCAATTTTGGTGGGTTATTGCAGCCTCTAGAATTAAAAATGCTTTTTTCGCCTCAAAATTGTTCAGTAATTAAAAAAAAACTAGGCAAGATTTCGAAAAAAAAACGGCTCGGAAAAAGTAAGAGTATTTATTGTAAAACTAGGTCCCGATTGGTCCAGTAGTCGCGGAGATAATCCTGGTACCGGTTTTAAAATGCTGTTTCGAGAAAAACGCGTTTAAAGTGTAAAAGTTTACATTGAAATAAGCTTCTGTAAATTTCAACTGTGGAACAAGTATACCTATACCTTACTAGCTTTTCAAAACATGTCCCTCCTATACAGAAGGTCATAAAAACCCGGAATTTAAAAAAAGCTCATAGTCAAACAAATGACAAAGGCCGCGAACACCTACCGTTATTCGTTGCTCACAAGGTCGGTTACAAAACGATATAACTTCATCATTACTGCGAATTTCTTTATGCAATTTTCAGGGAAGGCACTTAAAGAATAGTACTAACGAATAAGCACCTTTTTAAAAAATCAATTTTGAGGTCTATGTAACCCCTTAACATTTCAAAAATTCTGGTTTAGATTAAGTTTTTTCGTAATGTTAGTCTCGTTTAGTTAATAGATCGGTGAAGAATAATTCTTTGGAAACTTTTAAACAATACTACACTATTATTGAGAGTCAGGGATTCGCTAGAATTTAAAGTAAAACACAATTCGATTAAAATTAACAACAGAAATTTCTTTATTCAATCGGGAATTTACAAAAATGTTCAACTACTTAGCATTTTCGCGTTAAAAGGGGACACCACCATCGTTAAAAAGTTGCATTTATTTCATCAATAGATTCTGAGACTACGAACGTTTAGAAATTGTCTTAATTAAAATTTATTAAAAATTCTAGTCGAGAAGGTCAATTTAAAAAGTGTCCTAGGTAAGGTCCACGTGAATGAATAGTTATAACTGGCTATCCTGATTAAAAAGGAATCAAAGTAGTTAGACCGTATTTTTCGAAGATAGTTCATATAATATAATTGCTTTATTTTAAATAGTCTTCTAAAAAATTCCTTCATTTTGGGGTGGTTGGAAAGATTTTCTTTTTGTTCCTTTTGTGTTATGGCTACTAAAATTAGTCTGATTTTGAAATTTTCGGTGTTTTCAGGTAAAGAAGAAGAAAATAGGACTGACTGGCTAATAAGGAGACAAAAGCCGGCAGGTGAAAATAATTAAGCCGATGTGATGAAAGAAGCTTCTTAAAATACCTAACGTCCACGTAAAACACGACAGATCCTTTTTATCTTCCATCCTTCTTTGCAATGGATATTGGTTCTAGACACTATTCTAAGTGCATCTTAATTCAATTTTCCTTTTCACAGTGCAAAGCTATATTTGAACGTACCTTGACATCTATTTTCGATCCGTCGACCGGGATTAAAATCGACGACCTATATAAAAGCCAGGGAAAAAGAGTAGAGGCTGAATTGCTAATAACTACAGGACCCACATTTTGTTGACAAAATTGAGGTTGGGCAAGTGCTTCTTTTTGCCTCTGCCTGTAAGAGCATCCTTACTGCTCTGTTGTTCAACTTGAAAGGTGGTTAATAATCTTACTAAAAAATTCAGATCTCCAATTTAAAAATATACTAACAGACATCTATAACGATAATAGAAAATGGGAGAAGATAGAAGACAGACAAGACTCTTCAAGGAGTGATAAGTCCTGTTCGTAGATAAAGACTGAAACCCGTGATCTATTTTGTTTTAAAATACTGTTGTAGGAACAAATGAGTTAAAGATGATATTCAAAGACTGGCTAGCTTCACAATTGATAAGAGATTAGGCTCTGTTTTGAAATATGGAAGAATGTGGTGTGGGTTGTCTAAGTAACACCCATACTTTACCAGATTCAAGCTAAATTTAGCGACACCTTGAGATAAAACTCAACTAAAATCTGATAGATTTTTATAGGTTTCAAATCTGTTTGAAAGACTATATTAAAATTCAGTTATAAAATAACTAAAACCTGCATGAACGGAAATTTATTCTTTTAAGCTCTATGTAAAATATGAGAGTATTATAAGTTTAATCCAGCCCAAAAGTTTGTAACGCATTACGCATAGAACCGGCAACCAAGCGTCGAAGGGAAAAAAATTATAATTTCTTTTGTGTTTATTTGTAGCCTAAAATAACGCCAAGTACGCTAGATTTCCGTCCGGCCTTCGACATGTCCGTACGCACGATAACTCAAGAACGCCTTGGCCGAGGATCTTAAAATTTTGATTCCTGTTATTTGGTCAAATTTGTGAGGCTAAGTTTGTTACCGAGCAAAATCGTACTCCTTCGTGTAGCTTCCATACAAAAAGTAAATCACGTATTCAAGAAAATTGACCAATAAGCTCGTAACACCAAGCTACGACTTGAAATTTGTATATGGATGTTAATCCGTACTTGAAGTTGAATGTATGAATATGAAAAGCTCCCAAGAGTCATTCGAGTAGCTGCCATACAAAAGTCCTGTAAAAATGTCTTCAAACTATGTGCGCACTCCTTATTCTACTTTATCTTCAACTATAATATAAATCTTAGTTTAGTATTTCACCTAGAGTATCACACGATTGGCTTGCCGAAATATGGCGATGTAAATCAGCTTAGGAACAATTTAAAATTTTTAAACGACAAATTTTCATTCTTATTTAGCAAAATTTTTCGGAAGTACGAAATAAAACTGCAAATTCAATTTTACTACAAAAATACCTTATTTATTATTATTATTGCTATTTATAAAATATAAAAAAAAACACTGTACATTTATGCATAAAAACGATATTTACACAATTTCTCTACTATGAAAAAACTATTTTTCTCACTTTTTCCTTTTGATCGGTTGTTGGTTGTTAATTTTTTTCACCGTAACCAACAAGGATGCGATTTGAATTAAAAAAAAAAAATTAAAAACAAAAATAAAAATTGAAATTACGTAAACTAAAAAGAAACTAAATTGGTAACAGAAAAATTATTAAAAAAAAATTGTTTAATTCGGTTTACATTAGAATCGCATTATAGTTTGTTGAAATTACTCCTTGATGGTGTAAATTCGTTCTTTTTGAATAGAAAAAAAAAATATTTTCAACAATATTTTTATATTTTTTAACAAGAAAATTGTCTTTTTTTCGAAATAGCGGATAACATACACGGAAATAGAGAACAAAACTAATTTAAATAAAAAAGAAATAAGGGAAAGGAGAAACAGGGATGCGGGGGAAGTTTAAGGAGAAAATGAAATGATTGGTGCAATGTAAAAATAATTTATATGATTCTGATGAGAATTATGAGAGCAATTATGGTGGTGGTGGGGAGGAGTAATTATGGGTTGCTTGTTTGATGGATAACATGGTGTAGATGGAAATCTTATGTCCCAGGTTTTTTTTTTCTTTTGCTTTCATTCGGTAGGCGGAAAATTCCGAATAAGTAGCTTCGTTTGTTTTTCTATTGCCACAGATCCGGCCAAAGTGATAATATAATTCTTTTTCATTTGAGGCATCGGTGAGTAGATGCGCCTTAGGAAGAACAATATTCTATTTACTACTATCCAATGTATCTATCTGTTTTTCTTTTATCTTTTTTTTCATTTTAAATACATACTTTCGTCGAGCGTTTTTTTCGGAAGATAAGGATCGATGGGTAAGGAAAGGAGTTTTCTAAATTCGAAACAAAAAAATTGTATACTGATTTGTAATTTATGATGTTGTTGTTGATGTCATTGTTTGTGGTCCTCGTGGTTTGATCATCATCGTGGCCTTCTTCAGGGTGTAGTCCCATCCGCGCCAACGGAACCATACAATACCTTGACGTGCAGTTAAATCTTGTGGATCGTGGAGGTAGAGGCCGTTTAGGCCACGACCGCATGACTTCCACCACCAACCACCCTAGGAAATATTGTTAATCATTTTAAGTACAGTTCCTAATAATTTTGTTTAAATCGTCTCACCTTAAGCATACTAGCACAATTTAGTGAACTTCTGTCGTTATCCCGATTGTAGGTTGAGAACGGGCTGTTATTCGAGCCATACCATGGATCGTTCAGCGAATCTCCAGCATTTCCTTCGTAGCCATCGATTTCTAGCTTATAGTAGTCTGCTTCCGAATGGATCTTAAAGTGCGAATACTGTGCGTATCTGGTGGATAAAAAATTTAGTAAATTAAGTCAATTTCGAAAATGCTTTAGAGTGTTAGGGCTGCATACCTCTTATTTCCTTCAAAATCTTCAAGTTCAACCCGCAGTGCATAGTCCTCGTTATTCGTTAGCATGTAGATGTTCTCGTTACCAAGCCAGAATTCCTTGGCCGGGTCGCCAAAACCGTTCTTATAGTCTGACCAGTCTCGATTGAAATTCTCACGGGGTTCGCCGAAATCATCGCGGCGTTGTATTACCTGTTTGATTTTGAATTTAATTATAATTAATAAATTAATTAAAAAACAGCTTAATGGAAGACAATAGAAGTGGGTGTGTATTCCATAAAGCGCACTTGCAACCACGCTACCCAGGTTATTTGCACGGATTTACCTTTGCTTTTGTGTCCTTATCCAGTGCAGAGCAGGTTAGTAACATGAGTGGAGAACAAAAAAGGTAACCTTGCGAGCACAGAAACTTTACCACCAAGGACTTCCCAAGCGCGTCAATAAAATAGGGGCAAAACTACGAGTTTGGAGTAACGCTACTTTTATGCAATTCAGGGATTTTGTACAATCTTTCGTCACACCTATAATTGCTTAGTTAAGAAAGTTTCAATGAAAATTTAAGGACACGCTACACCCTTAACTCATTCCAGCTGTGTGGCTACTCTGCTTCCGATAAAACACAGTTTAACATAAAAAATGTGGTACCATCTGTTTGTTATCAACCTATTGTATAGAGTCCTTCTTGAGATCACGCTCATATTTAATACCGCCTTCACACGTGCGAGTTTGTAGAATAGGCGCTCGCCGCGTTGCATTTTGTTGCAACGTCTCGCCATACGTTACTTCGTCCTTATAGGAACAAGGCAAAGCGAGATCAGGGCGATGCGTATGCACACTACACTTCATACTCTCGTAAACCTCGATTGAACATCATTGCCAACCCCATGTGCACTGATAGCGACGACTCAACCGAACATTTTATTCTCGAGCCTCCAGCTTACTCTCTTGGGAGAGCGCACGTATACGGCGACGATGTTATGAGGATGGAAGAACTCCATTCTCGTTCCCTACCTGAGCTCTAGAAATTCTTGAGCAGGATGAAAAAGTTCGGGTAGAGACTGGGAAACTCGAGTGCAATGGGCAATCATTGTCTAAGTGCTCAAGATGCGCTGCCTTGCTGACTATTTTCCCCCGCTTGTTATATGGCGTTCAGATCGCTTGAGAGAATGTCCGTCCCAATGTCTCGGCCAGAGTGACCAGGTGTTAGGATCGTTGTTTTAGCAAGGGAAATGTGATTCGCAAAAACATTAACAAAAATGCCGATATTCAATTTCACTCTAAGTGAAATCAAGTAGTGCACTAGCACATGTAATATGACACCACGATTCGCTTAAGTGCCTCTTTATACAATTCAATTACCACAATTCTAGTACAGCTACCGGGTTATTTTTTACATAAGAATTTATGCTGTTATTTCATACATTCTGAATTCAACTTCCTCTTGACCTTTCAGATTTTCTTACCGTCCATCCGCCATCGGTTACTTCCTGTTCGCAAAATACCTTCAGGAACCAGTAGGTAGTGCCGCGGATTTGCAAGTAAAATACTCCGGATTGTCGCATTCCAGCGTTCAGTAGATCGACGCATGAGAATCCCTGAAAGAAAAAAGAGCAATGTTAATTAAGAATTAAAAGGTTTAAAAAATGTATATTTATTTTATGCAGCAATTCCACACATTACTTCTAGGAGTATGTAATTCAGACGATCATATCACATTTCGGTAGAACATACACGGGACTATGTTTTGCCCCAAAAAATATAGATTCAGAAGTATGCATTCTGACTGGTACTTTCGTGGTGCTTTTCATACACTTTTAAAGGAAATTCTGAGGATCATTTCCGTAATGGACACATAGGGCCAGATACATATGAGCGGAAATGTTTCGAAAAAAATACAAACACTTCGTGTTACGGAATCGGAGAATTATTCCCTATCAAACCAACGCAAATTGGATTCAATGTATATTTAACGTAATTTAGAAAGTTATGTCAGCAAACGCCTCTTCATAATAAGAAACTTGATGAGTGAGTCTTGGACCTGATAACATAATTTTCTCCAAGTCATAGAGATGTCTACAATTAAAAAAAACACAGTTAATATAGGTACATCTAACACCGTTTAGATCTTTCGCGTTAATAAATTGATTATAATAACTATTTCCTTAAAAACAGGAAATACGCAAGATTGCATAAGGCATAAATGAATTTTTAAAACAACAATACAATGAGAAGTGATCGCATCCATTGAAGATTGCAAACTCATCCTGAAAGACGGTTGAAACGATCTTGTCAGTTTTTATCATCTTCGCACTTTTCCAACTTTCCACAAATATTCAGTATGAGCTGGAAAATAACAACAATAAGAATACGTAAGAGTTTAAATACAAGCGATCAAGCCCTGATAAACTCGATCAACTTAAAAAAAAAAGAGAAAAAACGATCGACCAAATGATCGATCGATTCGGCATCAATTTCCATATATTTGCAGGTACGATGGACGATCGTGAAAATTAACGATAACTAAATAAATTTAACGATATATTTAACAAAACCTTTAACAAAACCTATAAAACTGATAACTGATTTTGCCGCACTAATTACTTATGTCCGATCGATCGATTGATCGATCCTCGTAATGATTATGATCGCGCCTCTCTCCTCTCGCTACATAAAATTTAATTAAAATCGACGAACTGATGCATGGGTAATGAGTTGTGGGATGGGTTCATTCAATTGATCATCATTAACTTCGAAATGAACACGAAATTGGTAAAAATTGCAATGGTACGCAATTGCGATCGAAACATGAAGATATCTATAAAATAGCAAATTATGAAGATCACTTATTAGCGAGTATTAAAAAGAAATGCCGACAGTTTTTTGTAGGAATAAGTGCATTTTTTTTTCTGGCAAGGCCTTTTAGAGGATGTTGTCGGAAGTTGGTCTAAACATTTAAGAGTTACGTTAGCTCAATATTTAACCACTCAATTTATCGATCTTTGTGTGGGTGTAGTCCAGTGGTAGCGTACTAGACTTGTAAACGCGATGTCGTGGGTTCAATTCCCACTCTATGCATAAATTATTTATAAGAATTTTTTCAGTTGCTATTGGCTTTGAAATTATTAATATAAATAGTGAACAGTGCGGAATGTTTAATAGGATCACTACTAAAGGATTTAACACTGAGCAGATGAGTTTTGTTTACATTCTTATCAGATTCACTAACACCATCAGAGATACCAGAAAGTAGTTGATTTGTTATAGGCAACATTGCTGTTCTGGTAGATCACATCTCAAAGCCAAACAGCATTCAAAATTATTAACACCAACTAGTACACTGCCATACCCGGCCCAATTTCTGACCTCCCATCCCTAAGCTGACTGGATTGTACACTACAGTGTATTAAAGGCTAACCACCTAAGTCCAGATCAGTATCCTTAAAAAAAAAAAAAAAAAATCCACTTACACTTTCATTGATCTTTGAAAAGTTTTTCACCTTTTTACAAAACGGATTTACAATGCAGCTTTTTTGCCGAAGCAATTTCAAATTGTAGCACTTGTTAAGTGATAATAGGAATTTTAATGGAATTTTGATTCGTAAAATGGGCATTAGGAAAGTTTTGTGTTTGGCGAATAAATAATTTACTTGATGAAGGTACATACATATACGTTGAATGCAGTTATATAATGGGAATTGATTATAGCTCCTATTACATAGCAATGCGGGGTACAATATTACGTTTTATGTTTAGTTGTTAGGTTAGGTTCTAGTACAAAGCATGTTCAAGTTGGAGCTAACAATAGAAAGCGGCGAAAGGAATTCGGTCTACCTAGTTTATCGGAAATTTAATAAATGCTTAAAATATATTTCAAGTAGTGTGCAGTACTATCCGACTTTAACGAACTTAGCGTAAGGATTTTAAAAACTAAATTAATATTGACTGCAACTTTTGAGTATGTATCCATCACTTAAGATCTCGCAGAATACATGCAAATTTTCACCTAATTGCACCTGAAGTGTAGTTAAGAGTGTAAAGCGGGGGCAGTGAAAAAGGTACGAATAGAAGCGCTTGCCAGTCCCGTAGCCAGACTTCGGACTATATAAATTTTCGGACTAGATTAAATTCTTGTAAATTGAATTCATTCAGTACTGAATAGAGCTAACTCTTCAGTATTACGAATTCAGTACTGCGGTATTTATTTTTGATGATTTCGGTTATATGGTTCCTTTTTTTGAGAATTTTGGTTGACATTGGTAAAGTTGAGACCAAAGCTGGCTGAGAACTCAGATCCAATCGAGGCCTAATTATTTCCAGGCGAATACTTCATTCACATCAGTTTTGCATGAACTGCCAGTTTTAGTTCAACAATTTCAATCGTGCCAATGCGCGACCATTTACCTGATATGCTTAAGGTTTTTACAGAAAATTTATCGTAACAGATTCGATTATTTTTAGAATGCATTTTTTATTAGATTGTTGCAAATTTCGTTTCTGGTCAATGGTGTAATATTTCATTTTTATGGTCAACTCTGCACACAGAGAATATAGCCACCGGTTATCTAATAATTTTACTTTTATTCAGGGACCCATTTAATATTATTCGCATGACAGCGGTCTTACCGCTATAATGCGCATACATATGGTTAGCGTGGGTGATTTTATGATCGGAATGGTGTTGAGCGATATCTTGGCATTTAATCAGAAGTTTTTTGATAGGTTTCGAATATCAATTTAAGAAAATATTGAATGATTCCTATTTTATGATAAATAAATTTAATTTATTGAATTCGTTTATTAATACTTATATAAAAACTGTGTCGATAGCTACAAACTTGCAACTTCTTTCATGGATCGAAATTTAAAGGAAGGATCAGTTTTCTGAGTTATGGGTTGGTATCAAGTTGGTTGTTAACCAACACTTCAGTAGGAAAAACTGAAATAGACAAGTAACAGCAAAATTTCTAAATACTGGGATTCAACAACCAACACCATAGATTTGAACAGCCTATTTTGTATCCACCGGAAATTTATTGTCTCATGATCTTCCACCATCTTACATCATATGAGAATAGTAGGCGCTCATAGTAAGTCTTATGAATGCATTATGAGAATTGAATAGAAGAATTTATGAATTGTTTTTTAAATAAAAGTACGGAAGCAACAACCTTCATTATAAGAGCCTTGATGCTTTCCTTATGAGTAAATTTTCAATAAACAAATTCTATGCAATAAACTTGAATAACCATGAGGGTTGTTGTTTGAAGTGCGTGCCTTAGGGTGACAGATTTTTATTTTTAGCGGAGCATTTTTAAATAAAATTGATCCTTCGCTTTCTTCTGAAAACTCTCCAGGATCCAAGACGACGAAGATCCTTAATTCGAAGGATTAAGTCGTGCTTTAAAAGTCGTGAACTACCACATGAAATTCCTGGGCACAGCACTGTCTTCAACTGTACCATACTAGCAAACTACCTACCATAAGACCTTACCGAGGCTACGAGGCAGGGAAATAGCTTTGGTAAGGCTCTATGGAAGGAATCTTGCTAGTAGGGTAGGAAATATAGGTAGATAGATACCTGCCAAATAGATATTAATCTACTTTATTAATTATTTTATTTTGTAATTGCCCTTTTCTGAATTACTTTATTATTTCAATAGGAATAGTATTTTAAGATTTAAATTAATTTTTAAATATCGGTAAATTAAACATATAAAAAAAAATCGGTTCAACGTGTCCGAGACTCTTCGATTGAGCTACGCCACAGGACTATTAAAGATGATGAAGAAAGGAGAAGAAAAAGAAGGGAAAAAAGAAGAAGATGGTGAGGAGAGAAGAAAACTAGAAAGCCTTCTTAATAAAAATGAGCGGCTGGAGAACGCGGTCTTTGGATCGAGACGATTGGACATTGGAGGCGACGACTTTAGGACCCGATTTGGGGCTGTCGCGCCATTGATGATAAAGGCGCAAAAAAAGAATACAAGAAAGAAAATGTTTAGGAGGTACAATAAGAATAGCAGTTAAAAAAACACGTTTAAATCAATCGTTCACTACGTCACTAGTACTTCACTTAACCGAAAATATGAAGAAAGAAGCTGTTAAATTAGTGATGAAAATTTAAAAAAAAAAATCCCTGTAATTATTTCTTCTGAATTTTTTCCTTCTTCTTACAAAGTCTTTTTAATGGTCTCATAATTTGCGCGTAATGTCTCAATTAAATTCAGATGCCACGAAATCGAGTGATCTTCAGTCTTCACAGTCGGTCAGTGCGTTGCGATTGCTTCAAATACGCACGACACTCGAGCGTTAATTGAAAACCCAAAGGAAGGCATCATCGCAAAAGATCAGTGATCAGTCCAAACCAAGACCCCTTGGGTCTTTGGTAGTTATAACGCTCACATTACATTGCATATTATATGCGTTTTGTAAGCAATTAACTTTTTTGATGTTGTGTCGGCTCCCCAGAGTAGAAAGTGCTGGGACGTGTTAATAACGATCGAGGCGGGTGATTCGTGTGAGTAGTCCCGGTCGAACGGACTTACTTACTACTTGACTTACTTACTACTTGACTTCAAAATATTACTACGAGCATTAAACACGCGATCTTTTAATTACACGTATGCCCTCACCTTTCTGTGAAAAAACAGCTACACAAGATCTACCAGATACTCGCTGTAGATCACCTCTCATACGAGTAACGAGTGAATCCAAAATGCATTTATTACAGTCCCGATCAGTCAATCAGTGGGCTAGTCGCACTTACGATCACTCACCTTTATTTCCACCTTCTGGGTTATCAATTATCACGGTAAGTGCGTGTGTGCAATCTGATTTTGATTGCGGAAAGAAAACTAGATCAGTGGTATTTGGATCAGGCTACGACGGACCAACTAAGCATTACGATTATGACATAATTGATAATGGCCAGCCAGTTCGCTCGGTGATCACTCCTTGCACGATCACCTATCAGATCAGTAGATCGAACCGTGACACCGGTGTGTCAGCGATTAGTGAGGCGGATTTTTCTGCAGTTCGAACCAATTTAATTTCTAAGTCAAAATTGTTGCGACTTTCACGATCGGTGACCACAAGTCACAAATGTTGGATCTTCAGTTCGCGACATCGAAAAAGACTTACGCAACTCGCTAATTGAACTGAAGCTTCTCCTTTTATTGAAATTATTCTTGTAATATCCGTGGGATGTGTTGGATTACACCTTTTCGACACCTATGACCTTGCATAAATCAAGACCAAAATTTTCACTCTAATAAGTGCACACGTAATAAAAAATTTGTGTAAGGTTTCCTTTACCGGTTAGCACATTGGAGAAGTTTTGACCTGTTAATTAGATGGCAAGTCGACCATTAAAATTTTGATGGGAACTTAAATTTTAGTGTTACTACATCGAGTAAGGAAGGGCCTGTAGTTGGGATTTTACGACATTGCTTTCGGTTTACGATGTGATAATTAAAAGCCACTGGTTTCAATTGGCGCTACCTTTCGAATAGCGAAAGAAACATGAATATGAATTAAAATTGATTTCGAATTAGTTTTGATTAATTTAACAACAAACTCGTAAATTTTGGGCATCATCTATAAAAAAAATTAAAACGTATGTTACATACTTTATTTTTATTAATTTATTAATGAGTGCGGCGCACAGAGGAGCTCATGATGATGATCTTCAAGCTCCCTTCGCATGAGCGAGCTGCACCTACATCGACTTGGTTCAGAATTTAGTCGGGGTCCCTAAGTTTGTAGAATGCGATTATGTTATTAATGGTTTTTTTTATCGTTTTGGCAATCTAAAAATTTGCACAATCTTTCCTGCGTGTGTGTTTTTCTCGTAACATGGCAGAGAATTCCGCGAATAACTCAATTAAAAGCCAGAGAAGCACTAATTTCAATATGAAGAAGTGGAATACAAAGCAGAAAGTGATATCAAAAACGAATTACATAATGCCACGACATGCGTGCTTTTATGCAAATACGAGTACATGATGTACTCGAAACTCAAGTATAGTGTCGGTATTGTGCATATGCATATCATGCCCATTATAATTGTTTGCGTACGCTTAACTGCTTACTGAATGCAGTTTTTATGCTCTGTTAACGGCTAGATGTCCAGTGCAGTGTTACTTGCAACAACAAGCGATAATATTTATGATTGCTGATTCGCATTGGTACCAACAGATGGCCCCAAGCGAAGAGAGAACTAAACTTGATAGTAGAAACAGGATCGTTTCCTGGATCGATGCCTGGATCGCTACCGATTCCAAACATATCCATTTGCGGTAAAAAAGATAGTTCAATTAGGTGTTCTCAACTTATCTTGAGTTAAGGCTTACGAGTATGTTTGTTCTATTTTTTGAAGAACATTTGTATGTAACGTACTCGAAAGAGATTAAATTGTTTGTACTTTGATGTCTATACCTATACTCGACGCGATTGTCCCATCCAGCGTATCACGCCTCATTATAATTCCAGTCTTATTAATTCTTCTTAACGTGAGTGCTACCAAATTAATTTTGTTTAAAAAGACCCCATGAGTCCGGTACGACAATTTTTTATCCTAGTTTGATTTTTCTTTCTTGAGAGGATTTCAATCGATAGAAATTGTTTATCGTTCGTGTAATTTGGCGTGGACAATGCATCGTTCGGTGTCTATCAGCGAACTAATTTTGATTTTACAGAAAAAAATAGTGTTATAGGTTTTCAAATTATTTGAAACGCACAACTATTAAAAATCAATAATTTTTTCATTGATTTATCTTCTAGAAATACCAATTAATTATACTTTCTATGATACTTTTCAATGAAATGCGGTCTTATTATGTAATTCCTGCCATGAAAATCGTGAAAAATTGCTTCAGTTTGACTTTATATATTATTAACAAAAATTAAAATTTTTTAAAATTTGATCTATGGAAGACCTTCTTTAAGATTTTTTCCAGCATTATATTAATGAAAATGACATATTAATTGTTCAAGAAATAGGTAATATGCGGTTAAAAAACTCGAATTTACGCATTTTAAAAAATGTTGAAGGGTTGTTGTTCTAATAGCACTTTTTCCAAATACAGTTTTGAATTTTTTCTCTATGGATGACCTAGTTTACATACCAGCTAATAAAGTGGTGTAATTTTATTTTGTTTTTTTGTTGCCATTAACGTGAAATATTGGTAAAAAAACAGTCATAAATCATCAAAATTGTATTTAATGTGCACATGGAGCCGTAACGCGTTGCTCAGTTATCATACGTTTGGACAGACGGGAAGTAGCTGGAGTTAAACTAAGAGCATACAATGGTCACAACCGAAAAATTAAGTTATTTTAAAGGATCCATTAGTATAAATCTACGACCTCCCCACCTTTTTTAATATTCCCAGTTTAATTAGGATTTGTATGTCATATTTTATGTGCCCCAAAAAAAATACTTTATTATTAAAATAATAAAGTAAAACAGTTCTACTTACTTTAACATCCTTCAGAGTGATGATGTCGGTCGAGAAGGTTGTGTTTACTACCGATGGTTTGTTTTTAACACTCGGAAAAATAATTCCACCTTTGCGAGAGGGTGATTTTGTTGAGGTTGAATTCGTTATTGGCGATGTACTTGATGGGCTTTGTGGGGTAGTTGACGTTGTCGTACCCACCGTGGAGGTTGATGTTGACGACGGAACAACAGTAGGGAAAGTTGTTGTCGGGATCGGTTCAGTGTAGTCCTCGATCACAGAGTATCTGAAAATTTCAATTGGATTAGATATGGAGGTGATGTCCCTGGCCTCGAAAATCGGAAGATAATTCACCTGTTTTGATCATATTCAACCAGTCGATCTATCGTCGGGTCCATAAGAAGTTCAGCGGGAACGGGGCGCTGTGCCAGCACCGACACATCATCCTCTTGTTTCTTCAGTCGTTTCTCAACGATATCCAGATTTTCAATTATTAAATTCGTCTTAGTCTTCAAGTCCTGATGGATTTGTCCGATCGCTCGTTCCTGTCGCTGGGTTTGTGTTAACAACTCATCGGATTTCGGAAGTAAATCATCGACAGAACTCTTCGTTCCTACAACGACGTCCCAGACTTCGTCCATCTTCTCGGATACAGTCATTATCGGTTTCATCTGCCTGACCAGGGCATCGATCTTGCTGGACTTGATCATGGGCGGTGCAGTGGTCGTAGCGTTCGGAGGATAAGCTTCGTTGTGGTCAACTACAGCTTCATGGATGTCGCCAACCATACGTAACATTCGTCCGATATTTTCCGAAACAATGTTGATGTGAAATTGAAGCTTCTTGTCGATGTTATCAGTAGTGATACGAAGCTGGCCCAACTCGTTGGTCATGTGAGTCATAACTTCGGCATTCATCGCTTTTGTGATTTCGATCACATTCATGCTGATCGGCTTCTTTTCGCTTGCCTCGGCGTTTATATCGTCGACGGGCAGGAAATTGTTATCGATTTGATTTTTCAGACCCTCGAGTTTAACGTCGATATCGGTTACTTTTTGGTCAAGCGAGACCAATCGACTGTCTAAATTTGTCGATGTTCGCGGCGATCGTGTGCCCGTCGAATCGAGAGGTTCGTATATCTTATTATCGATATTATCCAGTTTCGATATAACAGCGTCCGTTTTAATTATGTTGTCGGCCACTCGATCGTCAAGTGCTTCAACGCGTCGCATTAAATGCTCGACGGCTTTGTCCAGGTTGTCGATTCGTTTTAGTTTTCCTTCCAAGGTCGATATGACGACCTCAAATATGTTAAGTAGCTGCTGCTCCCTGAAAAATACGAAGAAAACAAATTGATCAGTACTCCAGAATGGAATGTAAATCGGTATTGCTAGTAGAATTGCATCGTTTAAGAGTGAGATATAGGACACTAATTCGACTTGCAGCTCAGTCAGTTGAATTAATTAAGCGGTAGATTCCATATTCAGATCTGATTTGATCAGAACGCTATTAGTATCAGATTTTATGTTCTAGACCTAAACAATTTGTAGTCTTACCTCTTATGGTTCGCGGCGCCATAAAAAGATATATATTTTTTTAATAGTACCTGTAATACCTAATTGCAGAGGTTGGAAGTCTTCATAAGCTTATCACAATATTATGTAAGTTTAATCTAACCCCGAGTCCGATTGCTGTCCAACACACGAAAGCTGAAGAACACCTTGACCTAGAATATTGTTTAATGACATCTGTAAAACTAAATTGTAATGCACTAAATTATGCCACTACTTTATTCTTAGTCAAAATATTCCACCCCTAAATTTTTTTGGCATATTTTGAATCGATGATGACAGGCTATGTCCAATATTTGAAGACAAAAATTTGATGGGATATTCAGTCAAATGTGTATGACAAATAATTAACTTTGGCAGTCAAATTTTAAAGGTGATACTCGAGCTGATTGTTTTCTTTTTATTTAAGGACAGAGAGTGGATTGCTACATATCATAGCTATCAAAAATATATTAAAAAATAGACCAGGTGAATGTACTAATAAGAAAGGAGTTAGTAGGTATATCAATCAACATTTAGTAAGCTTTTATATTACCAAATGAAAATAAGACTAATTCGTACTCGTATCAATAACTTCACGTTTCATTGAACTTATCGAAATTTCCACACACCTACCCATAACAATTTAGATAAACTTTAATCCTCAGGTTATTAATGATCGGATCAAATATAAGCCACATAACCACCTGCTGTGAAAATAGTCTAAACTCCAAAACCGACATGATCTTACTTACAATACTTTCGCTTCAAATTTCGCGCTGGCTGCTTCTATTTTTTTTACAGATTAACTTTATAGCTACAAGATAAATATCTGAAAAATTTCTTCACGACAATCGAATGCCGGTCATTTACAAGAACAGCAATTTCATAAGCTAGGTATTTTATTAATGTCGGTGAGTGGGTGGGTAAATTTTCTCCAAACTAAACTAAATCATAATTTGCTTAAAATTAACATGCAGGAAAGGTAGATACATACTGCAGGTACATATATAATTCATTTTTTTTTTTAAATTTATGATTGATAGCCCTTGCATAATGTAACATGTACTCGCATGTTGCTTAAATTAAATTTATTTGTTTCAAAATATGTTCATACCGAAAGTCAACATAGTGGAGAAATGTAATGATATTTCATTGCATGTTATAAAGCTTTTCATATTATGTACATAATTTATCCAAGCTTCGCAGTTTTATAGACTTTTTGGTCCAGGGACAGTTTGTTAGAATATGCCAAAACCTAGTTCGTTCCGTTGATTACCCGGACACAAAATAAAGAGTTAAATTTGATCAACTTTCAACTTCTATTCGTTCCGACGCTAATTGGTGAATTAATAAATTTGACCACCTTTTTCGCCTAAAGGCCTAAACAGAACATGGACCTCGACTGCGACTGTGCAGCCACTGTCTTAAGAATACACAGGACTATATGGCGATGCCCACAACTCCAATTTCACTTGCGATTGCGCCTAGAGTCGAAGTCGCAGTCGGTGTTCTGTTCAACACCAACTGCGAAGTCGAACCTCACGCCGAAAGATAGACAAATCGTAGTCGCAGTAGCAGTTGAGGTCCGTGTACTGTTTTGTACTTAACTCAGGCTTAACCCTTACTTTCGTTATTTTTTTTTTAAATAATTTTATTTAGTTGTAAGTTTTATTTAGATAGATGAGCATCAGATTCAGAAGACTGTGGTAAGAAATGAACGATCATATCAAAACCTTATTTTATCGCACATGAAATAGAAGCAATTTAATGGTATACTTGAACTTGACATTACTTCTGTCGCTTATATAGAAATTCATGAGGAATACAACATTAAATTACCACAATTTACTCGTTAGAAGTCATAAATAAAAATACCACCGTCAGAATATAATATTTATTAATTAGTATAAACTTGAACTTGTCATACGGGCACGTACATATGGCATAGGCGCTACTTACTGGTTACTTGAAGATTAGTATACAAACGATGACACTATAAAACAACCAGTTTTACTCATCAAATCACACACGGTGCAGGTGACCGCTCATAGTCATCCTTGTTTAGTCCACAATAAAAATATAGACCTACAATATTATCGTGTATGATGTGTTAATATGAAAGGCTGCGAAGTGCAAGGTAACACCCGATAGTTTGCGGAAGTGCAAGGAAAATGTTATATTCTCAATAATGTCGAATAAACCGTTTACCTTGCATAATAAAATCGAAACATAATAACTTTTTCGATTAAGTTAATAACTGGCTGACATTTCCATTAGAGAGCGACTTTTCATAATTTCGAATTTCAATCACAAGCTCTATCTACTAAAATTTAACATTGCGCCACATTTATTTGCTATTTTAAGACTTCAGATACGAATAAAAAAAAAATCCGCCGACATAATCTGACCACATCTTTACGATGGCATTTTAGATTATAAGCCTTAAATGACACCATTAACTTCAATCGTACGCCATTAGTTTCATTAGTCTTTAACGCGACATTTACGCCAAAATGAATTAGTGCGTTTTATCTATGTTCGATTTATCAAAATCGCGACAACAGGTAAACAACCGCCGAACATGACACTATAGAAAACGCCTTATTGCTCGGATATATCACGGCGATATTTTGCCGCTCATATAGGCATTCCGCGTGTTCCATATATGTCGCGTATGGAATCACGTAAGGTTTCGATAGTGCGACCAAACTGTTTAAAAGCCAGTACGGATTCGGGTTAACCCAATCGCGCGACCAGTCTGATTATTATGCGATCATGTATGAAATCCATGCCATTGTAGTCTATGGCGTAATTAATGGCCCGAAGGACGGTTTGAAAATGTTGTCGTGGAACGGTGAGTGGGGGTGGATATGCGTGAATATACTTCAAGTTGATATTCGTTCAAAATTTTCGGTAATTTGTCATAGAAGTTGACGTCGGCGTCACGAAACAAGTCAATTAAAAGGTAACGGAAGGTAGCAGAATTAATTTAGTCCTGACTCGAGACAAATGACCAATAATTTTTGGCTCAAATTGACACCTTTCTGACTTTCTGGGCAGTGTCTCGGTACTTTTCTGTTACTCGTATAAAGGATTAAAATTCACTATACCGATTGAACATTTTCACAAAGAAAATCGGCAACATAATGAGAAAGTTCCCATTGAGTATATGACAATTATGATCATGAGAAACGACAGAATAGTATTGTTATTTGCTGTGATCGGATACAGTAGCGCCGTAGGTGTTATGCTTAACAACACTTTATGGTTTATGCTAACTACAGATTGGATGCTCGGCACGCAAGAATTCCAGAAGCTTTCTCCATCAGCAACAATACCCGGGACCATCAAAGCGCTCAGGTAAATGATTTTGCGCATTATCTACCTGTTTCTCACCTTATACCCGGTTGTACTTTTATAATGTATCGAATGAAATTACACAATTAGTAGGTAGGTACCTAACATTCTCGTGAAATAAGAAAGATAAAATCTTTTGCACATGAGACATATTATTGTGGATGGAGCCATTAATCTCTAAAACTCACGGAAGTGTTTTAGTAGTAATAAGATGACGGAGATATGAGTAATTGCGAGAAAATTTAATAAATTTCAGATGGCCGGAACTTTCGTGATTGTTCGCTTAATTCATTAGCTATTAGCTTTACTTCCTTCTGAAAGTGATTTTTAGTAACAGGATTTTGTCTATAAATCTCCTCAATTTCGATCAAATTGATGTACCACCAAATTTTAAGCGTTGCAGCTTGGTGTGCATAAAATCTTATTTGTAGTTTAGTTTGTTTTTCTATAGCTAGATGCATTGTATGCTAGAAAGTTGAAACCTGATATATTTAGCCAGCTTTGTTTTGACAGACAAACGTTGAATTTTCAATGGCTTCTGAATGTGGGAACAAAAACCTAAATCATTAAACTGGGAATTTTGAGTTTTGGAGTTTTGGAAAAAAATATAGATACAATAAATAAAAAATGTTTCTTCAGGTATTTTTATTCTGCTCTTCATGAATCGAAGATGAATTGTTTAAGAATGAATGAAAATTCAATAATATATGGAAGGGTGCACACTGGGACTCTAGTATCTAGACTTTAGTCTCAGTGTACGCCCTTCTATATAGCTTCAGAGCCATTAGCCACCCAACTAAACAATCGGGCGATTTTAAATCTGTAGTGTGCGGATACTCTTAGAACAATTTTTGATCTAAGCTACTTGCCGTATTATGTCTATCTTATCGATTCCGAATCACTCTGTATATTTAGAAATGCTTTACCTGTTTTAAATATTTCTTAAAATCAAGTTAAGCAATCCATTCACAATAGACAGAAAGCATGGAAGGCTAAAGTGAGGAATACATTTTATTAATCCAATTCGTAAATATAAAAATTTGCAAATTGTTTCACAATTCGGTCTGCTCGTAAAGTATTAGCAATTCCGATTTAAGACGAAATTAACTGCATCAAGACTTGACAAAAAATTCCGAAGAAACGAAAGCCACTCTTCAAATTTCGAAAATTAGAGGGAGGAAATGAGGTGAGGCAGTTCAGCATAAAATTATGCATTAGATTGCAACGGTCACACAATGCTAAAAGATACCACTTCTAGTCGAGAAGCATACCCAGGTGGCGAGATGTGAAGCACAATAATTGTGAAAGGTGCATATGTTCAGCATACGAGTATTCAGGTATGCAAGGTACAATTTTCAATATATGTCCACAGAGTGTGGTCAAGAGCTAAACAGTTCCAGATATGGATCACAGGTAACTACCACAGGTTAGACGTTAAACTTATAAAACTCCGCTAGTACCGCCCGACACAAATATTTCAGCTTTATATGGGATTGTGTCCGACATGCGGGATCGCGGTCTCATAGTCATTTTCTCTGCAGTGGGTTTCGATTTGATGGAAATAAATATTTTATAAATTTATGAAATTGTAGCAATGTACGATGGTGGATTCGACTGCACATTATGGACATGTGCACTGTGTTCTTTTTTTCGTTTTTAATTCATGTAATTCCATTGATATCGAGGCGTTCCCCACTATGCTGGCATAAACAAGTGTTAAACAATTTTCGAATGTGCTGAAAAATTGAATTATGGAATAAGGAAATGGTTTGAAATTTAATCTGAATTGAAAAATCGATATGAAAGTTGTACCATTAGTTCTTAAAGTGAGACGAAGTAATGTCTTGAATGGTGCGTTGTTAGTAACCTGATCCTTCTCGACTTAAAGCATTCTGTTCTGACTCAGTGTCAAGTGTTTTCAAGTGATGTGATCCCTTTGGGGATCGAACAAATGTTGGAATTTTTAAAAGAGATATTTTTAAGAACATTTTATTGTGAATATTTAAAGAATTGGCCAATTTTACAAACTTTTTGACTTGGATTCAATTTCTAAAAATGAGAATAATAAAATATTTTATCCAGCCCAGAGCTAAGAAACTATAAATTTCTCACTTTACTCGTAGGTAGAACACTGCAGCTAAAAATTACAATTTCATAAAATCTGATTCAATTAAGTTTTGCAAAACGCGCACACAATAGCTCTCTGAAGCAATTGATCAATTTCAATTTGATGCAACAAAAAAGATTCCCGAAGAAGGCAAACAAGAAAAATCTTCTTCGAAAAATTCAATATTTCCAAATCTGAGTTATGAATGATTTAAAGACTAGACCTGAGAAAAAACTATCACGATAGTGACTCCACTTAGGCGAACTTCTCGTATCTTCGGGCATGGAAAGTGATTTATTATCTTGTAATGTTTTTTCACTGTTATTTTTCATCTTCTATACCGAAGAACAAGTATCATCGAGGGATATAGTACGAGTGCCCAGCGCGAGTACCTATGAGCGTGTATCTTACTACATATTTGAAACTTGAATCTGACATGACTTCTTAAATCACGACATACAGGAAAATACTGTTTTCCAGGGCACTTAAGTATGGATCGTTCTTCGGATGAATTTTAAGATTTAGCTACCTATGAAGCAAATGTCTGGTAGCTACATGAAGAAGACATGGAAAAAATTGCACAGAGGTATCATACAAATTACCATTTTCCGAGCAAATTTATGAACATTAAATTCTTATATTCGGTATAGTACGGCGGATAAATGGCGTGATATAATAGCGATCAGGTAGCTTAATTTAGTGTAACATGTGATATAATGGCAACCAATTTTTAATGGATGCAATTTACAAGGACGACTTGCTTAATCGATTGCGTGCTGGGTCTTAGTTTTAGATGCGCTCTTTCGGCTTTGAAATTAATTGAAATTAATTTAATGTTCTGTTGTATTTTTAGTAATTGATTTTTCGTTTATCTGGAGAGAAAAAGCAGATTTTGATTGAATTGTAATAGTAAAATTAAATTAAGTAGCAAGGATGTACTCTGTTGAGTCAGAAACGCGAATCATCTCCCTCATGGACTTCATTGAAAGTAAATAAATACATCGGCCTTTTCTGAGGCGAAAGCTTTTCACCTCGTTATACTCGCAATCGCTTAGTTTCGCACTGACACTAGCGTCTGTCGTCTTTTATAGTAGGGGATTGTGATAAATGCGCGATTCCTGCAACATACCTACTTTTTTTTTATATTACTATAACTAATAACGCACACAAGTTTTGAGAGACTCATTCAAAAGATAGGCGGTCCGAATTCGAAATGGGAAAAGCAGTTCCATTCAGTGTTGTTTTAGTAGTTCACTCCGAGTCATTCACTTTAAGAAATGAGTTCAGTGAAGCAGTTTCGGAACTCTTCATTCCTCCGTTTTAGTTCCTTCGTTCGTAAGCGAACTAGTTCGTTCTTTTACTTCATTCATAGTTCAACTTGAGGGAAGACGGTGATGAGCAAAAAAAAGTCAGTAGATCTAGAAGATGATGGTCGGTAAAGTTGTTAGTCACTTGCCCAATGGAACTGCAGTTCACCACAAGGAATAAGTTACTTTACTCACTCACACGCTTTAATGAAATATTTTTTTGGAACAGTTCACTCGAGAACGACCCATCTCTAGTCCGAGCTGTTGAAATTTCATTTAAAATTGCTCCAACCACATAATCATTCCTCTCGATATGACCACAGAATGCCACCTACAATACCAAATCAAGTCAATTAGTAAATCGTGTAGGTACCAATTCAATTTAGATCAATTACAACGAATTGGTGTCCACAATATCTACAAAACATTATTAAAATCGAACGAATTACCCGCAAGGAGTATTCCCAATATGGATATTGGACAACCTGCACCATTAATATTAGTCACACAGTCGATTTCTAACCGCAACACGCAACAAGTTTTTGAATATCCAACAATTTTGTCTCTTTTCGCAGTTTATGTAAATTTTAGTGCGATTTTATCCGGTCTTGCGGATATTTTATAGTGGTTACTCGTGGCAAAAAAAACCTTTTTAACATGTTAATCATAGACTTTCGTATATTTTGCATTCTACGTTCGAGAATAAATGGGCTAAAATATGGTGCGGTTAATGTGCTAACGAGAAAATTAAGAATTTTTATGAAAATTATTCAAATTTTTCAACGATTGCAAACTGAAATACCGTGCGTATCGATCGGTGCGCATAACAAGGTACTACACTCTATTGCTGCCAACTTTAAAACACTTGAAGACTGTAATTAATAAATTGCGCGCACCAACAAACTAAATTACCTTAGCTACTACCAGCCAACGATCGATTTGTTCTAGATAACGATTAAATTAAATACGCAATTAAATTTTTGTTAAAACAAATCTTTTTTTTACGATTTGTTTATAATATTATGCATTTAATTATAAAAATTAACCGATGGGTTGTTGTCCTCTGAGTAGAACCTGCACAACAGGTTCTTATTTTAATCAATTTCAATAGTAGTGAATTCATTAAAAAATAAACATATATAAAAAAATATACTGCACTAGATTTAAAATGTTTTATCACTTTTTTATTCGGTGAATTTATAACGGAAGCTATGAAATTAGTTCCAATGGCATGATGCTCTTTTGTTTGCAAAATTTCACTCAAGCTTCAACAAAAGATTGAGAAATGTCACAAAAAATTACTAAAAACTTGAAAAATTACAATTTTTTGATGATAATTCGAATAAGGTCTTTTAAATAGGTTTTCGTGTTTTTTTGTACGAATAAAGTTATTGCTTCATTAAGTTGTGAAAATTTGTTATTAATTTTTTTCCTGATTTTCTTTTTCCACGCTTACAAATTGTATACTTTTGACGTGGGCGTTGGGCGCTACTGGGATTGTAAGCGGGTGAAGGGCGTAAGGGTTGTATGTAATAAAGCTAGTTCGGTAGAAAATATTTGGATCGCCGGCTTCTAGAGAGTAGAGCTTCAATTTGAACGTATACATAAATAGATCGCTTCGAATGACTTTGACTTCTGAAGAATATTTCGGTTTTAAGAAGGAAGGATTTACGGGCGGGTAAGGACTTATCTCCACCGAGTGAATTTAGTGTAAATATAATATTATATATAAATTCCCAAATGTACAATGTGTATAGTAAAATTTTTAGATGTACCTACATGCATGGTGTTTTGTTTTAAAGTGAAAGTCATAGCTTAACTTTATAAAAAAAAAAATTAGTATGAGGTACTGGAAAGCTTTCACTTAAATGCTGATAACTATTAACATATTATACATATTGTATGAAAGTGGAGATGGCGCTATAGTTTGTTAACTTCATCTTGTCTTTAGTCGGCCATTTGCTTTTAGATTTTGGTGTTACTCCATGCTGCTATTTCATTCTGCGATTCATATATTGATTGGTATTGGAGAAGATAAATGAAAATCTACACGTTTAAGTTAAATTTTTTCTTAGTAAGAATAAATAAAAAAAACAATGATACTGCAAATGATACTGCAAATGATACTGCAAATGATACTGCAAATGATGAAATTGCTTTAAATTAGATCACTCAAGTTACATTCATTTATATTCAAATTAATTGGTCGATGACGGTACTTTCAAAAGATAATAGAGCAGTTATTGTTCAACCTTTTTTTTAAAGTAAACTAAACTTTATACTAGAGCTAAGTGGTATTGAGTGACCACATCCTGTATTATATACAGATCTGTAATTACAATATTCATAATTTTCGTAATGCTGGTTTTTATACTGAAACAGTTTCAAAACTAGTTTTTAGCCCACAATATAGAAAAAAGACAATGAAAACTTCCTCCATTACGGTTTTGTTTCAATTTATTTATTACTATTGTTGTTAACTAATCACAGCAATGTCCATAATTAGATACATGCCATAATCGTGATCAACTTAACACCCAACGGTTAAAAATCACAAATATGTATCTATACACAGAATGGTTTAAGAAAACGAGATCATTTCGGACTATAAACTTGACGTAATAATTTTTGTTTAAATTATCATAAAATCCATAATGCAAGCGCGCAGCGGCTCTAATGAGGAGCTTTGATGAAGGTCGTTCGAATGCAAATTAGATGGGCTAGTGCAAGGTTTCGAATCGAAATCCGCTATAAAATACACAATCGTGTGATAGAGTACGGTTTCCGATAAAGCAGCAAATTACCTGATGGCTAGCTGTTTATAGATACGAGGTGGCAATTACTTCTAGCCGCTTTGCAGCGCTCTTATCGACGCATCAGTCGGCTCTTCTAGATGAAAATGCAGCCACTACCGGCCAAATTCATTTTCTATGTATCGATTTTCCGGATTTATAAATATGTCCAAGTGCAAAAGAAGCTATCGAAAACGCATAGTTAAAATTCAACTGATATGCAAATTGTTCAACATTTCGTAAAGTTTGAGATACTCGGCACTGCCTTAAACTGATTAGGGGAGAGAGTTTACACATTACACCGGCAGATCGGAACGCTCGGGGCCTATAAATGCGTAGATTTTATTCAAGTATCTACAATAAAATGACACTTGGTGTTAGTTACCTGGTCGCAAGGTAATTTGTTTTACTAACGACTGCCTTTAATTTGCTTCTTAAGACTAATGACGATACCACCCTATCAGGTATTGCTATACCGTAAAGATTACGTTAATGGGACAGTTGACTGTAGCTTTAATAATGAATTGCGTAGCGGAAATAACTAATTCGAGAAATCTCGTTAGAGAGTTTACACTGTCCGCACTAAATTTAAGATTATGGTCAGACGCGAATTGGAATTTTTTACGGAAAACGCGACATTGTTAAGCGCATTTCGATGACACTGGAAATAGTTCAATCTTAACTCATTTTTAATGAAATAAGGTTTGTAAAAAGATGAGTTTTTCATATATCTACAGTACAAATTATTAAAAAATAATTAAAAAACAAATAGGTATATAACAAAATCACAAAATAGATCTAGAAACTTTCTTTGATTTCTTCATCATCAATTAGTTTCTAGATATTGTGAAAACTTATTTTTAGCAGCGCTTTTGTAGGTCACTTATTGCACACAAAGCTATTAGCATTAGCATTATATTAGCAATCTTTCTTCCTATTTTAATATGAAGAATAAAATACATATACCTACATATGTATTTACATAGTGTAAAGTTAACATACAGTTTCTTTTTCGAAGTGTGCGAATACTTTTGTCAGTCTCATTATCGTCCAGTTTGATAAAGGACTCACTCGCTTAATTTCTTATGATGTGGTGAAAATATTGTTTTATTTTTATAAACGTCAATCAAAATAAAATTAAAACAATATATGGATATTAAAAGTGTAATGTAAAGACATTCACCACACCATAAGAAATTAAATCGCCGCTAGGGTTCGATGTTATAATTTTTTACCAATTATTAGTCTCCAGTTTTAATTGCGAGATGATTACATCAACCTAACCATAAAATACGGCACAAACAGCTTTATTTAAAGGGCTAGTAATTTTTCTGCATTCACCAGTGGTAGCTTTCTGTAAAAAAGAGATACAACTAAGCAATCTTTTCGAAATTGTAATGTAGCCTAACAATTCATTTTTTTTAAATGGTTTGATTATACATAAAACTCCTCTTAGGTAAATATCAAATTATGTATGTACGTACAGTACACACAACTATTGTCTGCTATCTGTTTACATCATATCCCAAAGTGGACACCGACAGTAAACATTTTGACGCAACAAATGGCACCCAAACAAGTTGTCAAAAATTGTAACGCCACTCATTCTCTGTCCAGTGTCCATTAAACATAATGTTCAACCTCATTTTTGGGACCTCTACAAAAAGTCACAATAGAAAAAGTATCTAGATATTGCCACAAAAGAGATACGAACGTGACAGGTAGGCATTGTACCGTACTGATCAATTGCTTGGACAGAAAGTCCAACCGCCCGCACACAAACGATCGCATTGAACTTATTGCACATTGCTGACACAAAAATTGCTAATAATTTGATCAAATCAGAGATCAATTAAAATGCCTTATGTCAGCCAATTACATCGATGGGATCAGTTTAAGGTTTGGTTATTAAGCGGGTAACTTGCAAAATGCATTATTTGACGGTGCAACAACATACATACATAGCTATGCTGTGACTACACTGGATTAGTTGATAGACTATGCAAAATTTTAATTGCTTTTTTTATTCAAAATCCTGGGCGTTAATCGCTACTGTGACAGAATACTTGGGTAATATATGACGCAATCACACCTAGAAACATGACATTTTCATGTTTTGGCTTGAGAAAAGATATTAATTTATGGCCAACTTATAAGTGACAACTGATATGATACTTGACTGCGGAAGATGAAATCTGATACATATATGCACATGTATCCGGACAGTAGGAAATCAGCGTTGAATAGCCAATGTTTGGAAGAAGCACAAAATGATGCTACCTCTGAACTATTTTCAGAAATGAGATGATGTAGCTAAACATACGAGTATCATAATATACCAAACGCGCTTGGGACTTTTCTCTCTTTCGTCTTTCAACAGTGCGAATACTTATATGTGATACCAGATACCAGAGAATTTTAGACTTTCATTAACCAATGTAGTCGTTGCATCTTGGAGAAATCTCATTAAACCTAAGAAATATATCGGAATTCGTAAAAGAGGGCACAACTACTTGAACGTCCTTGGAGGTTGGAAATCGTAAAATTTAGAAAAATGTTTCTAGGCGCTTAAATAAAAAATCGCAGAAGTAAAATTAATTTGCTAATTCAACATGCCTATAAGATCTAACAAAAATTGTGTATGGCATGTTCGGTAAGCGTGAAGAACATGCGAGAAGAGGAAAAGTGTGGAGAGTTTTCTTCAGTATTTTATATGGAACGTTATGATTTTCTTTAGAGACTTGTCAGTAATAAAATAGTTGCTCGGATTAGCAGGGCACATGTAACAATATGTTGATTGTACAATTTTCTAGGGAGGCGCTGGGGCGTGGAGTGGAGGGCTAAAACTTTTTGTAGCGAATTTAGTCTCATATCTTAAGAACAATTTGAAATAGGATTTTTGAATTTATGTAACAGATAGGCCCGATGTAGTGGTCCAAGGGAATAAAATTGAGGAGCTTTGAGTGGGAGAGGGTAACAAGTAAAATATTTTGATTTTTATAACTCAAGAACGCTGAAACTTGATATTTTTATAGGGCGTTCTAAACGGTGTCATTCGCCAAGAACTTGGTAGAATTTTGGTACCAAACTTGGAAGTACCTATGTAGTTCCCAAGGCTTCGTTAGAAATTCGTTAAGAATTTGTTAAGATTGACTCGCTGGTCTTAATAGCTGGCATCATATCTTTATATGTGCAATCAAGTTGCGCTTGAACTCCTACATTGACCATGCCGAAATCCAGTGATCAATAATTACAAAGAAAAAGTTAATCGATTAAAGAATAAAAAAAAAATGTTTATTTAGTTCTTTTCTCTCTCTCCTATCGCAGCACCAAGTGGAGTTCAAGTCGGAATGAGTTAAACGATGAAGGACACAATCTTGGAAGAAAAAGTAAGTCTTTGGATCGGGCCAATAACAAGTAAGTACCTACATGTGCACAAGCAGACACCATAACCAGATTGTGCGAGTAATTGAACGCTACAAAGTCACCAGTAATTCAGAAAAAGCGAACTAAACTGGGTTAATAGTGCCGACAACACCTCTCAGGTATACGCAACAGAAAAAAAGGCACGTATATATCTTTTAATATGGTCGAGGTAAATAGTAAATGCAACCGATCTACATGACATGCGCGTACGCGATCGCAATTATTCACATCATAAATGGGAGAAATCATATTGCTGCGCACTATATCAAAGTAATAGTAATTACGATCATAATCGCAACATTATGACCCTCGCAATGTGGACTTGGCATAAAGATGCGCATTTCGACTTTCTATAGTCGCCGGACATGATCGCATCTCGCACATATGCAAATATGAAAGTGGAGGAAATTGTCTTAAGTTGACACATGACCAACGTCGTGACTATAATTTTAGCAGGTTGTTACTATACTCGTAGGTCTCATTGAAGAGGTTATCGATCGCGTAGCATCTAAATATCAGTTGCAAACGCATCGCGAAAATCTTCAGGATACTTACTGTTGAAGATTGTTGGGAAAATGTTAAGTCGTATCGCCAACAGGTAAACACGACTTCCAGCAATTTACTTAATTTTTTTTTTTTTGCAATCGCAGCCTATCAAGGTAATAAGCCCCTTTAATTTTGACTGTCATCGCATTACTGTTTTTGGTGCGCGGATCAAACGAGCCTGCGGCCAACGCAAAGTATCTATTAGATAGGAGCTACAGTGGCATTTAAGATGAGTGAAAGGTTCCTAATGATCAGCGCTTAAAACGACACCTATGAAAGGCATGTAATTATATAGCGTTCGAATTTCACTCCTGATGAAGTAATTAGGCTCGGAGCACCTCGAGATGTTAACGCGGGGTCACGGTTCAATTACCCACACATGAGTCGCTCCAATTCGCACTTTTCTACAGTCAATTTTCGTTACTCCATACTATCGATGAATTGATTTAAATGTTACGACTTTTACGACTTTAACACCAATGAGCCATAATTTACAATCGGACATGTTGTGCATTTTGTGAAAGGCTTCTCTCGACATACAGCGCCATTTATTTTGTATTTAAACTTAAGATACGGGTATCTAGCCGAACTATAGCATGTTAACGCCTAGTCGCCGCCTCATTGAAATTAATCAACAACGGGCCACATTAGTTATCGATTTTGTCAGCAAATTTACGCGATCTAAATGGCTTTAATGGCTAATGATTTTGAAATTTTTCTAAAACAATAATTTATGACATCAGATGGTGAGTGATCTTAAGTAACACTAGTGCTAGTGGTCTTGCCTCATATGCGTAGCGACATATGGTGGCGAATCAGACTGATCTAGAATTATTCTGAATTGTAAATTGCATGTCAAACTTGTGCGTTATTAAAGTTGTTCTACGGCAATTTTGTTCGATTCTGTCAGCCAAAAGATTCAAATGCAGGCCTTGATATATGGGTTAAGCACAATCATCGTAATGATCGGATTAAACGAAATGTCCAATCGGCGATTAGTTGCTGTTGAATTTATTTATTGTTTTTTTTTTGGCTTTTTGTTAACTTTAATCTAGATGCTAAAACTAGTGTAATAAGTTTGAAGTCAGTGTAAGAAGGTTGATTAAAAAATTTCAATCCCATTATTTTCGGTTCAATGATGACTAGAAACGGAGTGCTTGTGAAGTTTAGTTAGGAATGAGAAATTTAAACGAAACTGTATGTCAGTTTGTCAAATTGGACCGCCAAATACAGTCAAATAATGAAGTCGTCAAATTTTCTCCCGACACAACTTTTTGATCGGCAGTTCCATAATTCCAAAAAATGAATTTTTTTCGTTATCACTATCAAACTAATCGTTTTGGAGCATCTATTCATAATAAAAACAAAGTTTGATTAAGAATTCCATGGATACACTGCTGGTATTGATAACATAATATCGTCAATAATAGTGTATTACCCAATACTAAGCATATACGAGATTTTTTTTCCCAAACTGATTTTATTGACCAAGAATTTTTATATAAAGGAGAATTTTTGTGCCATGTATTTATCCGAAAAAGGCCTTAAAAACGGATGGGATGTTATAAACTATAAAATAAATACGGACAATAGGACAAATACAACACAGAACATAGAAAGTATATACGAGATAAACGATCTGGTATATATCTAGTATTGAACCCGTTTCATGGTATACAAATTCGATAATTTTACCTAGTATACTATGCATTTTACTGCTAGTAGTGCCATTCTCCAATTATGTGGCGAGTATCACAACTAAATGGCGTTGCTTTTTTATATCAGATACTGCCAAATCATGCAGTGTATCATATTCAGCTAGTTTCAATACTACGATTTTAATACCATGGTTTGTATCTGTATTTAGCTGTGTATTTCGTCAAAATTATTAATTATATATTATGTAATAACATTTTCGAGAAGCATGGATATTAGATTATTAAAATTAAAAAAATTGTGGTGAACAGATTAACAGTTCGGATGAGAGTCGGCATAGGGTTGGTGCATAGTTATGTCGACGGTGGGATTATCATAAAATAACTCCTGAAATAGTCCACCTAACGTCGGCACGACGTCCGGGCGACTGATCCATGTTCCTTGGGACAGAGTAGCTTCTTCAGATCCTATGTGGCATGGGACAGAAAGAAAGCCCCTCCAAGAGTCTACTCAAGAATTCAAGATTATTACGATAGCCTTTAGATATCTCCAAGATTTTTTTTTTTTGATCTTTCGATGGATTTGTTTCATTAACATGTTCCTAACTATTGACTCAAAATTTATTTGGTCTGATTTACAAGCTTTGAAACATCATTATACTAGTAAGGAACTTAGTTGTAATCTCATACACGTCTGGTTTTTCGGTTCATCCTAAAGCGTAATGAATGCATGCCATTAATAAACAAATTGTCTTGTACAATCAATCTGTATTTGCCTCTAAATTCGGCATTCAATGTTTAAACAATTTTACTCACCCCCATAGAGTCTTTCTCTCTGTCTTATACCATACCGAACTGCAGGTATCCATTGAAATAACAGTAAAATGTTGGTTATTAACCCAGACTAATTCAAATATAAAAACCGTTAAACTTAAAATTGTTCGCTTCATTTTTCATGCGGTTTTTACTGCACTAAATTATCTAAGTTTTTTTTTTACAAAATACATTTACGCAAACATACAGACGGTATATTTTCCAGAAGAAAAACATTCCGGATATCTTCATAATAAATCTGAGCTAAGAAATTAAATTTGTATCCGAAAAGATGGATATTTCGGTTATATTATGCAAGGCTACGATTTTAAAATAATTGCAATTGCTCGCTAAAAATTCGAAAATATCAAATTTTCGGACAATAACTTGAACGCAAGAGCTTCTTTACGATGTCATTACAAGCTGCAATCGATGTCAAGGCTTTTTACAAAATGCTTGTAAAAGTAACATAAAATTTCTTGTATCTTTTCTGCTGTTTCATTTAATTAGTCGTTGTACCCGTCAATTCATTTAACTTGCAGCGTTAAAATTAAAATAAGAAAAAAAATCAACTTTCACTTGTGCCAAACTTCTTCGATTGCATTAACATTGTCCTTAAGTGAACATTGTTTTAAGTCTCGAACCCTTGCACTTCCGACAAGTATCGGTAATCTTCATCAGTGTAACAATCGTATGAAGCCAGCCTACCACAAAATTTTCGATTATTGCCCAATCAAACAACTGAAAATAATGCAAGAATCTCTGTTTATCATTTGTATGATTTGACCACCCACGACGATGATTAGTCGGATAAATACAGCAACGAGGAAGTCTTGGGCAAAACGAAAAAATACTTATCATTTACACCTACTGGGACGTCTTATGTGCAGCGATATTTCAAAATCGGGGGGACTGATGGTTGCACCTGAAGTATTGCATCTCGCCGCTCGCAAAAGACATTCTCTAAGATACACAACTGCTTTTCCTTCTTTGTCACTATCACTGCAATCTCAATCTCAACACGATCAATCATTCTTGAAACTTTTCAGATTTAGAGTGGTCCGATCGCGGACGTTTATATATCTCCTTGGCTCGATTGCAACTCAGTTTTCTTAACATTTGTAACTTTGCCACACAACGTATCAGCGATCAAAAACATACTTGCGTACTTGCGATAAATTCGTTTGGTTTTCTATCAGAATGACATTTGCAGCATGTCATGATCAGTTTTCATAGCTTAAAATGTAGTTCGGCTTGAAGATTATCTCCAAGTGTATCTAAAGATACGATATGTGAGTAGGTCTTCCACATATTAAAATTTTTCTGCTCGCATATCCGTCATATTTTTGAGTAATTTACAAACTTTGTTGAGCAGCATAACTACATTGTCAATAAATGGGCGCATTATTCGAAATCATTAAGGTGCTCATACACGAGCAATTTTTCAAGCAATTAATTGCCCGTCGACTATTGCCAAAACTAGTGGAACGATTAATGGAGTAATACAGGGCAATACCATGCTAGTTGCGGCAATGTGGCAATATTTTCACAGTTTCTGGTATTGTTCGCCCTATAGTTGTTGTATTTTCACAGACTTGGAAAATTCCGAGCAATTGTCTTCGTTCGGTGATTCATTTGTCAAGTTTGGTTTTCAATTTTCTATTTATTTGTCACGTTTCTTGTTGGCTTGACATTTAAATATTTCCATGTTTTATTTTAAGTTTTAGATTTGTTTATCAAATTTGCTTTGGTGTTGTTCATAAACCGAATTTCTCGTGTAAGCCCTTATTGCGGAATTGCTAGATTTTGGTCAATATTGCTCATCACAATTAAGCAACGAGTTGGTGAAAAACTTATACACATCGCCAGTTGCTATTGGTGCGGTGTGGTACTTCATATTTCCGTGACATCAAAATTGACGAATATTGCTGCAAATTGGGCAATTTTAATCGCTTTTGTAAGAACACCTTTATACAATCTTGCCAATAATACTATATATGATGTACTGATGTTGCAAATGCGCTGGATCTAACGTTTAATTTCTTAAACCTCCCCATAAAACTATAGCAAGTGAATCATAAATGATTCATCCACATACGTTCACATTTGGATTCACTTACGATTCTTAAGTGAATCATTGCGCATGCTGCTTTACCGTTACGTGTTATTTGATCAGTAAGTGGATCAGTGGTGGCTCGTAGGTAGCAAAGAAAAAGACTTCTATTGAATTTTGGAGCAAAACCGATTTTTTTGCTTAAAAAAAATCACATTGTTAATATTAATCAGTCTTAAAAATAAATGAGAAAAACGAAATATACGGGTTTAATACAAACGCTTTGAGTTTCATAGAAATGACATTGGAGTAATGTTGATCTAAAACACCCAACAACTCGACCTGTTGTTTTCGGCAATCAGTTTAATCCATCAACCACTTTGCATAATACAAAAGCGGTACATATACATTACTTAATAAAAAAATATTACCGAAACACAATGGTGTGTATGCAATGATAATAGCGTGGATTTGTTTTTGAATTATGAGTCAATTGGGCGTATCGGCCATATGTCGTGAATTTCGTACCTTTATTTCCTAATCAGTCAGTGAAAAAGCAAAAATAGATGAATTTCATTATAATGGAAATGTCGAGCGATCTTATGCAATTTAAGTTTGATAGCATTTCGCACAGGTAGACGACTCGATAGTCTACTTGTAGGTGCGCTAGTTTATAAATCAAGAGGTCGAATTTCACTTAGGTCACTATTAGACGTGGTGTAAGCCGTCTATAGAACCTAAGTAATTCTTACTGCCCATAGTCGTCCTTCACTTCTCACTTCTTTCACCAATTCAGGTTGCCACTTTTCTAGCATTTAACCCAAAAAAACTACAACAACATAAATTAATGTTAAACGGCTTTCGCAAAAGGTGTCGATTAATTAATAATATATTTAAAAATTTCCAAATTTAAACTCAGCCTCTGGCCGGTGTAAGAAATAGCTGATATGGCGGGGTCAAGCAAATGTAAATAATATTTGCATTTTTCTATTTAAGGTATGTAAGAAAAAAATGAGATCAAACTGTTTCCAAGGTAACATTCACGCTACACAAAATAACAGTTGTTGGTGTACAATTTACTGAAAACCGTAGGTTTTATTTTCTTACTTGATATCAGATTTGGTCACACCATAAATTTGTGCAACTTCCATCAAGTCATTCACTTGATATGTTTTGCTTACCTGTAAGAAAAACGAAAACAAATTATTAGAAATAATTTTAATGTACAAGTAAAGTATCTAATGTAGTTGTAGTAAAGGCCTGAGAATATGTGCTAATCCGATAATGTAGAAAGATTTCGTTCAATTCGTCATTTTACCGTGCTTTGAATTTGGCTGTATGACTTACACCAATAACTTTACGAGTTCCGAAAATCGAAATTGAATTAGTATTGCAGTTCTAGGATTTTAACATGGGAAGTTCAATAAAAGTCAGTTTATGGATCTTGATTTTTTGATGTGATCCATCTAAGCATTATTGTATTGATTTTCACTCTTTTAACAATTATATTTTTATGATGCTCTCCGCATATACGAGTAAGTTGCAACTATTTAGTGTAAGCCATCCCTGAAATATTAAGCTATCAAATATCGCTTTAAAAAATAAAAACAACATGACACAAAGGATAGTCCTGCATATTGTAAGGTACAGTTCAGATAATTTAGAAATGCCAGTATTCAAAAAAGTAGCCATTTATGAAAAAAGTACACCAAAATTACACTAAAATCGAGTATTGATTTCATCAAATGTGTGACTTCTTGAGTATTAGATCGGCACTCTAGCGGAATTCGAACTGAACTGTGTTTCCTTTGCAATAATAGTGATTCATACAGAGCTCCAGTGGAAAGTTGAGAACTGCGAATTCCGTTTTATCACGAAATTTAACATAAAGTGTCAGTACTCTACCTATACTGAATTTATACTGCTTAGACGATATTTTGAAACCTATACAGTGCTGATGTAGTTATTAAAAATATTGAAAATAGAGAGAAATGCAAATATATTTTAAATCAAGAACTATTTGGTATATTGAATTCTTTTGAAGAGATTGGTCTTAGCAATATTTCTATCATAAAGTTGTTATCTTCAACATGAATGTTACAATTCCTAAGACCCATTCAGAGCTGCCTTTCAGTGAGTATTGACGTCTAAAGTGTTTACTATCACTCCGCACAGTTCTACTTCGATACTAAATCACAGAGCTGTTTCAGAACTAACAGTAAGAACTGGTGCCATTCCGATACAGTTACAGATACGATTGATACAAAATAATTTTTCACAGAAAAGGATAGCAAATAGGTTCGGAAATTAAAATATATTTATTCGTTAAACTCCGGATTCCGATTATCGGTATTCATTTTAGCGTCTTTCAGAACTTAATTCATATTCATATTCGTATATTGTTATGTTATGGTTCTTCTAAATAATAATGTTGCAATTTTGAAAAAAAAAAATTATGTGATAGGTTAAATTCGAATCTAAGTCTGATAGAGTAATTTTGAACGAATTTCATATAAATGTTCTCCACATGGAACACACCCCCAACTGAAAGCATCCATGCATTGGATCTGAAAACGAGGATTTCAATCAAAAAAAATTATCAGTTGAATTTTATCGCCTACATACGATCAGATAACTTACCGCCAACAACAAGATACAATTATTTTTCCCAGCTCAGCTATATTTTTGCTTTAGATACCCAAGACGTTTCGTTCGGGTTCGGACTATAGGAAAGCTGAAGGCAAAAAAAACTAGCAGTCTTGCGAAAACTGTGCCATACCTATAGAACAGATTATTATAATTTTTGCTTAACCGAATTTGTAATCGGAGAACCTCTAATGAAATTAATTCTCAGTGGGTGATCACGTTTGGGACTAAACGTGAATTGCAAAATCGCACCGAACCAGCAAACACAGTCAACTTTCTCGTCATCAAAGGTTAAGCATGTTTGGGTCTTAGTTTTTGCCTTTTCATGTGCGCCACATTGTCTTCGACATTCGTTGACTATGAGATTTAAAAAAAAATATTTAATTATATTCCTAATTAGGAATTCGTAATTATGAAAATGAAACGAAAATATCATTTAGCAAACATCACGATCAGTGCAGTGATCACTGATCATCATAGCTTCGTTACAACCGTCAATGGCGCGACAGTCCAAATCGGGCCTTGGCCCCCAGCATAGCGTCATTATGAATATTATAAGTTGTGGTTGTGCTGCATAGTGCTGTGCAAAATCGCGCAGGTGAAGCGCATATTGTCTTTTGCCTACCTCTGTTTGCATCGTTCAAGTATGTTTGAATGGTGTCAAGCCGTCATCATATTTAGCTGACGAGTCCAATCACTTAATTGATTGGTGGATTATAATTATTTTGGTAAACGTCTTAATTACCCTACAAGTTGTTGTTCATAATATTTTCATTAATCGAACGAATAATAAGGGAAAGTTACTTGACTCTCGAATAGTTTGGTTGTGGGCTATACAATTACGCTCCCTTCTATTTATTCAACAAAGCAGAAAATATGCTGTTTATCTGCATTTGATTATAATTAGAGAACTTTTCGTCTTTTTGTCATAATCCGATTGTGTGTTGACTATTTCAAAAGAAGGTCGGTTTCAAATGGGTGGGTATAGGTCCGTCTTCTGTACATAATTACACATTGATTTCACTTTCGGTTTTAATGAATAGCTAGAGACGGAATTTTCAGATCATTGTACAATGTATGCTCGATAATGTGAGCCCATTAAAAATCGACCAAACTTACATTTTCGAAAAGTTCATTCTTATATTTTCTTTACTCATAATTGGGTCTAAGGGGGTTGCATACATTTTCACGAATTCAGCCACATCTCCTAGGTTTGCTTACATATCAAATAAGTGTTAACCTTCATGGGCTTTCTACATAATCGCTCAACAACCTTTTCAGGACCTTTCGGGATTTAATCCCCAATAAAGAGTTGTTAACGTTTTCACGAATTCTGTCATATCTCTTAGGTCTGGTTGATTGGTTTACATGGTGGACCGTGAGTTGAAATAGGGCCTAATTAGTACAGAACCCGCCTGGTCACTGAGGGCAAATGAAGTAGATACCGAGTTTTACAGAGACTTGGAGCGGGACGGATTGTTTAAAAAGATAATCAGGTATTCAATCTTTTTTTTCGAGATCTTATCAAGATTAGCTTATAACGAGTTTTCTATCTATTCCGTTAGCGTCCAATTGATGTAAGCAGAGCAAGAATCTATGCTGGAGAATGTTAGGCGAATGGTTGTTTCTGCCACTTAAAGACGGCAATATTCACAACAGGAGCAAAACTAAAGTAAAAAGATTGGCGTTCTTCTGATCCCCACTTCTAAGCTAATCACTTATTTTCCAATCACGTATTTCTACTTCAACAAAAAATATAAATAATATAAGAAAAAATAATAATTCGCTTCGTCAAATTCACGTAATTTTAATTTGGTTGCACAGCTCGATTACTGGTTCCATAATCGCGATCAACGATCGCGTATCCATTGAAGTTGCTTAAGCATAATCAACCACAAACAATTTAATATCTACACCATGTTAAAAGAAACGCGAAAAAAGAACGTCTGTGATGGATGCATAATCAAAAACATCATCACAATGTCATCAACGATCAAATTTATGTTTTCTTGGATGAACATTACCCGATTTATTGATGCTGATAGGTTGTTCTTGGTTACCGCTTGCTGCTATTATTCATCAGCTCAACGAAAAGTATTATTGGAAATTATTAACCGATAAAATTTACGGACTCACATTGATGAAGATGAAAGTTCTGTGATGAGATGACGTCTTTGATGCAAAATTTTATTTCATTATATCATTGATTAGTCAAACATAAGGATAACGACTTTATTTCTGAGCTACATGTGACAACCAGCGTAATAAATGGTTGAAAATGTTCATTTGTTCTAACAAAGTTTTGTGATTTTTTGTAAGATATTCTGGCCAGCTCTTTGTTTTTTAACAGTCCAACAATTAGATTCCGCTGTAAATAATGTAAAGGACTTTTCAAATCTTGAAGAAGCCAGACCAAAACATATCCGAACTGGCTTTGGGAATTCACATGGAAAGACGTTCAGTTGGTCAGTCACGAAAAAGTAGTCCTTCAGTAGGCTAGTGTGGCCATGTTCGTCTGTCATACCAGAGGGTTCGAACTATATCCATTTGCCAAGACACCATTTTCATCCCCACATAAGAGGGTTGGATGGCTTGGCTAACAACCCATCCTCGATTAAAACCAGCTAGCTATGTCGAGAGTCTTAGAAGAAAGTCTTAGATCGGACGAAGGGACAACCGAAATGTTCCAAATTCGATCACGTAAAAGAAAGGAGCAATCGAGGAGAAGCTTTAAGGAGGTAACAGGTCCTGGTGGCCGGAGACTATGCCTCCGTCGAAGGTCCTCCAGGAGCTGATGAAGATTTTGCAGAAAAAGACGAAAATCGTAAAATCTCCACTCATTAAAAACTCAATTAACAACGTTTTGAGCAAATATCTGAACATTATCCAATAACAAGTGAAAAGTTATTTAATTCATTTAAACCGCGATAAACATCTGAGTAAGATGATAATCTTTGAATTCACATCACATCATAACTGCTAATATTATGTGAAATTTGTGTAACTAATGAAGATCGATCGAAATCAAATCGAGTTACGCACCATCGGCATCATGAGTGGCATGCAGTCAGCAATGTTTTGTAACATAGACACATCGTTGGCTTTGCATTTATCTTCAATTTGTAGTACGGACTACGGGACGGTCTTATTTAATTCCATTTTATAGCATTTACATATAGTCGTACCGCTATATTTAGGTAAATGCTGAAAGCTGTTAATTTAATATTAAAAGACTTTAAACGAAGTTACAGTTTTAGTAGCGAAAGTAATTAAATTTCTCACTAATGTATGAAACGTGCGACTCGAGTACGTAGAAGAAGTGCATTTCTAGGTATCAATTTCATGCCAAATTTAGTAGTTCAGTTAACAAGTGACATACTGTGTATCCAGTTTGGTTTCTTGCAGCTTGCACATGTCTCATGTTGTCATAATAAGAAGTTTTAGCTCGGCTGTCATAGCAAACGATACTTCAGTCTGTCACACTGTCGTTTGCCGACAAACTTTTCTTTTGCTTTTCTTTGCCGTTTCGAAATCAAGATGAAGAATGAAATTTAACAAATTCCCTACATTTCTGTATTTAAAATTTCACCATTTTGTGAACTTGGGGATGAATTTCTTATAGTGCGAGGGTATGGAGGGGGAGAAGTTTAGTAAAAAAAATGATGGCTGGGAATGTCTACCCATAAACTAATCTTACCCAAATAACACGGTACAGTGGCCCTGACGTCGTACAGATATTGGAATTTGAATCAGGTAATTCAATTGAGGGTAGTCCTTAAAGAAAGCAAGAAATGCAATTGCCACTCCCAAAAATGTTCAATTTACTGTTAAATGTGGCTAAACTATTTTGCAATTACGGCTCACTTCCAATTTGAACTAAGCTTGCTGATTCAAATCCGGCTCGACAGATCATAAAATGTTCAGTTTTTTGAAGTAAATACCATTATTAATTTTTTGACGTTACTTTAATTATCGCAAGGCATTTTGACACTAAAATTAAGTTATTTGATATCAGAACCTAATGTCTATTATCAAAAAATATTGAAAAATTATGCAAAAATGGTAGAAGCGAACTGAATAAAAAGTGAAGCAACGGAGCGACTTATTTTCACCATATTGCAACAAAATTAATCTAATAATAAGGCTCGGACCGCCTACGCAGTTTGTAAAAGAAAAGTGCTCGTGAAACCGGTCCTGATTTGATTAAAAAATAAATAAAATGGATTTAGCATAAATTTGTGCTGAGTTCTACTAAAACTGGATGGTACCTTTCTATCGGGAAAAAATTTACATACCCGTCAAATGCAAAATCAAGGTACCTACAAATTTAAAACCCATGTCCGTAAAATTAATGTTTTTTCTGCGCCTTTAATTTTTAGTGCTCCACTATCTAAAATATTATGTATCTTAGTAACTTGTTTGCACCAGAAGCATCATAACCAAATGATTAACAACTATTTTCTTTATCGATACCATTTTATATGTAAATGTTGACATTGGATGCTTTATAATCGTCCAATAAAGTTACAGGTGGATAACAAGAAACGGAAATGGCTAGTTAATATTAATTTGGGTTTTTTGAATTTGAGAAGACAAGAGTTTTCTCAGAGTGTTAAGAAAAAGGATTGTGGGCGTATTGTAACTTAGCATAAGTTCGCAACTATTTATAAAGACATAAAACTAATTTAGAAAAGTTATTGCATTTGTTATGTTGCTACTGTTTGCTTTCTTAAAACGGTCTTTTGTTTTTTAGTGGAGATTGAGATTGAGATTGTTCCTTAGTGGAGATTGAGCCAAAGGATAACTAACATAATCAATTTGTGTTTTTTCTTACGTGAAATTGTTTTTTTTATCTTGAAACCAATCAAATCGATTTCTTTTTTATTCTGTTAAATCAACCTGGGAATACTTTTATGGGCAATAAAATCATAAAAAATACTTGTAAAATCCCCTTGATATCTGATAGGAGTCATTGTCGGTGCTGAGGAATCAAAGCTGTCTATTAAGATTAAATAGCTGATTCTCACAATAACGTCAACACTATTCCGTTCGTAAAGCTAGCAAAGGAAAATCAGAAATTGGGTTGGAAGGTGCATTGTACACCGAAAGAAATCTATGGGCTTGAAACAACCGAAGAAACATTGTCATTCAGGTTTTCCATTAAACAAAGCCGTTTATCTTGAAATACAATCTTAAAACTTAGCTAGTTAGCACACCGACGACTAACAACAAAATTCAGAATTTGCCAAGACACTGTCGCTATAGTTTCTCCAGCTTTCAAGCCCGATTGGGGATAGGATTTTGGCCAAGTCATTCTCCCGGCGAAATTAGTTTATATTATATCACGACCGTAGTTGTTATCGTTACTATTGTCTCGATTTCGTAACAATTACCTGTAGTTGGATTAATCGAATTCCGATTGCCCTAGTTCGGGGAGTAGATTTCGTGTGTCCACCTAGTAATTCCACGAACAGAATATACCACCTCGTTATTGCATCGAAATGTAACGAAGGTCAGTAGGAATTAAATTTGAATTTGGCGCGCAATTGCTTTGTCATCGTCGTCAATATTATTGAAGTCGATACACAGTGGGCAGAGTCTACTGTCTTTTTGCGATTACAAGGGTCCAGTACGGGGCTCTATGGCGGACTTGCGAAGGCTTTGAGACTATTCGATTCTCTATAGTCGCGTAATCTTAACAACTTAATCTCGCGATTTAATTATGAATTTCTTTGTTGTGAAGAAAATCTTTTGCGGCCAAGATCAAATCCATGAGTTTGAAATCTACCCACCACACTTTAAACTAACAAGCGCTCATGCTGGGCGCGCGTGGTTTATGTCCATGGTTAATTGCAACTTTTGCGGTAATTTAATGAATGAACATTAAGTTCTTGACGCGGTGCGTTGCATACGCGAAGATCAACTCCACATGGTCTTCAGTTTGCAAAATATCCACTTAAAAGCCCGACCGAAGGAAGATAGTTTTAGCAGGTTATTGCAATTTAAACTTATTGAAATCTACATGTCTCCTTATATGTAGTATGTGCCATTAACAAACCTTCTACGAAACAAAACCATTAGGGACCTTTCTATTGTCCTCATAGTCGAAAGGCGACATTTTGAAGATTTTTTTCGCATGCCCACACCCTAAGTTCCGGCAATTTATTGGATCGTTTTGCTGAATCGATGGGCGGTATACATACGTTTTACCGCCCGATTCAGTACGCAATTAGCGTAATAACATTATCCACGTCAACTTTATGCAAACGCGATACACTTGGCCGGCCAGAAATCACAACTTATAGACGAACATATAAAATATTTCGAAATCCATTTACAACTTACAGATGCTGAGATTATTCTTGACAGACTAGACTAATAAATTTATGGTGAGTGCTAGAAAATCACGAAATCGAAAATGAAATTATTATTGAATGTTGAACTGTTGTAAGATTGTAATTACTATTATATTGTGACGTAACGAGGTCACTATTATAGTGATATTAACACCGTGCTCGCGATACTTGAATCAGGAAGTTACTTAACTCGTTTCGAATGAGCAGCACATGGAAATAACTGCGAGGTGGACATTTATTCATTGTAAATTATATCAGGTTTCAAAAGTAATAGTGTACGTTAAATTTAATGTTCTAATCATAACATCGTTATTTTACCGACTTTTTGATCACCTCTTTTTCAAGTCTTGAAGTTATTTTATTTTTTTTGAATGTTATTTCTCGAACCTGAATAAATATTTAACTTGAAACACGTTAATAATTTCTCAAGTTTGGAAAAACCTTAACCTTAAGCCCCTAGGATTTCACAATAAACCATGAGAAATGATGGGCTCGCTGTCTTACAAATACAGTCGCTGTACTCCTAGTAAACAATTTTGTGAAGGAGTAAAACCACAGATCAAAATGCTCAAAGTTACACAATTTAAAATTAATTCACCTATGAACAAATGCTCCACTTACGTGAACTGTTAATGATTTACTTGTGATTTTTTCTGTTTGTTGTGCGGTGGAAATAAACAAACCAACAAATGTAATCAATCCTTTCGAAATGTAATCATTCACAGGCTGTTACTTCCAGATTGATTTTCGATGGAAAAATGTTGACTCAATTCGAGTTTCGACAATATCCAATGGAGTCGAACAGAAATTTTGGAACTCGTTTAGTACCATCTTATGTCAAGAAAAGTGTTTTTCTTTTTTAAAAAAAGTTCGGATTTAGAGCCATAATAAATTTAGAACGATTTTAAAAAAAATTGTAGACACAAGAGAGAAAATTGTGTGTTGACCCAGGATCGCAAGAGTTCAACATCTAGGAAATTTAGGAAGCTTCTCATACGAGTATATCCGACCTAAAACAATATTTTAGTCAGATCATGCCGTACCGTAAGGTTATGGTTAGCTGGTAGCGGAGCTAATGACTATTCTGAAAAATAGTTCTGTTCTCACTGACGCCAAGGAAAAACGCTTTTTTTTGAAAAATTTTTTCATTTCGAGATCTAATGAACACTCTTAAGTTTTTTTACCCCTAAGAGTATACGTTCGCTGCGTTATCTTTAAAATATGAATTTTTCGAAATTATCGTTTCCACGACATTTTAGAACAAAAACATTATTATTATTATTATATTTTAATAAAAGGCATATAAATATACACAGTTATACTTAAGCACTAGTTACAAAGACCATCAGCTCTGTTCAAATTTATATAAAGTAAATCTCCTATAATTTTGCCATGCAGCTTTTTTGTCATGCGTTTTTTTTATCAAATATACATATTATACTAAAAGGATTGACATACAACATTTTGACAAAAAAAACCAAGCTATGGCTTAAAAAGAAGCATTTGAGATCTTGAAAAATAATTTCTAAATTATGTAGTAATTTTGTAGATCGCTATAATTATGCAAAATCGGTGCTGTAAATAAACTTTAATCAATTAAAAATTTCACTGTCGCACTATCGCGCAGTGTATACAGCAGACTGTCGTACTATCACACTCTCATACAATCGTGCTGTGCTCTCGCGAAAGTACTATCGTTAAAAACTATTACCGTGAAAGCGGAGCCTTATGATGATAGTAATTATCATGACAACTATCGCAAAAACTATCACCGTGTAATCGGGGTTTAAGGCAGCATCATTTTTCAAATGTAGTATATTTATTTTAGAAGTTCTAAACATGTATTTATATTACATAGCATTATATTTGAACGGCGAGTAAATTGTTAAGATCATTAGAAAATTTTTTGAGAAACCCTTCAACTTCGCTAGAGACTTTCTGGAGGTAAAACCTCCAATACTTCTCTTCCTGGTCAGTTTTTATTTTTTATTTCGAATCAATAGGTAATGGCCATCACTCAAAATTTAAGTAGTCGTAAAAATTATTCAATGAGAGCTTTTTCTTATTTAAATTCTTACTATACGAGTAAACGTCTCAGTAACTCTAGTATGCTTATTTTCTCATTACAAAACTACTATGTAACATATCTTAAGTGCACACTATTACAAGAGTTTTGTTATAAGAGTAGCGAAGTATGCGCTTAAGAGTTTTTGCAATTTTTAAGACTTCTGGTCTGGAGAGCAGTTAGTAGGGCTTTTGTAAATATATTTAACATATTCAATGTAAAAATGAGAATGTATAATGAGAATGTATTTTTTTCACGATAGATAATTTTTGGTTTGTTTGTTGTAGATATGGCAGGAGTACAAAAGATCAACATAAAAACTTGGCTAATGTTATTGGGGATAGCGAGGGCTAATGTACACAAGAAAGTTCAATTTTCTATTTTTTTTTTTGTTATTTTTTTAATTTATTGCACTAAATTGAATTTCGAAACAAATTGACATACACCCTTAATTTCATAACCATTTTGACTACTTGTTTAAACCATCTTAAACCTCGAAACGAATAACAATACTAAAGTAGGTACCTGTGCTATTGAATTAAATTGGCAACTATTTAAATACCATCGGAGCTTGACTTTCACCACGATCATAACTTTTCTCCACTCTTATAGATTGTTTTCAAATGCTCATTATAGTCATAACTATCTAAATCTAATATTTTTGATGTTAAGGTATGACTGGCACCTTGCGGTGATACGAATTTACGATAGTAGGTACCAAAGTACCTCCATAGTGGTAGACAACTCTCTTATACATTGTCAAGGCTAAAAATCGAACATCTTAAGTTAAGTTGCATTAATGGAGCCGGTGCTGGCTATCAATCCGATGAGCGTTGAAAACAAACTTGTACTTAATAATACCTGCACATTTTGGGCTCAATTATGATCGTAGAGATCCTTAGTAGATACACCACAGTGTGGACATGACTTAAAGCAAAAAGATCTTTGCCTAAAGTCATTCGTCTTTTCAAACGAAACTGAAACTGGTCATTATGGTCATTATTATAATGTTTGAGTACCTATGGAGTTCGGCTCGAAATGGAGTTCTTATCTGATGCAGTTGGGAGACGAGAAAAATAAAGGTAAATCGGAGTATAGCTGTTAGCATGCGATATTACTTGGATTAAGAGGTGTAATGTACCACCTCGACTGTTCCTCAACATTGCCTACCTGCACGATAGCTTCGTACCCGAAGAAAGCAAAATTAGTGCCAAACATAGGTATGAGGTGAGTGTTCATTATAAATGATGACAGGATGAATTACGAGCGAACCTAATTTGGATCTTGATAGCGAGAAATCGATATGCCGTACTAAATCGGACTAAAGAGTGCCCACGTGGATCGGTTAACACGAGTTTTAATTGGGCTTTAACTTGGTTTTCGATTTAATTAATGCGATATTATGTTAATTTTTTTGTTTCTTAAAGTCACTTCATAGCACGTATTACTTTAATTTGGAATGTCTTGACCATCAGCTACTTGTTGCCCAAATGGTTACTCTTGGGCGCTATTTTATTACTAATTATGCCCAAGGCGGACCATATTCCATAACATGACCTCCGTGTGAGGTCTGCAGCTTTGTATCGTGTCTATCCTAAATCTTTAAGGATCGCTGCTTATACGTGCAGCAAATAGAACTTATTCAACCAAACCTTTACAATTCAATTATCATCAAACCCTCACAAACCCTCGGTCAATGCCTGACGACTAACCCAACAGAAAAACTTGTAAAACATCCGAAAGTTTCAATACCTTACCAATATCCGAACAACATGTTACATAATTCGCGGTAACCGGTGCAAGAGAAGTGTGCTTATTTTGTTTTAGTTTATTTATTAACTTACCTTTTTTCTCTCTCGTAAAATTATTCCACTTGCCGCAAATGTTACATATTCGGATATCGGATTGAAGTTGCTGTCGTTATCTGACATATTCGTAAGTCCCCGGAGCAATGTAAAGAAAATGCCGAGATAGACGCAGTACTCAGAGCAAGCCTCTGCTTTTTATTTACAGAAGTCGATAACAGTTTAAGCTAATGTCGACTGGTCATCAGGCTTGTGTCGATCCATCGCCTTGAAGACATTCATTCATGGGTCATCGGACAACAATAAATGAACCGAAACGTGATAATGGCGCGGTAAGAGCTGAACCGGGCTATTGAGCGAATAAATGCGATCGGCATCGATCAAAAACTTAACATACTAAAAATTTTCATAATTTCATTTTTGCACAGTTTGAGGAAATGATTTTGCGGATCACTTTACGGCACGTTATGATATAAATGCAGTACGCGCGGCATTGGCATGGATGCGAAAAAATGTCGGTTATGTGAAGACGGCGGAATCAAAGCGCGAAAATTTAAACCAGTTTATTGTGACTGCGGCAATAGGTAGGTACACTTTATTGCGAGGGAAATAAATAATTCGAATAAAACGTTCAGGTAATTCATCGCTTGTTAATGCTGTTTTGATTGATGTAGTACTTTCTTCATCATTCGAGGGTTTTTATTTTGGATCTTTTAACTACAGTATTTCCTATTAGTAAAAACATCTAAAAAAATTTACCATTCTGAATATCATCTGCCTAAATGTGGAAATAAAGTGAAGGCGGTGAGTGACCTTCTCGATGGAAAATCGCGTCGCGCTCCATAGCGCGACACTTGTTACAGTAAGCGCGATGAATTACTTGCCACAGCAAGAACGGCTTATGGAAGAAAGTTGAACGATTGTTATACTTAATGAGATATTCTACTAAAATTGGAGGTAGCTCAATTTTTTCTCAAAATGGCCAGACATCATTTAGAAGAGTAATATTGGTGGGGCGGGGTGAACTTTTATTTAAGTGGATGTATGGTGACCTACGAGGCTCTGAAGGGATCACTATTAGCCCTTTTGGTACCTATTTTGTGCGGTGAAACAGCGCTTCTCCCCTACCTAAAACTAAAAACTAACGCGAACAGATTGTTGGCTCAGTTTTTTTTCCGATAATCGAATTCAGTTTTCATGTAACAGAAGAGTTTAAAACAATATTCTGAACCACACCCACCTCGATTTTATGCAAACTTTGACCAAAATAATAATAAAGTTATGCGCCCTGACGTAAGTATAACTTGTTTGTTACCTTTTTGATTTATTGTTAAACTTCCGGTTAAATTAAGTCCCTGGTACGATCCGTATAGTTTACTAATACTCAGAATGTCTATAGGTATAATTCCGCCTATCCTCATCGCGATGATAAGTGGATGATTAATATTTTATTCATGTAAGTTACTTAACGAGTTTTTGATATTTATTTAATTTTCTTTTACATGGAGTGTAAGTGCATTACGAATGGCGGAGGTTGGCATGGCGGTCATCAAAGTACTTGTAAACTATTATGACCAACCAACGCATTGAGACTATTTTATAGTAGCTACTACCCTTTTAAGGGTTTCTTTTATAAGAGAAACATTGTAAGTGTAATGAGTGTGAGCCTCCAAAGGTCGTATAATTTATTATTTGGAAGATTAGCTACATGATTTTGAAGAATGAACTCCGGGATAGGAAATAGTTCTGAAGGTTAACGTGGTGGTTAAATTTCAGTTGGTAAATTGACCGCCTTCGTGCACAATCGTTCCCAAAACTGGAGGATTGATATACTTTTTCTAAATGGTAGAGCCATGATAAACAGATCTTTAAGATAATGTGATGCGGTGACGAAATTGCTCTCTTGGATTTAAACGCTCCGTGCGAGATTCTAGTCAAGTGCTTTTGGATTTGGTAGACTAGCGGCCGATACTCATTCTTTTTCCAACTAAAAAACTCTATATTTTGATATGGTAGCTACTCATAGAAGGAGGTTCTTTCAATTTAATTTAATATTAGAATAACAAGGAAAAATCGCATTCCTAGTGTTCTAGAGGATTAGTTTGAACTTAAAAAAACCAAAGGTTTTTCCTATGTAGAAATGGAAGAAACATTCCACAGATATACGTTTCCTAGTTATCACGATTTTGGTCTTACCGCATTTGGGGATAACTTAAGTATGGTCACTACCCAACTAGCAAAATAACTTCCATAAGGGCTTATCGAAGCTACTCCCGTACCTCGATAAAGCTTCGATAAGCAGTTCTTGCATCCGTATTTAAGTTAAAAAAAAAACGAAAAATAATATTCATAATTTTTTACTTTTGTTTTCTTCCACGAATTTATTTTCCTGTAAATTATTATTTTTTGTCACACATTAGTCAGCTACGCTATACACTAGGCTAATCTGAAACATAGTCGTAATGGATTGAAGCCGAATTACTTGATGTTTCCAATTAGACATGCCGAGCGAAGCTAAAAACCTCCATAACACTGTTGGTATTTACTTCTATATAAGGACTTATAAAGGAAACCTCATCCTCCGCTTGCAAGACTTACCGAAACCTTATCGAAGTTAAAAATTCACAACTTGCGCTCAACAATCTTATCGAAGTTATAGCCTCCGCAAAACCAAAATGCAAAGTTTGTTTGCTAGTTGGGTACGCCAATAAATGGGAAGATTATACGAATTAATAAAAATTTCATCTAAAATCTTTAGCTTTTAGTTGATTTGTTAAGTTGCATTTGAATTTTAAGGATTTTTTTAATTTTATTCAATTTTTAAGGATCATCGAAGAACTAAAATTTTAATGTGATGTGCTTGCAAATATCTAGAATTGGAAATATATGGACACATTTTATGCTACGATACTATTACCCCTCTCACTTTATTAAGATAAAAGGTTTGATAGCCTTTAAGGTTTCAAGAAAGGTCCAATGAGTACGTCTGGTAAAATTTAACCATGGTGCAATTAAATAACCCAGTTCATGAGAACAATCCCCAAGGACATACCTCTAATTTTTTTTTTCAAATGTGAATGCATATATGAAATCTCTAAAAGAATGTCAATTTTAAATGCATGTTTTCATTGTTTTGACGGCTTAGAAAAAAAAACTTTTGTTTAATTTCTGTAGCGCTTTAATTTATTTTCGCTAAATATCGTTACGACCTTATTTGTGAAATTATGCTCGCAAATTTTTATTGTTCCAAGGTGTTTCAGAAACATTTTCTTTACCTTGTTAATTTCTTTCCTTGCCATCAATTCGATCTGATGCCCAAGCAAAATTCCAACTAGCGATCAAAACGCCGATCATGAATCAAGTAGAAAACCGAACACAAAAACCAGATAGTCGAGGTAAATTTGATTTTCAAATATATAAATATACTTAAATTATGATTTCATGAAGAAATTCATCTACATATCAAGTTTTACGAATCGTAAAGGTTAAAAAGAACTAAAATGACTTCCAGGTAATAGCATCGCGTAAAAATAAGAAATACAGATCAAAAAACTAGTTTTCGATAGTATCAATTTGTGTATAATATGCATAACAAAAAAAACACTGATTTTTTCTCAGAATTGAAGAAAGTGATAACGATGTCATTACACTAGTTCCTAGTTCCTCGGTGCTTCAATGGTTTTTGAGAATTAGTTCGCACAAAAGGGCACAATCATCTACTTCCGGAGTGGCGACAAAGGAAGTGAAATTCTTCAATCAAGCTCGAGACACCCTACTAAACTTTAGCGTTACCGTGGCAATTCGCAGGTGTTAATTTACCACCGGCATCATCAAATCTGAGGTGAACAACACGTGCTTAATTCAAACTTCGAGCGAAAGTCATAAGAGGCAAAAAAAAATCTAAAAGAAACTTGACTAGGGTGTGCTTCTTCCTGATGGAAAAACAACATCTCACCCATATGCAAAAATGTCTCAGACATATAAAAGCATTTTAATTTAACGTTAACGGAACAGCCATCATGAGTGTAACTATGAATATATTTCGTGTCTTAAGCGTGTCTCGCGTGCTATTATCGTATCTCATATGTGCAAATGAAAGGATTGAATTTTATACGTCAAGATTGAGACATATCTGTCGCTTCAACTAACTTTCTTCGGAAGAGAGAGATTTAATGAAAAAAAAACGTCGTATTTGATCTTGGTTAGGTGCTTAGCATGCGGAGGTGAACAATTTAAAATTAGATTTACGTAATAAAAAAGTCTTAGTTTTGCCTTAGTCCAAAATGGGACATAGACGTGACCCAGAAAAGTGAAGTCTGGTGCTTGCTTCTAAGATTTGTTCAGAACAGTTGCGATCTTAATAGATCTTTTGACAAAGCTCGAAACAAAAAGAACCAGCAGCTCTACGTGCAGAACCAGCAGATCTACGTGATCCTGGAAGTCTTACTATCAAAGTAATTTGTAATTTGAAGCAACAGTCTTTGTAATTGACCCACTACGTGCTTTTACTTCGAATTCAAATCTAGTCCCGGTTTCGAGGTGTTTGCTCTAGTGTTATTTGGGATTGCCGTCTTACTGGCATTTTCGTTCCCGATTTTCATTGCCGACCTAGGACTTCCATCTTTATAAAAAAACGTCTTTCTTAGATGCTTCCACTCTTTTATGGTCATACTTTTTAGAGCCCCGTGTAAATGACTTTTAATTTTAAAAATTGTGGTGCTAGTAAGTTAGTGTCAGAGTTCAAGTTGTGTGAATACATTTCAGGGCCTTAAGCATCCCTTCAAACCTCTTCAAACAATGATATTTTCTTTTTGTAAAGAACTCTGTTTAGTTACGCAATCAAATTTGATAATTTTCCACCTGGTCAGTGGCCATTACATTCACAGACGCTTCCCTGCAAACACAGCATGAATAATTCTTTGACCAGTTGTTAAGTACTTGCCGACGAGTTATGAAATACGCATTAAAGCCTGTCATGCACTCAATTTACCGACTCATTACAAGAAAGCGACATTAAGATGAGACTCCGTTTTGTACTCGCATCTATCTTCATTGCGACAGTTAGCCTCCACTTGAAGTTGGCTGCAACTGGAATAATGCAGTTGGTGCGCCAATTGGTCATCCATCGGTACATTCGACAGACTGTTGCGTCTCGCCCGCACTGGACAGAACGTACGGCTGCGGACTTAATAAAAAAAAACTTTCAATCGAGAGATGAGTGCGATGTTGGTCCAGCATCTGGTAGTATGTGCGTGTGTAATGCAGTCGCCATTTAAACTTGAAAACTTTATCGAATCGGACATGAAATCGTTTTCATTGACATTCCATTTCTTGCGGGCTAAACACCAAGTGGCACTGTGGCAGGAAGGTCAGTAGGTCCGTATTCCGGATTGCGTGTGTTTTTCGAACTGATCAACCAACTGACCACAAGTTGTAATCGAAAAGCAATTGCGGTCGCACGATTTCGTTATCGGTTCCGCTATTATTTTGGCCGGTTTTTGTGGATCAGAGCAATTGAATTTGACGGAATTTGCGGACTTTATTTCGGGGCATTGAATGAAGGTAATCCTGGTTTTGATTTCAATCGATGTAATTACAATTTCTTTGATTAAAAAATTACATTTTATTTAATATGGGCAATCTAGGCCTTACGGTAAAAAAAGGTAATTTTGTGCTACAGACTCTTGAATACGAGTTGTACATTAATATGTTTGGCACAAAAATTAATTAAGCTCTTATAAACTGGCACACACCTTCAGGCACAGAGTTTGACGAAAGGTTAACTACTTATCTATGGAAAACACAAATTTGGTTTTTTAACACTACCACTACTACTTCGAGGAATCGGATGCAGGTAGGAACGGAGGAAGAAATTCTGAGAATTTCTGAGGAACAAAGAAATAACGCAATATTTTACCAGAAGACTTGGTAGAGTCAGTGTTAAGTGCACACGGTCTACAAATTAGAGATGGGCAAAGCATTTCTATTGAGTGAAGGACTTCACTCCGTGTCAATCACTTTGAGGAACGAGTTCAGTGAAGTAGTTTTTCGTTCCATCGTTCCTTCGTTTTAGTTCCACATTTACTTTGTTTTCGTTCGCTCGCGAACTAGTACGTTCTTTTAGTTCATTCATAGTTCAACTTGAAGATAGAAGATGGTGAGCCGAAAAAAGGCCAGTAGATCTCCTCGAAGGACAGGATCAATCAAAAGTCACTTAGTAACTAAAAACTGGAAAAAGAACTGAATGGAATCTGCAACAAGAGGACAGGCCAGGCATGCAGCCGCTCAGTACATCAACATTTATGAAATAGTATTGCTGAAGTAGCTACGAGAAAGGTGATTTCGAAAAAATTTATACTTCTTCAAAACACTGTAAAAATTTCAAATTTTCACAGAAAAAAGTTATAAATGGCAAGATCACTGTACAATTAACAATGATATCAATGAATATTGAACATCTAGACTATTCACGGATGCAATAAATTTTATTATACCCCATCATAAATCTATTGCACGATCAAATAACAATCCAATTAACAATTTCACATCACTTCCATGAGAGTAAAATGGATAAAGATGCTGATAAAAAGACCTTTCGTGAATTTCCAATTGGTTTGCTTTGCTTATCGCATGCACTTCGGTCATATTGAAACTAATGGCAAAACCACACACTCGAGTAGATACTGTACACCGCGGGTATACAGCAAGTTCATTATATCGAGATTTCTGCATAAATCTCTAGCTTTCTTCTTCCATTCATCAATTTTCCTAACGTATCTTATAGCTGTGTTATAGCTGAGGATGTATTAAGTATGTAATGCTGAAAGATCTGAATTGCAAATGATTCTGGCTTCGTTGCATTCATCTAGTGTGCAATCAATTATCTATGTAAGTTTGTACACTCCCTGTCCTTTTATCCAGCAAGCAGTACGAGACGGCAAAGTAGAGAGGTTTCAAGATCAATACCATCAAGGGCATGCAGATAATTCACCTGAGTCTTGTGGTGATGGATCTTGGTTGTTTTTTTCTTAATTTTATAAGAAATAAAAAAAGAAGATTCGTGGGAAGCCAATTAACAATTTTTCACTCATAAACCAAACCAGACTCATAAGACTCTCTGTTTGTATATGAAAACAGTACTCTCATAATGTTACTCTTATAGGCGGTGAAGGTTTGATTTCTCCCAAAATTTTGACTTTATCAGGTGCAATACTAGTTAGTGTCATAACAGCACGATTTTCTAGTGGCATTGCCAATGATTCGAAGCAATAAATGTGTTTCTGCGACTGTAACACTGATTATAAGCTATTGTTGTTTTCGGTGCTGTTCTTATATTATTGATTTATGTAATAATTCTATTATTTTTTTTCATTTTTATCTTTTATTGAAGTGAAACTTCTTTAGCAGCGAGTGAAATTTCAAGGACGTCACGTTTAAGCACATTTCGTTACACGATAGAGAAGAAAGATATTATGTAGAGACAAAACGATGAAACGAAACTCGATGAAACGATGAGACGAAAAAGCGACACTGCGAGAGAGTGGTATTCCCTTCTGACTACACTCATAGAATTTGAAATACTACTCCTATCTCTTCTCCCTCTTCACCTATCCCTTTTTAAGCAACTGATTTCCCTCACCCCTCTCTCACCCCTTACTTTTCTTCTTACACTTTCCCCTAACTTTAACCCTTTCCCTGTTTTCAAATACATGAAGAGAAAATAAATTCATATTTTTTTGAACTATTTTTAAACAGATGGCGCTAAAACTAAAATCATTCTCCTTTCGTGACATTTGAAGATTTTTCAACGAGATTCGGAATTCGGAATTGTCTCGATACGTGTATGAGAGTCTCACGGACAAGCCGGCATGTCCAATGACATTTGAATAGCTTTTGCTTCTATTTTAATGCTGATTTTTTAAATATGAAACATTATAATGCGAAAACCCTCGGACTCCAAGTAGCTGTTACTTTTGGAGTCTCATCTACTCACACACCAAGTTTCGGTTAATAGTTTTTCGCACCGAAAATTCAGATCCAATGTATTTATATTTTTTAAAAGACTGCAATTTCTCTAGCTCAGCTTCAAGTCCTCTTTTTAATGTCATTACCATAATATAGCCTTGACGTACATACAATTCACATAGTAACTCTTTTATGACATACACTCAATTCAATACATATACGTATAATGCCAATAACAGCTTACAAAAATTGTCTACATCTCCCCAAAGGTAATTTTGTACTTAAAAGAACCCACTGAATATATTTACAATTTTCAAACGATTGTTGAATGGACTTTATTTTTATTTAATTTTTTTGAAGCGCTCCTCAAACGAATTTGGCATTGTTTACTAAGGAATTAATCGAAAAAACATTCGTACGTAATGAACCCAAACATTTTTGGCAAGATTTGACGGACGGCATGTGAAACAATAACGTTTAAATTTTCAAGTATTGTATTGAATGAAACCGAGTAAGAAAAAACTACTTACTATTTCGGAAGCTCTCGATTTTGTCAAGTGCGCAGATCTGTCAACGCGATGAATAACCATTAAACAGATCTGACAAAACAACATTTACTTTCATGACCAACACACTTTATTCGAACATTGCTGTTACTTCGATCGACTTAGCCAATTTCATAACGGCGCCATCTTGGATTGCGATAGAATTTGTTTTATTTTTTATTTAATTGAATCAAGCAGTATCACATGTGAAGTTATAAGAAAACTCTTGCTGCCAAGAGGACCTTGGAAAACAACACTAAACGTCATAGTGAGAACCTATCGAAACCTTGAAGTGTAAAATAAGCTGAGAAATTATTTCAACATGGCGGAAAAACGGATATTCAAAAATTTGAAGACGCGATCGAGAAACAAATATGGCCGACATATATCAATAATAGAGATATGTCACTTAAAGAAAAACAAACAAACGACCATGATAGCGAGTACTCTTCGAATAAAAGCACTGATGTGAAATTAACTTTGTTTTTAATTCCCAAACGATGAAACGATGATTTTCGACATTGGTGGCCATGTCACAAATCATCTTAAGAAAATAAATTTTGAAGGTCTAGTTTTTGTTGCTGTTATTCTCATATTTAAGATTTAGTCGGACAGGTTGTTGACATGAAAGTTAAAAGACTCGTCTATTCCATCGGCCATCAGGTTAATTTGAATTTGGTCCACCATTGTTTCGGGAATAGTGAAATTTGTCGGAGGTAAATGATCTTAAGTGTTTAGTTTTCGAAAACTGGTTGGCAAAAGTGGTTTTTAAAAAAAAAAAATCAGAGCTGTCTGGCAGCTATTGTTTTTCTATAATTTTTTTTTTTGTATTTAGCACTTTCTATATTTTGCGGTCCGAAAACAAGTTGATGGTGAATAGAGGAGGCGAACAGATCATTGATGAGATGACACATTAGGTGTAAGTTGTGATTTATAATATGGAAATGTGAAAATCATTGAAGCGTGCGGTAAAGTTTCGATGGCACTTTCGGCAGTAAGACGATCCTTGTGGGTATTGAAAAAAATGTTATAAAAGAAGGTGTTATGTAATGGCAATTTTTTTTAGGTTCAAACGGTATCGGAGTATTATCGTAGTATTACAGGTGATGTCAAACTTCTGCCGTTAAAGGGATTCTCTTAGAGCATAATAGTTAGGTTACATACTAACAAATTGGGTTGAAGAAAACAAATAAAGCTTAATAATGACAAACTTATAAATCTTGATGATGGTTTCAATAAAAATTAAAAAAGCAGGATGCACAACTGGGGAAAGTCTGAGACAAGGCTACAAGCCACAGAGACCAAGCACTGCAGGGTCAAAGAAGGTAACAACATTAGCAACCCGAACGCTATCAAGTTAAAATGGCTACCTTTCTTCGTGTCTATGCATTACGCAGTTCATGTATTGATTCGTCTAATCACTAATGTTTGATCCGTCGATCCGGATATACCAAAATGACATAATAGTATATATTTATATAAACTTTTTTCTTAGTTGTATCAAACAGGTTGAGTTGAGTCAACATTTTTTAACAAAAAAAAACTATAACTTTTGAACGAGTCTATTCTTAAAAAGAAGAAGTATTTCTATTTGAAACGGATTAGAACAAATTCAAAATTATATTGATTTTAAAAAAAAAATACTCAATCATCATTTATGAAAATATTGCTTTGGAATTTACCAAGCAAATGGCTACTGTACTTAATGGCATTCTCAAGATAAAAACTATCAAAATCATGTCCTTGTAAATTGCCTTAATCTCTTCATGATACGAGTACTTGCATCTTTCTAAAATACTCGGAAGGTAGTGAATTCAAAAAGTTCTTTTGAAATAATCCGCCTCGACTTTGATCCATTTAACCGAATCAACATATTGTTCAATTAGCTGCTATTGTATAAAGGATCATTAGATCTAATTTTTTTTATGTTTCATCAGTTTCAGTAACCTTGATTGCTTGCAGGTCCCATTACTTTATTACAAAATTCCATCTTAATCAGGAAAGTACAATTAAAAATATTTCATTATTATAAAGAAGGTGACTCTATTAAGTGATGCCTAACTTGAACTGATACGGAACCAAACGTATTTCAATTGGTAATGCTTTGTTTGCTTTTCTTTAAAACCTTTTTAATGTTCAACTCTAGATTGATCGTTTTCAGCACCAGTCGGATAAATGTTGCTTCAAATCCTTCATGTTTCCTGCCACAAAGTTAAGAGGTTCTTCTTATAATGACAATATAAACTTAGGAAGCCTCCTGAGCATCCTAGTTTACCTTGGTGCAGCCAAGACCTGATTGATTTGATCACATGATCTAGAAATTTTGCATACACTAGTGCATTTGATTTATCTATAACCGACTAATACCAATTAATTCTTGTGATTTTGCGAAAGGGTTAGAGAAAAGCTTTGCTGTAATATGATGAAAGTGAAAGTGAGAGGTCGACACAAGGCTGTCTAGATTTCGAGGAATCAAGGAATCAATTTGAGAAGCCTCTTGAGGATAAAAAGACTATTCGATACGATTTTACGAATGACGGGAGATTCATTGTCAACAATTGCAGCTAGCTGAAAGTTCTCTATCTGAAAGAGATCATTTCTTCACTGTACGAGTACAAGAATTTTTATTTTTGCACAATAAACAACAATGTTGTTGAATCGGCTTCAGCTACGAGCTGTTTCTTTTTAGAGAAAAAAATTCATTAGAATTATAAAGGTAATCATTTTTTTTTCGCAAAACATGATTGACCTATAAAAAAACAATCAATCAGAGATTGATCGCAGCCAGAGCAATGGAAAAATTTTACGATTTGTTATGGAAATTTATCGACGTGTCCTACTCCTCCTCATTTCATCTTCGATCGAGCAAAAATTTATTAACCTTAATGATGCAAATCGTGTTCTATTCAATTCGATTTTGAAAGAAGACCGCGTGCGCGATCCCATCGTATTGCCACTTTTAGTATACCCCAGTGACGTAGCCAGAAGGTTCTGACACAGATCGCGGATTCGATCAATCGATCGTTGGCTAAACGATCGGTTCATTAAATTTTTCCGCAAGAGTTAAGCTAGGATTAGGGAGATATTCACCGATGGTATATCGTTGAATTACGGAAGTTTTTTCTTTTTTTCCAAGAAGGGAAAAAAATAAGTGATAGAAAGTCAATTTAATAGTAAAAGTTGGTAGTTTGATCGTGTTGGGAAAATTCAGCGATCTTGGGGATAAACTCGGTAATTTTCAGTCAAACTTTCACAAAGAAATTTTTTTTTATAATTTCAGATTTATACAAAATAATTTTTCAGATAGACTTAGAACAAATAGCTGCTGATAGCACGCAGGTACTAATAGATATTAAAACCATGTTTCAACTTTACAATATTAGGCGTCCTTGAAATTTAAAAATTTTAAGGTTTTTCCTTCCAAATTTATTCCAGATTTTCATCTTTAAATCTAAAGTGTGAAGTGAAGGTAATGATGTTCTCTACTTAGTGATCCTCGAAATAATTTGTATGTGTGTACTTCATATCCGTATCGTACTGTCTCTTCAAATATTTATAAACAAAAATTTTTGAGTACCTACCACATTTTTTTGAATCAATTCAAAAGTATAATTCGTTCCGAACATCTTACGATCAATCATTCGATTGAAAATGAAATTATATGACCTAGAGATCATCGGAGGTCGAAGACAGTTCGATCTGCATGAGGCCTAGTTTATACCGATGGAAGGCACCTGTGTGATCGGATCTTCGTTGAAAGCAAAAGTGGTGTCGACCGATGAAAGGTAAGTGCGATTGCGATCGGCGTAGAGTATACTGGCTGGAGTAATGCTGATCCACTAGTTTACAAGTCATAACACTTTTTTTGTACTTGATCGTTAAAGTTATTTGGTGAATTAAAATTCGAATCGAATTCGATAGATTTCCAAATTCGATCGATTGCATAATTACTATAGCAAGTTGTGTTCGTTAGTGCGGCATGCAGCTGTTTTGTCGTTCCGGTCTAGTTAGATTTTGGCAAACTGGCTTTCTGGCTATTGTGTTGTGGCTGAATCCAGAAATTGTAGTTTTCATAGAACCGTCTAGCCGTGCATAACGGCGCACAGCATCTTTTCAGCTTGAGCATATCGGTAAAATTTCTCATGCCTAATAGGTCGAATCTGCCGAAAGAATGGCTTGGAATGTCTGAATGCATCATAGTACCAATGCCACAACGAAAACACAACTAAAATCACGAAATTAATCAGAAAAATCCGAACAATTGCAATTAGAACTTAATTGCAAACATTGAGTCCCAGATAGTCTGCAAGCAGCCGTATAACCTTGGCTGGCTTTGGCTGCAATTGCGATAATGGGAGGTTCTGGCAAGATCGTAGGAGCGCTTACAAACTTTCACAACTTCCTCCCAGAGGGACTATGTTCCGATCATGATCATGACGGAATTTTGCAATGACACGATACGCACGCAATTATAAAACAGCAAAATTTTGCATAAATATGTTCAACTGTTGCCTTATGTTTATGCTGCTAGCTTCTAAATACACACAGTACAGAGAACACTGCATAGTATCGTAGTTCACAAGAATCAATTGGTAATGCCATTTCACTGAACATCATCAAGAAGGTCTTAACAAGACCGCGAATCTTATGAGTCGGAAATGCCGTCGGACTAATGAGTTTCGGATTCAAGCGCAACTTTCAGACCATAACTGAAAAACCATAAATCTTATGAAAAATGAAAATTAATTTAAATTATCCCGCTTAACGTATATTATCCACATTCATAAGACATTGGGATGGTATAGCGATGTTTTATTAGGGAAGTGATGGTAGAGGTCGTACAGGCGCGCTATCAATGAAAATACCTTTGATAATCCTACTACCATGAATGAAACATCTTATTAATATGCTAGAGAAAATATGAATATATATTTCTGACCAGATAGTCCCGCCTCAAGACCATGATGTAAGTTTCAAAATTTTGGAATAATTAAAAATTGACGAGTCAAACTTTACGGATTATAACCGACCAAGTTGATTTCATTGCATTGAATCGATTATGCTGCTAGCCCTTTCGTCATTTGTTGCGCCATTTATTATTATTATAATTTTCAAGTGGTTTAAAAGGTTAAGGAACAAACATAGTATGGTGAAAATGAAGAGACTTCCTGGAGGTCCCATGTAGAGGTCCAGGAAAAAGGTAAAATTATTCGTGCGGTGATTTAATTGAAATTTCGGGAATATTCTCCTTCTCCTTCGAATAGCAACCAAACGATAGTCCTTGTAAGAACCCGTACTCCGCACTAAATTCGAGTTCAATACTTTATAAAGATTATCATATGATTAGCTTGCGGCCTATTGCGACTACGGCATGTTTTTCTTTAATAACATGTGAAACATGTTTACATAAAATTAGGTTAAAAGAACCGGATCTTCGCGAAATAAGTTCTAAACCTTGCAAAACTGGTTGGCTATCTACGTTTTGTTGATTGTTGTTGAAATCCTCTCGTCTTAACTGCGTTTTACGCCCGCACCGCGTACCGGTTACTACGATTAGGGTAAATTGATGTACATATTTGCGATGGACTACCGCGATGTTCCCAACTGACCACCAAATTATATTCTGATTTTACCATGCAAAGGTTAGTGAAGTTGGTCAAGAACAGCCAAATTTTATAGTTATGCTCGAATCCATGAAGACCATAACGAAGGCATGTGCAACGTTTTTTTCTCTCCTCTTCTAAAGGTCACAGATATGTTGCTCCAATTGCTTCTTCCGCAGGCATCAGTTTCTTTAATAAATTCACCGCGAAATGTGAAGAATTTTCGATTGTTACTTATTAAACGCGCCCATATGTGCAATCTGAATAATAACTTGAACGCGCGATGCGATTATGACATACTATACACAAGTGGATTGCGCGCTCTCATAACCGATGAAGAGTTGTTTGTTGATTGCACAATCACCTAGACGAGTGTATACAAGCAATGCGAACAAAAATCAGAAAAGGTGTTGCAATTATACATTAGATGCGTTTTTAGTTTTCATAATTTTCTTCTTTAGGACCGACTTTGGCCTTTTGTTCGAAAAATTATAATGCCACGCTTTTTACAGTGTGTACAATAGCTCCTCAACGTCTTTGCGATTGTAAGAAAAAAAAAACCCATCAACAACAAAGAGTTGGTGTAAATTTACAAGCGAACAAGAAAGTGCTTTACAGGTGCTCCGTTGGGCGGACTGTCAGGTCTATTTGTTCAGTTCAGTCAGTGTTATACCACCTTGGAAGATTATCTCAGAGCGGTCCAGTCTTGACGACAGTTGGATTCGCGTAATAACGAGAACGAACTGAACTGAAAAGTTATAGCATCATCTTGCCGATGTTGCTGGGTAAAAGTTAAGATACGTGTAGGCTTTATGTTTTATATATGACAACATGCCACTTTTCATGTAGTCCAACCACATCCAATTGCATTGGTGCAAAATCCGGATAAAAAACGTCATGCTGAGATCTTAATTGCACTGCAAACAGAAACATAATCATAATAACATCATCAAATCTAGTTTGAACGAAACAACAACTACGCACCACCACAAGATTAAGATTTGCATTAAGTCGGTAGTGTCTTCGTGGACACCAACTCTAGCAACTTTACGATAGTTTTTCCCCCATTTCCTAATAAACGTATCTATTTCTCAAAGCAGAGCACCTTCTTGATTTATTACCATAAATATAAAACCCATAATTAATCGATGATTTCGTCTTAATTTTCTTAGCATTTGTTGAAATGCTATCCACCATAAATAAAAGATAGCCGTCACAAACTTGTTGTGAATGCCAATTGGTTCCGGAATAATCTGTTTATCGTTTTTTTTGTACCGCGTGCTCAAATGATATTTCGACGTGATATATATTTTAACATTTTCGGAATGCAACACTTGACCTAGTCCGGGGGGACGTCACAATAGGCCAAACTGTGGTTTCAGTGGCAGAGGTTAACCACACCAACTCCTATTTCCAATCTATAATCTAAATCGACTCGGAATACCAGAAGAGTCGACAGTTGTTATGGGGCTCCCCTAGAACTTTCTGAATTAACAAAATATGATTGAAAATCAAGGGAAAAAATCCGATCAATACTATGTGACCTTGGTTCCGACATTGAACTATTTCTCATTACTTAAAAAACTACACATACTTCAGTTCGGTAGTACATTGAACGAAACCAATCACCTCCAAACTGTTTACGAGATCAGTTATCAATATTATTTTGTAAATTTGCAACAATAAACAGTGAAAAAACTTAAAAATTTGTTTGTACAAAAACAAAATGTATTCAGCAACCTACGAGGTCAAAAGCACTATTTTTTCTCAGTTCCAATTTCAACAATCTAAATTCGTTCTTAGCTATAGCCAAAGACACTTCCCTGTACGCGATCGCAAAAACTACCTTGGAAGTGCCGCCATTATTAAATTATTCACCAAACGAAAAATAATAAACACCTCCAACATGAAAAATGATTCCTTAACTGATCGTGAGAAAAATCATGGCACAATTATGAATTATCGCGGCCTAAAGTCAATTGGCAATTTTTTTTACATTTTCCGCCAAAACACAAAAGAGTCGACGAAGTTGTAGTAAATTCAGCAGGGTGTAATCAAAACAGCGCACGCAAGATTGCCATCAGTATTAACGAAAAGGTTCACAACTGTGTGGCGCTGCATGCGGAAGGTTTAAACTTCAGGTCGAAAAAAAATTTCACCTGCTGATCACTCACCGAACATTAAAACTCCAAGTTAAATTAGTCAATTAGCTGTCAATCAAATAATGAAAAAGTGGAAAAAAATCTCTCGAAGGTTTACGGAATGGAAGTTGAGAGGTTTTTTCGTCACGCCTTTTTTAATTTTAATTCTTTCAATTATGCTTATCTGGTAGGTTTTAAACAAGATAATTTCACGATTGTCGTATTTTATCTGAGCCTTTAAAAGAACATTAGTAACGGATGAGTTAAATAATGTAAAATCATCAGAGACGTGAGTGATCTTTTTTATCGTATTTTTCCGCTGAATACAAATCGTTGTTTTTTCGTCACCATTAATTTTTCGTTTATTCGCAATTTTTTTTTTTACTAAAAATTATTATTTGGGAAATTTATTTCATTGAGCAAGTTAATGATAGTAAGAGCTACTATACGTTATTTTATGCTAAAGTGTTTCCTGAATGCATCTAATTTTTTTATTTTACATGACATATGTATGTAAAAAAAATGTTACCAAAAAATTAAGTAGATTAACTTCGGGTAATATGGTTTACCTATTTGTTTTTCACCTGTTGCTCGTAAAGTTTCATGAAAAAATTAAAAAAAAATATTTATTTTGAAAAATATATCACTATGCCTATAATTGCATCTAGAAGACTTACCGCAACTTTTAATCGTTGAAATTTCAGTTGATTTCAGTAACAGATGGCGCTGATGCCAGTTAAAAGAAGGAAAAATCATCGAATTTATTTACAAGGAAACCAGGTTGGATATTACGTATATATCAGCTCGTTGAAGTACTATATGAACATTATTGGGTGATACACTAGTGACATTGACGATATTATGATTTGTATACGACAAGGTATTATATCTTGTGCATACAGTGGACTCTAGACTAAATGAAGGGCATAGTAGCCCTCATTACTGCAGCTACTTAAAAGTCTTAGATTTTTTTCAATAAATTCCATAAAGACTTTAGATTCTTTCGTTTAAGAAACGCCTGTCCCAGAAGAGAAGTCCTTGACGGTAAATTTTAGATTTATTTCTTAAGTCCTAAGCATTGGCATTGGAACATTCGTCGATTTTAACAGATTTTCTGGTTATTTGTAGATGCTTAACTAGCTGCTTGATAATTTCCGGTAACAATAAACAAATACTAATTAAAACGAGAGAATTCGAAAATCTACGCACTTGAATTTTAATTAGTCATGGCTGCTACATGTGCAAATTATTCTTATAAAATACTTTGTATAATTTCATTTGAGCGGCCTTGTTTTCTTTCTAAATATTATTAACAAAATATCACTCTACTATAAATAAATAAAAACAGAAAACCTTAACCAATCTATTTATGTTCTCTCTCTGTCTTCTGTTTTGACATTTAAGTTCTTATCTGAGATAGTTAAGCTGAGTAACAGGTATGACGGGCGTTGCTGGCACTGTGACCTTACTCAAGCGATACAGTTTCAATTTTTGCAATTTCGTCATGTTAAAATGCTGTCGCTCCTCATGGCAATCGTACGGATTGAAAATATTATTAAAATGTGAAATATGGAAGAAAAATTACTAAAAGGCGATAAAAACAAAAATCGTTGACACTTGGCCCACTTTCGGCGAGCGGCAACTACAAATCGTTGCCGCTGCTATTTTGATGTATTGAGTCATTCAAAATCAGTTATAATCGCACTTCCTCAAACGACCTGAAGTAGCCCTGGTTTAATTGACGTCACATAATATTTCATTTTTAATCCACCGGTCATTTAAAGCTGGTAAATCATTGGTCAATCTGTGAAATGGCTCATCTCTCATTGTGTTTCTTTACGACATAACTGAAATGAAATGATCCATTAAACGGCGCACAGATCAAAGTGCTACGACATCTGATCGTCGAATTTTGAAGCTCTACATCAATACGGTGGGATTATGTTTTGATTGCTAGACCCTCGTAAATTTGATTTAACAAATTGGTTTAATCAATCGATCGTGCATTGTAATAAAAGAGTTAAGTTTTTTTTTAACTTTCCTCATCTCTAAGCCGCCAATTTCAACTTGTTTACTTCTTCGTCTTTTTTTCACAACCTCTACACTTTGCGCAATTTCGCGGTCGATTGATGATACAACGTATCTACCTGTCGCGTACACTTACTGAAACTGGACAGCGTTCATTCCGCAAAACGTCGTATAAATAATAACAATATTTTTATCGACTTTTTTACGCCAGAAGATGGTGCGGTTGCGATGATTAAAAATAGAAATAGACAACAAAGTTCAACTACCTTTATGGCTAAAGACCTGTACGCATGCGCTCAGTACATAGTTGTTCGTTTTGTACGCAGTCTCGTGGACATCATTTAATCGATAAAGATGGCGTCCGTTGTCGGCGACATCTTGAATCTTGAAATCCGCGTGCCTTTTACGATGCAATTTACCGTACTGAACAACGGAAGCCGGTTTCGAAGACGGGATTTCACCAGGTGATCGGTTTTGGCAATACACACGATGCAATCAGTCAGGTAATTTAACCATCATAGACAAGACAATATTATTATATTATTTATTTATATATTTGTATAGTTTAAGCATAGGCAGTTTTCGTGTAATTTTTGTCATTATGGAAAGGCGCATTTGAATAGCGTCAAGGGTGAAAGCGAAATTATTTTCCGGTATCCCGGTTTTTTGAATTAATATTATAAAGATGAATGGAGTTAGATTTGGCCGACGTTCAGTAATGACGTTTCATTTATAACGTTTCTGGTATATTGTTTCTTCGACTTTTACTTTCTTCCGTAACAGGTTGTATGGCGTTTGTTTTCACCTGCTTATTGCCATTTGTTCGATCTCCGATGGAATTTGTTCTATTGTATTTTTCTTATTCTTGTTTAATAAAGCTTAATTCTTCGGAAATGTTTAATGGCGTTTATTCTTTTTTTTTTTTTAGTTTATCAACAGCTCGATTTTAGCAACCTTAATATTACCGGTGTGGGGTACGAACAATAGTTTGGAATGAATATTATGTATGAAAATAGATACACTAACAGTAGGCCGAGTATTGTGTACGGTGTTTTTTTTAGAGGCGGAGAACTTTAAATTGGTAGCACTGGTTGACAGATTCGACAGTTCCCGGTGGCTTTGGGGTTAGTTTGGTTTGGCAATTCATCAAGAATAGACGTCGAAGCCAACATATGACGCGGTATTGACGAAATACAGCCTCATTTACTGCTAAGAGTGTGTGAAAATTGAACTTTCAGATTACGCCATGTAGGCGCCACCTGGGGCGGCCACATAGCCGAAATCATATTCAAACATTAATGCTATAAAAATATCTTTCAAATAAAGCCAATTTTATCGATATTAAAAACATTATTCTGTATTTTAATTCAATTTAAACTTCTCCGCCTTTGAAATTTGGGAGACTGTTTCGAAAAGCTTTGTTTAAGGAGTAACGTACTAACTTCTGTGGTACTACGACTTTAAGTCATATTTCAAACATGGCTGATTTGATAGGTATGAAAGTGTTCTCCAAATTTGTTTACATTTTTCAATTTTGAAATTAAAATTACCCTTTTTATCAAATTTATTTCTTGCAGATAATATTCCCGTAAAAAATTCTGCTATTACAAAACATTACCGTATTTGCTAAATTAATTTGTAATCACACTTAAATTTCATAACCTACTTGTCGAAACGTCGGCCACGTCTAAATTCAAAACTCACCTAGAAGGAAGAAAGAAAAGAAATGATTTAGTAAACACCAAAATAATGCTTAATAACTAAATTAATAAAAAAAAAACATTTTCTTGTTAGCATTACTTAATTTTTACTTGGTCATTGATTTTTCAGTGACGAGTGGTGCTCTGAGAAAAGAATCTTTCAGGAAGATCTAAGAAAGATATTGGATAAGTCATTCCTTAATGGAGCCATCAGAAAATATGCTCTGGACTGGAGTCATTATGAAAAAAGTGTCATGGTCGAGAAGGATCTTAAAACAGTGAATAATACTAGGCAGTAAGTAAGGGCTGATCACCAGGATTGTATTTTCGGAAGAAGAACCCTTGCTGCCCGATTCCCCTTCAAGGAGTTGGTAAACAGTTGTGAGTATGCCAAAGGGTTACACAATATCGTTATAAAATAGCTTCTACTGTTACGGGGCTATCATATTGAAATGTCTACTATCTACACCTATCACGTAATTAGTCACAATGTGCCCATATGTAAATGTTACATCAAATTAAAAGGTATAACTGGGTGCAACTATACTTGATGATAGACAACAAAAAAACGTCTTGTTCAATTTAATTGAAACCCCTGGAAATACCTTGAATTACGCAATAAAATAGGTCGACGATAAAGCGTTTGATTTTCTAAAGCATTATGGCACACCCAATTTAAGTTAATGATAATAGCAATGACCATTTTTGGACAGCATACAAGTACTTGAAATATTAACTTATTTTCGTATGCATTGTGCAAAATTTTGGTCAATTTTGACGAAATTAATTTACAACTTTCAATACATCGAACTCCGCTGATAATTGTTTCAAGTACCTTTTCTTTTCACACGTACGAGTATGTGTAATCAAAATAATTAACCTTATTTTCTTCCAAACGTTTTTCAGATATCAAGATCATTTTGAAAAAAAAAATGATAACTGTGATGAAATTAATTTTGTTATTTTAATCGATGCATACCTACCTCTGATTTGTGTAATGCATTTGAGTTCGAGAGGTAGTAGTTCGCGTCATGTGAAAGTTAAAATGTTGAGTTTGCGACACTATATTTTTTTAAATCATAAAATGCAATAAATACGACTCCATACGTTTAAATTTTTGAATCGGTCAAATTGGTGTAATAAAAAAAAAATGGAATTAGGTGCAATAATAAATTACTACAAAAATCTTTCAATGGGTTAGAGGGTTTCTTTAATATGTTTGCGTCATTCTATTTCAAGTCCAAATTTGTTACTAGTACGATAACTCGAGTAAATGAGAGACTAACAAAGTTTTAAACCTATAAACGCAATTTAATGACACGGAAGAATGTCAGCGGTGTGAGCAACAATCAAAGCCGAAAATAGACTGAATAGAACCCAAGGTTACCACCTATAATTTCAGTTTTTTCGTCTTAATTTTCCAAGCCGGAATCGTGATAAAACAATAAAATTTGTGAGAGCTTGTCAAACGTCAATCGTTAAAACTATTTTCAAGTGGACAGACATCAGACCGTAACACTTGCTTTGGGAAATGCCATCAGACTTTTTTTTTACCTTTCTTAACACGGCACATTAATATAGTGCGCTGCGGCGGTACCTGCGAAGATCGCTCCAACAAGTCGCTCCGACTATAAGCTGATCGAGAAGAAAAAGAAACCAGACTCGAGAACTGATCAAGAAAGACAACAAATTGGCTGAAAAGTGATCATGAACTTACCGGCTTACCAGTGCATACCTCGCATAGTCCCGGCGGATCATCTTCAGCCTCATGACTTTGCCGGACAGATCACATAGCCTTACCTGGTCGACGTATAGCAGTCTGCATTACAGCAAAACCCCGCGATCTTCATCTGGCTGTTTGCTAGGAAGCATATGGGAAGCAAAGAAGCATCGGACAATCTGAAGATGATGCTGGCTAAACGATTGCGTAATGAAAACATGTCGTCGGCTCGGGGAAAAAGGTGAGGATGTAAACATAGCGTGCTGAAGTCGACGAGCTGAAGAAGAATTGGCAAAGTCGCTACTTTGAAGACCCATTCTTCAATCTTCGAATTGCTAAGTGGAATGAAGAAGAGGCTTAGCGTTTCTTGATGCGTGTTTTTATCACGGAATATGGACTATGCTTGTTTTGCGGTGGCCTCTTGTTCTCTAGGACACGTTTTTGTTTTGATTCAACGAACCATTCCAACGTGAAGATGATGCTGCTGCATCGCTGCTGCTTCACGATGTCTAGATCGGTGCAATAGCACGGATCTCAGGTTAGCCATGGCCAGATCAGGTTTTCATGCACTTTCGCGGTTTTTCTTCGATTGTTGTTGGTTTATCGTAGCGTTTGCTGTGGTATTGGATGATGTTGTGCTATAAAGTCTAACTTTAACTACATTAGATCTTCTATTTGTGGCTGCTTTCAAGAGTCTTTTCGAATGAGGTCTTAAGATTTATTGAAAATAATCGCGTTTTTTCAACAAAAAAAATAAACGCAAAGTGAAATACTTCGATTGGATGTTAGTTATGCCGGCAGCGATGGCGGCTAGTAAAAAGCAATTTAAAAGGCAAATTTCATATTCGGTGAAATGGTAATTTGACGGTAAACGACCTTTTCAACGCTTTACCAACTTTGGTTCACGGATGGAAACTATCGACTTTCATGATAGGTGAAGTGAATGAGAATTTCATTATTGTGTCTGTTTTAAGGTCGTGAAATGGACGCTTTTATGGGTTTCAAAATAGAAATTCGAATCAGAGAGGACGTTACAGCCCTGGATCCATCCTCAATAGTTTTGTTACCTTTTAAGCATATTTTTATGTCTTCGGATTGAACTTGAATCTTCCATGTATATAAACCTTGGAAATTTCCTTTAATTACCATATTTCCAAGTGTTTTTTAATTGAAGGCTCAAGCTCAGCCTAATCTTTCATGAAGTAAATGTCCGAATCAGAATAAATAAACTATAGCCTATGAACATTTTAAGGGCAGTATCAGTATCATAAAACAAATTTATATATGTATCAAAAACGCCTAATGCTCGAAAGTTGAAACTTCTAATGCAATATAATGTATAAGTTAGAAGACCATACAACTCTTTTTTTGGGAGAAAGTCTCGGACAAGGACGCATACAACTTAGTAGAGAAGTACTTCAATGTTTTAAGATATACTCTAGAAATTTTAATTGAATAGGTTACACTTTTCTTGAATCTTTTTTTAACGGTCGAATTCCTGGAAATGGTGTCACTCAAAATATAATATAAAAATGCGGGATGAGAGTTCTTGGCAAACAGAATAGAACCAAGCAAGATCGATGAAATTACCTATTCATTTGGCAGATTTATAAGACTTGAAAACTACATCTAACAGGCATCCGTGAATGCTCATACTTCATTTATCTATTTTCAAGAAAATCTCGTACAGTTTCTATTGAGTAAAATTTTCCTAGATTCAGCCCAGAAACCTGAAACTAGCCTAACTACCATCGCATACTCAGGACTTTCGACAGATCTTTTTTCAATTTTTAATGCTTGTTTACAATCTTGAAAGGAAAGGTTCAAATTTCTCTTTATAAAAAATTCCTCCGAAATTCGTCATTTCTATATTATGGGCACATTTCATACTTAAATAAATAGCCTAAACCAGTATTAAATTGTCCAAAATATTTTTTCAGAAAAATGCTATATAAAGTTAAGTTAAATTCAAAATAAATAATTTGTCAATAAAATTTTGACGATTGAACGAGTGCATTTTTTTAAGAGGTTGAGGAATTAAAATCACAAAATCAAACTGTTCTGTGAATAAGATTTTCGGGTCTAGTGTGTAAAAATATTTTTGACCGCAAATGGCTGTAATAAGTAACAGTCGAGTCGCAAAATAGAGCTGAAACAGTGTAATTACACACGTACATTACGACCGAAATTCGATTGATCGTTGAGCCAGTTATCAAAGTAGTTCGATTCAACAATACTGTGCAAACATTTTTAAATTATGAAAGTGTCGAACAATTTCTTTGTGCAATTCTAAGATACGGTTGTATATTGTCTCAATCGCGAAGCCATTTTCCTTGATTTATATTACGCCCAAATTGTAACTGTGTATTTTATATTACTTTGGAATTGTCTTATTGAAAAATCTTGCTTGCAATGTACGCTTTGAAATTATATAATAGTATAATTTCAGCATTAATTTAATAACCTAGAAAAAAACCTACTCCAACAAATCAACTTCGAATCAGTTTTTTTCAAATGTAGGTATTGAATTCCAAAAGTGAATTATTATACTCTTTCGTTGTCTAAATTTGATACAAAAGATGCGTGCTGTTCAGTGCTATCGACTGTTATTTAAATGGCAAACTGGACAAACATTTAGATTTGCAAGGTCTTTGTTCATTTTTGGCAATCCTGCATTATGTCGAACCCTGACAAACGGATTTTGAATTATATGGAATGAAGCACTCGGTATATTCACCTGTGGGTTTTAAAAATCCATCACTCTGTGTCGATTTAGATAAAATACCGAGACTTCCCCAAACAGAATTAGCATCGCTATTGTGTCGTCCAATACTTTCACTTCTAGTCAATAGCGTGCTCAATTCGATTCAATCGGATTGATAGAAATTTCAAATTTATAAAGTCTTTGGTGCAATTATGTTCCAAGACCGCGATGAAATATATTTATTAGATTTACGTTTTAAGCCCAGCCCGCAGCATACGACAACGACGCACGAGAATGGCGCATAATCTTGTTGGTGATTTAAATTTCACTATCAACTCGATCGGTAGCAGTAATATCTAAGCTGGTCTAGATTGCGGCGCTGCAATTTAATTTGTGGTTTTCGTCGCGATCGGTATTTAGATGGGCATTGCCCACTAGGTAAGTAAGTAAAGTACCTGTGTCACCGGCATACACCACATATCAGAAATGGAAGTTAACGAGGCGAAAGTATGGCAGGCCTTGGAGGTATTGAAATGAAGGAGAGGACATTATCACCAAAACACTCTCGTTAAGGTCAAGGTGGATTGGATACGATCGGCCTATGCAAAAATCGCTATCACATGGATATGCAGTTTGCATATCCAGAATATGCGAGTGCTATGATTTTATGGTCTATCTTTTAGTGGGCGGTCGCCCCATTTCTGCGCACTAATCGCACGAAAGATGTTGACACAAGCCAGTGAAAGAGAACGAAACATAAAGAAAATAAACAAAATGTACACAGTTTTCATTTCATTTAAAGCGCTGCTTTACTTAAGCCGGTAATTTAAAGAAATTACCAGCCATTTTTATGCTATCAGAGCGGAACTGATACTATGTTTCGATAGTTTTGATTTTTCCACGGTTGCTGAACTTTGGTAGTACGCAAAGTATTCTTTTGAACGCACTAATCCACTAGCAACGAATGTTGCGCCTATATAAAAATCTAGTCTATTATAAATAAAATAATAAAAATAAAAAAAATTAACCTCGCATCGCCGCCACTATCATTCCATTTTTATTCAGAAACTTAACCTTAGCCACATAACTCCTCCAGTAAGACATTAGTAGGTTGACTTAATTGCGGAGATAAGGACATGCCCACTATTTCAAATATTGACGAGACAGACTTGTTGGAAATTACTTGTTTTGTAATCTAAAAGAAATTGACATGAAAAAAAGCTAGACAAATAGCTTACAGATGTTTCCAATAACCAGGATCACTGCAGACAATCAAAAATGCTCCTCATTGAGCCCTAGACCTAATATAAAGAGGTTTTGGAAATATGATACCATTTCTTATGAACCGACCTAATGTCTGTTACTGTTTCAAAATTTTGACAAGTTTCCAAATTTTGAAACAGAAACAAGAAATTTTTTCATTTTTTTCAAAATCGTTGCCAAAATTGTTTGTAAGAGCAATCAACAGTCTAGTATAAAACGGTTCTTGGAGGGAAGATTTGAATATTTTATTACGAAAGAGTTAGTAAACATTGAGTTAGCCTTTTTTATATGCTGTTTCGTTGATATTCGTCAATTTTGGAACAATATTTAGGTATCCAATTTTGGACAACATTAACTGAAAGAATGATTTAATTTAATAACAGGTAACATTTTCTGAAAAGGTATCCAGGTGCAAAAAGTTGAGCTAAAATCGACATAATAACGCAAATCAGTATTTAACATATTTACCAAAGTCGCTGTCTAACAGAACGAGTCTTTTGATTGTACCTATATAAAGAAAAGTAAATTATATTTTAAAGACAAGGGTATCGGAGTGTACTAATTGCATTAGTGCAACTAAGATCATGTTTTTATTTTATTTTATTTTTTCTAATAAGAAAAACAAAATTACCAGTTACCGGCGTACCCATAAAACCTGAGCTTTAACCAACAACTCACTTTATCTTACCTTTGATTTGAAAGTTATGTAACGCGATCAAGTTTAGTGCAAGACAAAATGCGTTGAGGTGCACAGCAACTGACCAAGCATACAGATTTTTTTTTTTGATTTTTTTTTTTAAATTGCGCTAAGTATCAAAAGTGGCCGGAGACTGCCGATCTCTGAAAAAGCAATGAAAAAAAAAATAATAAATAAAACCCCAACAACCAAAACTGCTCCAATTAAAGTTCACAGCGCAAATTACTGAAGTACTTGGCAGTTGGCACTTGTTATAGCCGGCGGTGTATCTTTCATGTCAATCAGTGCACCTGATGCACACACACACTTCCACACAACTTGCTTTCAAAGTGACGTAATTTGGGACCGAAACAGATCATTTTTATTTCCTTCCCTTCGTTGAGGTATCATCGCAGGAGGTGGTCACTGGTCCAGGCTCAGCGCGATCGTACAACGCGCGACGCGATCGCGATCGCGATCGCCATAATTGTGGCGCGGTTTGCCCTTGTCAGCTTGAGATTAATATGTGCATTGGCCATTACTTGTTACACACACATCATTTGCATAATGATCGTCATATGGTATTTAGATGACGATATAATGCAACGATCATACCTGATCTGATTGGCATTAAACAAAAAAAAAAAAATTTAACGGATTTAACGGGCAATCAGTTCCTATATTTGGGTGGTAGTGTGTCGTCACATTTTAGAAATTTTGCAATGGTTTGCTTACGAGATATTAACAAAAAATGTTTTTGCTAATTGGTTGTTTCTTTCTTTTTTTAGATTATAAAATAAAATTAATGGCGTGGAGCCTATATGTATGTACTGTACGCATACATATGTGAACGGTAGGACTTTCACTCGTTGTACAAAGTTTTTCGACCCTGTGAACTGGACGCGAATTTTTATGTTGTTATCAATATTTCAAATGTTTTGCTTTGGGGTCAACACTTTCTCTACTACCTACTGATTTTTATTTACAAAAATTTGTTTGGCGGTAAAATAAGTTAACCTTTGAAATTTTGATTTATTTGGATTTCATTTATTGTTTTTTTAACTTATTTTTAGTTTTTTTCAAAATAGCGCAAATGGAGCAATTTTGTGTTGCATTTCTATATTTGAGGTGTGCCTCCATACATTTTGTTTGTTTTGATTTTTTACTACTTTGATCGTTTCCCAAATAAACTTTCCTAAATTTGATCGAAGAATCGTTAGTGAAGGTTTCGCACTGATACTGTTTATAACATATTTCATAAATAGAAGCAGCACCAGAAATACGTCTAAAAAATTATTATTTAAGAATGTTCTTCTGAATCAGATTTCAAATGTCGAGGATTAATTGTGCAGGACTAATGGAAATCAATTCAAAAAACTAAAAAAAACTACTAAACTAAATGAACGAACTAGATCGCAACGGCTTGGGAAACGGCAATGATCGCTCACTACGATGAACTAGAGATGGGTCGTTCAGGAAATCCAAACTACATATGTATGGATTAAATACAATTTTCTAAGGGCCGGTTTCACAGTCTAAGTTTAAACCAAAAATTTTCGTTAAACTTAGGATCAAACGAATAATGCGTTTCACAGATGTTGTAAAACACAAGTTTGTTCTAATGATAGGATTAAGCTAAACGGTAGAATTTCTTCCGTTTATAGCCCGGATTAATTTTTTTTGACATTCAAGTGATTTTAACCTAATTAAAGTAGGCGTGATTGTCAATAATTCAAATTTTTAATACTAAAACGAAATAAAATGGCAGAAAAGGCAGAGTATACCAATGTAAAAAAGTTTAATTCATTTGAATTAGTTCACAATCATTACGAATTTCAGATTAGTTAATCATAGGATATTTATTTACCGTGAAATCGAGTCAAGTTTAAAGTGCAGTTTATTCTTAAGTTTAAGTTTAACTAAACTTCAGATCAAATTTCAACTGTGAAACCGGCCCTAAGTGAAGTAATAATTTAATTAATAACAGATGTAAAAACAATAATTTTTTTCCTTCTGATGAAAAGTTTTAAAAAACTGTAAGTATTCTGTAAGATAATTGCAATAAATAAGTATGTAAATAAATTAAATAAAGTGCCTTGAAAATGCGACTGGCAGCAACTGCTAAATTTTTTAAGCATTCATAGTCAAGTAAACTGACTTTAAAGTGACATTTTTATAAAATCTTTTCATTTTGGATATTTCGTAAAATATATCAGTTATCGTGATTTGAATTTGATGATATCGGAAAATGTAACTTGATATCATGACATTGATTAAGAATGTGCGCACCCACAATCAAACTGGCATTTCGTTATTAAGATCAGCACTGGTTTCACTTCAGTTTAGAAAAGTTGAATGAAGGACATCAAAACATTCGCCTCAACATTTCGTTAAATTTATTTAAAAAAAAACATTTGTATAACTATTACTTAAGTTACTGCATAAAAAACAAGTCTAAAAGACACTGTTTAATTTGTTATGCTCTTCAATTAACTTTAGATATTTGCATATCATAACTATTCACTCAACAATTTAATCGAATCAAAAAAAAAAAACTTAATTTAATGTATACTATTATAACTAGACGAAATGTGAATAAAAAAGCCCAAAGCGGATCACTTTTACGGATCTCATTAATGCCTAATCGAAAGTATTTGGATGTTAAGTATCTAATCAAACGAATAAAAACGTGGTCTGAAGTGCGATCGCATGAGAGTTCGTGTCACGCTGTGATATAGTGTTTTATTTAAGTAACGAAAAAAGAGAGGTGCGCCTGAAAGGCCCAGGCCCATTACCAACCATTTTTTTTTTTTTTTGAGACAAGCCTCGGGGTCCTATATCTGGGTTATGCCATTTTCTTAAGTGGCCGAATTGATTCAAAAATAATTTAAAAATGTATGATGCAATCATTTGGTGTGATAACGCATAAATAGATCAGATTGAATGACATTTCTGATGATTCTTGTGCCAATTGTAGCGGCAATATTTTTCGCCATATTATATTTTAAATGACTCAATTCGGTATATGCCAGCCTTGGTACTTCGAAATAAGCGCGAAATTAGGATTTAATTAATTTCACTTTATCTACTAATAATTTTTCTTATTTGAATTAATTGGAACTGTAAGGAAATTTTTCCTTTCAAAAATGAAAATAACGTAAAAACCCATTATAAATCTTTAAAACGATTAAAAAATCTTTAGGACAAAATTGAATGTAACGTAAGGTGCTACTTACTTATGCTCACTACGGTGAGCGTTAAGCGAATCTTTTTTAAATCATGTTATAAGTTCGCATATGAATATGCTCTACGTACACTTAGAGATTCGATGTTTAGTCCAATTGTATCCAACATGAATCACCAACGATTCACGTTATGAAGAATGTTTACAGGTGAATTCACTTACGACTCTAAAGCGAATCATAGAGTGTTCTGTGGAATGTAATCTAATTAGTATCATAGTGAACCAGTACCAGTACCAGTTTAATTCGTCTACAAAATAGAGATTTTGCATTGTATTCTCTTCATTTTTAATTATTTTTTTCACCTGCGAGCAACATTATACAACTACCTCCTTTATTATTTTAGTAGGTAAGTAGATATATATAGGTATATAGTGCAACCTGCTTATAGAGCGGTTATAGAAACTGAAGTTTTGGCGTGAATTAACAACAAACTAATGCACGTTCATGTTACATAAATTCCCAGATCTTCAAAAATATTCGAAAATCCCCAATTTTACTATCCCCAACTACAACAATTCAAATAGAAATTCAATATTTCAAAGTATCCCACGGTTGGCCTTTCTTCGTACAGTACAAACCCATTTTTTTTGTTTTTAAATCCTAAACAAATTTACTATTCAATAATTTCATCAACCATAAAAACACGCACCTCAAATGACATTTATTACCACTTTTATTATTAAAATATTCAATAAAAATCTTAAATCGATTTAATTCGCACCGGCTTTCTTCGATCTTGACCGGATGTTGTTGGTACACTCACTTTTCATGATTCAAATCGAATGCAAAAAAAAATGGAGTAAAATATTTAAATGGTAGTTAGTTTAGTTAAGCGATAAAAAAAAATAGTTGGTCTGACGTAACACATAAATTATCGCAGTACGAAAGACACTTAATAAGATGAATAATAATTTCAAATTCCTTCTGCTCGATATTGAAGGAGAAATATAAATGAAAATTCAATGGGATAGTGGTCAAATGAATAAGTAATAATTGGCCTAGGTAATAGCATAGTTAAGGCACCATTATACGTTGATGGAATATTTGCCGTGCGATTTCTCGGCGAAATACCCCAACTGGAATGCAATAGAATCGAGTTAGAGAATTCGACCTTGTCCAGAAATTAAGTACGTTTTATCTAATTGCTTATATTCGCTAGCTTATGTGATTGAATTTGAGATATGATTGAATTTGGTAGCGTTAATCGTCTCCCTGCAATATGTCGACAAAATGATAAAACGTCGTTGCATAGGAGTTATGGTCGCTAAAGGCCCTAAACATCGGAAACGTTATTAGATCTCAAACGAGTGAATCTAGTGAAAGTGTCGCTATAATTAAATACCATGAACTTGCATATCCTGGTTTTAAGTGCGACGACGACTTTGCGGCGCGGGTCGACCGAAGTAACGTGAATTTTTCGTCATTTTATTATACTACCGGGCAAATTGCGCTAAGACCTCTAAGAGTTTTCGCTTGCTTAATACTAGCGCGTCATCCTCACATTCGGTTAGGTTCAAATTACGTCGGTTCGTAAGATAGGCAGACTGTAGTAGCCGGTCTTTGGCCGCTGGTGTAATGGTTGACAATCTTCGAAACGCTTCTCAATTCCATACAAGTTCCTTCTTTCGCATATGGCAAATTGTGGCCAATCGTCATCGTCGTGGCTGCAATAAATACTGGCTGGCACGGCTCGTGTCTCAAGTTGCGGGGTCTTACTTGGCACCAACTACTATTCGACTTATTATAAGAAAATCTCGTCGCTGTAAGACCTCCCAAGCGTTTGATATGCGTCCCATAGCTAATTCGTTTGCTGAGTTGGCTTCGAACTTATGGATACTACCAGGAGTTGAGTGGTTAGTTGCTGGCCATTTTTGGAGATTTTCTGCACGCATAAGATGACTGCGCGATAAGGAACCCACCCTGAGGGAGTGCAAATCTTATCTTGGGCCTTGTGCTGTGACAGCCGTACATAAGTAGTTGGCTGTTTTTCTTTTTGACTCTAATTATTATCGGCCCGAATAGTTTTCTCCCAGCAGCGTGGCCTGATCTTGTCTGATATGTTGGTAATGCGACAGACTTGCATAATCGTTCCATGAAATTTTGTATTTCTTATGATTGTCGGTTTTTCTTCAATTTTATTGCGTTGCATTGATCCCACCGTTTGTCATTCCCATCGGTTGCACCTCTATGCCTAGATCGACGTTTCAAACTGTCGTAGTCTTCGGTTATATAAAGCGAGTTTTCTTAGGTTTCCAAAGAAGGTTAGTGTCATATAACCAACGAAAAAAAATAAATAGATTATGCCCTCCCATCAATCTCTTGCGGTAATTAAATCAAAACACCAAAAAATTGCTAGATTAAAACCTGTAAATATTTCGGAAATCGTCTTGTTTTATTGCACCGGTTCAAAATTGATTTATTTTCTAATTTGAATTTTAGGTCGTCTGTTTTTGAAGCTGTACCGACGCCGCCGCCATTAAACATCACATTGACAGTTGTTCGGAATCAAGTCCTCGTCGCCATTTTGAGGGTCAAAACTTGAAACTGTGAACGCGACCTTAATGTGTCGTGTTTTGTTTTACGTTTATTTTTTTTCAATGATTTAACAATTTCTTGACAGGTGCAACATTCCGCGCAATAAGAGTGTGCAGACTGGAGAGACCGAAAACATGAAAATCATTTTAGAAAATCGCATTGAAAACGAACAGTAGGTGACAATGAGCAAAGCAAAGCAAAGGCTACTTCCGAGATGTGAAAGACAGAAAATCACTTAAAACACTTAAGCTAAGATTCGGTGGTCTTTCTGAATCGGGTATACACTTGCAAGTTGACCCACTAATCTTTAATGCTCGTTACGAACTACTCAGGCATTTAAAATTATAAAAAGAAAGGCATAACATGTGTTTTTCGGTGTGTTGATGCTACTTTAATTGGATGGAGGTAATCAACGCGAACCGATTAATTTAATAATTGGAAATTATACAAGTGATTTGGATATAAAAGATCAAAAAAACATCAACAACACTGGTGAAGGGACATTGACGTACTTTTTTATAATAAAAGTGTCGCATCGTTCAAGCGAAGGTAAAAAAAAAGACGACGTCAACAAGGTGAGTTATTAAAATGGTGCACGTCTTTCACTTTCAATTTTGTTTTCCCCACACTCTCATCTCATCTTCTCGAATCGATAAACAAACAGACGTCAGTTTAAATAACGTTTAGCTTTTCGTAATTTCTATAAACTCTGAAATATTTATATCAATCCGATTACCTGCCTGTTTGAATATTTTAATATTTGTTCGGGCATTTACTGAATAAAACTCGACTGATTTCGATTGATTTTCGAACATGATGTAATCGGAAAAGAAAATGTATTTTCAAAATTAAGTAAGGAAGGCGAGCGTAGAAATCTTAGTGAAGAATAGAAACTGAATATATCGTACATTCACTGGAAAATATTGAAAAGGTTTGTTAATAATTTTCAAACATTTTTAGTAGATTTTATTTAGATGTTTTTCGTCAAATTTGGTAAGTGCAAGACCGTGTAATTGACCTACTGCACTCAGCTGCAAAAGGTATTATTATTATTGTTATTATTATACCAAGGCATAACAACTTTCACGCGATTTGGTGTGAAGAAACTTTTTTTTCATTAACTCAACAAAGTGCGAAAAATGTTCCTCAAACGTATTTACAGTATACTGAAATATGCAGATCTCCAGCGGAACAATCCTAGTACTGATAAAATATTCTACAACTCAATTCATCCAGTACTGAACAGTGCTACTACTTCGGTGTTATACCATATGCACACTATGCATATGCGAGGAAATATTGTAATATCCAAATATTTTTCTTAATGTGGTATTCTTAATGCGGTATTCTCTATTATAAGGTTCGATACAGTACTGATTTTACTATACTAATTTTAAAACACTTTAAGTAGATATGAGAAAAAGACACGAAAATGCCTGGGATTGCAAAGTTTCAATCAATTTCTTCATGCATTTTTTTTTGTATTACATAAAGTCGTGGCAGAAACTCAGGAACGTCACCAATTCGAAGATTTCTGCAGTCCTAACAACGTGTACTAAATACCCAAGAAATGAAATTGTTATCAGTTTCTGCAGTTCTGCTTCGGAGCTGAAAAACGGAATTCGTCCAGACCAAGCTGATAAATGCTGAGCAATTGCGATCCAGAATTGGTATACAACAAGTTTCTGAAACTATTATGAAAAAAGACTTTAATCTGGTCTTTTTGGAGAACAAATTAAATTAAAATTTTCAACTAGATTGTTAATATTTTTGGAAACAATGTAGAAGAGCAATGAGGATTAATGAGGTTGCATTCGCGTCCCAAGTCGCTAGATCAGCCGTAGAATAAAAGCGTATACTTTGTTGGAAATCCGAATGGCCCAAGATTTATCCGATATGACTATAGAAACTGAGAAAACACCAACACAAATCATAGGTTGTTGTTAAGGCGACTCTGAAATAGAACAACATTGTTCTCAAGTGAAAGAACATTGATCACGCTTTTTCAGTGAATTTAATTTGTTTTACTTGTAACCTCGACGAAAGTTTATCTTCTATCCAGGAATAAAATTAGGAGGACCCTGGCCAAATATGAGAGCTACTAGAAGTAAAAAGTGAAAAAATTCGTTGTAGTGAAATAAGCAGAAAGTTAGAAAAGAGACTTCGAGAAAATGGCTGTGTGTTTGTTTCTTAGGTGGTTACACTTCCTGAAAAGATCATTTTGAGGAAATTGAGAAAAATAATCATTTTTCCGCAAAAAGAGATTGCATGGCTGGTCGATATTATGAAAACAAGTTTCAAAACTTTCAAGAAAAAAATTTCACACGTTTACAGAACGAACCTTACATAAGCTAGTCTAAAGCTAATGCTCTCAAAATCATCAACAGGTTGGTTGATCGGTTACATGATGTACTATACATCATTTTGTCTAATTAAAACGAAATTATCGCCAAGACTAAAACAAGACTAAAGCAAATACAAAGAAAAAAAAAAATAGATATAATCGAAGAATCTCATTTGCTCGCCGAACTGAAAAGCATCATGAAAATTAATTTTCTCTTTTTCTCCATTCAAACGCCGCACACGATAATTTAAGTAAAATTTACGCGATATTTCACTTAACTTGGTGGTTTGGGACGAATTTAGAGTGATTATGAAACTGTGAAGAAAAGAAGCAAGGGTTGAATTAATTAAACTTTTCCAGTGATATCACAAGGGTTCATATCTTCATATGCATTTCTAAGTTACAGTATGTATATACATTTTCTTTATAACACCGTGCAGCCTAAGCAGACTTGAAGCAGACAAAATTAAAAGAAAACATGATATTATTAAAATTATAAGGAATTGGAGGAAAGTAGTTGGTGCTAAAGCTTGTATTACACTGTATGCCACTATGTCAAATATTTGAGTATTCTGGCTACCAAGTGCAGATAGATTAATCGTCAAATTTTTGTTTGCCATATAATTTTTCTTTCCTCTAATTTGACAGAAAAATTTTTCCTCAAATGTTTAGTTTAATATTTGACAGCATGGCAAATACAGTGTAATTCTAGGTTAATACGACAACCATAAACTCCTTTTCGAATTCAAATACTGGGTATTTACTCGACATTTAGCAGGTATTTACCTGAACCAATTACATGCATCAAAAAAAATGGGCAACTGTAGAAAGGAAAACAAAAATTGTTATTTATTCCGTTGTGCCACAATTGATCTAATTGGCGTTAGGTTATTTAATGAAATATTCGTTACAACGTCCTAAATTCAATGAATTTTATAAAAGCATGTTACGTGAAACGTAGAGCAATAAGTTATTTGGGTGGCCGTTCTTAACTGAACGTTTTGCTTATGTTTACAAAACAATATTGTGAAACTTTCTTACACCATGTTTCAATCTCAAACTACCAATTATTCAGATTTGTTGATGACATTTACTATGGTGCCCTAAGCTTAAAATTCTGAGCACATTGGACTTCCGCCTGAGTTCACTAGAACTTGAAATAATTACCTTTGCAACTTAACGCTCTAAATTTGCTGGTAATTCTTAATGCAGGTATGCGACTAGGTTGTGTTGAGCATTTTGAAAATTAATTATACACGGACAAAAACGGTGACAAATCGAGAGCAAGAACGTGAGCAACATGGCGTATGAAAATAAGTTAAAATGCATTAAGCCGATCGTAAGGCGCCCGTTGCACTCCGATCCGTTCATACCGTGCACTATAACGAAATTGCGTAATTTTCGAATGAGACTTTTTCAATGCTTCCTCCTTCGAAACCGTCGTCGTCGCACACTCGTATTTAACACACAAACTAAACGTTAATTTAATGTCTTTGATGTTTAATTGAAAAATTGACTCACCGGTAACAAGATTTCGCATTTCCAGCCGCGCTATAGTCACAGCTCACAACTGGCCACATTACCAATAAAAACGTTCCGTCCGTCCGTTAATAAAAACATGATCGCGATCACGATAAAATTAAGATATTATTAGAGGATCGAGATAAATGAGGCTTAGCTATTTCAAAACTGAACTAGTTTAATATGCACTTTATAAATAAAAATAGTAATTGTTTGATTATGTGGAAAAAACCAGAGCAATAAGTTAAATTCCCCAATTTCGAATAAGTATTCTATCTTCCCAAATTCTCGCGAACGTGTAGATCAGAACTCTACGTTTCTGATAGGTTCCCGCATTTTTTCCCTGAAAACAGTAGCATATTAACTCCTGAACGGATAAATGCAATCAGGGATAATGAAGAACTATACGAAACTTTACCAAACTTTAACCATACGAAAATCAGGGAAATCTGCAGGTAAAGGTGTAGGTAGTAAAAATGTTTGCTTCTCGGATCAATTGAAATTATAAATATTTTGGAAACTATTGATCGTACTCTACTCATTAAAAATTCATTTCACTCCCAATTTGATTCTCTTTAAATCTGATTTTATGCATTTTTCACGTCCATCAAGCTGAATTAGAGCTTTTTATGGAAAGGTCGACAATACTTTTTTGGGAGCTACCAGGTACTCTAAAAAATAAATTATTCAAAACTGTATGCTTTGTACTGACTTATGTTTGCTCTTAAGTGCACTGGAACCGAGATATCCATAAAAAACTGATTTAAACCATATCAAATTCACTTTCTGAATTCGGCATTGGGTAATTTTTTATCGACTTCGTCTAAGAAAACAGAAAAGAAATTTCTTCTGCTTTTAGGATAAGTATATTTTTGGAAAACTGATGTCGTACTTCATATTTGAATCTCTTCAATAATTTAATAAAAATTTAAATAATTTTTCTACGCGTGGCTTTTTCACTTTCCTTTGCTTTTGATTACCTCACGTGCTGTTAAGATAATCTCAGAATATTGTGAATAGCGCGGTTGCTTGCTTCTTAGAAGACGCCGAATGTTATTCAATGAATTAAACGAAGTTTCACAACTGAACTGAGGACTTCACAGAGCACGCAATTGTCTTTTGAAATTTATTTGACCAGGATTTGATGTAAATAGATGTTAATTTTTATGCTACACAAAATATTCCTAAACATATGTATAGTTGGGTCACTGCTAAAGTAAGCCTTTTTTATTGTAATAAATAAGATTATTTTTTGTTTTCGAAGAAGGAAAGAGTTATTTTAAAGAAATTATAGCACAAATTTGTTGAGCAAAGAGGAAACATTATTTGTTTAATATTTGTTTTACAATAGATATACACATTTAAATCATTAAAATCGTGAAATTAATTTCCGAGATTTTCACAATTTACTGTGACCGGAATGCGATAAAAAAATAAAAGAATTCATCTTTATCTTGTCTTGCTTGAAAACGTTACACCAAAAGTATTATACGGTCGCATAAGAAAACTGGAGTCACCCAATGTAGGCTTCGCATCTTTCCTTTCCGGAATTTGACTCACTCTATACCATTTCTGACACCACTTAAGAAGTTTAATATCACTATAGACTGTATTCGAATAATTCGCTTCGATTATTTCTAGATTTTTGTTGACTTCGGCCAATTATACCATACAAGTTTGAAAGAAACCTAGGCCAATCTGTCCAAATAGTCAACTTCCTCATGAGTTTCATGATTCAGACACGAAAATCAAAGTAAAAATCTAATAATTAAGATCTTAGCTAAATTTTACCAAATTCCATTCAATTTTGGAAATAAATACTCTAGACAAAATTAATTCGTTATGTGTTCAGCAGAAAAATTAAATTGTTATCAGATTTTATTCCCGAAGAACATTTACACGTTTTTAGCTTCGTCATTTGTTTCAAAACAAGTCAACCTATGCCAAGATAACAACCAAAATTTTATTAGGACAGAAATCTTTTCATGATCGAAATTTTTGAATTTTGGAAATGATTGGAACAATTTCTTACATACCGGATATTTACCCGGTATATTTCTGGAACATATTCAAAATTTGTATTTAACGCTGAAATGGTGACTGACATTGTTTTGTTTTAATTTAGACGTGGTACAAGCTTTTACTTACAGTAAGTACATTACATATGCCTTGTAGATTCTAGAAAAGATCAAAAGTCTTTAAATCGCGGTATCTACTTACAAAGGAGATTGCCGTTAGCGAAAATACTTGAAAAAATAATTCAAAATTGACCTGAATGCTGGTCATTAGGTGAGATATTAAAATAAAAAAGGTCAAAAACGCGATTTAGATTCAAGCGTTGAAAAGAGGTAACGGTCGATGGTACGTAAAATTAGACAGAAGACTTGAATTAGACTCGCCATATCTGAGGCGGTGGTTATACCTAAAATTAAAAAAAAAAACTAGGTATAAAGGTACTCACCTTGATCTCAAATTAGCCGCTCGCGTCTGATTAATAGACGCTTTCGATGACAACTTGAACCCGGTTCCGTTGCTGAGTTGCGACATTTGACTGGCACTAGTTCTTGGCAAACGTGGTGAAGGCTTACCCGTCCCGGGACGTACAGGACCCGATCCTGCACAGACCACAACACCCACATTTGATAGTGCCACAACTGCACTAAACACAAACATTGAAACTAACAACACTCGATGTGACTTGCGACTATTTCCGCGTAACGGCAATAGCAGTTCCGGAGGAAAATCATTTTCATTATTTTTAGTGGCCATTGAGGCCGACATTTTCACAGTGAATTTTTCTAGTTTATCGTGTGTTGCGGAGATGGAAATTGTTACCCGGAACGCGCGACGCCTCAGCAGTGACAATCGATAGGTTTCTTTTTCTTTTCCAAGTTACCACACTATACACTCACGTTACTATTACTAATTTATCTATATTTTTTTTTTGCTGAGGTTCATTCAACCTCGTTCAATCTTTTCACATAATTTCACTTAAAGACGACGTTTTTTTTCCACTACTTCATAAGGAACTGGATTTGGTTTAAATCAACGTTTCAAATTAATCCGCTGTAATTGAAATTAACCATGAGTTTGACAAAATTTTGTAGAGCATAAATTTCGAAAGGCAAATGCGCTTGCATTTGGCTGAGAACTAGAACTTGGACGGCTGCGCTATGCACCGAATCAAAAGAATGGGGTCATGCAAAGAAAAGCGAAACAGCTTCAAGGACTGTGCAACGAAGCCGCCAAGTACTAAGCAGCCCAAGTTAAGCGTTCGACCGAAAGAATAAAAAATTTGATCAAAATCACGCCAATTTGATTAATTTCAACCACAATCTAAATTTAAGCACACTTATTACACATACGACAGCTTTTGCTATCCTGACACACGACAGTCCTTTTCTTTGGAACACGATTCAATTTACCTTCAACTATACTTAGGTGCTATATTCGAAACGAAACCGAAATATTTAAATCATCCAAAATATATAAACAAATCTTGTTTTTTTTGTCAAATTGCCCAGGTAAAAATCGAGAACGTTATTTTTTAGCACACAACCGACTCACAACGCGGTTATTTCAAGTCTGTTCGAATTTATCTTTTGCACAACATCAAGTCAAGCTTCACCATGAAGCCGCGGCGAGTATTTCTTATCTGCGACAACAGTTCGGTCTTGCTCAGACCTCAGGTAAATTCTCGAAGTAAAGACTGTGTGAATGCTGTCTTGGAATGGACCAGGTTGCTGCTCACCGGTGAGATAATAGGTATGCACTCTATACTCGTACCTCTACCATTAGCTCGCTGATGTCGAGTCATATCCGAACCGAAAGCTAAGGTTTAGTTGGCATAGAGCCCCACGGAGCCCCACGGTCCCCACTATACAATGCTTTAGAGCTACCACTCAATGGAGGTAAATTTTTGTCCAGATAATAGTGCAACAGTATCACGATTGGGGGGTTTTCTCAACTCAGTTGCAATAAACTGCCTGCAAAAGCATGAAATATGAGGTGCATCTATATTAATGTCATCTAATTTCAATTATTACATTATTAATTTTTAATAATAAAGTATTGTGATCGATTTAAAAAAAATTCAATTAGGTCACTATCCTAAAAAAAATTTTACGTTAAGGACAATAAAGCAAGCTACATTTTCTGTACGTTGCACTGTGGACTAAAAATGCGTAAAATTTGACAGAAAGGGTTTTCGGGGTCACTAATTTCAAAAAGGGTTTTGTTCTCAGCAACTCAGATTTTTATCGTTGTGACCTCTCTGAAGAAACTTCAAAGCTCTGTATATGTCGGCCTTGTTGTTTTGACCTCCTTGAAATTTCTCAATTAAGAGATCGACATAGGTACATTCGTACTTAAGCTCTTACATATATTTTGGAAAGCTTATTGAAGTATGTACCCACTCTGTATTGTATTCCAAAAAATCTATTCTATATAGTATGTACACCGTCTCATAAAATAGATTACGAAAATGTCGTTCATAACTGCCACTTGTTCATGGTTCCCGGAATCCCGCACTTATTCAAATAATGTGTGCTCCTAGAAAAACAACTAATTTAATAATAATTTATTCTACTTGTTGCAAATCGACAATAATATATAATAGAATGACAATAATGCGGCAAATATGTACGTCATATGTATCAATAAGAGCATATCTATCAACTGATATAAGTACGATTTCTTAATTTAATACTATTCTATTTTATTTATATTAAACTGGTGTTCCGAAATATTACTAACTATTGTACAACCTTAATTCAAGAATAATATGACTGTCATGTTGGTGCTTTGAATTTGAGAATAGCGCGTTAAAATCCAATAAATTGATTGCAATAAATCATAAAAATGCATTTCTTTAAACGTTCCCTTTTACATAAATAAAAAAATCGCATAGACTTTTCTGTAGTTTCGACAGAAACGAGTGATTTTTAGAAATGAGCTTGATGAAATAAGTTCATCCTATACGAATGTCATTAACTAACGCAATGGCACTGCTCCGGTTTCAGCGGATCTGTTTTGTTCTTCTAGTACTGAATCATCCAGATCTATTCTATATCGAAACATTTCTAAATGACTAAATTTTGTCAAATCTAAATCTGTAAGTAATGAATGATATACCGCTTCAGTATTACAAATTCAGTGCTGCATGAATACCTAGTTTTTACAAGTTTTAGATCTTTACGTTTTAAGTATTGCAAGAAAACCTGATATAGTGAAAGAAAGAAGAAAAATGACAGCAAGTTTAAAGCATACATAAGTGAATTTTTATGAATAACAATATTATAATATTTATAGCATACGACTATGATAAACTCTAAGACGAGAAATATCCATGAAATTTTCACTTTTTATAGCTCTGAGTATTTAGTATTATTATTATTAAAAATTTGATGAAAGAAGTCCACTAGATCTTGAATAAGAGTACAAGCTGTTGGTTCCTCACCTATAAGTTTTTATCATTATTATTATTCAAATTATGATTAGTAGAAATCAGCCATATAAGAGATAAAAAAAAACCGGCTTAAATCTTCTGTTTTTGTAGTGGGTCTTTTGTATGTAGCCTAATGATTAGTAATGAACCGACAAAATCGTAAGTGAAAAGTTTAAAAATTCATGGGATAAAATTAGATTTTTGGAAATAAGGAAGATTATTGACTGATTGAGCGCTTCTACTGCTAGTCTATTTCTAGGGTGAGAACCGAGGACCCCTTTTCACCAATAACTTATAAATGCTGCAATTCGATCTAGATTGCATAAAATCCACGGTACAGAAACAATTTGAAATTAAAGCAGCCACTACCAAATAGGACATTCACAAACATCCCGTACAACATAGTCCAAGTCCCATAAATAGATCGTAATAAGTTTCATACAGTCGATTTTTCCTCCAGTTATACAATACATTAACTACCACTTGCAAGCCGAACAATATTTTCTTCGAAATGCAACTTCGTTATCCACTTACCTAAAGTCTGATCGAGCACATACGCAGAAACTAACAAAACTACATGGCGGCCACGGGAAAAAAACCATTTTGCTAAGGTAGCTGTATGCCTAAATCGCGCTTAGAAGCTTGTTGGCATGTTGACTGTACGGCTGCCGTTACACATTTCTCAGCTATAAAATCTTGCAAGACAGGAGTCAATTTTTCTTGTCGGAATGTCCGCAAGTATTTCCTCTGCGCGATAACTTGGAGCGATTCTGAGCCCAGGTATTTCAATTCAAACAGTCATCATAGAGGGTTTGTGGTATAGCTCCCTGCCCCATATGCTCGCCATACTAATACGCGAAATTTTATTAAGAAACCGGGGCCCAGGTAATAGCGGCCCCAGGTAATAGCGTACGAATTTGCAATCTGGTGTAGACTCCACCATATCGAAAAATCGTTAAAATCAAAACTAAGGCAAAAATTTGTAAGCCCCAAGATACCAATTTCGCTCAGATTTGAAATCAAATTTTACTCGAATCCGGACTCAGTGTAAAACTTCAACTCCACACTCGGACAACAACTGGACAGTTGTTCGTCTTTGGTCAAGCGCTTAGTGAAAGTTCTTCAAGCCCATACCTGGAGTTCACGTACTGCAGCTAAGTAAAAGCCGGGCCTATGGGAGTCTAGTACAAGTACAAGATACTCGTATCTAAGCGGTCATGTCTATAATCAGTAGTTGCTAGTATTGTCGTTATTGCTCTTGGGAACCGCAGAACCTACGGAAAAAAATACGATCGACTTGGAAAGGAGGCGGTCTTGTAACTGCGATTGAAATTGATTTGGTCAACCGCTTTTCCAAATGGGTCACATTCAAGTTTTTAAGAATATTCCGAGTGAATGGGGTTTTCGAGAACTGTAACCACTTGAAATTGAGCAAGTGTACGTGAAACTGCAGATCTAATTTGTAGAGCTCACATATTTTAAAGACATGTGTTCTTGGGGTGTGTTCACCGGTGATACACGACCGCATTATTAGAGGTACCTACCATTTTTTTCCGAATAGCTTTAAGTTTTTAAAATGTTGCAATACAATTTTATCAATTTCTCTTTTCCTGCTTTAATTCCCTATTTCGTCCATCCGGACACAGTCCGGAACGAGTTTAACTAATATACCTACTTGCACTTCATTGTGATTAAGAGTTCCGTTCATTTGGTTTAATCAAATTAAATCGATTTTATTTCGATTCGTTAAAAACTTGTTCTTATAGGTGAACGGATAAAAACAACCTTGACGAATTATAATAGCCCCAAGTATATGGATTGGGAGGACAGAATAAGACCTAGTTAGATAATACAATAATATTATCGTTCTGCTACTAGTTGGAGTTATTGGTATTGTACTACTTCACTCCACTGCGACGACCTTGCCAATTTTTATCACGAGGAATCAACGGCAGCCATACAATATCGTTGAAGAATTATTCATTTATTATTATGAAACCTTTTCGGTTTTGAGAACTTGTTTTCACAGTTGTAAATTAACAAATCTGTTTAGCTTTTCCTTTTACTTTTTTTTATCTTTTTATTGTACGTACCCATATGAACATATTATGTACTATGTAAAAAAATTAAATACGTTATTTCGATTTGGCACTATGTAGCAGCGTGTTCAATTATAATATGGGAATTTTTAATTGATATTTTATGTGACGGAATAAGAAGATGCGGGGACTTATAAAAAAATTCTAGAGTATTAATGAATTGCACGATTCAAATTCTCCACGTTCTATACACCGAAAAAGAGTAGTTAACAAATCCAGTGATTAAATTAACTCTTTTAAATTGTAAAAATGTTCTTAATATGGTAGGCCATATGTTAAAAATTAGAATTAAACAATTCTGATTAAAAAATGAATTATGTACTTTATTTTTGAAATAATCGAACATTTTTTTGGCCGTCGATCCAGATTCGAACCCAAAACAAAACAACAAAATATTTGTGATGAATCTTGAGTTGCAAATAGTTGAGCTAGAATTGACTTATTCTGGAATACCCTGAATCTGAAATTGCTTTACCGATCTCTTAAAATGGTCATTTCAGAATGTTTGAACTTTTTTGGGTAGAATAATATTCATAAAATTTAAATATATAAAATTTTCTCTTATTTGATGCCAAATAATCGCGACTATTTCATTCAGGATCTTAACTGTAAAATTTTCTAGAGCGTGAATCGTTCCCTTGGTTTAAGATTGAGGAAGTCGAATTTCATTTATTATTTATCACTACTAAACTTTGTCAATCCTTTTAAAGTAGTCAAAGTTTTAATTTAATAAATATTAATTGAAAAATTTTCTACTTTTTTTCTCTGCCTTTAATTTCGGTCTCTGTTTTTTCTTATTTTTTTGTAATTTTTTTCTTTTGCTTTTTCTTTTGTACTTTTTTCCATTTGCTGTATTTTCCACTTCTCTTTTTTCTGTTTCTCAATAAACTCCACTGCGATGCTAAAATCATATTTATTTAATTTTGTGTGTTCAAATAAATAAAGAATAGAGAAATATTCTTTATTTTTCTATTTTTTTTCACCTTCTCTTTTTATTTTCGTATTTCTTCTTGAGAATCGCTTTTACCAGAATCTTTGATCTGACGCAATTGAGGAACTTTCCTCCCTCATTCGGTGTACGCCATGTCGGCTTAATTATGCCTCCGAAATGATCGCGTTTTGATAGTTGAGGTCTCATAACAAAGTAGGCACGACTACGCTAACAACTGCTAGTTATAAACAGCCATGCAAATTTCCTAATAATAAAGCGGTTTGGTAACGTCGGAAGCGTTCTAGTCGAACAGCGATACAACTCTGATATTTCTTCATACGGTGCATTATACGAGTGCAGCTCTAATAAAGTTACTTGATTTGAATTTCGAATCCCGATGAGCTCTTTTCGATGCATCCGGGTGATTCGATTCGATACTGTTGTCATGCTAAATAACTTCACGATATCTTTTTAGTGTTTTCGCTATCAATTCGATTTGAAGCCATCCTCGGCTCAGCTACTAAGCTGCTTAGGTAGAAGCTATTTGATGTTCAGATTTGCGGAAAATTTGATTTTTCACTATAATTCCGTCGAATTGCGAAAAGAAGCGACAAAAGACCAGAAACTGCCACTACTGAATTTGATGGGAACATTCTGTTGTCCGTTGAAGACAATGCCGAAACAGTGCAGATGGCAAAGATCATAAATCAATTTTTCAGTTGTAACTTTGCTAAATTAAGTTTTGAGCTGTTACTCAACCACATTGTCATTCGCATTGTTTTAGATTTTCACAAGTTTTTCATGCTGTTTGCGCAAGGCGATTGCTTCAATTTTCATTCCATTTATACAATTATAGAATTCCGTACGTTTGTCGTGGACGGCATTTTAATTAAAGTTGCATGCAAATTAACTAAAGCTATTAAAAAAAATGATATTTGTTTATCATTGATAAATTGAGTTTTATTTCCTGACTATCAATTTCGTAATTTAATACTTTGAACAATATTAAATACCATATATTTTACAAATTAATGATTAAAACATTAAATATCGAAATCTTTAATTTAGCTGAATTTTCATTTTTGAAGGACAGCTCAACTGCTCAACAATTTTTTTGAAAATTTAGCGTCTACGGTAAAGAATTTAAAAAAATAAAAATAAAGAATTTAAAAAAATCATCTAATGAGTCCATCGGACCTAGTTTAACACATTTATCAAAGCTTTATTCAACTAGCGCGAAATCAACTTAAAAAAAAACTTGTCTGACGCCAAAACCAAAAAAATTCTTCATATCTACTTAAACTTCTATAAAAAAAAGTTGTTCTAATTCAATTAAAACTACATTGTTGAAAAATGAGACCTTCAGAATAATAACAATTTAAAATAAAAAAAAAAATGACAATGAAACATTTGAAAAATATATACATATGATGAAAATCTCAATCATAAATCAGATCAAAAGTTAGAATTACATATCCATCATTGAAGGCAATTTAAACTTTTTACATCCAGGATGTACTGCTTCCTTCCCCGATTAACCGGACACTATAAATAAAAAACCAAATCAATTTGTTTCACCCAAATCCCATTTATAAGTAAAAACGAAAGACTTAAGCGAGTAACTTTCTTTAGTTGGACTAAAATCTGCTCGAAACACAATCCGAATCGATTAGCAGCCTAAAAGCCAAACTAAATTCACCGTCCATGTTAGCCGTCGTTTTACTAAAATTTGAATAGCTGAGCGTAAGGTTAATATTTGTCTTATATGCTGCAGATTTGCTCTTTGCATAAGAAATTTTTTATTTAGAACTCCAACGAACGTTACACAATCGTGTTTGTGGTTTTACTTGTGCTGACCGTTTGTGGCTCGATTTCCACCTGCTTCACCATTTAGCCATGTGCTGCACACCTTTACAGTACTGAGTCTAACGTTGTGTTTGGATAGCACTAACTTAAGTAAGTGTATTAAAATGCTGGCTCTGAATAATATCAGGGCAGTAATTGAACTAGTCTAGTCTTCTATCAAAGCCCTTTTTATGACTGAGTCGCAAGCATTGTGGCTCGCTGCTTTACATTTCGATGTCACACCAAGAGTCAAGACGTTGGTAAACCGATTCAAATTCAGCGCGCGTTTACAACCTGCACTTTATTAGAGTGAGAACGTAATTAGTGCATTTTACCGTAGCTATCGGGATTGAGGAATCGAAAATTGACTTCAGTTTAAGAAATTATACGACTTTATTATGTCCAGTCACTGGATTCATTCTTGGCAGGCTTTGCGTCTATCGTGTCAGGTTTGTCTAAGAAACGATCCGTTTGATCGCATTGGATATGCTGATGGACAGTTCTATGGATCAAGTGTTATCGCCATATGTAGCAAATGATATTATATAATTCTAATTAAATTTTAAATGGTGGATCGAGTCTTTCGTCTTTAACTTCATAAGCTCTTGTGACAGAATACCGCATGGCTTGGTAAAACTTGTCCCCGCACCAACTGGATATCTAAGGTGATTTTATGACTATTGCTTCAATAGCAAGCTTATGTCAGTGCCCTTTTTTCGACTTACTTGATTAATCTTAATCTTAATCTTAAAAAATATCATTAATACTCTTGAACCATCCGTACCAACACTTCTTTATAGTTAGTCATTCCGACGTTGTGCCAACGTTAAAATAGTATCTGTTGGTCAGTCATGTGTCAGAGCAATTTGTACAAAATTCTTATAATTATCATAAAACATAGAAGAAGATTGGTGGCAACAGCCAAGGAGGTTATCCATATAACTTTTTGGTCATATTTGAAACTAAAAAGATTATGAAATACCTGGTAGGAAGATTCAGATTGTGGTAGAAATGGAACTGTGCAAGTACTTTCTCTCCACAAGCTGGTTCGGGATAAGATTGATAGAATGCTATAGCCTTTCACCAATATTCTATTGAAGTTGTTATCGCTGTTAAAAACACTTTCTCCTTTCCGACTTTGAAAAGGAAACGAATTCGATGACATTGGGCTTATTTATAAAACAACTTAGTCTTTGGGTCTTTGGTAAGCAAACCAATTGAGTAGCCTTTGTAAATAATCAATTATCAAAACCTTGACGAAGCCATAATCAGTAGCGGTCGACATTGTTCAGTGTGAAGTACGCTACCAAATGTGTGTAGCACAACTCTTTACCTCAATATGTCACTAAAAGATTTCAATTCGAACCTGAGTGAAAATGCTTGAAATCTTATTTCACATATGTTTTGGTAAATTTTCAACCTACCCGATCCGAAGTTTCGTCTTTCTCGGCACTGATCCGACTTCCTTCTATTTCATTTTTAATTACAGCAAGGTAAAGATCCGCGAACGTACTTAGTTTTCAATAGGAAAATCATGTTAAGGTCAAAGATATAATGGGAAGCCCTTAAGACCTATCAGATCGAATATTTCCACACTTCTCCATCGAATTGCTTACAAGACTTGGAACAATTAATTTCCGAAGCTCACCATATATCACGCACTTATCAAAGTGCGTACATAAGTGGTGTCCAGAAAACAGCGGTGCTGCTACAAGAAGCGCGAAGAATGATGTGTGATGCTAAAATGTGCGCTTGGAAGATCGACGATCGTACCAGAAATAATTGAAGCGAAAAACGATCTTAAGATGATGCTTGAATGTCTTCGTATTCAACGAGATCTTCAATTCACACCTCCTGAATGCCTCGCACGATCGCCAAGAGTTTCAATCCATTTTACGATCCTCTTGAGATCGAGTAGTTGGAGGCGAGTCGCGGGTACCTGGAGTTACTGTTTCTTAACGGATATGTCGTATTACTTAACGGAAATCGAAAGTATAACAACATCTTATAAGTCAAATTGAAATTGAAACACCTCAAGAGATACATGGGTACGAGGTTTGACCCCTAAACGTGTTGAGGCAGAACCACACCTCGGACGAGTGCCTTTTTTTGTTTACTCTTTCGCCAAATCGCGCAACCGATAATTCCTTTTTAGTAATACTCGATCTTGCGTCCGAGCGACGAGGTGATCAATTGGAAGCGTGCGATCGAACAAGATCGCGCTGTATTATCTTGCCGTGGCGTGGACATAAGTGGAGCGCAAAATGTACAGATACAAAATGTATCTATAGTATGGGCATTAAATACAAGTACTTACCTACATATCGGAAGAGTTGGACGACTATGGGTGCATTCTTATGTAATCGCATAAAGAGTCCGCGGCATAAAAGTAAAAGCACCACCATTCGGAGCGGCGAACTGTTTTTCGAATGGAACACACACGGAGTAGCGCTTCCTGTTGGATTAAACACCGTAGGCCCTGGAATTAAACTGCAAATTTAATCTTTTAGCGGATTTTCATAGATTTCGAGTGGGCAGCACTTCCTTTGGAGATCTATGACACGGGGCCATATGAGAAACATTGTTTTTTATACCCTGGTACACTGATAGTGATCGTGGCAACTGATGGAAACTGGTTCGAAAAAATCGATCAGTTGCAATCAAAATGACTTGGACGGCAATTTGATTTGACGGCAACTTCCTTTCTTGCCTTGCGTCCAAATGTTTTATTTATTAGGTTTCAAAAGTTGCGATCATTCTACGATCGTTGGAAACTTTCACGATACTTGGGTGTGTATGGTGGCGACCGTATGTTTCATGTGAACGTTATTTGATGAATTATATTTTTTTTAAGAAAAACCGAGAATAGAAAATGTTGGAATCTTAAATAACATATAGATCGTATTTATATAAGTACTCCATAATATCCAACGGATAACTGAATCATTTAATCCATTTAAAACCGAAATTGAAAATTAGGACAAATAGGCGCATTAAAGAGTACAAAGGGATTTGCCGACAAATTCGGTAAGATCAAACAAAATGCTTCAAATTAAATTTATCTAAGTTTTATAATATTATCTATTCTAAAAAAAATAAAAATTTAAAACCAAGGTTTCTTTAATTGTATAAGCGGTTCTTCAGCCCCATACGTTCTCTTACGAGTTAAACGTTAGAAAAATTATAAAAACGATTTTTGTTGCTTTATTTTCCATATTTAAAGTTAAATTGACAACTTGGCTTATCAGACCTAAGAGTTTTGACGAAATTCGAGCAAAAATGTAGATCCTTTTCTTATTGAATTTTTTTTTACTTGCTTAAATTTTCTTGTAAATTTACGTGCCTACACAAAAAAAGTTTGAAATTTCGAGCATGAGCCGCCGAGATAGAAAAATTCCATCCAATCCCTGCACTGTGCTACCCCCACTAAAAATGTTATGTTCCACTACAATAGCCCTATAAAAATAGCTAGTTTTACTATTCTGCCTTAAGGGGTTACATCTATTTGGCGGCCGAAAAACAGGCGTATTTTTGTGAATTTTTCTCGGGAAAATGATTGCAGGTTTCGAACTGTTGGTTGGTGTTGGTTTTTTTATTTCAGATCATTGGAAAGTGGAAAGTACAGTGGTCACCGCGGAAGGCTTTTTTTTGAACAGCAGTCCGGGAAATATATTATATCTGCTACATTTGTGAGTTTTTTCCAATAAAAAAAAATGAAACTTAGTCAAAGATATGAAAAAAAAACAGTTGGAAACCTGCAATCATTTTCCCAAAAAAAATTCACAAAAACACTCCTTTTTTCGGCCGCCAACTAGATGTAGTCCCTTAAGTAAACGGATACAAATTACGAATACAAATTTCGAAGAAAGGGATATAGAACCAGTTTCAAAGTGGAAAAAAGGATGCGAATTCAGAGTAATACAGAATACGTAGTTACTCAAAACGTCGTAACAGAAATACATTTGTCTTCCCATATCTTCCATATCTTCTATAATCACTTGTAAATAGCAGTATTTGCCAAATCTAAATTTAAATCATTTCTCGTTATAATAGTTGCAGTCACATACAAAGCGGGGCCACTCTTACAATCTAACTTTATTTAATCAGCTAACAAATCCGAATTAGACTGTTTTCGCACGCGATTATCTAACGATTTCCATATGACAAATTGCCTTAAACTCGTTGAAATTGAAATAAAATAGCCGCAGCGCAAAGTTTCATCTAGAGTTCAACATTGCAGTGATTAATACAGGTAAAGTAAAGTCCCGGTAAATGATACACCGACTATTGTAAACGAATATAGTCAGCGACATGCAACAAATCTAGCGTAGCTATGGTGCAAACTAGGGCTATCTCTGGTCTCGCCACTGGCGACTATAACAAATAGCAAGGCGCAAATTATTTACGTCACTAATTGCTAATTTATCGATCGTATTGAGACCATTTATCTCAAAGTGTTGAAAACAGATCCCTATACAAAAAAAAAAGTCTTACAGACAAATAATAAGAGCACTTTTAGCCCGTATGTGTCTGTTTGTACGATCGAATCACATTTGAAAATTTTTCTTTCATTTATATTTTTCTAACTACTGGATTGGCCCCTTCAACTGTCCGGCCATATAATAGCCGTGCACTTTATGTCCATACTAAAGAACACGATCAAACTGCAAAGTATTACGGAGCCTGCGGACGAAAGGAAAAGTGAAATTGCCTTGACGCTACGGAACGGAGGCCAAACTCGACTAGCACTCATCAGAAGTGGGATAAAGGGGGCCAAAGAAATGATTACCGACACAGAACTGATATCTCTCGACACTTAAATTAGAGATTATTAGAGTTAATTGAACGATATGAGATGGAGTAAAGATTTCGCAAGATCTTACGAACACGTCCCATTTCGATACATGACGCTATCTTGACGAACTGGCAAGGCAAGGAGTTCTTTTCAGCCCCGCGGGCTTATTACTCTACCTACTGCACTGTACTCGTACGATGTGAATCGCGCACTTTAAAAATTTAACTTTAAGGAAAAAACAAAAAAGATAAAAGCTTTTCAGTAATTGTATTTGCATTTCGAGGCACATACGCCAAAGGAAGACATTTAGACGCGGTACGGGCAATGTTTCAGATCGCCAGGTAGTTCAGTCGTTCGTTGAATGCAAAAAACGACGATGTTATGCAACATACCAAGCCGACATTATGCTCTACTCTGCTCTGCTCTGATCTGCCTCACTATGTATTGTAATATTGCACGCGAGTATTTAATTACAATAAAAATACCCGACTCTAAAGATTAATTATCGGAATATGTAACACTCGACAGGATAGATTTTCTTTTAAATGCATAACTGCTGTACCTGTACGAGTGCGTTTGGTAACTAAGCAGAAACCAGTGGAGAGTTGTTTTCACGTTTTATGAAATTAGATCAAGTGGTTCGTAGCTTTGGTATGGGCAATGCCGCACTCACGGATGAAGGCAACTTGAGAATGTTCTTGACAACAGCTGCGATTGAGGAAATTGCCGGCTGGATTAATGGCAATTTCCTCAATCGTTGCAAATTATTAGACTCCAAAATTGTTGGAATTTTTGCATAAAAAAAATGGATGATTAATGCTATTTGGATGTTTCATCTAACAAAGTAGGTAGGTTAGCTGGTATTCGAAGTATTTTCATTGTTATATCACTCCTTAGAATGTTTCAACGCTGCAAGGCACAAAGCTATACGGGGTGAATCAAAGTCTAAAGTTCAAACTTTTACCGCAAATCGATAAATAAGGTTAAATAATTGAAATTAAAATTAAAATAAACAAAATTTGACACTTTCAAATTTTCATGGGGCTAGCCTAGATTAACAAGACAGAGCCCATGTATTCAAACCTAGATATAATATCAGACGAGGTCTAATCAATAATGATTGTAAAATGATATCGCTGGACTTTTTCCATGCCAATAATGTTGGCAATTATCTCTACATCTAACTTAGGAGATATGTGTAATTATTTCTACATCTAACTTAGGAGATATGTGTAAAGAAAAAAGTATGTCATCAACATCATATTCTGACAGGAAGAAATAAAATAGTTGTAAAGTTTCCAAAAATATATGGCATAGATATGGTCAAAAAGGTACCACTATGCCAAAAATTAAAAAAAAAAATTCTTTTTCTGTGATACGTTAACATCCAAAAGTCCCACTCCGTTCGCCCTTGAATAATTGCACAGTAAAAAGTTTTGGTGTAAAATATAAAAGTTGTTTATATCTTTTTTCTTATAACGTTAATGAATACCAAAAATAGTATAGTACTTAAACTATTCTCATTTATAAAAACTTTGAATACGAAGAAAAATAAAATTATATGCTGCGGAACATATACAATGTTTGATTTATAATATTTTAATATTGTTTTTATACTTTCTTTTAATATTTCATTCTATACATCATATCTCGAATACAATTTATATCAAAAATAATATAAATGCGAGAGTGAAAATTTCTGCGAAAATGTCTTGTATATTGAGTTGTATGGATTTAATAGGGCTGTCGGATAAATATTTTCGTTTATTCTACACTAGTGTATACATTTTATCTTCTTTGGCATAGAATAATCGTCTGAAATGAAAATATGCGTCGTTAAATTGATCATTTACAAAGTTAAAGTGGATCGTGGCACGCGGAATAGTTATAGTTAAAACATAAAATAAATATAAAAAAAACGAAAATATGTATGCCGGATTGTTTAAAACATTTTACTATGCAAATAAAAATCGGAAGTGGCTATTCAAAAGTATAGTGCGGAACAAGTGGAGTTTGAATACAGTGATTTAGTATATTCAGGTGAAACCAAGATTCATAAATGCAATTGTAGTTTCTAGAATCATTTGTGTTATGTAAAAATATTGTATTCAGTTTCATTTTCTTGAAAAGCAAATAGTACCTTCATTGTCACGAGGTATATTGTTAAGGAAATAAGTCTAAAATCAAGTGTGCTTCAACACACCTATACCTGTACCTATACATGTATTTATTATTTAAAAAAAATACTTAGAAATACGTAGAAACTTTTTTTAATCAACCTTATTTCAAGAGAAATTCAACTTAAGGCAAGGTATCAGTTAAAAGGCCCGAAAAATACCTCAATTTCAGAATTTTTTTTGGATATAAAATAAATATATGAGCCGTCTTTTTTGAAAGTGGAATAAGTCCATCGGACAAAAAAAAATTGAATTTTGAATTATTGTTTTTTACATTAAAATTTCAATTTTAATAAAGTCAATACCAATAAAAATATGGACTTATGTTCATTTTTGCTTTTATTTCTTATAAATTGTTATTTTTGAAAGTGGAATAAGTCCATTTGGACCTAAAAAAATCGTTTATTTTCTTTAACAATTTTTTCAATTATTATTGCATAATAAAATTTAACAGGTTTATAGTGTTAATAGGGTAGGTGGAGGTGTTTTCTCTGAAATGCTTAATATTAGCAGCTCTTTCCGCCTTCCGGACCACTGTAGTGTCTATCAGGCGGAGCTTATGGCGATCAAGGAGGCCCTGTCCTGGCTGAGGTGTAATGTAATATCTACTAAGGATATTAGCATTTTCACAGACAGCCAAGCGGCGATAAAATCCCTGGAATCGACCTCGACAACATCAAAGGTCGCCGTAGAATGTAGATCATCTCTTAAGGAGATGGCCGAACAGTTCAATATTCTTCTGTGCTGGGTGCCAGGACACATGGATATTCCAGGGAACTGTATGGCTGACGAACTCGCTCGGCGCGGCACTACCCTTCATACTTCGCCGGTATATCAGACCCTGGGTGTGCCTCTCTCCACATGTAAACTGCTACTGAGACTGGACTCAATTGAGAAAACCAACTCAAGATGGGCAGAGAGTACAACATGTCACACTGCGAGACAGATCTGGCCAAAGCTGGATCTTAATCGTTCTAAAAGGCTGACTCTGCTCAAAAGGGCGGACATCAGCAAAACAGTCGGCGTCCTAACCGGACACTGTCTTATAGGTCGGCATGCAGAAAGGCTTGGACTTTTCTCAAACGACTTCTGTAGAAGCTGCCAGGACGAGGAGGAGGAGGAGACAGTCCTTCACCTTCTCTGCACTTGTCCAGCTCTGTCCGTCAGAAGGAAAGCTCATCTCGGAGCGTACTTCTTCAACTGTCTTGGTGAACTTGCCACAATGGAGGTCGCGAGAATCCAACGCTTTATTATAAGCTCTAAATGGTTCGACGAGTAGGACCGGAGTCGAAGATCCTGTGGTACCACAACGGACCTTTTAGGTCTAAGTGTGTCCGTGTTCTCACGGACAGCCACGTGTACCTACCTACCTACCTAGTGTTAATACATCACTCGAATCATATTAAAGTATGCCAATATTTTTAAATTATTTCAAACGTAAGACCTTAAATATTCCAATGTATGAAAAAATGGACTTATTCCACTTTCAAATACAACGGCTTATATGGAAAAAACTATTAATTTGTTATATAGAGGTACACGTGAAGAATAATTGTGAATTTAAAAAAAACAAAAAATATTGCAAAATGGCGGCTTCAGCTCTTATGACGTCAGGCCACGATTGGCGTGAGTTGATGCACGCGGTACCTTCTACAGCCTTGCCAAGTGATCTGAATCCAAAAATTCAAAAAGTTTATGAAACTAAATCGAATTTGCGGTGCCCCAACGTTTTCCGATTTTGAAAAAACGCCCTGAGACTATTTGAAAAAAAATCCCTTTTTTACTCTTTTTTTGGCTTTAAAACTTAAATAAAATAAAAGTGAGATAAAAAAATATAAAAAACTCGACGTTGGGGCCACCCAAATTTAGTTTAAAATCGGTTCATTTGTTGAAGCTATAGAACGTACCGCGCTCCGGAAGAAGTGGTTTCAAGAAAAACGCGTTTAAAGTTTGACGTTTTAAAAAAATCGTATTGAATATGGGCAAACCGTTCCACAAATCGGTCTGTAACTCGTGAAATACATTCGATATCGAAATATCCTTTTGTCCACGTATTCTCAATATATTAAAGATGAAAATAAAAAAAAAATATAAACTATTTTTTTTTGCCTTAATTGTGGTATTACATATTATGTTTTATATAATACATATATATGTATACGCATATAATAGTAAATATAGAATGCACCTATATAAAATACTATAATAATATCCTATACAAAGTATTTATTAAATTGGTATAGATTTATTTTATAAACAGAGAATACATCGTATCCTAATATGAAGATAAAAAATTTTTATCAATTTATAATAAACCATATATATAAATTCTATACACTTATTTCATAACCTTATACATGCTACTATCAGTTTTATTCTCTGCGAGTGTATAAAGTTTATTTGAAAATGGTAAGGATTTATATGTATTCAAAATTTTATTGAATTTATACCAAAAATTTTTACCGTGTGTTATTTCTTGAATCAGTTAGCTGATATTTGATACTAACCATTTTTTTCACAACTTCAAGATATTAACTATAAAATACTGCGTTCAATTTGCATTTCCACTGGTTACTCTTATAATTTATTACGTTTTTACGATTTTAGATAAAGGAGAGTGAAAGTAGCAAATAAATTAGATGACTTCTTTACGACTTTTATTTCCTATAAATCATGAAAGCCTCTATTAAAATTGCAAAAAACCGATTCATACTCAGATCAGATCCACATGCATCACACTATTCGAAAACCAAAATCATTTTTTCCAATCGAAACTTCTAATAAATTTGAACAAAAGATCTGAAAAAAACATTAACAATCTTTATCATCACAAGTACGCACATAAAAACCACATCGCTTAAAAGTTTTATATGATTTTCAATAAATATGGTTCGATTTATTCCCCACTTCGACCTAAGAAAAGGCCGATATCTTTCGTATCTATTGCATTCGCCATAATACTTTCACTTCTATATGCCGATTGCTGAACGACACAAATTATTGTTTGTGCTAGTGATTTGTTAATTGTTGTGTTCAATGCGATTTTGCGCCTTTTATTGCCACTTAATTTTGTTGAGAGTCTGGTGAAAAAGGTAATCGAATGGGACCGTATTACACTACATGAATATGAATACCTCGATTAGTTCTCTGTATCTGGTATCAGCTTGTACAGAACAAGTTTCAAAAGGCTCGAACATATTAACAAAGTGGACTTGAAGTTGACTTGAATACCGAAATTATGGCGATTACATAAATTACCAAGATTCAAATAACAACAATGGCATCATCTTCCCGATTCGCACACTCTTTTTCGGTCAGATATAACGAAACCCTAGCATAATCTTTTTGCTAATTTTAATTATTAATTTTTTTTGTAGTGTGTTATGCGTGTTTATTTCAATCTCCCATCATTTAATATGTGGGCATGTATTACCAAATAATTTTTACTTGGCGGTATTTTTTCTTATTTTGCTCTATTCAATGGTAAAATGATATTGTGATGGACTAATTTAAATTGTATTTAATTCCTTATTATGAGCAGTTGATATGCTTGAACAGACTACACTAGATTGCTACGAGAAACAGAGTAGGAGACATAGCTGAACCTTGTGGAACTTGTCTAAATCATGCCTATGTAAATACGAATTTTGTCTAGATGATTAACATTTGATTTTCGGAAACATTCTTCATGGGAACAAATAATTGATTTCACAGTGAAGTTAGCGATGGTATCCGAGCAATTTATAGCGTAAATCGTACAAGTCACAGTAGAAAGTTGCCTCGAAACTACCGACAAAAATCAATGACCTTTCTATTGTTCACAAGATTTTCGTATTCGTCACGCATTAAGCAACCAAAAAGCCATTTAAGCGTTATCTCAAAAAGTTCCAATGATATGCGTATCTGTCGAATTGGTACGCAATATGTCAGCATTTTACCATATCTCAAATTCTGGCCAACCGAAATTGTTGCTGCATGTTCGTTACGATCGCATGCAAAAGGACAGTAGCACGATTTGTGTGTTGTGTTACGGATTTATGCCGGCCACAAGACTGGATCTCTCAAAAATTACGACCAAACTAGAACGGACCAAACTGAAAATGCGTGCCTTATGCAACCAAACTAAGTAAAAGGTATGCATCGTAAATGTTGGCTATACCAACCCGTAAAATACCCGAGACAAAGCAGTCGAATTGATTGCCCCCCGAAGGAGATTTATGCCTGGAGAGCCTCTTGCCGGCATTTCTGGGCAACACACTAAGGTGCTAGTCGGCCCCGATAGCCTCTAGCCTAGCCTGGTATGGCTAGCCCTCATTTATATAGACTACATACGTCTAGTGGATAGTGTGTTACAAGAAATCTATTTCTTAGTTCACTTTGTCCTCTCTGCGGTTTGGTGATAGTCCACAAGAAATCTTGGCCGGTCCACTGTCGGTCTGTGAGACGTCCAATCTCTAATTTATCTTTTAATTGTCGTTTGGTTGAAGTATTTCGTAAGATTTTTATGTGTACACAGCACATTCATACTACAATTGTCCGGCATGCGAGCTCGCAAGATTTGCATTTCAAAGCTGTCGGGCCATGGGGGAAATAAGATCGTCAAGAACCTGATTGATTCTGGTTATTGTCTTCTAAAAGTAATTGTTTCTTGAATTGAATAAATTCGATTGTTCTTGAATGTAGCGGTTACAGATTTTTCAAAGAAACGTAAAATACAAAAAAGGAAAAAAAAAAAATCCTTGCGACGTCACACCGACGTCTGTACGACGTCATGTCAACTAATTTAGTGCCGTTTCGACTACGGCATAAGACACTGAGCTGATTTTTATCCAAATCGGATCCGATTTAACGAATAAAGTGGGCTTATGATCAGTCAGTTATTACATTCAATATTTTTCTTCTTTTCCTCCAACACTTTATTGTAGATTATATGTTTCGTTATACGTTTGAAGGATTTGTTATATAGTATTTTACTAAACAAAATAATTATATCAATTCAATAGAATCTACATATTTCCAAAATATGGGTACTTAAAACAAGACATTTGCTGGTAAATTCGTTAATTAGGTGGTTCTGAGTGCATAGGTAAATTGTGATGAAATTAGATTGAACTGTAACCTTTTTTTAATTGTTTTTTTTTTTTGTATCTTTGGTCAGAAGAATGGGTGTAAAATTCTACTCGTCAGGATTGCGAACTTTCATCCTTATTCCAATTTTTTTAAGTAGCTAAGTTTTTGGGTTGTTCAAACTAAGAGTTTCTCAAAATCGTTTTTGTAATTTTCTTGATTATTTGCCATGTTTTTTGAATAAAAAGTATATAAAAATTTAAAATTTATTTTTCGAAATAAAAAAAACACGAAAACTAAAATGCGAGAGGTAAACTTTAAAGATCAGGGAAAACCCGTTTTTTTTAGGGATTTTTCAAGGAGAAAACGGTCCAATGAGAGTAGCAGGTCTTATACACAGGATTAGTTTTCCTACTCCGAAAGACGACGATCAGTTTGACTTGGAAGTAAATGTGTAAAGTGATTTTCATTGATTACACGAATACACTGATCCCGAAACAAAAGAAATCAGAAAAATTATTAATAATGAGATTGGTAATTAAGCATGTGATTAAAATGACGCGTTGTTATTTTATCTTGAAATCCATTTTTTTTTTTAAAATCCAGCTAAGCCCATAGTTCGTTTCAATGCTGTGTACTTACATTAAAGTATAGTTTTAGCTTCTTAGCATGAAGGGATCACGAAATATGTGTCTGGACGACCTGCCTTCAAGTTTTGAGATCCGTATGAACTACTTTTTTGTAACTTTCCATTTTCCTATATAACATATTCCATATGTTTTCATTTCCCGGTCGATCACTTTATGAAAACTAATAAAATAAAATTGAAAATCAAAGAGGATGGAGATAATATCACAAATGAATAGTGAAAAGAATTAAATTAATTGAAACTTGGCGGGAAAAGCGAAAGAAAATGAAAATTTATTAAATTATTGCCTGCAGTAAAACAGAAGTTAATGAGTTTCGAAAACATTTAAATTTAATTGCATCTAGGTTTTTTTACTAGCACCTTAAATTAATTAATTTATCAATAGTCGTAGCTAATTTCATAAATTAATTGCAAACGATATACTTAGAGCCCTTCCGTATTCGATCTGTCCGTGTTGTTGGTGTGTTGCAAAGAGACGACAAGCTACCGGTTTTGTATAAAGTTTCTTGCAGCCAGATAAGTGAGACAAAACAGAGTCGTTGTTGTTGTGTTAGCATGTGAGTGAGGGAGACAAAACAGGTTCGTTATGTCAATACTGTGGAAATCTATTTTCCCCAATTATCCCGGGTGAAATGTTACTTTCTACAAAATTGCACTTTGGCGTCCGAATTTTTCTAAACGTTTTCAACAAAGATTTTCTTATTGAAATCGTTAGAAGCCAAAAACATGGAACTCTGAATTAGGTCCGTCGAATTGTTTTGCTACAATTTAATTTATATTCTAAAAAAATCTGAAATTATATTTGCCATTTTCAATAAACTTCAATCGGATAAATTGGCTTTTATGAAAAAGGGGATTCCCGAAAGAGGGAAATGAAATTTGCAACATTTGTAAGGTTTTACAGTTGAAGGACATACGTGACTAACTTCGCACTGTAGTTCCACACGTGGTGTCAACTGTCAAAATAAAATTCCAAAGTGACATTTCTCCTGTTGTGGTTGTGGTTTTTCTTTCCTCCCTAATTTTAAACTTAAATGTTTAAAAAAAATTAAAATGAGCAGTGAAGAAGACTTCAGCGAAGACGATCTGCAGGCAATCATTTCTGATGAGACCGAAAAGGAGCAAGCAGCCGAATTAGCAGCAAAAAACCTGAAACGTGAGAAATCTCCGAACTCGGAAGAAGAAGTTGAAGTCAAACGTGATAAAAAGGACGACGCCGCCGTCAAATGGAAAAAGTCCGATTATGAAAAGCAGCTCGAGAAATTGATCTTTGGCGACAAAACATCGTTGCTCGAAAATTTAAAAGAATCCGCTCGGGGCGAGACAAACAAGGTCGACGATGAAAAGCCCAAACGAAAGCCCGCCTGGCACGATTCGGACGACGAGGAGGTTCACATTGGCGACGTGGTCCGCGAGAACAAATGGACCGGTTCGCTGCAGCATTTGGACAAGGAGAAGAAATACAGCGAGTTACTAAAGAGCAAGTTCAACCGTCTACAGGCTCCGCCAAAATGGGCTGATTTGGATCGCGAACGCGACGTAGATTCGGACGAGGAAATTCTACAAACAGTTGGACATCTGGCGCACACCAGCAGCGCCAACCTCCCGCCTAACACAGTGCAACACAAACGGTTGAAGGATTTGAATCGCGCGACATACGCGGAGGGTGGAATAACCGCAATCCAATTCCATCCAACGTCCACTGTGGCAGTTGTTGCCGGCTATGCAGGAATCGCTTCGATCTACTCCATCGACGGGATAAAGAACGACAAGCTACACAACGTCCGGTTTCAAAATTTCCCGATCAAATGTGCAAAGCTGCTGCCAAGCGGAGCCGAAGCGATTATTGGCGGCAGTAAGAACTTTTTCTATTCGTACGACTTGATGCTGGGCGAAGCGACGCGGGTCTTCTTGCCCAAGGTCATGACGAAGTTGCATAAATTCGAAATTTCACCGTGTGGTAAGTACGTGGCAGCTTGCGGCCGTTTCGGCGAAGTTCATCTGCTCGACACCAGGTCCAAGGAGCTTTTGCATACATTCAAGCAAGAAAATCCCTGCACAGCGCTGCAATTCACAGGCGACTCGCGGAAAATCATCGCCCACTCGTCGGGACCGGACGTAAGCATATTCGATCTCCGTCAGGAGAAGATCGAGCATGTTTTCTTCGATGACGGGTGCATTAGCGGCAAAAAATTGTCGCTCAGTCCGAACGGTAGAATGCTGGCAACCGGCAGCAACGAAGGTGTCGTAAACATCTACAACTATTCGGACGTACTGTCCGTCAAGACGCCACAACCACAAAAAATCATTTACAACTTGACGACTTCCATCAGCGACATGAAATTCAATTGTTCGTCCGAACTGCTTGGCATTTGTTCGGACAGTGTTCTTGGCGCTATGAAACTAATTCACTTTCCGACTGCGACGACGTTTGCCAATTTCCCGGGACAACAGGCCAATGTGGGCACGGTTAGGGTGCTGGAATTTTCGCCGTCGAGCGGCTTTCTTGCGTTGGGGAACTCCGTTAAAGAAGTTCCACTTTTTAGGCTCAAGCATTTTAAGAATTATTGAAATATAGGCGATTTAGTTTTTTGGAAAATTTTGCGTTTAGTTTTTCCTCCGAAAGAATAAACTTAAGCTTTCTGTGCGCTTTGATGCTGTACCATGAATAAAGCGTCGTAAGTGTGAGTCTCGGTTAACTGGAGTGATACTTCCTGCTGCGATGGAAAAGGTGGGTTTTAATGCGATGAAGAGAGCGTACGTTCGTGTTCGGATTGCAGGTGTCTCGTGTTCGAAATCGAACAACTTGGGAGACCTGACAATGTTGTGGGGGTTGCTCTAGAGCTTTGTATGGAAGAAGTTACAAAGATAGATGCATTAACGAGGTAGACTTGAGTACACTAAATTTGAAGCAATGTCTGATTGTTCGCTTCCTAAGAAACTAGATTTTGCTGATGTATATGCAGAAGATTGTTGTGAATGATTCGGCAGAGGAAACCAGGCCAATCTAGCAGTCTAACATATAAGGCATAAGGGGAACACATTTTCTTCCTCAATACTATCAGTTAAGCACGGATTGACTAGGTTTCAAACCATGTTTGCGGGCGCGTTTATTGTCCCGCTATCGAAGGGATGTTCGCTTAGTCGGTGTCTGGATGGTGTCGATTTTCAGGTTGGCTTACACCGTCAAGGGTTCGATCGATTTCAAAGCTATTCTTTGTGAACTAATGTTCTAACTTCTCCACAGACTTCAATAATTTCAACATACTTTAAAAACAATGGTTCCGAAACTGGAGATGCTTCGTGTGCCGCCAAAAAAATTCCATCAATTAATTTGATTATCACGGCATATTACTACTTTTTGTTTATTTGTTTCCCTAAATAGTTAAATTGCTCTACGAGTATTTCAACGCCATTACGTCTACGATTTGATCGATTTCAAGTGCAACTGTAGCGCTTCGTTCTTCTGGCATTCTTTGGTGAGCTGTTTAACAGCCGCCACATATTTCCGTTGCTGTTCGACCAAACACATCAGTTGCGAATTAAGTCCGTCACGTTTCGCCTTCTCATCGTCACATTTACTACGAACTTTTATTTTGGTCTGTTTTACGCCGTCCACAATCGCTTCGAATTGCTTAATGAATTGTTCGCGCGAATTCGGATTGGTCATGCCCTCGTTGTAGTTCTCGTAGATGGAATTGAGAAGCGAGAGCTCTTTCTCCAGATAGAGTTTGGTATCGTCTAGCGTATTATAGAGGGTGAAGAATTGCTTCGTCTCGCGATGCTTGGCACTGACTGTAAACAGGGAAAATAGGTTGAAAATGGATTAAGGTTAAAAGTTCGAACGATACCTTGGTTGTATAATTCTAAGAATCTTCTTTGGTACTGGGCGAGTTCAGTACGGTCTGGAATGTTGTCTAGTTGCCGTTGGATCGACACGATGGTACGATTGCGTTTTGCTAGCTGCAGTTTGAGGTGTTGTAGGCGTTCCTTTTCTTTTTCGAGGAGCTCTTTGCCTTCGACGATTCCATTTTCCGGATTGAATTCTTCCGCTTCTCTGAAAAATGAAAAGCGGGTAAGAAACTTCAATTTTCGGTTCGATTAAAATTTTACTTGATTTCATGCTGCAGCCTTGCTAACTCCTCGCGGCATTGCTCCTTGTACTTCACCTCCTCTTGCTTCATTTCTTCATTTTCGACAACTAGCTTCTGGATTTTCTCAAGAACCCTATGAAAAGCGAGTAGTATACAGTCAAACCGAATGCGATTTCAAGTGTTTACCTCTTGTCTGATGACGCCTCCTTCTTCTCGAACTCTTGAATCTCTTTCCGCAGTCCTTCTTCGATTTTCTTTTGCTCGTCGAGCGTGGCCCTTGTTTTTTTCAATTCGTCGCTGAATTCCTGGTTTTCAGTCTTCACTCGTTGGATTTTCTTTTCTAGGAGAGTTCGTGTCGCTTGAAGCGCCTTTATCTTACTCTGTTCGGAGAGTTCTTTCGTGTCGATTTCCATCTCGGATTTCAAATCGGCGTAGTGCTTTTGGAGCGCTGTCCTCTCCTTTTCGCTGAGAAGATGCTGCGCAGATGAGTCCTCCTGCGACGAGTGAGAGGCAGATTAGTTTTGAGTACTCTTCCGAACGTTCGTTCGCACAAAATCAATTCTGAACTCAACAAAACAACGAACTGATTCTAATTTATGTCTTTTTACTGGAGATTTGAATTTTGTTTAGTGCACATGATTCGCGCTACAAAGGGACAAAGAAGTTGATGATTGACTTTCACAACGAATAGGCTATGATATGGACATTAATAGTTTCTGGATTTGTATTTTGTGCCATTTTGCACAAAATAGGCTCAGTTCTAACGCGTAATTGATCAGAAATAAAGTTCTGGTCCCATCCCCTTTTTTATCCTGCAATGGGAAATATAAATGATTGCGGTTAACGGGAACTGTTCGGCAGTCCAGAAATGCACACCGTGTAGCTGGATGCTCCCTTAAATAATCGACTTTGCAACAAACAAAGAGTAAAAAGACACAAATTACAGAACTCAGGACAAAACGGAACACAAGTTACAACATCAATAGCTCGACTGCTTAGCCAAATTCGTCAGAAAACTAACAAACAAACCAATCAAACAAAAATTTGTGTTTCAGTGTTTAACGATCGTCAAAAGGACGATAAATTTTGATCTTCTTCTCACATGTTTCCTAAAAAAATTAAAGTAAAATAAAACCACAGATTATTACCTCATTAGCAACGTAAAGATTTTTAAGCAGCTGGTCAACATCAATCTGCAAATAAAATTTTCTTCTTGTTGTTTTTTGTTTGTGTGTTGAAGGAGAAATTAAGACGAGTTTAAAGCGGCTCGACAATTTTTTTTTTAAGAGAAAAGTTGAGAAAAACCATGCACAAAATGTTCTTTTTACGAAAAGCAAGAAAATGTTGCTATTATTTCTAAAAATTATTTTAAAAAAATCGAAAACATAGTCGAGAAGGTCCGTAAAAATTTTTTTAGTGGACCGGAGCGTAGGCAAAACAAAAAACCCGCTTGTATAAGCGTAAAATGATAGCAAGCTCAAAGTTCACCTCGTTTTCGATTATATCGTCATCCAACTCGCCTCCCGCTCCACTTCCGGATGAGTCGTCCGATTTTTGTGAAGTGTTTTTTGACGGTGTCGTGGAGTTCGGGGTGTTACCCTTGTTGCCATACTCGAGCAGAGTAATTCGAACTCGGGTCCTTTCGTCTTCGTTGCCCGCCTCCTTACGTTTGTATTGTCGTCGAGGACTGTAGATTTCCTGAAACCAAATAATTAATTTTAGTTTAGAGGAGATTATTCTTACATTGAGGACAGGGCTCAGTTTCGGTCGTTTTTTTACATAACCGAAACATTCAGGGACACAATCACCTCATAAGGCACCATTACTCCCAATTAATCGGTTTATTCTCCTCCACCAGCGATCAGAACTGGGCCTAATTGCATTAACATTAAAAGATAGCCCCCGAAGTTCTGGTTATGAACACAGCAAACTAAAACCAGTCCCTAGGATTTTTGTGAATTGGTTTTAACGAATTTTGCCACTGGTCGGCTCACAACTAACTTTCAAATGAACGGAAAAACTTATGAGTGCCAACGAAGAGTCAAGCCGGATATTCTCCACGAAAATTAGCAGTGCTTAGGAGGTCGTAAAACCAAGCAGGTCCCACCCCCCTTCGATAAGGTAAAAAAATACAGTTTCTCACCTGAACCCTTTTCACATTCTCATAGGCGTTCTGTATCCTTTCGACGTTCTCCTTGTCCGACTTGAACTGAAAATGATTGTGGAATTCGGCTACAGCAAATGCCTTGAGTTTTTCGGATCGCTCCGCACGATTTTCGACCTAAAAAACAAAATCGCGTAAAATTTCTGGCGACTTCAACCAGGACAGATTCTCACCGATCGCTTCACAAGCCACTGAATCACAGGAAAAATATGAATAAAGTCCAAGCCTTGAATCTGATGTGGTTCCAGGATGTACGGACACTTCATTTTCGGCAGGACGACGACAATTTTCTCGGTCAGCGATCTGCAATTGAAAGTCACGTGAAAAATGGGAAAAAGGGGGCGAATTTCCGGGACGTTTGCGTCACTCAACCGTTACATTTTCTGCCCGATTGTGAGATTTTCGTGGAACAGCAAGTCGACGTTGACGTCGTAGTCGCACGACTCAATGCACCACGTCATGCCGCCAACAATTTTATCGAACGGCGACAATCCTTTGATGCGGGCCCGGTAATATCCGGCCGCGACCAGGATGTCGTAGATCTCTTGCTGTTTTGTGTTTTGCTCTTCGTCTTCGCGACGCTCGACCTAAAATATTTGGGAAATTAGCCTGGACCGTCTGCGGTACTGTAGTTTCAAATTACTTGAATTTCGTTGCCATCGGCATCGAATCTCGTCGCTAATTTCACATTTGGTAAATGTTTTGAGAAAATATCGCGAGACGACATCTTCCCGGATCGCTGCTTGACAGATTCCGAGTTTTCATTTCTTGACAGTTGACAGCTCGTTGGACTGACAGTTTTCGGTTTGTGCGATAAACAGCATTGCCATGTCGCAAAACCCTACAAATGTGGCGGTAATTGGCTTCTCCACTTTCGAAAAGTGCGGTTATGGTTAAGTGAAGTTTCGTTCGTGCGGTAGATTTGTGTTTCGGTTATTCAAGCCGGTGCTCCTGAACGAACTGCCTCAAGTTTTCGAAAGTCCTCCTCACCGGAACCACCGTCAAAAATGATAAAAACGTACGTGTGTCTCTATCAGTCGCATGTTTCCGACCTTGCCGAATGCATCGAACAGGCGAACAACAATTGCTACGATGCGGTCGCAGTTCCGATCGTCAGTCCTCTGTTTAACCGTGAGTTTGACCACGAGCCGTCCAAATCGCAGCACGTAGCGTTCTCGCGGTCCGACCTAATCCTGAAATCGACCGATTGGCTTCACAAGGTGATCTCGGTGCTGACGTCTTCGATCGATTGCGACTCTCCGAACGAAGACATTCGCCGGCATTCAATCAACACCCTGAAGCAGGAGATGTCGTTTGCGGAGCACCTCGTGCAGCATGGACACATCATGGTCCAGATCAAGTCGGAGCGAACGGTTAATCTGGCGCGAATCGTTAGCAGAAATATCAAAGGTTCAGTCTGTACAATCCGGTACACGGTCCGGTAATTTTCATCCTCGTTTTTTTTTTCTGTACAGGCACCGTCTTGGCGTCCGTTCCCATGGTAGATCCGGACTACATGAAACAGGTCTGGCGTTCCGATTGTCCCGAACCTGATCCGGAGGAATGCGGCGCCGACACCTGGTGTTGGTGGAATAAGTTCCGCACAGCGGCCGACTTCAATACGAAAATTAAAGTCGTTCTGGAACTGGGCGTCGATATTCCCAGCATGGAGTCTGTACAGCGATGGCTTGGCGAACCAGTCGAGTGTGTGATTATACCGTCGAATATTTTTCTTCGCAACCGAAATAACTATCCGGTCCTGTCGAAGGGACATCAGGAAACAATTGGGAAGTTCATCGGCAACGGGACGCATTTCATAGTGCATGCAGCACGAGAGGATGGCAGCCTGCGCCACTACGCCGAGTATATGAAACATCTGGTGGAGAAGTACAAGGTCCCTGATCCAATGCAAGGGTGAGACGTTTTGTTTTTTTTGTTGTTCGACCGATGAACTGAGTGAATTGTGGGATTCTTTCAGGTTTGATGATCTCCTGGAAATTCCACTACAGCCGCTCTTCGACAATCTCGACTCGTACACTTATGAAATTTTCGAAAAGGATCCCATCAAATACAAATTTTATCAAAATGCTATCGAGCTTGCACTGACGGACCGAGTACCTGATAACCAAATAAGCAATAAACCTGTGAGTATACTGTTGTTGTTGGGGCTAACGTGAAACACTTTGTTTTCCCGCCATTCGATCATCAAATGTTGCATTTTGTTGTCCCAAAAGCATTTGTTCCTCCATAAGTACTGTGTTCCGAGCGAAACAAAATGAACTGTCAAAGTTCATATAAAAAATATGAAAATTTCGTTCATTTTTCGCGACGAAATATTAAGTTCGTTTTTCAGTACTGTGTTCATGGACGGAATGGACATTTGCCCTAATCGATGGCGCTCGGTTCAGTTTAATTTTTTTTCCCCAAGGGTACGGTACCAGTTTGTTGTGCTGTGTGCTGGAATAGTAATTTCTTAACAATATTTTAATTTTTTTAAAATTTCGCGCGCTTTTATCTCACTGACATCTAGTAGCCAGCTGTATAGTATATTTCACTCTACTTGGAAGTTTCCGTTCTTGCTTGTATTTGTTTCGCCGAACGAATACAGTACTATTCTTGACTACGGTGATCAGATGTTTAATTTAGCTGTGCGGCTATAGTCTTAAGGAGGCAGTGGTCTTGATTCTTGCTAGTTCGCAATCGTCTCGTCTCGTGTAAACCGGGCCAACCGATTTTCTGAAACGTCATACGTCACTAGAATAAAATGAATTTCGGGCGCTCGATTCGAGTCAATCGCGGAGCTGTCCTCGTCCTTGCCATTTGTGGTCTAACGTTTCTCTACTTCTACCACGGGTTTGCCGAAAAATCGAGTTTCGGTCTGCAAAAAAACGCAAATGAGATCAACCTACGGAAGCTGCTGATTGGTGCAATCCAGGCTGCACAGAAAGGCGGCATCGAAATCGTCCAGGTCTCGAAATTGGCGTTCCTGAATACCAAGAGCAAAGGAAAGACGAAGGAGGGTGCCGACGACCCGGTTACCGATGCCGACTCCCGATCGCACTGTGTGATGAAGAACGGACTGCACAGGATCTTCCCCAAGTTGGAAGTGATTTCCGAAGAGGACAAGGGAGCAAAGTGCGGCGATACAAAGCACTTTAATCTGGATCCGACCGTTTTGCATGAAAGCGCTGTGATTCCCGATGAAATCGTCGATACCAAGGACATTACCGTTTGGATCGATCCACTCGATGCCACTCAGGAGTACACTGAAAAACTTTATCAGTACGTGACAACGATGGTGTGCGTTGCAATCAAAGGAGTTCCGATTATCGGAGTTATTCACAATCCATTCAATATGCAGACAACCTGGGCCTGGATGGGTAAGGCTCTCTCCGAGGATTTAAGTAAAGTGAAGAGGGAAGAAAATCTTACGAAAAATCCGATTATCATTGTGTCTAGATCGCACTCCGGGTCCGTCCAAAATATATCAAAAATGGTATTCGGCGAAAATACTCAAGTTATAAAAGCAGCAGGTGCAGGCTACAAAATTCTACAAGTAATTTTTAATAACGCGACAGCCTATCTACACTCAACCAGAATCAAGAAATGGGATATTTGTGCGGGTAACGCAATTCTAAATGCGGTCGGTGGAAAATTGACGAATTTAGTAAATGAAGAAATTGATTATTCCTCGAATCAGGCTGTGGTCAACGACAAAGGACTCCTGTGCACGTTGAGCCATCATGAGCATTTCATTAGTAAAATTATGACACATAAAATTATACACGAGTAAGGACGAAATGATGTTGCTATTTTTTAATTAAAACTTAACAAAATTTAAACGGTTATTTTTTGCTCTATAGTCCCTGACCAAATTATTAGACGCGCTTAAGAATTTGACCAAAAAATGGTCTCAGGTCCTTCTGAAGCGTTTTATTTGATTTTTGCCATGCGTAAAGCGCTCTACCAAGATTCGTATTACTGTTCTCTATTTGGTATGACCGACAATGTTGCAATTTTCCCGTATAACCTTGCTTGTATGATCGAATTTTCCCACCACTTCTGCCACAAGTTAACAGGAGCTAGCAGTGCTATATTATGACTGAAAATAATGTAGTTGTGCCCAGACTGTTGACACCTTTTCTTCTTTCTTAATTTTTCTGGCCTCCTTTCTCCAATTAGTTGTTGTTTCTTTGTGCTTTTGTTTAAAATATTTGCAATTTGTCCCGCGCTGGGCCGTCCTAAGACAGTCGGCGCCTTCGGACTACTAAATATAATGAGCACTTCGTTATAAGAAAAGACAGTTTTGATGGCTGGTGGAAGCGGCAAATACAAAATATTGAAGTTTCAGAACTAGACACTTTTAAACCTTCACATTTGTAAAGGTTAAATGATTATGTATTTAGTTTCCGCTGTGAGTATAATCAAATATTGCTTTCAATTGTAGTATCAACTTTTTGAAGTGATATAACTATTAGTTTTATCTATAATTTCTAATATTTCGCTCCAAAATGATACCATAATAGTTTCCAGTGAGTTGAACTCATTTAACAACACTTCAACTTTTGTTGCAGTCTTTTGAAAATTATCTTCGATTTTATGAGCACTTTGTTGGTAGTTCTTCTTTCAAAATTTCTTATCTTGATGTTGATACGGCAAAGAAATTGTAGATTTTGTTGAAATGGAAATAATTTAGTTGCTTGTACGCAGCATGCCGATAACGGCGACTCTCCAATTTAATTTAAAGAATGTGCTGCACAGAATACGTAAATGGCAAGATTGTTTTTAGATTTAATGCGCGCTTGGAGACTGCTGTATATACCCAACATTAGAGGCATTGTCACAATCCTACAATCCTCAAAATTAATATCGAAATCAGATAAGAGCTTTAAAATGCTATCTTCCATTTCTGCGTTTTTGTGGCCAGTATTAACTAAAAGTTTTAAAAAATTACATCAATAAAAAAGACTTGTGCCCCAGGGCTACAGCCCATTTAGCCCTGGTCCCGCGGATAGGGTTTTTTCGTGGGGCTTGGTGCATACAGTGCTCACGGTTTGCAGTAAGGATTCTCAGTGGAATCATCGGAAAACCATTTCATTAGCATTAAGGCCCCATGAGTCCGATACGACAATTTTTTATCCCTGCTTGATTTTTCTTTCTTGAGAGGATTTTAATCGATTGAAATCGTTTTTCGTTCGTGTAATTTGGCGTGGACAATACGTCTGCATCGTTCGCTATCTATCAGCGAACTAATTTTGATTTTACAGAAAAAAAATAGTGTTACAGGTTTTCAAATTATTTGAAACGCATAACTATTAAAAATCAATAATTTTTTCATTGATTTACCTTCTAGAAATACCAATTAATTATACTATCTATGATAATTTTCAATGAAATGTGGTGTTCTTATGTAATTCTTGCCATGAAAATCTTGAAAAATTGCATTCAGTTTGACTTCATATATTATTAACAAAATGATTTTTTTTTAAAATTTGATCTATACAGAACCTTCTTTAAGATTTTTTCTAGCATTATATTAATGAAAATGACATGTTAATTATTCAAGAAATAGGCAATATGCGTTTAAAAAACTCGAATTTACGCATTTTAAAAAATGTTCAAGGGTTGTTGTTCTTATAGCATTTTTCCAAATACAGTTTTGAATTTTTTCTTTATACACGACCTAGTTTACATACCAGCTAATAAAGTGGTGTAATTTTATTTTGTTTTTTTTTGTTGCCAATAACGTGAAATTAGCAAGAAAACAGTCATAAATCATTAAAATCGTATTTAACGTGCCTTAAGACAGCAGTTAACCGTTATGATCTCTCAATCTCTTTGTGCGAATAGATCTATTTTTTTTTACTTTTTTGAAACAAGTTCATTGCGGTTCCGATGTATTATAAAATTTAAACAATTGCATGGAGTGAATAACAAGCGTCTTTTATCGCTTACAGGTGATTATAATGGTGGTCGGAGCAGGACGTGGACCACTAGTTAGAGCGGCACTAAACGCCTCGGAGAATACGGGTCGCAAAATCAAAGTATACATAATCGAAAAGAATCCAAACGCAGTCGTAACGCTAACGGCATTGAAAGAAGAACTCTGGAGTGATAAGGGTAAAGCGCACTAACATACTAAAAATATTTGAAATAATTAAAAATCAAAATCAATTTTCAGACGTTCAAATAATATCGTGTGATATGCGCGATTTTACGCCACCGGAAAAGGCCGACATTCTTGTCTCCGAGTTGCTAGGATCATTCGGCGACAACGAACTATCGCCCGAATGTTTGGATGGCGCCCAAAAACATTTAAAGTCCGACGGCATAAGTATACCGTGTCAATCAAGGTCCTACATTAATCCGGTAATGTCGTCGAAAATTTACAATTTGGTGCGGCAAGTTGTAGTCGATCGGAGTACGAATCCGCGTGAAAAAATGCACAGCTATGCCACGCAGGCCGAAAATACTTACGTAATTTACTTGAAAAATGTCTATCACATTGCACCACCCGAGCCCGTGTTTGAATTCAATCATCCGAATACGAAAAATGTGATCGACAACTCAAAATATAAAACGATCAGCTTCAAAATTTCGCAGGATTGTGTCTTGCATGGTTTTGCCGGCTATTTTGATACTGTTCTTTACAAGGACATTATGCTCAGTATTCACCCGCAAACCCATTCTCGCAGTTTGTCGTCGTGGTTTTCAATGTATTTCCCCATTACGGTAAGTAGTAGAAATGCTTACAGAGGGTTTTTTTTAATTTATGATATATATTACAGGAGCCGCAACATTTGAAAGCAGGCGATACGCTCGATGTGAACTTTTGGCGGTGTGTATCTTCGCACAAAGTCTGGTATGAATGGAGCACATCGCATCCGTTTATTTCGCACATACACAATCATAATGGTAGAGCATGTCCTATTTATAAATGAAAGCGACAAGCGAGGAGGCAGCATTTTTTTTTTCCATTTTAATTGACTGATTTGATCATTCAAAAATAAACGTGCGAGAAATTCAATCAATTGTTTTTTTGTTTTCATTTTGATTCAACAATGCCGTGAAACTTGCCCAAATATTCTCCCTGCTGTCTATAGTTGGCCTTGCTTCCTTTTGTAATTTTTGTTTTTTTTTCCTGAAAGCTACGGATTGATATTTTTATTAAGCAAGAATCGACTACACCCTTTAGATATGGAGAATATCGTGCCGAATTTTTTGTGTCTTTGGTACACGGAATTTTCATCCAACATGGAGATTGTTTTACGCGAAGCTGAGCGACATGCGTTTGACGGTGTCGTTACACCAATTGTGAATCCGATGTTTACGCGCGAATTTGATCGCGAACCAATTTGTACAGATCATGAAATATTTACAAGGTCCGGACTAATCATGTCTCATCTCACCTGGAAGGATCGAGTTATAATGAAGCTGAGCGATACGATCGATTGCGATTCGGACAACGATGTGATTCGGCGACATAGTGAAAAGTCTTTGTTGCAGGAGCTACAATTCGCCGAGTATCTGATTTCGGGCGGGAATGTTCTGGTTAAATTGAAGTCCGGCAATAATCTACAACTGGCGAGACTTCTTAGTCGAAATTATAAAAGTAGGCTGCTCTATTCCCATCAAGTTCTTTTGATTATATAACTGTTTTCCACTAAGGCGCTCGAATTATCGTAGAAGTTCCGATTGTTGACCCGAACGTTCTAAAGCAAAAGTGGTCTTGTGATGGTGGCGGTGATACTGTTCTAACTTCCGGCGGCGATACTTGGTCGTGGTGGAATCAATTTCGGATGGCGTTCAATAACGATGCTTTCCTATCGCTGGCACTGGAAATTAACACTTCGAACGATCTGCCGCCACAGAAAGTACTGCGCAGATGGTTGGCCGAACCAGTTCGTTGGTTGATTGCACCGTCGCATGTATTTGCGCGAAACGATTTGAAATTTTACGTTCTATCAGCCGATCATGTCGAGTTTAAGGAGTTCATTCGCAGTCATCGGGTCAATTTTATGATTAAATCGGTTAATACGGGCGGTTTGGATTTTCGAAAATTCAGTGAATATTTGAAATTTTTGACGGTGGAGTTTACGACGCAGTCAATGTCGACGATGTAAGGGTGCTTAAGTCATATTATTTCTCTTTAAATACTCTTGATCGCATCTGCAGTCCCAGTAAAATTGGGCATATCAAATTTTTAAGATTAGCTATTTTTCAGCCACTTTGAAACACTGGTTAAAGCTCCACAGCCGATTACGCAAAATCTTGGAAGTGATGTGTATGCTAAAATGGAAAAAGATCCTGTAAAATACGGTAGTTATCAAAAAGCTATAGAATATGCCTTGCTCACCAGACCGGAGGGATCCAAGGTATTTAAATCAGTATGCGTATTTGGATGCCTTTATATTATTTCATTTTCAGCAAATTATCTTACTAGCAGGAGCGGGCCGAGGACCTCTGGTTCGGGCAATTATAAACGCCTCCACGCATACAAAACGAAATATGAAATTGTACGTTGTCGAAAAGAATCGAAATGCCATTCTCGATCTGAGAACTCTCGCTGCGGAACTATGGGATCCGAATCTTGGTGAATTTTTCAAATTAATATTTTCAAAATCAAATTCTATCAATCTAACGTATGTATATTGTACTGATCAGAGCTTGAAATTATTGAGTCCGATATTCGAGACTATGAACCTCCCGAAAAACTGGACCTAATCGTTTCTGAGCTGCTCGGGGCTTTTGGTGACAATCAGCTTTGTCCAGAATGTATCTATGCGGTACAAAAGCATTTGAAACCAGATGGCATTTGTATTCCCACTAAAACGATATCGTACATAAATCCGATTATGTCAGAATTTCAGCATCGACGAGCAAAAGCGCTAGAATGGTCTGTTTTGGTCGGTACAATGCTAATATTGTACAATATCGCAGAGCCAAAGCAGCTCTTCGAGTTCTCCTTTCCGAATTCGGGCAGTACCAGTAATGTCGAGTTGGAACGATTCAAAAATGTCTGCTTTGAAGCCGAACAGGATTGTGTTTTGCACGGATTTATGGGATATTTCGAATGCCATTTATTCGAAGATATTGTCCTAAGTATTGTACCCGGAACATACACAGAAGGACTGAAATCATGGAATGCTATTTATTTTCCCATAGAGGTAAGCTTATCTGATCTTGGGAATAATCAATACCAAAATAATTATTTAAATCGTTACAAGATTCCTCAGCTTGTTAAGAGTGCTGAAAAAATTGAAGTGAATTTCTGGAGATGTGTTTCACCAAGAAAAATGTGGTACGAATGGAATGTAGTCAGTCCTATTATGTCGGCTATTCAAAATCATAAAGGAGCTCGCTGGGCTGTTGATAAATAAATTTGAGAAGTGTTTGTTAAAAAATAACCCTTGGGATCAAATAAAAATTACGATCAAATCATTATTAATTGGGTGATTATTTCGATAGTACATGCATGTCAAAGGTGAGCAGAAGTTCCTGAAAAAACCAAAAATTCTTTGTGTTGAGGAACTATTGTCTTATCACCTTAGATTCCTAGACGTCAAGGGTCCATTACAGAGTGGCACTAGAAATCGCACAGGTCTACAAAGTCTATGACTATTGTCGTTGGTCTTCATCAAAACCCATTTTTAAACCTTTCCATAACTTTAGTTTCACGCGCTGCGGTCACTAAGTTAAATTGTTAGAACGTTGCTATGCGGATGTTAGACTTTAGCATCATGTATCTCAAGTTCCGTTAGAGAAATCCAGATTCCGATTTTAAGAGAAAATCTAACTCCGAAAGAAAATTGCTCTTTCTTCGTCTGCCAAGTCTTTGACCATGCGCAGTATTCCTTCAACCAGGGGAAGAAAATTTCATTCATGAATAGCTATACCCTAGAACGCTACCCTAATCATAGACTTTTAAATGCCGTGCATCTCCAAAGGAATTATTCACTTCCTGGCCTATGGAAAGAATTCCTTTCTATGACCGAAGGCCATAAGCACCTACTAGAACGCCTACATAGACTACAAATCACACAACGAGACCCATTAATAATACTCTTGCGACCTAGCACTTGCTTTATACGATAAGCTCTAATGTCCTTACACGGAGATTTCCCTTCACTTACGATCCGCTCCGAACAAATCGCCGTCCTTCCACAACAATTTGTTGTACATCCGCTTGGTTCACGACATAGGAGTGCCCTATCATGGCATCTACGGATGCTTGTTATTTCCGCTTGTTAAATTCGTTTGTGTCCTTGTCCAGTTTTCGGGGTTACGACCACATGGGCATTAGAAAAGCTTGATACGAGTCCTTTTCTCTCAGCTCGTGTAAATACAATCTGCAGGGACTTAACTACATTACAGCTGAACCGAGGTCGGTCAATTTAAAAAAGCAAACATTTTCTTCAAAGACAGTAATTTAGAGTGTTTCTGATGGGCTTTGTTAAAAGTTTCTACCGGCAAGAAATGATTCTGGTCACCTCTCAAGGACCTTTCAATATCATCAAATTCCTCGCCTGTTCGGAACAGCTAATCAGCTTGATTGCAAGCATTGGTCGGCGTCAAGGGTTTTTCTAAATTGAATACCATTATTGCAATTAGACCGACTCCACAATTGGAAAATAATAAAAACAATCAACTGTCGGGGATTAGTCCCAAGAGAATAATATCCTCGAAGATTATTGTCCTGGTGGACGCGCTTTTAAGCGAACACTTTATCCTCGTGTTCTCCGTCTTTCGGTATTTCAAATTTGGAGAAATTAATTGCCATTGCTATTAGGGTTTTGGGATGGCTAACAGTTTTCTTCTATCGCCAGGTGAACACAAAATCAACGAGCATTTGTTATTATGGCGACGGAAAGGAACGAGGAGATTGAGAAACCGCAAGGACCAAGGACCGATTTATCACCCCGAAAGAACTGTTTCCATTTCTATTCACTGCTATCTTGCTGTTAGAAACTGGGGTACCTCTTTTCCTGTGTTGAATTTAATATGGCAAAGGAGCCCAGCATGAGTCCTTTCCTAATGTACCGCTGTTGAGCTTGAAGGCAATTTATTATGGTAGGTTGCTTTTGTTGCGGCAGTGGTGGTGCGATGGACATAGAATAGATAGAAATTTCGTTAAACAATCGAAAACATCTGATCTAATTAAATCGCATGGTTCTTGAACCTTCCATGGTTTAATAAGCTAATTCTTCTCAATAAGTGCTTGAGTAGCGTACGGGGAATATTAAAACAAAATGGCCTTTAATCTAGATTTATAATTTTCGCTGCTATCCGTTTAGTTAAATATCCTTATGGGTATTCTTTGCTCTCACTCGCTTTGCTTTTATTTGGTTTGGTTTATATTCAGGCAATGAGTTTATCGCCCTTGGTCGAAAACGAAACATAGCAAGTTTTCCTCTTTCTGAACACGAGCTCATCCTTCTGTAAAAGCTGCTTGGATGAGGAGGAGGCTTCTAAGAGAAGTCAAGATTGGGTTTTATAGCAAAAATTTCAATATATTATATTATATTCTAAAACCGGATGCTATGAAGTTGAAATTTGGATCATATATGGAAATATTCTACTGGAGTAAAATAAATTTTTTGAAGGTTGTAGTAGTATACAGAAAAGTGATCCGGTATATAGTTCTATTCAATCCATAGAAGGCGTTTTAAAAATATGCTATATATGACAATAGTGTGCTATGGGGTCGTGAACGGCTTATCCTAGAATGTAATATATGGTATAAATCGAGAAGTAAAAAATTAATTAGGGCGCAGTAACCCAAAAAATAAGTCACAGTATACTGATCGAGTAGAAAGTACACTGTTAAAGTAGGAAGTAGAAATAAAAAAAAAACTTCAATTACCACATAAGTAACCTTGCTAACTTCGCTACCATTATCTACAAACATATTTAATTTAAACCCTTCTCGAAATCAAATTAAAGTTTGTTGTGGATATTGAAACCTTGCTTTCTATTCAGGCAATAGAAAAAAATACTCATTGTTGATTTCCGTTGTAATGATGGATTGGAACGATAACCGTACGTACACATCACTCTGATAATAGGTAACATTGTGTATATGGGAAATACGTGCATTGCACTTCAACCCCATCGAAAATGGTTAATCAGTCAATAGCTTACAATTATAAAATGGAATTTTTCCATCCTTGAACCTATTATTCATTACGTGTTCTTATACGAAACGCATTCATTTTCCAGCCTTCGCCGTCCTTCTTCTTCCTCCGATTTCAAATTGAACATCAACAACCTCTAAATGTGAAAAATGCGATTCATTTCCGTTGGATACTCAAAACATTACTGGGAACAAAGAGAACTGTTTCATCTCGCTTACTGTCATCGTATTGAAATAAGTTTCTCCTTGCTGTACCAAGGATTCTCTTCACCCTGTTCGGCAACATTACTCTTGCAAAGCATTTATGGCCATTTAAATGGTCGTTCCTATCATCATCCTCATCAGCTGGAATACGTGTAGTCAAGTAGTGGAGTATGGTACAGGTGGTGTATCTAGTGCTCCAACAAAACTCCCAATCGTTGGCAAGCACGAAGAATTACTATAAGGATCCTTGCGATGTTCGACAGCGACGGCGTGAATTCAGTTAAAATCCCGAACAAAAGAGCATTTTCGTTATACATGTGGTGATACGCTGGATGAAGGTTGCCCTTAAGGACTCATCTTCATGCATCCGATTCAGTCTGAATGCGAACGTGGCGGCGATCTAAAGCATTTCAGTATCGGTCTTAAGTCATTACATTCTATTAGTGTGTATATTATAATCTATAGATATATCCTTGCTAGGATTGTTGTTGCTGTTATAGTTGAAATAGAAGGAGAAGAGACTCGATCCGTAGAAAACAACAAAACGGCTCGGTATTGAACTTTTGTGTGAGTGCACATCCTAGACAAAAAAGGACTATCGGGACTGAGTATAAAGAATTTCGCGCGACCTTTTCAGCTTTGTAGGGACCATTCAAGTTCACATCCTTAAAGTCCTTACATGCAAATTTGGATTAAGGATATAAAGCAGTTCCAACAGTACAAACGGAATGGTAAAAAAATAGTGTGGTGTGGTCAAGTGAATCTAGCAACAAGGATCCGTTATCGATATTGAGACGTCGTTATTATGTGTTCTGTTCGGTGAATGTGAAATTCAAATTTTGTACTATAGCCCCCTCCCCCGATCTTTCACAACCATTTCGTATCGACAGGATAACAAACGTGTTTGACCCAAAAGGATATCGGATCCTTTAAAATCCTTTTAAAAATGTTCGATGCAAATAAACTGTTAGGAGAAGCGTATGTGTGTGTGTCGCTGGTTTTATTCATTTTCACCCTATGAATATGAATTAGACGACCCGTAGTCGTCCTAAATGGAACCGAGTTTTCATAGCACTCCAATATTCCATTTAAGCCTAAGGATTTTCAACAAAGTGCGAATTTTCTTGTTTTTAGTGTATTGTGTTGTAAATTTTCAATTTGTAAAAATTTTGTGAAATTTCACTCCTAGTCGCATGACTACTAATGTGAAAATGTCCATAAGCTAAAAAAAAAATTCTCGGAAAAAAAAGGCGGAGTAGTGATTCTATAGATTTCCAAGAAACTTTAATTGAAATTTCCAGGCATCGCCATCGAGTGAAGGATATCATAATCGTGGCTTGCATCATATCTACGCAATTCTGGTAAGGTTCTGCTGCGATGTAGATTTCATAAATAATTGGTAAAGAAAGCTAGTCGAATTGGATATAGTTAATTGGGAAAAGTTTTAATAAAGGATAGGCGAGCGTTGAAAAAACTTCAGAGGATATTCCGCCCGCGATTATTGGTGAAACTTAGGAATCTCGTTACAATAATTTATAGCCTCCAGTAGGGAAAAGTTAGAGGTATCTTAATATTACTTATTAAAACTAACTGAAAAGGATAACATTTTCCGTTTTAAACTTCACAATGGAATATTTTAAGGAATTAATTAAATGGAAGATACTTGTATAGTATACTTGAATAAATTTTAATTGACGAGTATCTGAGCAAGATCAAATAGCAACAATCTTTCATTATGGAGGCGTTATTTTTGATAGACAGGAGAGAGTTAGTTGAAATTTTGGAATATATCAAACTCCTTGATAGGAAACAGGTTGCTGTTATTCGGGTTCTTTTCATTAAACCTAAAAGTGTTCTTAAGTGTTGTGATCGATTAAGTACAAGATAACTCCAGCGCGCTCTAGCTCAATGATGATTATTACAGATCATGGAATATTTCTACGTTATTGGCCGAATGCCCAATTTCATAAAACAATTAATTAAAATTTGAATTATCTTAATCCTTTTCGGCGATTTCCCTTACAAAAAATTGTCTATTTTCTATTATTTATATTTATTTGTTTGTCAGTTTTTTAAACTAAAAAGAACCGGATTTTTTAATTTCCCCAAATGTTTTATTTATTTTTTTTTAAATTAATATTGCCCTAAATATTTTAAGAAATCGTTAGTTGTTTTTCACTGAAGAAGCCAGTTTAAAGAAGCCCATTAAAAAATCATTAATTTTAGGAAAAACAAAATTGTTGATCACTAGATTATAATTCGCGAAAATGAATCTCGGTTCTATATTGCACTTATAAAACTTTATTGTGGCTTCATATCATAGTTAACCCAATACTCCTAAGCTGACAAACATTTTCGAGCTAATTTAAAAAAATGGGTACATATTTCTGATATTACATTCTCCTATTTCTACTTCTACTAATGCATGTATGAAACAAATAAATCTGACCTTTAGAAATAAACAGAAGTAAATTTTTTTATAAGCATCTACCAGTATCTATTGTTAATGAAATATTTATTATCTTAATATCTAATTTAAAAACAAATACTAGAAATTGCGAGTACATACAATTTTTCTTAGCAGTTATTACATTAATGAAATGATTTGTTCAGATCTCTTTTTCAATTATTTAAGGACATGCTTGAATTCTATGATTTTCTCGATTGTATTCTTTTCGTGAAGCATTTATCCCACCAAAACATCTCTACGAAGCCTCTTATTCACATCACAATGTTTTCCAAACAATTTTCTCCATTATAATACTTTCGTGGAAAGAACGAAGTACTTGATACAAAGGATATTCGTGCATGTATGGTGGAATATAATTGAAATTGAGCCTAAGGCTTCTCAGGTCGAGATGTCTGTTCATGTTTGAATTATCGTATAGTACATTTACCTATGGAAATATTTTGCTGCCCTGTCGTTTTATAATAAAAGTTCAACAAGTAATTTGAGCTAGAAGCACGCTTTTAGCAATATTGTGCTATCCTAATGAATCTTCAAAACATAAAGATCAGATCTACTCAAATGATTATTGCGTGATTAGGAAATTAATGTTAATATTTGCTCAAATTGTTTACATCCATAATAATATAATTTGTTATGTATCCTGATGTAGTAGACCGCGTTAAACATTAGAACTTGAAGGCTTCATTGTTTACCGAGTTGTTGCAGTACAGGTTTTGTGGAGTATATTCTATTTACATTTTGTCCTCTGGGGAGAAACCACACTTTCAGACTAACTTTTCATATGTTTCTGAGAAGAAGTGAGCCATGTATGTATTGTGCAGCTAAAATATATTTGCTGTTCACGCACTACAAAAGGTAATGAGATTAATATTTCACGACTGCTCAAAGTTTATAAAAATTGTTAATTTGTTAGGGATTAATTTTTACCAACTCCAAGCTCTATAAAGGCTCGTGTACACTGGCAAGTAACTTGCGACATTTCTTGCTATAGTAATTTGGTGCGATGTGTACACTATCTGTCAAATTGCAGCAATTTTACTCTAGCAAGTAGCTCTACAAAAATCTTGCAAGTAAAACTTGCACTTCCGTATACACTTCATCATCAAAGTTTCGTTGAACTGTCAAAACGAAAAAAAAAAATAACACAACTCTGGATAAAACGTGTACTCGGAACTCCACTTGGATTTTCCGTTCATATTTCGCACGTAAACTGTGGAACTACGACTCCTAAAACTGAACTTAACCTCACATCCAATGCAATTGTACTGACTTGCTGAAAAATTTCGGAACCGATCGGAACTTGCTTGCGAGATCTCAACTCTCGCAAGTTAGCGTGTACATTCACAACTTGCTTGAAAAGGCAAGCGTTTGCTGGCTAGAGCAAAAACTTGGGCAAATGCGCTCTCGGAACCGTGTACACATGCAGCAATAAATGTCATAGAGCAACTCTAACAACTTTTGCTTGCTAGTGGACACGAGCCTTAAGAAGTCATATTTCAGTCTCAAGGAGTTACAACACAAAATCGATCGCTAGCATCCTACGATCTAGCGATACAGTGGAGAAATCCTATATCATGCTCCAGGAATATGACACTTCTATAAAACACTATTAATTTTCTGTAGTGAACTTGTGTTTTTATTATCAAGCAATTAATTTGGGCAATACCTAACTACTGAAGGCAATTCTAATTAAATTGTGCAAAAAATATATGAAACATATATCGTGGTTGCATCTAAAAAATATGCGTAAATGATCATTGCAGGTGAAAAAACAAATTGAAGAAAAATGTAAATACCGTGCACTGAGATGATGCATACGAGCCGTCTAAAAGATTAACTTATGGTTCACTTACATGATTCATTTACATAAAAAAACACTCTAAATTCACATAAGGATCGTTACAAAACTGATCTGTAAATATAAACTTCATATAGATGAATCATTAGTGACTCACTTGAGATGGAAGTGAATCTAATAAAGTGTTTTTACGAAGGAATGAAAAAGAATGGTACTGAAAATCGAATGGAAAAGGAAAAGAAAGAAGAAAAAACAGAAGAGAGGACGAAAGGAAAAGGATGGAAAAAAGAAGAAAAACAAATAAGTAAAATTAAGGAAAAGAAAATAGAAAAGAGGAAACAAAAGAAGAATAATTGAAAGTGTGTGAAAAACAGAAAAAGAGAAAATGGAATGAACAAATATTTAAATTTTCAAATTGCTTCTGAGATCCAAAAAGCAAATACTCGGTATGTTTATTATTATTTAAAAAATCATTCATAATTTTGAGAGCTTTAGGTACAAAATACAAACCCGTTCAGTTATGGTTACACTACTTTGCACATCCAAATCACACCAATCAATTATTATTACTCTTGGTAGTGCTTCGCGGCTATATGCTCAACGTTACTATTTGTTATTAGTCGTTATGAAGGACATCCACATCAATCACTTTTACAAGTTTTTCTACCAATGTACAATAACAGCTGTTGAAATCAATTAATGTATTCAAAAGTGACAAATACCAATTTAAACTTTAACAAATTACGTATATAATTTAAAACATATAAGCGAATTATTAAACAAAAAGTTAATTATAGAAAATTAACAAATTAATAATTAAAATGATAATTTACAAAATAAAATAAATTGAAAACTGATCCGATGTAAAGAGAATAGATCAATTGGACATGTCAAAAACCTGGTACAGATAATAAAAATTAAACAAAAAAATTAATACAAACGAATATGTACACTGTTTTAGAAAAATTGACTTTTCAGTCCAATTTTTACTTGAAATTTCCAGTATATTTCATTTTTTCAAGTAAAAGTACTCATTTCAAGCACTTTTACACGAAATTACAAGTAAGAGCACTTATTTCAAGCACTTTTACTTTGATATTACTTGTATAAGTAAATTATTCATGTACTTCTCAACTGAACCATACAATTTACTTGAAAAGTCAAGCAAAATTACATTCTTTTTCAAGTAAACCACGATTTGGTCGCTTTGACAGATTTGGTTGTCTACTGAGGTGAATATACAATGCGTTCGGTGGCGCAGTGGCTACGCGCGCCAAACCTTCGCTCCAATACCAGAATTGATCGCGGGTCCGGGTTCGATTCCTATCTACATCCAAGTGTTTTATTTCAGAGTAGGAAGTAAGTAAGTAAAAAATAATATTAGAAGTATCTTAATTTAAAGAGCTGCTTGCTAATACATTTTTTTTTAGAGAATATAGAGTGCTAGTTATACTATTTTCCATAGAATATATACAGTGAACTTGCTGCTTTCAAAATCGTAATTTGCTGATTACAAATTAAAATTTTTTGATTGCAAATTGAAATTTACTACCCAAAAAATTGACTATTACTTTCCAATGTTATTTTATTTATAAAAGTTAGGCATATTTGCCTACTATCCAAAAGATGTAAGAGTCAATGGATTTTTTTTACTGTGTAAGTTAAAAAAAAAGAGGAGAACAATAAAATTTTTATTGATTTAAAGAAGCAAGAAAAACCAAATTTAAAAGGTTTATGCTTGTTTTATGTGACCACAAATTAGGTATTAAAACTAATTTGCTCATAATTCTTTACGATAAAAAAAAATCGGCTTGCCCTGGCCAAATATTTTCATGGAAAAACAAATGATTTAGATGAAAAATTTGTACACACCTTATTCAAACAAACCACCCCAAAAGGTTTACCCTTGCTAAGATGTAAAGTCTTAAATTAATGTCCATGTGGTAGATTCAGACAAAAGTTCAGAGAAAAAATTCTTAATTTCAAATCTATAATATACTGTTTCTTCAAATACCGAAAAATTTTAAACTTTAAATCTCCAATCAAAAAACTGAATATTCAAAATTAAAAATTTTTAATAGCATACAGTGAAAAAATTGACATCTCTTCATATTGGCTACGGCATCATCAATAAGGATTATTGTTACTGTAGGAATAGAAGGATTGAGTAGTGTAGTCGAGAGAACATTGCAATTTTTAATTGGGGGATCTTGGGATTCGGAATTTTGAGCTTTGGGACTTAGGGTTGATCTTCTCGATTCGAGATCATTGCTTAAAAATATATACCAAATTCGTTTGCATATAGAACGTGAACGTCCTTTAAGCCTTAGTACTACTCGTAAATAGAGATTAATCTCTTTCTATATTAGTTCTCTGTAATGTAGTAACGTTTTTGTACACGCAGTTTACATTGTAAAACCAAATCTCAACTCCATTAAAATACATATAATGATTCTAAAGTGGTAGAGTCACTTTATACTTATACAAGAAAAAAGATAACGTTATTTGTTGGTAGTGTTGATAGCTACAAAATACATAAGATATCCGTTGACAAAAACGACTTTTGTAATTTCCTCTCGGTAATCATTAAGAAAATCCATAGCTCACTTCATCTAATCTAACGCCATAATAATTTATAATAGAGCGCACATCATATTACACGGAAATATCTTTTCTCTCCAAACCGAACCTTTGCTATTCGAGTCCTTGCTTCTTGTGTAACGCACAAATGTAGCTGTGAAAGTATAATATCCTTTATTTCTCTCCATTTTCTCGTTTGGCTCAAATACTTTTAAATCAGTTGGGAAAAGACCGCATTTTCCTTATAGACCTAATCTTGAACGCTATTCCGGCTGTCATGACCAAAAAGTTTCACGGACGAAAATTTGTAATAGTTGTCGTGGTAGTCCTGAAGGAGCGCGCAGAAACATGGCAGAAACAGTAGCCATGTCATGTTACCAGTCGCAATGAATGGGTCTACTTCCGGATGCCGTGTGGCTTTCGCTACGCCCTAGACTTATTGTTCGTGAAGGCTAGAAAAAGATTAGATGCTATTTTTCATGGTTACACCCTCCTGCTGATGTCAGCCCCCGTCCATTTTCAGAAAGAAGTATAGAAGAGTCGGAAGTCGGAAATTTAAGAGCTAGGATATAAATTCCGGGACGACGAATGATTGTAGATACTCGTACATACTACGGATATGATGTCTAAAAGTTCACTTCTTTGGTATTCGGGGACCCGACACGTCCGCTTATTTAGGTCAATCCCTGCAAGTTGGATGTGTCAGGCTCGGAATCGTTACACTAAATGAAACGACCTTGCTGAAATGCCAGAACATATTGAAACTGATTGCGTCCTATCTACAAAAATGGAAATCACAAATCTGGAAATATAAGCGCAATCTGTTTTGATGATGTGCCAGTTTAGGATCATAATATCCTGGCAGCCAGCAATCTTGCAGTAGCTTCAATGCTGTATGCAGATGTACGCTTCAAATTCTCCATGTTATTTTTTGTTGATGCGATTATACGGCGTGTAGGAGTCCTTGCGAGCTGTTATGCTTTGCCCTGTATCCTGTACTGTGATAGACGTTTTTACGATTAAAGTTCACTCACCAGAAATTTAATTTCCATACAACATGTCGGCCATTATATTCATGAGGAATCATCGAGGCTCTTCAGGAAAGATTGAACATCCGGCAGAGATTTACAGGGTGTCTTTGAAAGAGTGGCTGCTGGCTTTTATGGTGATAAGAAAACTAACACCAAAAGACGTTACCTTCATATTTAAAGACACTAACGATAGATTTTCTTTTATTGTTGAAAATTGTTGGTGGACGAGCCTATCCTCTCCAAAATCTAAAAAATAGCATAGTACTCACCAACTAAACTTTTTACCAAGGAAAAAAGGGATGAAGAAATGAATTTTACATAAAATAGTCTAATATTAAATCTTGACTAATTAGTATTATAATTATCTATCGAAGCCCTTTGAAAATTAAAATATGTGGAGCTGTAACAAAAGAATGAATCGGCAGATTCTGCTAAAGTTTAATGGCAATCGTCGATCTGTAATGCTTACAACCCTAATATGAAGCAAAAGGATGAGTAGGCTAACCGTTGTTTGTCTTACAAGGACAAGTCCCAAGCATTTCTGAACATCGGACAATTAATAACAGGCTCCGAAAAAATCCGAAAAATCGTTCCTATTTTATATGTAAAAGACGTTTGTGTTTAATTTAGGCTACAATTTTTTGTATTTTAAAAGTGGTTAGATGAAAATATCAGAATCGGGTGTCGATGTCAAATTAATCTTTTCTACCCACTAGGTACTCGTATCTCAACGTTGTTATCTTACCGCTCAAGTGACTATCGAGGATCATAATAGGAGTAACCACCTCCAATAAGGAATATCTGCCGAATGACAATTTCTTGGATGATGATAATGACTATCTACGCAATCGGTATCTTGCTTGAAGCACCCTGTACATTGGACATGATACTTAAATACTTCATACACATTATGCCCTACATTGCCCTAAAGCCTGGCAGGGCTCTTCTCATCCTGGAATAATGCGTGAACCAGCAGATAGCCGGTAGCCTTCACCCATCATAAAGCCCTTAAATTGGTAAATTTATCGATTGATTTATACGCCTGTAACTTTTTATCGTAGCGTTTATGGTTGATTTGGTGCCGTAATGATTCCTGCGAGCTTCCCAGCTAACGCTTCTCCTTTCAGATATAGCCGAAGCCGATTTGATCAATAGGCTGGCGAGCCGACAGCGGTTGTTCCTTTCGTCCCGCCTACAAAGGTCGAACCATAAAATTTGTTGTCGACTTTTTATTCTCGACGGCTACAACAAGCATCCTTTGCAGCATCCCTCGTATAATAGTCAAGTGATTCTTCTGATATTAAACCTACATACTTGGGGTCGGTACGTTGGTTGTATGCTCCTTGAAATTCGAGACAGAGGGAATCGTTTTGTTTGAAAAACCTTTTTGCGAGGTAAATAATATCTTCTTTAGGCTTTCGGTAAGATATTTTGGTAGGTACAGTGGCAGTATAGTCGACTGTGAGTAAACGACGTCGATTACGTCAGACAAAGTAAAGAAATTCACTGGTTGGAGGCGGATAAACAATTATTTTCATTTTTTTTAAATCGCACAATATCCATTCATTTTTGGGTAGGTATGTTGTGCGACTAAGATTTTTATTTTCGATCCTATTCACTGGAATAAGAATGTGGGGGCTTTTTCTAGGCTTCCTATTGTTGAAGTGTTTGAAAATAAAAGAAAAGAATCGTTTTATATTGAACGGACAAACTTTTTGGAAAATAAAATTCTGACTGATTGAGAAGACTTCTTTTTCGGTTATTTGGAATAGATTACGTATATTGAGCCAAATACCATCACTTTCAACTCAAAGGATTCTCTTCAAAAATTCTCTACCACCAACATGAATAAAGAACGTATTAATGCTTATCCCAAACCGCTCCACTTCAAACATGTAATCCTGGCAGAATATTCGTTCTTTGAATTAAGCACTGATTTAAAAGCGATTTTTTGAAATGGTAGAAAGAACTAGACCTGATGAGATATTGAGATTTTGTTTTCTTCTACTTATGTCGCATTACCACCTACACCGCATCTCAGCATTAAACGCGATCCGGACTATAAAAATGAAGTTCCAAATAGCCTCCTTATTACTCCTTAGGTTGTCAGTCAGTAATCTACACTGCATCTCAGCATTAAACATGTTTCGGACTTCTACTCATAAAATAATAAAGTTACGCCCAGACTGTTGGCCGATTTTATTTACACATTGTTCCATCGCTCCTGTTACTCCTGTCTTTCCCCTAGATCCCGTTTCTCCGGTTGATCCATTTTCCTGTCTCTCCTATTTCTCCCATTGATCTATTGCTCTTGTTTTTTTCCCGTTGCTCCTGTTTTTCTCGTTTCTCCATTACTCCCGTTGCTCCCATTTCTCCCGTTGCTCCATTACTCCTGTTTCTCCCGATGCTTCTGTTGCTCCTTTTGCTCCCATTTCGTCCGTTACTCCATCCTCTATCCACAATCCTCCATCCACGATCCCCCATCCTTTATCCTCTATTTTCCATCCTCCATCTACCATCCGCCATCTTCCATCCTCCATCCTTCATCCTCTATCCACCATCCACTATGCACCATCCTCTACCCGCCATCCTCCATCCTCCATCCTCCATCCTCAATCCCCAATCCCCAATTCCCCATCCTCTATCCTCTATCTACCATCCTCTATCCTCCATTCATCCATCCATCATCCTCTATCTATCATCAACCATCCCCATCCTTCATTCGTCATCCTCCTTCCACCATCCTTCATCCATCATCCTTCATCCTCCATCCTCCATTCTCTATCCACTATCCTCTATTCACCATCCATTGTCTAACTTTACCATTTAGTAATAGGAACGCATAATTAATACACCGAAAACGAACGAACTGCCGCTAAATCATATGAAATACATTCAAATGCTGAGATAACTCGCGAACCACAAACTGTTAAATCATTTTGCTAATGCAGAAACCATCACTGGCGTACCCTCAACAAATCATCAAAGTTTCATCGCAATCGGATGAGTGGCTTAGGAGCCTATACGGGGCAAGCAAACAAACAAATAAACATTCATTTAATAATAATAATGCCCGTTCGACACTAGCTGGTTGTGAGCTGAACATAAGTGCTGGAATATCATTTTGCGTGACAAGGCGTCAATCTTGTGTACAAAATTGGCAATAGATTTATAGTTATCGAAATCTGGCGCTGCAAATCTGTTACAACATTTTTTATTAATTTCAGTCTGATCATCATACTTTTTGATAGCAAATTAAACAAGTGAAATCGGAAATTTATCCCCATTTCTCACTTTCGGTAATTGCTATTCATTTATTCCATCCCAAGGGCTTTTCTAGCGCATTAAACGTGTATGAAACCGAACATGTATACCTACCTACGTACGTACCTTTAACATAACATAACAATTTGTTTTCGAGTTTTGAAATCGCTCGGTAATTTGGTTGACTAACCTGGAGTACCTGTGCATACGTTTATGCTACACAAAATTACACTTGCCATTGGATTCTGGAAGTATGCTTAATTTTGGTTTGCTGAAAGTAAAGTTTGTTGCGTGATTTGAACGACGAAGGTCCTTCGTCCTGCCATTTGGTACTCACAGTTCTGATGTAGGTTGTACGAGTTCATGTTACACATCATGTTAAACATGTGTTGAACAGTGAAGGTGGCTACTGAAATTCTAAAGGCTGCAGTCTTTCCGGCTTGTTGGTCCACAAGCAACAGCTGCAGGACGTGTATTCAGTCCTTGTGCACATAAAACCAAATTGTAACTCCATTTTCATCTAAGACAATTAAATTGCCTAACAATGGGCTGCATGCTGTAATTCGGAACTGATTTGTAATCTTCACCAATAAGGTGAAATATGCAATCAGTCGCGACCATGTTAACTTCCGGGAAGAGTTGGACATACAAATCACGAGCCTATACTATAGTTACATACTCGAGAAGAGAATATGGGCCTTCATTTAGAAGGTAATTTTCCCCGAATAGAATCAGCCGACAAACATCCCTGAGGAAAAGTAAATGTTTACTGAAATAGCTTCCACGAACCATTCCACCCTTTTCAGCTCTCAGCGTCATCCAAGTCCTTGCTTCGAAGATGTTCGACATATGGAAGGTCGGAAAGTTACTCGTTTTTAGGATTACACCGGGATTTTATGAGTTTTACAGAATTTAATTTGTTGTAACAGTCAAGCGGTCCTGTCCTGATGAGATACATTGTCGGTAACTTCGGTACGCCAACATCTTTTCATTGAGGAGTTACACGTAAGCAATCCTTTGCGAAATTACCTTGCCTTGATGGCGGTGTAAACATGCCACAGATTCTACTTTACTTATTTTCGTTTGTAGAAACGATTGGGATGGAATTCATCTTGGAGATAAGTTTTTCGGAAAGAAAACATCAATTCTAAATGGAAAATAGCTTCCGAGAAGGAGAAGGTTGACGATGAAATGGGAGGAATTTAGTAGCGAACGTGGTATCAAGGTGGTTCGTTCGAAATTTCTTATGGCATTTTGTAATTAGCATTTTAAAATGGAAATAATATAAATGAAACCGTACAGCGATTCGGATTCTGTTGTTTTGTATGGAAGCTATTATGAAAATGAAGTGAAATTTATCCAAAGGAATCATTACGCAAATATTTGTTATGAATTGGAAGTGAATTCGGAGAAAGGTTTTGCGGTATTGAGAAATAATTGCGAATGGCATCTTATTATCTAATGGGCTCTCTCCATTTGTTGATGGAAGCTCGTGCGTCGAGTATGAATATAATTTACGACACCTACTGATTCCAAATTGACGTCACTTGAATAATTGGACTATCAATTTACCTTATTCCGGACTGCCAGAAATGTTTCGGATTACTTTGAGTTTTGAATTAATGAGAAAGTTTTTAATAAGATCTAAAAATTGTAGGCATTGTCGCCTTAAGACCGAAAGGTAAAATTTTATAGGCTTTATAGTCCAGCCTAAAAGTTTGTACGCATAGAATAGAACCTCACGAACGCTAGTTATATTTTATTATTTTTATTTGAGTATAAAAAAATCTGGGCAAAACTTTATTATTTTTAATTAATTAATTTAATTTTTAATAACGTGATTGGGTCATTAATATCAATATTTTTTTTTGCAAATGTGTCCACTAATAACCCAGCAAACAAAAAGGTTCCGAATGATATTAAAAAGATATCTGTAAAAGATATCATCTATCGTGTGAGATATCTTTGTCTGATCGATTGCGATACGATAAAGTGCAAAATGTCCATTCGGTGCGATATCTTTCTAGAGATAAAAATGGGTGAAGGGGAAATTTTTGATTATGTACATCCGGCAAAGTAGTTTTCTTTAATATTTATTTTTCGGAACCTAAAATACATAGGTTTCTCTTTAAAATATCGCAAAGATGACAATTTTAGAATAACTCGACTAAGCATCAATAATTATCTATATCCAGATATCGCTATGATACCTTTTAATAATCTTGTGAAAGACTTTCGTTATAATCTCTTATTAGAGATAGAAGGCGATAACCGACGATATCATTACGATATTGTCTTGAAGATTATCGTCAAAAATGTTTGCTGGGTTTTCATATAATATTTATTTTTCGGAACCTAAAATGCATAGGTTTCTCTTTAAAATATCGCAAAGATGACAATTTTAGAATAACTCGACTAAGCATCAATAATTATCTCCATCCAGATATCGCTATGATATCTTTTAAAAATCTTGTGAAAAACTTTCGTTATAATCTCCTATTAGAGATAGAAGGCGATAACCGACGATATCATTACGATATTGCCATGAAGATTATCGTCAAAAATGTTTGCTGGGTAAAGCACTGCAAAGTTTCAAGCTTGAGCCTCCAATAACAAGCTGTTACTGATATCTAGAAACCAAGATTTGTCGTCTAAAACGCTACCCACCTACCCCACCTTACTCACGCTGTACGTAGTGAACATTCATTTATGAATTTCCAATATGATTGGAAAGTAATTCGCTTTACGTTCACCAAAGTGAATATACGCGCCTTGTGTTCCTACTAATTCACTTTTGAGAATTAACAATAAAGACTTACTACTCGTATCAAATTTTTTGTGACAAATTCATAATTTTCTATTATTTGACTGGCTACTGCATATCGTAACTGAGGTATGTACATATGTTTTTATTGAACTTTGAATTAAGTACATTTATGAATTTATATGAAGGTTATAAATAATATATTTGTACTTTTAACTTAGCTTATGAGTACCTCTCAATGTAAGTCGTCATGTACCCTAGCCACAATTGGATACCATGTCACAGAGTTTATCAGAGATTTGTTCTTAAAAAAAATCAAATTTACTGGAATATAAATAGGTATAGGAATGTTAAGTGAACGTTTTAATTTGTTATGGGTTACGCTTGACAATAGGTAAGGTATAAATCATTGTGTTTTATCTTGACAATTTCTTTTTTAAAGTAAACTCTTTTAAAAAAATCTTATTAACTGAATTTGTCATTTGTTATATAAACATCCTCCATCATCAGGACTGCAGAACAAACGGTAGTTCAGTGCTCTATTCAGGTCTATAAATCATCCTAAGCATCGATAAGGTTCACGCGTTCACCAGCTGAAGCATAAAATCCAATCGCTGTTCTGGGACTATGTATAATCAAATCAATGCTTACCCGATGAATGATTTATGAGCCTTCCTTGGTAAGCTTATTCTTAACATCTCCTCCTCAAACTAAATATCGAAATATATTTCGAGTAAAGAAACCAAACCGGGAAGAACTGATTCTCCCGTCCATTGGAGGAGCCACATATCCAATCACTCAAGAATTACTCTGGTTACTGGTAACTGGCATATCCTTTCGTGTTTAGTATCTTATTTTTCGCGAAACCATTCTTCGTGCCAGGATCTCGACAAAATAAAAATGAACCTACGATATTCTCAAGAGTGCTTTAATATCTGGGAAGAAGCTCAAGTATCCCGGGCATTAAGGACATACTCTAAATTTCTGGACGAATTTCTCACCGAAATAGGTTTTGGGTTTTTCCCTGTCTCGGCAAAATCAACAGCAACAGCAGACCACAGCAATTGGATTAAGGTATCCTCTTCACCTGAATTATATCGGATGAAGTGAACCGGATCAAATTGAATTCTAAGTGCCGTCACTGATTGACGTAAGAATAAGATAGTATAGATACTACTCGGTAAGTCAATCGGAGGAAGAAAACTAAATTTCTTTTCCACACAAAGAAAAGCTGATTTTAGAACGGAGCGGAACTAATGATTCAATTGCATAAAATAAATGAGGTTCAAACATTTGAGTTTAATGAAAAATTAAAATGGGTCGGATGGAAAAATTTCCATCATCAAAGTCCAAACGATTCGTCGGGAATTTCACTTTGGATAAAAGCCAAATGGCCTGTGATAGGGGAGTGTAGGGTCTGAAAATCGTGTCAAGCACTTCGTTATCATATTTTTCACTAAAAATTCCGAGAAACATTTTATAATCGTGAACTCCATTGTTTCCATTCAATTAAGGCGGAATTAAATTCTTCCTGGTCATTTCTAGACGCTATTATTTTATTCAAGAGAGGAATTTATTTGATTCCTTTAAAGCTATATATTTATTTAATTTATCAAATTTTTAAGATTTTCTTTTTTATTCTTCTATATAAATTTTTTTTTGGACACCTCCAATTTTTTTTGTCAGGCACAATATTTTATTTGCTCTATACAAACTTTATTTTGAAATTTGATGAAAGTTTTCGTCAAATTTTTTTGCCATGCTGTCGATTAGTTGACTTGACAAACACTTTTGTCAAATTTCAAAATAACTTTGTACAGCCCAAATAAAAAAACTGTTCCAGACAAAAAAAAAAAATTTAGGATGTTAAAAAAAATTTCTAGTTATTCATATACAGTGAAATATTAGCTTTAGAACTGGAAAATTATTGAGAAAGATAACACTTCTCCAACATGTTTATAAATCTGTGTTGAAAACCCCACTTTCCCCGAAGTTCAGAATGCAAAGCAAAATTCGATCCAGATGAGATAACTCATAGATGTAAAAATGGAACTTTTTGAGAGCTAACAATCTGGAAAGTGCCTATAAGTCGTAGGAATTTGAAAACTTAATTACACTCAATCACCGTGCCAACAGTACCACAGAAAGTAGTCCTCCACGCGGGTCCATTTTATCGAAAATATTAAATTTATTAAAAACTTGATTCGAAATGTAATTAGCATATAATGGGCTTGCTTAAAATCGCTCATACTTAGAAGCATCATCAAAAACACAACAACAACATCATCGGGTAATTACTTCGAGAAGAGTCCTTCTCTTCCAGTCGTCCAAAGGATGGAAAATTATTGCGTAACAAGAACATAGCATTGTGTCTCTCTAAATTCAACGTAAAATCGTGGCCAGAACCTGAATAACTTCCCTCTATCGTTGTCCTTCTACTAGTCCCAGATTGTCATTTACCCGTTCAGGACTAGCCTTGAATTGAAATTGATTTCGAAAAACCCTTTTTTGTCTGTGCCTATAAAAGTAAAAAGTTGGTCCAAACAATCAACAAGAAGAACGTTAAGTTGTTAAGTTACGACGTCGGAAGTATGAAAATCGATTCATCAGTCTCTTGTCCAGGATTTTAAAAGGGACGTTTAGGAGTTAGTCGGTACCTGCTAAAAACGACTATGTTTGCATGGAGCAATCAAATCATTTAAATTTATTTCGAAATGTTTTAACCGCCGCAATCCAGGCTTATCGTTTCGAAAAAGGGAAGATGGGATAACATTTTATTAAATAGGGGTTTTTCTTCAATTAAATTCGAGCTTTCTAAAAGGATACAGTGAGCTCTGTCTGGGAAGCTGGTATTCGTTATCAATGCATATAAACGGTGTTCCGTAGTTCTGAAGTTGGGTCGGAAAATTGTGTTTTCTTTGGAACTCATATGTGTAGTAAAACTTTTGAGTTATGAGAGTTTTCATCACATCGTTTTTCTTTCTGGCCCCTTTGCACACACAAATTATTAGTAAGCGACAGCGGGTTCAAATGATTCTGAGCAGAAGCAGTCTATCGAAACCAAGTATTTTTTAGAAAATTATTACAGAAACCTTAAGAATCATAAATAATAATAATCAATGGCGCAACAGCCCAAATCGGGCCTCGTCCGTGATTATGACCCCGATTTTAACTCAGGTACTCATTTACAGCTGAGTGAACTGGTAGTCCGGCACCCAATCCCATTTTCGAAAATTACTTGTCGCCAAGCAGATTCGAACCTGGTACCAGGTGCACCGAAGGCAACTGCTCTAGCCACTAAGCCACCCAAACTACTAAGAAACATACTTTTGCACAAACCAGAAGTTCTCCTAATTAATCTGGCAGTACTACAACGTGTAGGATTAATTAGATGAATCTATGAACTAGTAGATTCTAACTTTTTAGATAAATTCAGTAAGCTTTACTTCGTTGAGTGGAAGTAGAAAAAGTGGTATGCACTTGTCTTAAAAAACATTATCTGTACTTTAGATACGTGAATCGCATCACGCCTTAGGCGATACTGAATCAGTTCCGAATTCTACGAACTGTTTATAAAAGGTGATAAGGGCTAATTTTTTGATTTCTCATATCTAATGGGTTAATTAAGCTACCACGAATTCCGCCATATCTCTTAGGTCTAATGAAATAATCAATCTGTTTAAGTTCTACGGGAATTTTACACAGAAATCTAAAATCAATTTAGCGGTTTTGAGATGAATGATCACGATTCAGGCCAGTATTTTTGCCGGAAAGATGTGACGTTCTATGTTCGTAGCCAATAATTCGTTTGAGTCTAGTCATTTCATTTTTCTTCCCTTCCTCATCCTGTTTAATTCGGCAGCATAAGACGTGCAATGCCCAATAAATCAGCTTGTATAGAAAATTCCGGCACGTACCGTCAATATTCACTCAGTGTCTTCGTTCCCACCCCTTCATCCTTGAATCTGTGCCTTTATCAGAGAACAAAATTCATCCAGGCAAGGTATTTTACGTTAACAAAGTTGCCGCTTACCAAGCCAAGATGAGCTACTCAAAGGCGCTATTAAGATTATTGTGCTTTGCTAGTAGCTAGTCTGGATTCCCGGATGCTTAAGTCACATGCTTCTGCGAATTTACTCCACCACGTCCACGTAAGATAAGTCGATGTATTGGAAATACATTGGCCCATCTTCCGTGCACGTCGAGCATATTTCGGGATTATTGGGCCTTTTCTTGAATCGAGAGAAATTTTTTTTTTCACCATTATTAATAACTCCCTTGGGAGGTAAAATCTTGGCTGAGCTGCCGCGAACAAATACCTTCATTTGAAGTGAACGCCAGAAATAAAGTTAGGTCCGGAAATATTTTCTTGATGGAAGATAGGCAGGGGCGGAAGAAAGGGGGATCGTATAGAAAATTGAAGGATATTCAAGATGAACAGCAAAATGAAGTCGATGTACCTGGCTCCTATCGTGCATTCGGGTACGGTGAGAAGTTTATGTTAAAAAAAAAATAAACCTAGGAATTTCGATAGCGATAGGAATGTGCTTAGGGTACATCGAACAGAAGCGATACTTGGTGCTGGATGCTGGCTAGAGCAACTCATACGGATGTCGATAAAACGCCCCAGCGAGCCTGAAGAAAAGCCAATAAATTGAATAAATTTCATGCTCATGATTCTGTATGGATGGATTTTACTTACTGCTTATGCCAGCGAGAAGATTTCTTATCGAAGAAGTGCTTATGTTCATACTTGATTAGCAGTCTAGCGTAAAACTTGCCACAAACACTTAATTACATAATTTTTAGGCAGTATTCACTTGGAATGGCCATGCTACCCAGGGACTAACTGGTGTGAGTAGAAAGTGAAATATCAAGGTAAAATAATTGCCTGGAGTAGCGAGGACAAAGAAAAAATTAGCTTATGTATAATTCAGTTCCTGTATGACACCGACATATGCGGATGGCAGACACTGTGTTCTTCTACAAAATGTAATTCGGAGCTTCAGCCTTGATCTGCGGTACCCCTGCTTAAATTTTCTTCTCGAATGTTCGCGTTCATGTCTTTTGAACATCCTCATTTTTTCTGTTTTTGTCACATAGGTATGTACGCCTCATACTCCATATTCATCTCAATGCTATACTCGAATGGTCCACTCGTCCTTAAAAAATGAATAAAACAAATATATTAGAACTAAATATTGTGAAGGTATCACCATTTTTTAATGACATTTACATACATATATACAACAAAACTACATGCAAAATACTTAATTTTTTTTTAAGGATACCAACTTGGACTTAGGTCCAGTTAGCTTAGGTATGGGACGTTCGAAGTGGGGTCGGATATATCAGTGTACTAAGTGATGTTAATAATTTTTAGTGCTCTTTGGCTGTGATATGATCTACCAGAACAGCAATGCTGCCTATAACAAATCAACTACTGTCTGGAAGCTCTGATGGTGTTAGTGAGTCTGATAAGAATGTAAGCAGAACATATCTGCTCAGTGTTAAAACTTTTAGTAGTGACCTTTAGTTCACTATTTATATTAATATTTGTAAGCCAATAGCAACTGAAAAAATAATATAAATAATTTTAGGCGTTGAGTGGAAATTGAACCCACGACATCGCAGAAGCAATGTTTTCAAGGCCTAGTACACTACTGTACGGTCGATTCCTGAATTTTTCCCCGAAATAAATTTGTTGCCAGATTTTTGAATAGGCATACCTCACTTTTCAATAGGACTACTGAGTAGACCCTTAACACTTGGGATGATTTTATAATTCGATTAAAAAAAGATTATCGAAAAGGTAAAGGAATAAATTGTTCTATCGCGCCATTGGAGAACAACAAAAACTTGGCCTATTATTTTCAATAGATTAGAAATACAAAGATTTTATAGTAATCCAGCCAAGAAATTGGTTCAGCTCAGGTGTATCTGAAGAAAGAACAACATTTCAAGTAATTGAAGATTGGGGGTCTACCCGATATAGCAACAATAATATTTCAAGCAGCTATTGCTAATAATATCATTGGAAGAACACTTTTGGGTCGAAATACTTAGAAATTCTTAGTCATAACGCATACGATACAGCGTAAAACAAAAATAAGAATCTTATGGTTTTTACAATTCTTATTTTCAATACCCAGATCAAAACATGAATTTCTGAAAAAGTTTTATACTTATATGAATAAAATATAATAATTCAAAAAAAATACAGTTGCTAGTAAATGCGTAGAATTTTTGAAACGAAGATCAAGACTAAAACCACTTACTGAAATACTTTTACATAGTCGAATTGGAAGAAGTGATGTTCTGAGAAAAAGGCGCTGAAGTTACTACGAGCAATAACAAAAATATTTTCGACTTTCTTATTGCGAACTTCATCCGATTCATTGCCGAGCTGCTCCATTTCATATTTATGTAAATCCTCTCGTTTCCATTATATTCAAACTTTCGTAAGTTGATTAAAGTACCCCAAAATACCACGAGTCTTCTTCTAATAAAATATTCCCAGGGAGAAAAAAATCCCAAAAGAAGTCCTTACGGCAAAGTAATACCTGTACACAGTGCCCTAGTACCAACTTACTTATATTGCGATTAAGTGAAATTGAAGACAGCCTAAAGAAGAGGTGCATACACGTTTCTCGTGATACCTGTCGTTCTGTGTATGCTATTCGTAAAGACGTATACGTTGAACATGTTTAAGTCAAATCTCTATATCTCAACAATAGAATACAGAATGAGACTACTCATGAGTCGGGACTGTTCACATGAGAAGCAAAAGGACTTTCCCGAAATTCGTTTTCATATCTTATGCATTCCAGCGATGTAGTAGATAGAGAGGGCGCCATTGCCCTCTGCGAATTCAAGGAGCGGCTGAAGAAATATCAAGGATCTAACAATGGGGCGCGATATTGTTCGTAATATAAATTTAAGTAGCACACTGTTTTCCAAAATAAAAACGGAATATACAACGTTCCATATTCGAGGAGAAAAGAGGCTAAGGGATGGAAAACATGAGGACTAGTTCCAAGGATGTCAGGATGATTTATTAACTATCGCAGCAAGTAGAGGCTCAGGAAACCAATACACCCGACAAGTATTTTCAGATTGCATATAGACTTGAGAGGTATGTCATTCTCGTGCGCAATTAATTTCCTAATGGAAATTGAAACCGTGCACGTATTGCTAGGATAATGGCGGAAACTCCTTTCGATGACCTTGAGGTGCCTGCCTATATCATGTCGACTATTGCACAGGTCCGTGACGATGTCATCTCTAATCGAGTCTATAGAATTAGTGTCCGGATGTATACATAGCATTTTAGTTGTAGTGGATACGGGCATTATGAGAGAAGTCGTCCGCTTGTAGCACCCCGTTCGTTTGTTTGCCGACGAATTACGTGATGTGTTTGCAGAAATTCTTGAAATGCCGCCCACACCCATTATTCTGGATAATATGGTAGTGTTCCTATTTTTAATTTCATGAAATACATTTCAAGGGGTGCTGGGACATCGTCCAAACAGTGCTGCTTCCAACTATTCATATCACGATAAGGACGAGTCTTGTACATGTTATCGAGCTGTTAGGAAATCAGGAAGAACCTTGAGAACCTGCAGATGACGAAAGTCTTTGGCAAACTATACCATCCTGAAAGTTGATGTCATGTTGAAACCAAACTTTTCCCTGCTACGACTATCGGTAGAATGTAATTTCTTTGAGGTAACCAACTTCACGTGATTATAATGAAAATTTAATTAGCATACCATTGAAATACAAGTCATCTTCACCTTGCTATGACACAACGATACCTGTTCCCGGATATCTACCTCGATTATATTATATCTAGGCAACATTTTACCATTCTATTCAACTACCTCAATTATAATAGTTGGTCTTGCAGTAGATTGTGAGCAAGAGTTGAGATTGAGGACGGGATTTAGCCTAAATCTCGAACCTGTTCATTTGGGGGATCATAGAAGTAATGGAATATTTGGTTCGGAATGTTAATTAGTTTTCAAGTGGTAAATGGAAATTTACTAGCCAGATTCGAAGGGATGGTAATAGTTTGGGCTATATCTCAAGTGAATAGACTAATACGCGATAGTAGAGTTTGCAGAAACTGTTAATGAGACCAATGAAATTTAACACTTAGTGTGTAAGTTTGTTTATCAAGTAAATTGTAGAGAAACTTTGGTTTCTTGTTTCATTTCAACTCCGTGAAACTTGATCTTTTTAGTTGGGGCTGGGAACAGTACAAGTTTTTCAGGCTTCATTTCCTTTTGACTCGTCGCAATTGTGTTACGTTCTGCATGTTAATTAAAAAATATACCAACAGTTGCATGCGACTTTATTATTTGTTGGCTAAAGTTTGAGATTCATAGTCAGGGCAAGTGCATACTAGAGACTTCTAATCAGCTAATGGCGTATGCAGTCTTACTGAAAGGCGTACATCAATCAATTCGAAGTGGGCAAAGTGATCGCCTTTTTCGTATTTGATTTAAAAGTTGTCCAACTTTCACAATGTCATGTAACTAAGTAAGTGAAATCTTATTCCCTGAAGAAAAATTTACTGTTTGAAATTTTTTACCAACAGTGACATCTGTTGCCTACCACCAAGTTACGTTTTTTTTCTGTAAAAATATGTAAATCGTTGTATCCCTTTTGTGTATAAGTTTTCCTATAAATGCTAAGGCTGTATGAAATAAATTTGAATATCTATATTCTTAACATGTGGTCCGTCGAACCGGATAAAATGATAAAGTAGGATAATTAATAAAAATAGTTGAAGAATAAATAAAATAACTCTTTGCTGGCTTAAATTACAAAAACCAAAGCTTTCATCTTTGGACAGAAAAAGGTCTAGGGTGAAAGAGACGTGGATTTATTTCGCACAATAGTTTCGCAACGAAACAATAAAAAATCTACAATAACAAAGTTTTTCTTATGAAAGTTTCTTAAAAAAACAAGAAATGCATTTGGACTGATGGACTTCAAATCGAGTAAGCTTCGTTGGTGGAGTTGTGAAGCCGACATAACCACCCTTAGGTCTACCAATCGTAGACCGAATTTATGAAGAAAAATATTAAAAAATAGTTTAGGATGTAGTGTAGTATGTATAGTTTTGGTATACTATTGGTACAACAAAATACGTTAAGAAGTGCAATTAGATTACAACAATCGATGCTGAAACGGGAAACTCTTTGTTTCTTTATATATGTTAAAAAAGTGAACAATAATTGAAAGCAAGGAACAAACTGAGCCTCTCCTGGAGCTTCCGGGTTATTTTTGCAACTTTTCAGTAAGCAATACTTAACAAGATTTACATACTTTGACTGGGAAGCACTTTTTGTCCAGTGGCCTCTGCACACATTATTGTAAAGTAACGACTTTAAACCTGATTGAAAGGATATTAGTTCTACTTTCAATATTAGTGACTAGGATTTTTTTTAAGTCATATACTCCCCGACATATTTTGGATCATACAATGATTATTAAATCGACATATTTTTAAGAATATAATGCCGATTTACTGTCATCAATTGAGGTGAAATCAGTGATGTTTTCCCGGTAAAAGGTGATAGCATGAACTTGAAAAAATCATAATTAAAACTAAATATTTTAAATGCCAATTTCTTATACTGTAAGGTGAAAAAACTAAACAATTCAATCGACAGTACACTGAAACAGATCATAATTTGTTTTAAACATTGAATACAACCAGTTAAAAATTTCGTTCACCATTTTCCAGTTTGCCTCAAATGAGGAACTTTTTTCCCTTTACTCATCTTAAATTCAGCTAATTAGGAGACGGTCCAAGGCGGGATGTTGTGGACTATTAAAATTATTTCTTTCTTTACCGAATGGTATCAAAGTCTGCACATGATTTAATCGCAAGTTCCCAAGATTGATTGTAGGAGTCTCATTACACAAGACAGATTTCTTCTCCTCAGCTATTCAAATTTTTCATCATTTCAGAGCTGAATATTAAAAAAATTCAAAAGATTTTAGTATTTTGTCGACTTTGAATGTACACACTGCAGTACAACAGAATAGATAAAGTGGGAAATCGTGAGAAGCACTGGGTTCATTCTATGCAGTAGCTGCATAAAGATAGACGCACTCTTCATTTTTTGGAATACCGTGTTTGATTTTTCTGTTTTTTACCACGCCCAAAAGCCAGTTGGTTTTTTTCCGCAAGATTATAGATAATCTCAAGCTGTAATAAAGTAATGTAACAGCAATTAAAACTATTCCGACGAAACAAACCAGTGAAACAAAATCAATCAGCTTATTCACTTATTCGAAATTTGCCGAACGTGCATCCGATAATTGGACGACACAGTAACAAAATGTTCCACCAACGACTCGAACCTTCGCTACGTTGTTTAGATTTGTGAGCCCTGAACCTATCAGGATTTAAAGGTTTTCGTTTTATTTGCTCTGGAACATTGGAAACGACTTTCTATGGTTGTTCAGAAAAAAATCCGATTTGAAAAAAAGCTAGTACCACCTTGTTTCCACCTTTATTCCACACGTGTGTAAACATGTACGACATACACGACGTTCGCGCCATATAAAATAAAGAGGGGATTTAACTTTAAAGTCACTAAAAGAAATGAAATTTGCAGTAAATCGAATCGTAAATCCTCCCCCGATGGAAGGGTTCGGATTAGATCAGAAGGTCAACCCCCGTATCGGTGTAACAAATTGTCCGCATCAAGGTGAGCCGTTGTGTCACACATAATCGTGTTAGCGGCTGTTACGATTCGAAACAGGCACGTGTATGTCGTGGGAGTGAAAAGTGATAATGTGATAAATCACCTTGTGTACTCGATATAAGGTATTAAACCTAGTCATAATTGGCCATATGCGCAACACCTGAACTCAGGTGTTTAATTGCTTCGGAGATCTTAAATTTGAGCAGTTTCTTGGCATACATTTATGGTGTTTCACGCCCACTATTAACTCTTCCCACTAATCAACTGCTTCGCTTATAATTGGATCCGAATCCTCTTCATCAAGGTGATAAGTTTGTTGAGACTTAATTCGAATTCTTCCGCAAGAGTTGGCCTGCTATCCTCGTCAAAACCGTAATTTATCATTCTCCCGCCCGACCACAGGACACACACCGGCGAAATTCAAATGCTGGCGCGTGAAAATAAGACGAACATGGAGGTGTTCGGCCTGAAACTTGACGGTTAAGTGTAGGCTAATAATCCGTTTAAGAAGAGCCGAAATAATGAGCCTTAAGGATTTTAATGAAGTTTTAGTTGTTTCAAATTATTCTCAAGGCCAGTTAGCTACTCTCTATTGCGTCTTAGACGAATAAAGTGGTCCACATCTTGAGAAATCCGAAAATATCAGAAAGGACAACGAACAAATAATAGCCAAGAGTCTTCCAAGACAAAAAAATCGAAATTTCGTAGTCAGAATTTTGGTCTTGATTGCCAGGATTGTGATGGTTGCCACTGTTAGTATGTACGTTACCTGTAAGGTAGGCAATTATATCTTATAGTGACAGAATATATTACGTACTCACATGATGGTTATGAGAGAAATATCAAGATGAGGAAAATAAAATTGGTTCTTTAGAAACGGATGGAATGTCAATAAAGTGTTCGTTTCTGATATAAAAATTGCTTTTATTTTGTTTAGTTCGAAGTCGTACTTGGGTTGTTAGGGTTAATGTGATGGCGTTGTTAATTTTTTCTTATGTATTTATAAACTAGCCACTGCGTGAAAATTGTTTGAATTTTAGCTATACAGTTTTGCCATACTACAGTTGTAATGCAGTATTGCCAATGTTGAGTTGAACTTTCAGATGTCATAATCATTAAGTATACGTTAAATCTTTAAGACTCCAAGTATTTGTATTATTGATTTTTAATAATACATCAGGTCTCCAGCGAAATTCAAACCAAATTATTTTTTCCCTCCCCATGATGAACATACAGAGCTTCAACGGCTTAATTTTGTTAACAGAAAGAGATTTAAGAACGAATCTCTATACTGCATTGGTACTGAAATTCGGTATTATGGTGATCGTCTTACAGCAATGAGTACAGAAAAGTTAACTTTAATCATAGTTGTTATTTGTTGTTAAATCTGCTACTTTTTTTAATAACATAATAATTGATTAAGGGATCTGTAATGTTAATGCTATTACTAAAATACATGTGAAGAGTTACATACTTAAGTTACAATACGCCAATTTCACATAATGTAACTGTTCTCTTATCGCCTTTGACCATTTACCTTGATTTTCAGAAATGCTTCACCCTGACGACATAACACTATGTTATTACGACGATTTGAATTCAACGTTTCAACTCATTTTTTTTTAACAGAGTAACACTGTCAGGAAATATGATGTATCCAAAATTATTTGTATCTAGGTCACCAACATTCAACACCTCCATCCTTAATGACAAGCTCAATACGCTTCGCGTTAATTAACCCATAAAATTGTCCTCATTATTCACTAATCGCTTTACTCACATATCGTCTCCTGACGCAAAACATAATCCCAACAGCCGGTATGAAAATTGTTCACGGGACTCCACAGGACTCCATAGGGTTCCAGATATAGCTTTACGTTCATCCGAAAGCGTAATCTAAAAAAATGTACGGGGAGTTTCGAAGAAAGGGGAAGAATATAAAATCATGGGTGTCACGTTTTGCACCGCTCTCAATGTAAATTAATTTCCAATTAAGGTGCTGGTTGGAACTCGAATTGGAAATCGGAGAATGGTGTAAAGTTGGTGATTGCTTCTCTGCGTTTTTCCATATCTAGGATCAATTTAGTTCAATGATCACACAAGCGACAGACGACTAGTATTAAGTTGTCGGTAGGGGAGAGTGGGGTGTATTTGTAATGTTTAAAACAAAAAAGTTTACAACTCTCCAAGAAGTTAGTTCTCTTTGTTTTATCAAGAACAGGCCAATATAATTTAATTTGAGCCAGATTAAGATCTACAACAAAAACGAAATTTGCAATTTATTCTTTTTTAATTTCTAATTGATGACCCCTTACTTTTCTCAGACTAACTTAAATTTTTCATCATTTTAAAAGATTCAGGAATGTTTAATAGCCTTTTGTTATACGAGTATCAATTTAAGGACGAAAATTCGGAATTCAAGGATGCAGTCTGACTAAGGATACAAAAAAATTGAATGATAAACTTGCAGATAATCGTAGCTTGGGGTGTGATTCCATATTTTGTTGGAAAAGATTTAGAAACGAGTCAAAATGTGTTTGCGGCCATATAGATTTAAGAACAATAGATTGTGAGTGAAAAGCGAATTGTGGCTAGTTAATAGTTTCCGATTAAACTAATGGTGATTTCTTTTCTGAAAAAAATGTGACCCGTTTAGATGCAAAATTATTGCAGTTCTGCCTTCTTTTTTGACAGTTCCGTCCGACAGGTCAATTGACAAGAGAACGCTTTCAGGTCAAAAAGCTATTATTAAAATTTAAATATATTTACACTACACTCCGTATGATTTCGAATTGCCGTATGACCCGTTTGACAGTTTAATTAATGCTTTTAAATCGGTTGCCGCTGTTGTCATAGGATATTTTTTTCTTATGTTGTCGCACATTTGAGGTTAACTGAGTTGCACCGCCGAAATTTTCGGGGCAAGAAATGCGAGTTTTCAGGGCAATTTTAACCACGGACTCAAACCCCTTTTTCTAGCAGGTCAAATTTTTTTCCACAATAGAACGGCGGAACAGCTAGAAAAAATTGAGAGCAGAAACGGGTCACATTTTTTTCCAGAAAAGAAATGACTATAAAAGATCTACCTACTACTACATAGCATTGCTGTCATTATTCCCAATATGTACGCTTTATCACACTGTCCCCTACTAGAATCATCATTATTTCAGTATAGAGCTCTTCTGTTCTAGTCCTCTTAGATCCTTATAGCAAGACGCTTTTAACCAGTGGCTTAATAAACATCGGAATGTACATCAGTTTGAAGTGCTATTTCAATGTCAGTCAATTGGTTTTCAACTTAATTTGTTGAACAATTTTCTAGACACTCTATTAAGAGCGTAAATAAATTCATTCGGTCAGGCGTCCATTTTTATCCAAGCCGGAGCGAATCTATTTCAAGACGATCATTAATTTTCGATTAAAGTTTACTGAAAGTTGTCAGGCTTTAAGTTTTTAATTGCTTCCAAGGTATTTTCGAGAATATGTTGCAAGACTGTGACCTTTAGTTTATATGTAAGTCCGTGCCGTTCATAAATAAAAATATAAAAAAGTTTTCCCGACACATTAATCGAGTTTTCTCGTAAGGAAACGAGCCAAGTTCAAATGTGTAATCAACGCCAACGCTACTTTGGGCGTGTGTGTAAAAACGGGACATCTTAAGGATTTATGGCAGCTGGAACATAACTTCGTTGGTTTTCCCGAGGCTTTCGATATACATCCTTCGGTACTTTATATGAGCGGAAAACATATGCGACTGTCTGTCTGTCGGCGAAATTGTTTTATGGCATTTAAAAGGCTTCTGAAATGTTTGTTTTTCAGTACCACAGTCATATTTCATAAAAAAGCGATTTAACCACCTTTTCGAACAAATATTCCAGTGGGATGAACCTTATGTTGCTTTCATTCTACCTATCGAATCTTTGAATATTCTTTTCTCCCCAGATCAGAGAGAATTTGCTTGTCTTTTTTGACGGTGTTTTTGTTATTCATAAACCTTGATACGAACCCCCAGGAATATCAAAGACAAGTAGAGGCAAAATGCTAACGTTGTTAAATACATAAAGGTTCACACAAGAAAAAATGATCCAATTTCGAAGACTGTTTGTACATACACAAACACTTCCGGGAGACAACTAGACAAAAACAGGGGAATTACCGTACAATTTTCTTGCCAACAGCCACATAAAATATGTTACTAAAAGTCATAAGGCTGGGGGCATTTTCAAAGGTTTTCTTAAAATACAACGATTTATTGCAGGACGAAATTCCGTATAAGCCTAAAATAAAGTTGGCAGGTGGGCAGAAACCGTATCACTTTCTTCTGTTATATTTTCGGTTCGTAATCACAACAGGGAAATTTTCGACTTATGATATATGTATGTACATAATGTGGTTTGATTTAATTTATTTTTGTTTCAATTTTTGGTGAAAATAAAATTTATATTTCAAATTAAAATTTTATTTTTTCCAGCCAAAATTTGAGATGACATTCTTCTCTCGGAACTTACATATGTCATCCACTAATACAAAAAATATTGTAGTTAATAAATAAATTATAAAATAAGAAACAGTGTTTTTTTCGAACTAAATGCTGCTCAACTATTTTTCAATTTGGGTGCTTTCTAAATCTGGCTCGACAGACCAAAAAATGTTCAGTTTTACAAGGAAATGGTCTGGTTTTCATAGAAAGATAGCTCCATTCCGATTCGAAGGTGGAAAAGTGGTTCGAATTTTTTCCCAAACCAAAATAACTTTCAATTTTTCTTCCAGAATTTAACAGCCTATTGAATGAACGACTCATGCTCAAATGTTATTTTTAACACTATCATTCAAAAGTAGAGCTAGCTAAAAGATGGATAACATTATTCGGGTAGTAAAGCAATGGAAAATTTCAAAAACTCATATTCATGAATTTCGCAATGTCGAGGAATAAACTTAACAACTTCCATTTTTATTACTTTCGAACATCTGCAGATCCTTTTTCAAAATTAAAGTTGCACAACCTTTAAAAAGAAGAAAATTAAAAACGTAAGCCCCATTCTGATTGCGATTAAAGTGCATACTATAACAACCCTCGAAAAGAAATTGAAAACACCAGTCCAAACGCAAAGACATAATAAAAGTTTCTGAATTTAAATTTTACTTTTTTTCGAATGCGGTCTTTTTTCATCAACTTTCCCGGAAAGTCAGAAAGAATTTCCGAGCAATGTACGTAGGTACTATACCCATTCCAACAATTTGCTCAAATGAAAGCCTCAAAAGCTTCATATTTCTGATTTCTCTCACGGGGATTTATGCTACAGTTCTAAAGGAATGAAATCAAAAAAAAATTTACTTGATGGAATGAAATGCGTATGAAAATTCAAAAAAAATTAATTCAATTAAAGCAGACTGAATGTATAATATTAAAAACGATTGGTAATTGTCCGGGACGCCTGGCAATTAGTCCTTTTTTTGGGACCGGTGTAAAAAATTTGTCCAGGACAGGACGTAGCTTTGAATCGTATTGCGATATGGTGGTACTATGACCTACAGTTTGATGATGATGATGAAATTTTCCGAGTGGTCATTGTTTGCTAAAAACACTCATCATCTCAGGAAAACGTAATTAGTCACGAATGAAACGATCGTCGAAAGCAGGAATTTATTCTTCGAAACAATCCTGTGCGTGGTACCTACTTCATTATATTGATATAAAGGCTTTGCAGTGAATAAACGGTCCATTAAATATTTTGTGTGGCTTTGAGTTGTATTAATTGAGCTGGGATTTTTGTAGATAAAAAGGTGGATAAGATATTAACTAATTAGGGACATTATCCGGCAACGAAGTTCACATCCTCCAGGAAATCATAGTCATTCGACAACTTCCATAAATTTAAAAAAAAAAATTCGTACTTGTAAGTAATTGCTGTAACATCAGTTTTAAGGTAGAATTACATGTATCAAGTGAAGTGTTGTTCAAATACCTAAAAGAAGTTATGTAATTGGAATTATCTTAACATAGGTATTAATAGCGATACGCAAGAAATAAGCTTCTTCTTCAAAAGTTTAACTGAAATTCTGTAATTTAATGGAAAATTCATCAAAACTGGTGCAACTACAACAAAGAAAGTAATAATTGTAAAAAACTTATTATACGTATTCTTCAGTGTGTCGTACAGGACAAAAGGTAAAGGCCCGTTCCTACGATCGTCAGTAACGTTCTAACTGGAACTTTAACTGACAGATGTTCATACGAAACTTACAGTTAAAGTTCCGGTTAAATTTTAACTGAAGGTCGTAATAACGGCCCTTAGAGTCGTAAATCTCGTTAGCTCAGAAAATATGCAAATTTGTGTTTATGCACCTACACTCCCTATCATGAACTTGTTAGCAACTCCCATCATCAACGTTTAACCTTAGGTTCCTTCTTACAAAGCTACGATCTCAGCTAAGCATAAATTCTTTATAGCAATGGTTTTCTTTTTGCGTCCAAGGTCTTATGCCCGCAAAGAATCGAAATAAATAAGAGCGTAGAGAAAGCAAGTGAATGTAGCAGGCTGAATTTCCGGAACGCTTTCCGCCGATTTTCCTTTTGAGTGCATCCAAATAATCGAGTGGAAGTTGTAACGAAGCAAATACAGCCAAAGATACAGATACGAAATTATACTTCCTGACGACAAGGACTCTTCTGTGAAGGACAATCTCGGGTTGCTGTGCAGTTCGCATAATGGGAACTAGAGAAATATTTTATTGTTTTCTTTCGAGTTTTCTTAAGGATTTTTCTTGAAGTCGTTCGTACTTGGACTTTACTATTTGTCCATCATCCATCCTATCATCAATAATGATATGATAACATAAAATGAAAATGGTTCAATTGTTTGGAAAAGTTTTCTTAAATTTAACAAGAAAAAGGTACTTTGAATTCAGAACTTATTAGAACAGGCATTGAATAACTTAAATAAAACTTTATAACTCTCCCGGAAAACAGTTTCTGTTTTCTTTTTAAATCCTTAAGTCCCTTAAGGAAATTGAAAATGTTGTGATCCCACTGCAGCGAGAGAATCTAAACTTATTTTTTCACCGTTTTTATCACATTATTGTTGACTAATAGGATATTCTGGTCTATTCAGTGTACAGTTACTAGTCATAATTTTAGAAAATCTGCGACTTTTCATATCTTAGCATAAGTCACAATTTTGACGTTCAAAAAAACATCAATGGCGAGACACCTAATCAAATTTAACGTTTCGTGAAATTTCAGTATCTACTTAATATTGAAAAAAAAATGAACGTTTGTTATTGTAAACAGGAAAAAGCAGAACAAAAGTAATGTAACGTAAATATAGATGACTTTTTTACATTTTTTTAAATATAATATAATATGTGCATTAAAAATTCCGACAGTTGAAGAACGCAAGTGATCCGTTTTCATTAATCGACAATACATTTGAGAGTTACTTCAGACTTTAACGTTTTCGATGCTTGCTAAGGCTTTGAACTCCTGCATTATACACCTGCATAAGGTGAATTGATCATTGGCACTGACAGTATACTATACATCCAAAGTTTCACATGGTTATAACCATGTGAAAAAATTATTGTGACCTTTCTAGTGACTGCAGCGCCATTATGGAAAAAAACTATTCGATCACAAGCGTAGTTACAAAATTTTGGTCACAGTTGGCTGTGTTATGGCTGTGGCCTGCGATTGGTCACAATTTCAGAATAGGACCGGTTATGATCGACCTGAATTTAAAAAAAAATGCCATCCTTATATTTTGTATTTTCATCTTTCAAAATGTACAAACACAAAAGTGGAAGAATAAAAAAGATTGTAACCTGCACTACATCTTAGTATTAAGCGTCCTAAGAACAGAGTTGTGTCCAGACTCCTTTGAACATGCTCTAGTAGTTCTATAGCCTTTTTAAAAGATGAACTCTTGATTTTAATCTTTAATTCGTTCTAGAAATTTACAAACAAATCCAACTTAATATGTTCGAATATTTTTCTAGCTCGGATATAAAAATTATTTGACCATTGTTCATTATTTCCGTCTCCCTTTTTAAGTGATTTTTAGTGTAGTATTCAACTATCACCAGATGTGAGAATAACTCCTTTGAAAAAGTGCTGAATTTGAGGATTTATTACACCTACGAGTACATGGAGCACTGAACACTTAAAAGCATTCAGACGTGTACACTATGTATTTATTAGACTATTCAATTCTTTTATTTAAGTCCGATTATAACTCAACTGTTATAGTTGACAGTAGTTTTCAATAAATTATAGTATTCTCTAAATCAGCTGTGCGTGAAGAGCATAACAGAGCAGCTAAGATTGAACTTTGTGGTACTCCACTTAACACTTCATATGCTGTTGAAAATATATCTGTTCTTGTATTTTATTCATGTCGTTTTTCTTGGTACCGATTTACTAGACAGTTTTATGTCTCCTAACATCCAAACTGGTATTAGGAATGTATTGTATATCCAATGAACCGCACCATCCTCGGAATTTGTCCTCAAATTTTTATTATAATTTTTGGGTATGCCTCTTATATGAACATTTGACACCTTCTTAATCCTGTGCTCAGTTGTAATCTTAACAACAAGTTCTTGATCATTTTCTCGTTATACTCAAACTGGAGTTACTGCGGTCTAACAACACAGGAACTTAAGTCCTATTTCCAATATATTGCTCAGTGTATCTGAAAATTAAGCAAAATTTGAGAGACTGACTACATACTGAATTTCATCGTCATGACGCTATGGTACTTACGAGATAGTACAATAACTGTCTCCTGCGGTGAACCCCAGTAGCGTTCAATATGTCAATTTGATATCCTTGCAGCAATTCTATCAATCATATGATAAATGAAAAATGAACCAACATCCACTCTATCCAATACCCTTTTCATAAAGGGTATTGGATAGAAACTTTCATTGTCATGTTTTATTCCTTAATATTTCGAGATTTTTCCAACGTAGAGACGACCTTTCTAATACGCTCGTGTCATGTCTAGAATGCATCTGCGATGGTGGTGCACTAGTCTTTTCATTTTTAACAAAACGATAGGAGGCGAGAGTATCTCTTACCCTTGTATTTCATGATCATAGTTTTAAAGTAAAACTACAAAATAATAAAGTTCGAATAACTATGCGAATCACTGTAAAATTGCACATAAATTGAATCGATTCCATATAAAACTGTCTTACAAGAAAAATCGGCCAACCCATCTACGCTCCGCTCTTAATCAAAAGCCTTGAAATGACCTTTGGGTGCTGCAGCTGCAAGGGTAGTGCATTCGATGATGCGGTATGCCACCAGGAACTACTGTTCTCCAGTATCGTATCAGGAAAACATGTTCTGATCAAGGTAAATAAAGTCCTTGGACGGTATTAAGAATAGCGATGTGCATGGAATGGGAAACAGAGAGTAAATGAAGGTGAGAAGGACGATTTGCAATTTAATGAAATGACCTTCAAGATGGAATACCAAAAGGAAGCATCGACATAGTTTGCATAATACACTTCAGTTCAGACGGGGTCTATTCCGACTGAATCTAAAGGGAATGATGGTGTGAAATAAAGCAGAAGACTCAATAAAACGACCACTACCTATAACTTAGTCACACAGTACGACGTACGATACCACCTTTACGTTCAGGTAATAGATGTCCCTGCCAGTGTTTTCCGAAAAAAAGCACAAACGATTTACGATTTGAGATAATACTTCAGATCTTGTAGGAACTTAAGAATTTGTCAGTGTCCCCCAATTCGATTACACGAAGAGCCGGTGACATATGCGAGTACGTGCTACCTTCAAACCTAATCACTTACCCACAAAAAAAAAAAAAAAAATTTATAGTCTAGCGCTGCTCTTAGAATCTAATCGAATTGAAATCAATTCGGGTTTAGAAAACTTTTCAAGGGGAATCACCCAGCGGGACGTGACGTCAGTGTTTTGAAAATTCAAATAACCCGCGTCGGATAGAAGTGTTCACTTGATTTCCCTTTCACTGTGATACCGTCTCGCTAGCTTCTATAGCACCTGACTCCAGCTACACACCACCTATCAGCATTGACATAAATACTAACTTCTTAATTTGCATATCATTTCAGGTGTATACGTGAATAATGTGAATATCATCTGCACTATTCGTACAATATATTTGCCAACTCTTATCAGTTATTTACGTGAATTCAAAGTTAGTGGAAGTTCTAGCAGAGGCTTGTGAAAATTTCAAAGCGTCGTCAAGGAATAGCCTAAAGACATCATTTCGGACAGGAGGATATGCCATGAACCGCCATGTGGACATATATGATGGCTGCGGCCCGTGGAGATCGGGCATCTTCAATGATTTCATCGCGACGACGCGATGATTCGCCACGGTAAGCCTCCAACTTAAGAATGTGTTGATGAATTGAAAATACAAGGTTTTCCGGTAAATACTGTTAAATTTAAAAAAAAAAAAAAAAAAAAAAAAAAAAAAAAAAAAAAAAAAAAAAAAAAAAAAAAATTTAACAGTATTTACCGGAAAACCTTGTATTTTCAATTCAAAATGTACTGTGAAAACATTCATCAAAAATTATGTGTTGATGAATTTCAAACCATTTTCAAGTAAAAGTTAACCAACTGTCTGCAGTTTCCTAACTAATCAACTAAAATGTGAAGGATAATTGAGTTTTGAAACCTATTCTTTTAAAAGGGTTTGCAATTCTAGAAGAATTTCAGTTCTGGTTAACTTTGGCTGAAACATTTTGAATTCGAGCTTAAATTACCGCCATCCGTTTTACAGATTATCTGGACCGATCTACGGAATTAATCATCGGATACCTCGACTGAATGGTCCAAATGGTGCGGCAGGAAGCCTATGTAGAAGCTACCAGTATCCTTACAATAACCACCAAATGTTCCACACAACTTACATACATACAAATCCTGTTGCGGCCGCTACACCGCCCGCATCGCAACACGGTGGCGATGACGATCACGAGATCCTTTTTGGATCGATTTCGGGTGGTGGTGAAGATACCGAACTTCGAACCAATGTTCTGATGTCCAATCATGTCGGAACGTCACTTTCGTCCGAGGATCAAAAGGAGACGAGTACAACGATCGGACGAGGTACACCGGTCGCGAAAATTGCAGACGGTGTTCTGCCCAGCGGGATCAAAAACGTAAGTGCCGTTCAAGACGATGATGATGGATATCATGACAATGTGCTGGAGGATGGAAGCCGATTACAGGTAAGAATTTATATTAATTTCTACCTACGTTTCTGGCAACGCCAGGTTTCCCAACGGATTTGACCTAAAATTTCGAGATTTCGCCAAATTACTGCAATAATTATTTTTTTTGGTGTTGGTAATTCGATAGTGAGAGCTATTTCCTGAATAAATTTCAAAATCGTATCTGAAAGAAGTTCTTATACGACACGTGAATTTCCTGAACACTTGATCGCTGTTATCACTGCAAATCGTCGTTTCACTCTTTCAGTAGAAATGCTGATCCTGTGTACAAGCTATGCGCCCTTTACATACTTCCAACTTATTTTGGGTCTAGAGATTCTTTTCATATTTGTTTGTGTGAAATATGCAAGAGGTATCTATAACATGCGAGAAGTGTCTACAACATACGAGAAGTATCTAGGTCACTCTACGCATGTCTAGTTTGACATTGCCGAGGTCATTGATAAGTTAGTTGAGGTTACGCATGTTACAATATGAGGATCTTCCAATAATTGCACAAAATGAGTTTTTCGTTTGGGAGCAGCTTTCTTATTCTTGCGTAATATTACACAGTATTTAAAGTAAAATTACACCAAGCCTGAATTTTCTTTATTCATGGTGTATATAATTATGACGCTGAAATTTACTCTTTTTATAGAACAAAATAGATATAGTTGTCCACTTTATTGTGTAACGTTACCTATTTGTGCACCGAAAAACGATTATTCGTCAATAATACGTACAGTTACATAGATTGTGTATTTATCCACTTCTTTTTGCTTTAAAAAAGAGTATTTTTACAAACTGTTTTCAGAGCGATTTCTGAATAATTTATAAAACACAAAGGTATTGCAAAATCAAAAAATGTCAGCGAAAAGTTTTGTAACTGACATCAAATGATGACAAACGTAGGTCAAAATACTCGCACATAAAAATTGCTCTCAATTCGGAAAGTTTTATTGCAAATTTAGTTGTTTCGAAACGGAAGAGAGTCATGCAAATTACTCAGTGTTTAATATCTCTCATGGGAAATTAAAGAAGTGACCTCTCCTACCTTTAAGAATTTCAATCAACTTAACAGCTTACAGTGGAGTCATAGCTCACCTTCAACTTTTCCACGCCATTAAACAATAGAACAAACTTAATACATAGCCACCTACTAACTTTGATAGATACCCTAATCCACTTTAGGACCACTCTCATACTACAGTTCAGGGCTGTTCATGCTATAAATAATATCATAAATATACGATAGTTCTCTCGTGTCTTTGCCAAAAATAAACGTTCGATTTTCGATTCAATGTCGCAGTAATTGAAGAAGCACTTTCAAATTACTTTCTTGCAGAAGGTCAATTCTGGCTTGAAATTGAAAACGAACGTCAATTTAGTCCACAAACCTGAAAAAAAGGAAGATTAATAAAATAAGTAATAAGGAAGACGCCCCCCGGCTCATAATGTTTTTAATCAGTCGACAAATGTATTTGCGTGACGTCATAACGCTTTTAATCGATTTTAATCGAGCGCATCGTCGTTGTCTCCACCTTTACTCTTCTTGCGCTCAATTTCTCAATTAAATTCCAGAAATCGGAGATGGCTTTTCTACAAGTTTATTTCCGCCCCTTCTGTCGCACATCCCCAAGGGATATCCTGTCCTCAAACTCCCCGTCTAATCGACTTCCTGATTTTCGTCCTGCGAAATTTACGGTGAACTTGAGCGAATTCGTGCTCATCTCTGCGAATCGAATGAATTGCAAAAAAAAAAAATTTGTTATAGGGTTTTATTAAAAGAGCGACAGTACGATTCAGTAGGATAAGGATGACGTGATGATGTCAGTTGGTTTGTCCCTGCTCCTCTCAAAATATTAAGAGGTCACGCGACCTTCGTTGCGTTCATTCAGGTGACCATCAAGCTGTCTGTACACTTCCTATTAACTAGCAAATACCATGTTTCAACTTTGCCCTTGTCCAGTAGTTGAACCTTTCGTTTAGCACGTGCTAAACAAAATTTTCGTATTAGTTGTGTCCTAACGGCGTAATAGCAAAGTTGGTAAGAGTTCGATAGTATCGACTATATGGCGATATCGTCCTTGTCAAGGACGGTACTCGTATCATGAAGGTAATAAATTAGACAACAAATATTGAAGTTAACGGTTGTGCGTAGGTAGATAATTACAGGTCCTTTTCTGCCCACATTACCGCATTTACATAGCAATAAGTTTTGCAAGACCTTCCAGATAGTGATTCATAACTTTCGAAAAGCCCTTGAACAATACAAGGATATTGTCTTCTCACAAATTAAACAAACTTCTTAATTATTTGAAAAATAAAGTAACACTCCCCGACACGTAGCAAGGGGTGCCTTAAGATCATGCATGAAGGGGCACAATTCTGAAAAATTGTGTTATAAAATGAGAAAAGGTACAATGTTACGTAAGTTTCTTATCAGTAAAAGAAACGTTCCCATCACAACACAAAGATCCATTTTAAGGTAAGTAGGTACATTTTTCCAATAGACTGAAAAAGAAGTGTCTGTTCACCGTAGAATTATTTAAATATATTAAATAGTATGTTGATCTACCAAAACTGGAACCTCTATCTCTATCTATCTCTCTCTTCCGTTCTCTCTACATTGCTATTATAACAGTTTAAACAGGCTAAGCAAACCCTTCCAAATCGTAGGCTCCGTGCTTCCTTTTTTTTCATTGTTGTCTTTGCTACTAGAATACAATCGAAGAACTCCCTTCAAAAGGACATTACGACGAGAAGAAATTTACTAAAATACCATCGGATGGAACATACAACAGTCGACTTTTCTCAAAATTTTAACTTTGAGGTGATTACGGCATTATTCTTCTGGAGATGCGATATATAGTATACATACCAAGATTCAACTTTCCAACATAAGCCATTCCTGAAATACAAACAGCCACCACCAACTCCATTTAGTTTGATATGATACCTCTATGGGTGATCTATATAGCCATCAATTTTTAGGTGTCCATCTTTAGCGGTTCTCCAGAAATACTATTTTTTGCTTTTCACTCTCTTCCACTCTCCTTCCTACACCTCCACCTAACTGATATACAACTTTCAAAAATCATATTCTGTACGGTTGAGACATAAAATATATTTTTTTGGAAAAATACTTCCAGCTCTACCTCCCATCCTTAAACTTTTTAATTCAGTAGACTATCACTCCAGAAATCGTCTAGCTAGTAAGTTCAAATCTACCTATTTAAAAATGACAAAGCAAAGGTATTTCGTAGTGTAGCCTGTATCCTTTCATAGTGTAGCCTATATGTCTTAATATATTAATGCTTATCCGAGATCACCCAATTTTGAGCAAACATTTTATAAAATTAAGTTCAGATCCAAAGATGTTCGATGTACTAAAGTACAAAATACCCAGTCCCTTCAGTAGATACCATGGGAAAGTCCTTAAAACACGTTAGACGATAGGAAGTTGGCTAGAATACACCCTCTGAAGAGTCTTCTGCATTCCGATGACGAAACAGCTCCTTCGGACCTAGTCCAACACAAAATCTTATGATAAACTGGCCTCTCCAGTGAAAGTTCTTTCCAAAATTTGTCAAGTACTACGATCAATCAACAGTCGGGGATTTCGTATTGGAGCTTCACTCCACTGACACCGGAAAGAACAACAAACTCTTAACATTTAATAGCTTCAATGGTAGCATGACCATGAAAAACTAGTAACATTATAGACGTCATTTGGATGATATTTCTATTCAAAATTGTCCTATTTTCGGTAAAACTTGAGGTTTTTTTGAAGCCTTTGTAATTAAAATAAGATTTTAAACTGTTAGTCCAATTTTTAATCGAAGGATTCATCTCCAAATCTCTGACCTTAACCCATGACTTGTGCTAGTAGTATCCTCAAATTAACATCTTAAATATTCAAGAAAAGAGTCTGGATAAAGTTCAGATTTGTGCGGGTGTCTTTGTATTTGATTCTCATCCAGCTATCAAAAGAAGGTCCTTTTATGCAAATGAATGTCATTAGGATAAGGGATACTTACTATCTGTTTTCGAACCTGTTAACTTCTGGTATCTGTATCTAGTCAAGTATTTAATTAAGTTCGACAGTGCACGCACGTGAAAAGGCTTCTATCTTGACATCGAAACGGAAGGGAACCAATGTCCTAATGAGTATCGCTCCATTCTCTCTCCTGATATCCTAAATCAAATAAAATCTTATAAGACATCTTCAGCGACTCAAGAGAGAGGTTTCAACGTTCCGATACCGAGAGTATCCGTGCAGGATGTCGTCGGGTCTCAGCGGAGATTCAATTATGTCCAAACAGTCGATTTATGTGGACTTTTCATGCCACACGTAACCCAACTGCCAGAGTCGTTCGTCGTCCCGTGTCCTTGCCAAATGGATTAATTTGTCGTATTTGCTTTGCTGTCCAATCGGATATTATGTCGTGTGTAAAGCTGCGATAGTGTACACCTCGTGACCATGTTCGGCTTTGGATCCCACACATACGATAACGAGCTGGGGCCCGGGCTCAATTCCCAAAACGATCCGATATCCGTTTACATTCGAGCACTGGAGGGTTCGAGAAAGCAAACACATCCTTCGAAAGAACCTCAGGGGCGAGCGATTTTCAAAAGGAAACGCTTTATAGCGAATCAACCAAAACAAACAATAGCTGGGCTGGCCGAACAATTACAGACGGACGGGAGGAGTCGCTGCCATCAGGAAATCATGGGGCTTACGGACGACTATTTGAACGATACCGCCACCACCGCCTCGGCGGAATCCATCGGTATACTCGACATCAGGTGAGTGGTGAGTCCTTAAGGCAGTCACACAATTGATCAAGGGGTGCGGGTTAATTGCGAGCAATTAAACATTATTTATGACAACTGTAATCGGTATTTCGATGGTTTTCTTCGCGGATGTCCAACAGTAGGCAAAGTGTTTTGGTGTGGTCTTTGAACGATTGCTACGACGATTATTAACGGCTTAGCCTTGCCGAGAACGTCGACTTCGACTTTTTTTTTTTGTGTAAACTTTGCGACTCTAGCTAATTGTCATGGCGGTTTGCTTGGCGGTTCGATTATAGAAAATAACGTGCTTTTGGCGATAGTTAGAAGCCCGATTCGGTTCGATTGCGTTTAAGACAATTGGCAAGTCAGTTGGTGTAACTTCTTTCGTCTAAAGAGACGTCTCTTTAATGAAAATTCCGGATCCGGGGTCGGTATCTTTAGATAATTATATCTAAATCGATAACGAACGCAAATTGTTTTTTTTTTTAATTTAAAATCAAATATAATAAGAAAACAGTGAACCCAACTTTTTTTTCGATAAAATTCTCCTGTGTTCCGACTATGGTAAATCGTTTCGTAAAGTGAAAAAGATTTTTGTTTCTCCCTTATTTAAAAAAAAAACGCTGCTCTTTTTAAGAAACCGTACCACTAGAGTATTAAAAAGGAGCAACTTCTTTTCAATTTTCGGGTAGAGTGTAAAAAAATTAAGATTTATGATTGCCTTAATGGGGTGTTTGAGCTTAATAACGTCTAAAAAACATGAAAATCCGAGACCGTAGAGGGTTAAAAGCAATTATTTTTTAGGGATGATGCGACATCAACATAATGCTTCACTAGAAGAGCAATTACAAAAAAAATAATTAAAATACAGCCCTTAAAATTGTAATATTTTATTCTTCAGGTTACTTTTGCAATCGGGAGTCTATCAATGATAAAATGTATTCAGTTGGTTTTTTTTCGGTGGCCATTGTGATTTAAATCGAGATTAAAGTTGATACATGACAACAGAGTTTACGTTTGAGCTGACCCGGGATTATTACTATGTCCAGCCATTGAAGCCAATCAATCATTACAGATATCCATCCATGGTACTATGGCTCAATTTGGTTAAAATATTCGTTATTGGATTTTATGGATATGCAGTTTATACTTTAAATCAGATCAATTCCATGCTACGAGTAGATGAAATCTAAAGAAAATTACGCATAATTTGAATCCAGTTCAAAACATTGTAACGTCTGGTACTAAGCCTCAGACAAAAACAAATTGGATAAATACTTCTAATCGGCTTGTATTTGTCAGTTCATCCATCCGACAGTCTATCAGATCGCATGATCTATGACCCTTTAAGGGCCATTATTACGATCGTCAGTTAAACTTTAACCGGAACTTTAACTGGAAGTTTTATATGAAAATCTGTCAGTTAAAGTTCCACTAATAACTTAACTGAGGAACGGGCCTAAGTGGGTTAAATAAAATTTCTAAAATGTATCGCCCATACAAAAATCCTTAAAATTTATGTTGTTCGCAAGTCGGAAAATTTTAGATAAGACAGTTGCAAGTAGAAAGTAAGGTCGAGTTCGTTAAAGAGTGAGATCCACTACTTTGGAAAGCTACTTAAGTTCTTAAATTTCGTGCTTACACTTATTGTACCCAAAAAAATCAAAGAAAATAAAGTTACTTCGAGTACTTCCCATTTAAAAAGTGTAAAGTCTTACACAAAAATTATTCGTATTCGGCCAAACTTACGATACATCGAGGATAAGTTCAGCTATAAACCATGTACGTTAAAGTTCGGGAGAAACACAGTTTGAAAGGGTTTTGAAAAGAGTAGCTTCCACACAAATGTCCTTACAAAGTGTGATTGGAATGCATATTAGTGAGTGCAACCAGTTAATCATAACGCTATAATCCCTTCGCTTCGTCGAGCGTGTAACACGATACTACGAATTGTGTGAATTGAAGGGGTAAGTGTAAGAAGGGGTTGTGTGGCATTTGTTTACATTTTGTACTAATGGTCGATTTGGCGCTAAAATACAATAATACATATGAAAAACTGACACCCAGAGCAATCTAGCGACTATTTAAAGAACTAACAAGATTTAGTAGAACTAAATTTGTAGAACTAATACAAAAAAAGTACCAATTCAATCGTCATAAATGTAAATTTCTCAAAATATGAAAAAGTGTACATAACCCCTTCTTACACTTACCCCTTCAATTGTATTTTGAACTTTTTACAACAAAATATGTTTGCTAATAAATATCGGCAAATGAATACCGATTAATTAAAAAACAATTTCTCGTTAACTTGACTATTTTAACCTTCAATAGCTGAAACAATACTAAGCATGTTAATAACGTTCTTAAAATCAATTTCATTTTCACGAAGGACATGTTAATCATTAAGAAACTACTTAAGATGTAGTTGAAATTCTGTTTAACGTCTTCACTTTTATTAGTCAATAAATATGCTTGTAAGTACACGAAGTTAGGCTCATCTAAAATAATAAAAAAAAATCTTCATCAAATCCTATTTTATTATATTACTAGCCGCGTACTGCGGCTACGCTCGCTACGCTCACGTTGTTCCATCGCCCCTTTTACTCCCGTTTATCCATTGGTCCTCTTTTTTCCCGTTGATACATTACTCCCGTTTCGGGTACACTTTCTCAGCTCAAAAGTCACAATAAAACTGATTTATTCAGCTACTATGACTGCCTGGTTCAACTTATTAAAGTAGTAAAATCGAAACAAACAAATTAAAAAAAAAAAAATCACACATGTTTGCGGTCGGCAGGATTCGAACCTATCATCATCTGATTTCTAGTCAGACGCTCGGCTACGACTGCAGTTGTAAATTATCATTTTTGTGTCTACTTCATCTGATTTAACTTACTAAAAAGCTCAAATATTGAAATAACTCGCGAACCACTAATTTCGGGAATATAAAATTATGTCCGGTACCTGCCCGGTAGTCTCGAGAATGTCCATGCAAAATTTGGGAAGGAACGGTTCACAGGTGTAGATTTTCCATAAAAACTGACTTTATTTTATATATTAGATTATAGTCCCCATATAAACTGTTAAATGAAATATGTTATGTCCCACCACAAGAAGTAAATTTTCAAAAGGTTCTTCGGATTATCTTTGAAAAAATGTTCATTAATATACGTATGAAAAGGTAGAATTTATATTCGGTTAAGCTAAGTGTATCGCACGCAGCTTGGTAAAATTTTAAGAAAAGTAGTAGCATTAATTGCTTTTTGTAATTTAACCGATATCGATTTTGGCCAAGACTATAACTTCAAATTCCAAGATGTTATCTTTATTGCGACACTTACAGGCCAAATTCGTACAGGGAAAGTCACAATTAATTCAAAATGAATACAAAATTGTGACTCTCCCCCTACTTTGTGACTTGTGACTCTGGCGCTGAATAGGCCTGTTCATTTCAATTTCAAATATTCTTAGCTCTCCAAGTGCAGTGCTCCACCGACTCCTCAAAAACTTGACATTTGGCATACTCAGCTTGCAGAACTATTAAATTGCGTAATTTATTTGTGAGATATCTTATCTTAAACCCACCGCCACATGGCACTACCCAACACCACTCCCCCTATTTATTTATGATATACTTCCCTGGTACACCTTCGAAAACCACCAATATTTAAATTTTTTGAAAATACCCTACTCTACCAGGTCTATTAATTCAAAGTTTAAACTTTTTACCTTAAGCGAGTATAGTAACCAAATATAGTCAGTCAAACCTCCATCCCCAGGATATAATAACTAAAGAGGTCCAACCAATCTACTCACCACAGAAATTTTAACTTAATAGCGAAACCAGTTTGTAAGCTATAAGCATTCAAACGTGTATGGCGTATACGGTGGACACACGGACTTTTATATTGTTTTTTTTTGGGACTAACCTTGAAATATTAAAATAAAAAATTAAAAATTAAAAATTTAAGAATGACAATTTTAAATCCAGTTCGATCATAACTTTTTATTATTAAAAAAATTATAAAGTAAAATTGCGAGAAAATTAATTGCTTAAATTGTTTAAATTTTAAAGTCAGTCGGTTCATCGAGTAATAGCACGGTTTGTTAAGAACAACTCATTAACTTCATCTGTAACAATTTTTGTTCAGGACTAGTTGGGAAAACTCAGTAAGTAGTTTTCCAATCAGCACTTCACGTAAATCAATTGAATTACAATCGAGTAATTAATAATTTTTCCAATCGAACAATTAAACTTGACATTAAATCTGTCGACTTACTTGTTGCTTGTGATTACAGACATTTTTATGATGTTCACTGTCTACAACTGCAAACACTAGGTAAAAATTAGAAACAAATTCAATTGATTAACTTAATAAAGTTTTCATCTAAACGTCAATGTGTCACGGTTAGAGGCCGATGACGTCGATTTAGTCATTTTTCATAATTTAACCGGCGAAATAAATAAAATAAAAAAAATATTTATTACAATCTATCGACAGGCCGAATAAATAAAATAATGACCACCGCATTGGGTCACATCTGGTCATTAGCGTTGTATTGTAAAATTTACTGACGCCATTTATTAATCCACTTTTGGCAACCGTTGAATAAATAATTTGACTGCCGACATTATTCTTTATTGTGTGAGCTTGGCGGGCAATTTTAAATTCAATGTTCAGAGGATTGGCATTGCATTACTCTACTAGACGAGTACGTACACACGCTGCTCCTATAGATATTAATTAGAAATGGAAGTGGAAGGTTAATTAGGAAACCATAAATTGTATTGTTGTAGGCATTTAAAAATTGCTGAGGAGGATGAGCTTTTAATGGCAATTACCTGAATATTGTCCTGATTTTTTAAGGTTCTTAAGTGCGACTTAAGTGTTCAGAAACATTATTTTGTATTCTCATTAATTCAGTATTCTCTGATATACAGTAGAACTTCTGCATAGTGACCACCCTAGGGAAATTGGTCACTTTATTTGATCAGATTATCGGGCCTATTCAGCGCCAGAGTCACATGTCACAAAGTAGGTGGAGAGTCACAATTTTGTATTAATTTTGAATTAATTGTGACTTTCGACATGCTTTGTGAATCCAATGCCCTCACAAAATTCTATCGAGTCTTTACCGATGTCATTAAAGTATTACACAATAAAAAACCGATGGTAAAAATTAATTTATTTGCCCTCAAATCCAGAATTATTTTGAATGTCCAATACTCTGCTTATATGCGGTAAACAACATGAGATTCATTGAGTATTACGGATTAGTACCTGATCGGCATAATTAATTGAAAACTATACCGAGAAAATGAGTTATAACACGTTCGAATTTATCGGCACCTATGTTCGATATGTGCGTGAATTATCCAAAAAAAATGAACAGCGTATTTGGTTTAATTCCAATAAAAAATCAAGGGTACCGACTTGTTATTGGCGTCTTGCATGCCACCCGTAAGACATAAAGTTGCTACTTAAAATTTTGATATTTTACCAATTTTTTGAGACAGGCGAAATGTGAAAAAATTTATTTGGAATACAAAATAGAAGTGTGTTTAGGGATTTCTTTTCATGTGTTTTGGGTACGGCGTATTTTCTAGACGTATTGTCCGACTGGAGAAGTCGAAAAAGCCAAATACGTATGTTCAGGTAAATGTGTACGTCAAGTGAAAAACTGTAAAGATCAGTGTAACGAACGTTGCTCACAGAGAAACTGTTGTATTACTATCTGAACGTAGATGAATGAATTGTAAGATTGGATTGGTTTTTTTTCCAGATTTAGAATTTATTTCTACGAATTACTTAACTCTAATCTGAATCTACTTCGAAAGCCCAAACGAAACCTTAGCTTCTTTGATTACACATACATATTTAATAAATCGAATTTCAGCCATTACTGCTATTCCTTCGACAGATTTGAGTTTTCTCCCAACCCATACGTTAAGTTTATTTCCGGGGATAGATTTGTAGTCTCTTACCCAACCCCGATTAGTTGTGCACTATTGAAGATATACACCGGGTTAAATTTTTCTTTTACTTATCATTGTTGTGATTGTAGGATAAGAATTGATTGTGTCGCCCTTTTCAATAATAAACTGGCTGAAGCGTAAGATTTTGTCAAGAATCTCAATCATTTTCTGAAAATGCTTAGCATTGCCAAAGGAAATGCTTAAGCTTCCTATTTATAATCTTTTCGTAATTAATAGTTCATATAGATTTCGTCTACATATAGAGCGTGTGGTACGTGTGGGTAAAACGACAACCGTACAAATTTTAGATAAAGTACGGCTGTGCCTAGTCAAGTGAACATTTTGCGGATAATACAATAACCCCAGGATATTTATTCGAAACAGTCTCCGTAATGTAATACGTGCTATCAGTGATATTTTTAGTGAAACATTATGTGAGAAATGGTGTTAATGATTCCAGTTAAGATAACAACGACTACGAACGAGGCTTTTCGTCATCACACTATCATCAGTACGAAGATTGTGAAATAATCCTTTCGCAGCAAAGCCCTATGCACGTCGACTAACGAAAGGGTTATATAACAAAAATTTAAGCATTACACCGCTGACAAGAAAGGATGGTACGACATTTCGACATTTCTGTCCTCGGAAATGATTTGGTAATTTAAAATTTAACTTTATTTAATCTTCTTACTAGTCAAAGTATCACATTCGCTACAAGTTTTCAATTTCATAGAATAGAATTTTTCTAAACACATTTCTGCAGCTGGTGTAAACTGAAACAAATAGGCAATAATAATATCTGAGTATTAGCAAAGGAGTTTATTTTTCTGACACGTCAATTAAATTAATTAATTATAAAATTATTGTTATAGTTTTTAATCAAAAACACCTTACGTATTAATTTACCGCCAAGTTTCAAGTTCTTAGCAAAAATCTTTCCTGAAATAAGGTATACCTATACTACACTATATTGCGAGACCCTTTGAAGCAAAATAAAATTGTAAAGTGTATAAAACTTTACAATTTTATTAAATAAAATATTAACAAATAAATAAAACTTACAGTTGGAGAGCATTTCAGCCAATAATATTTGAAATAATTTCACAATTTTTTTGTTTTCAAAAGTTCATAATAGTAAATCACAAAAAATACGAGTTTCTCAACTTCTTTGACCTTTAAATAATAATATTTAAAACTTTAATTTTGAATACCCCCTGCATAACGTGTGGAGCTTGCCAAGATAAAATAAATTTAAATTCCAAAATGTCCAATGCGTCCGGGCGAGTCAAAGAATCTTCCATTCGGAAAACTCTATGTTTTCTGTTCTGTGAGTTAGGATTAATTGTCTTTTGAGAACTCCGCCTTCCAGAATATGTTCCAAGTCATGGTTAGAGATGGTAATCTCTAGATTTCGTAACAGGCACGTTTTCATCTCATCCGAACCACTTTGCTTCTTAAAATGCTTTGACTCTACTGCTTATAGTTCCATAGTTTTAAACTTCAATATCCTATAGAAATTAGTACAAATGAATAAATTTCCGTCTAAAATTTAATATGGCTGCCAGCTTATTCTGGAAACTCCTTGCTGTTAACTCTGTATATCACTGCTGCAAAGTGAACATGTTTTAGATGTGTAGAATTGCTTTAATCATTTCGAGTTGAAAGACGTAGAGTACCCATCTCAAAGGACGAAAATTTATTCCATTAACTCGAATTTTCTGACCATTATCCTGCTCATCCATTTCAAGATAACACTATCGCCAGTCAAGTCCTACCCTAACCAAGGACTACTTAAAATCTTAGCAACTTATAAAATCGCCATCTCAAAGATCTTTAAACTTTTCACAGTCGCAGAAGCAGTCGCTCCATGTTTGGAAAATCCAGTACGCGCATTAAATATTCGTTGCGTAATAATCCTCTGGCATGATGATATAAAATTTATCGCTATTTTAAGTGCCATCCAGTAGACTTGAGTCTAAGAAAAGCACACCCGAGACGTTCAAAGAAGCTGATTCCCTCATCCCAGAACAGATATTCAATCTTCGATGTGATGGTAATGTAAGGGAACTGCAGTTACAGAAGCGGAAATCCTGCCATCAATCATTTTGGGTGGAAAGAACGCTTCTTGTTTTTTTTCCTCCAACGTGCTCCATCACAGACTTAGGATCATTTTCAGCAAGTTAGTCCAGGAGTTAGAACCGACCCGTGATTGATTTCATAGTCAACACTCTACAACAAATAAATGAAGTTATTCTTGCTATGAAAGTCATCGGCTGGTTAGTCCTCCTAGCAGAATGACGAGAGAATGACGAAATCTAGACGAAGAAAAGCTAAAAAAAGGACTTTCACCCAGCGAGAAGACGAATTCGAAGGAATCGTGTCCGACACGTGTTCAAATAGCATAACAGATCAGAATCAGAAAACACAGGGAGGATTATGAATTATGCGCGCTAAATCTATTTATATTTGCCTCGTTTAGCCCTAGCAAACACAAAACTTCGGAATTGTGTGGAGGTAGTTATGTATAAAAGCGATTATAAAATCGATGGAGAACAATTTTGGGAGCGGTTCCTGGTGATTTTGGAAAGGTAGCTTGGGTTACAGAAGAAAGCCTATGCTAGGGTGAATATCGAAAATCATCATTAAATTTTCGTCTCAGGGCCTTTAGTATTGCTTCATTTGTTAATGGTATAATTTAAAACCAATTAAGCATTGATGCTGGATTCACATCAAAAACGTTGGGGCGTGACAATACCCACACCATAAAAATCAGGCGATGAAAGCGTCCAACAGTTCTCGATTTTTCGAACGAAAAACCAGATTGGTATGGTCTTGGGAGGGTAAAGTCGCGCCTCACACGTTCGTTCTAAATCCACCATAAATCTTACTCTGCTTAGATAAAGCTCAAACACAAATAAAAGTACAAATAAAAAAAAATATAAAATGATAACAAAAATAAAAGTAAAAAAGAAAATATAAATAAAATAAAAAACAATTATAAATAAAAAAAAAATAATAAATAAATAAAACGAAAATGAAAATGAAAATAAAAATAAAAATAGATATAAATAAAAAAATTTAATATTAATTAAAATAACAATAAAAATATATTAAAATAGTTAAGTCAGTTAAGTTAGGATATTTTTACAGAATCTCTTCATAATCTGATCCTTCTTCTGTATGACAACAACCCGAAGGAGTTGACGGATGTTACTAACTAATAAATACTGCCTTGCATTGATTCAAAACTACTTTTTGTAAAAATTTTACTTCCTGATCTAACGCGTTCTTGAAACGTTGTGGATTTTGTATCTTGCTCACATTTTTTAAGGACTTTAGTCATAAACTAATTCGATTAGCATTATTTTTAAAAAAATCAGCCACTAATTATGAACTCTGGTTTTAAGGACTCTTATATGGGAGGTATCCGAAAGAGTGGAAGGACGTTGGCCATTATCATAATTAGCCTTACCGTTTCCATTTTACAGGTGATAACAAAATTCCTAGAACTCCTACTTCAGTTATCATGTTAACGAACGGACAGAGAGACGGACAGACGAACGGACAGTTGAACAGACAGCCAACGGATTTGGAGGAACGGTTATATGCCTTGCAAACTTTTCGGGCTGGATTAAAATTCTAATGCTATAAAAGTAATCTAATAATAAGTAACAAAAACATAACAATAAAAATTCAGATGACTAATCTCAATTGTAAATAATATGATTATAGCCACCGTTGCTTTAACGACAAGTAGAAACAGGAACAGAAGAACAATTGGTCTGTCCCAATTGATGATGATTGAATATATCATGTGAGCCATGTCTATCTAATAGAGATTCTAGATTCGAATTCCATCTACAAAAGTTCTGAGTAGAATTCCCCATCTATAAAATGAGATCGACAACTCATCTCTTGTCTACAACTAGAGAGTTTCTATTTTATGTTTATAAGGGCTTTGCTCAGTATATCAAAATTCCCAATGAGCCCAAATTTACAATTGAAACCCATAACTTTCACGACTTTTGTAATATGTGCTTTGCTGTTTTGGTACAACTTCAAGAAATCGAGCAATATCAATTTAGAGGGATTGGAAAGAGATTTTGCTCTACCGAATCAATAGATTAGTCTTGTTTGTAGTTTAAAGATAGTTTGATGAAGATAATATCTACTCTTGCATCTCTCGATTTGGGTATTCGTTGAGAAGTGTCTTTACAGAGAATGGCACGTTGCGTGTATAAAATTTCTAAATTCAATTAGTCTGATTAATCGTCGACGGCATCTAATCGCCAATTTAAATATTAAGTGCGACATCAAGGAGCACCTTAATTGCTCCCAAGGGAACGCTCATCACCATAACGGCGATCTAAAACACCGCCGTAACTACTTAAATGCGCCACCTGAAAACAAAGCTGTAGAAGCTGTAGATAATGCGAAAGATGCTCCTCTTTACATCACTCGCGGAGCATCAATTAGACCTTCAGACAGTTAATCCTAGCCATTAGCTGGTTTCTTCATCACACCATCCTATCCATGGGTTGCCTAGGCTCTAGGTGCTGCAAGCTATGCTTTAATGATTGATAGTAAATCTGATGACTGAGGAATTATTTGAGGATTCAATTTAATTAATTTGATCCGGCGATTAAGTTAAGGTACATCATCACTGCGTTTGAAGGTCGTACTTAAGTTTACTGGTTAGTTCTGAAATAAATTCAAAGAAGTATTTTTCACGACGATGAAGACATCTCGTTTTTGCAATTTCACTCCAGTACTATCCGAGATAATTGTTCGCACCAAGCTGACTCCCATTAATTAATTTCAATATGAAGGAAAACGACGCATAACTAAAATTGTTTCCCTCTGATTTCTATTCCAGGATCCACCGAGAAGGACGAAATTATCAGCGTTGCGACGAACACTGAACGCCCTTCGCTATAGGATAACAAAGCGAGGTCGGACAAAACCACCCGATTGGTTTCTCGACAAATTTTCGAATGCAACAGATGGGAAAATATCCGGGACAGTGCCTTCAGCGGAGGTGACCACGCAAAGCCTCTGTAATAGGCTTTCGGTTGATCCGTCCCTGCCATCCCATTATCGGGTAAGTTATCCTACGAATTTCCAGGTGAGGTGTTGCATCTCACCTGGAGATGTTTCGGTGACTAACTAACACCCTGAACATTGTATGCAGTGTACACACTTTTCATTTGACCGAAACGGAAATTGTAGTCAGGCCAATCGATTTGTAATTTGTTTTGTATTGTTCTCGTCCTGTTTCTAGTGGCTGGCTATTGTATCAGTAGCTGTCCTGTACAATATCATTTTTGTGGTTGGAAGAGCCGTCTTCTGGGAAATAAATCGAAAGGCAACGGCACTGTGGTGGTTCCTCGATTATCTTTGTGATTTTATTTACCTTGTAGACACCCTAGTTCATATGCATGAAGGTGAGTACAAGTTATTTGTTAGTGTAATTTTTTTATCCACTTTCCTTATTGCATTCCTACAATTATCCCGTACTGCCTGATATACCCAAATAACAGTTGATATTGCTAACATCTTTTAAATCACATATAATCTAAGAAGGGTCTTCGTTTAATAATAAAGTATTTACCTGTTCTCAGGAACGGCTTATGCTAGAAATTTACGAGTATCTACATATATTACTCAATCGATATTTAAATTGAAGAATACAGAGAAACAACCAGATAAATCACTTTTTTCAAAGGAAGAAAAATAAAGTTTCCAAGAAGATGAGGTTGAAACAAAAAGTCTTGAAGATAGAGAACAGAGTAGTGAGTTATAGGGAGTGCACTTAGTACCGTTTCAGTAAATCCACCCTATTTTATTAAAATAAAAATTCATATCGTAGCGAAAAAAAAAATAGATTGGTAGTACTCAGGCTTGTTGAATTATTTTACAATAAACAAATTTCTCGTGCAAAAGCACTATTGGATTTTATTCTGTATTCAAACTCAACTGAGTCCTTTATCAAAGCATTTGAGAGGGTAAAAGATCATAAAGTGTTTTTTCTGTAGACCTTCTCGATGTTCTTGACTTCTTATCCTAGAAGAATTTCGTACGAACACAGTTAAATAAATTTGTATACCAAAATGCAAATATCCATTGAAATTTCCTAGTATTCTTAATGTATTGTGATGGAAATTTGCAGTCGTTCAACTTGTAAATTTCGCAACTATTCTAACCAGACAAAAGGACATAAACTTTGTGCTCTCTCTGCAGGGCAAACTCTTTCGATATTTATTAAATACAACGAGTTATTTCACGAGGCCTCGCACAAAAGATACCGAGTACAGAGTAGAAAGTTTTGTAAACAATTTTAACATGCCTTTGATGTCCTCGTCCTGTACAAAGTGAACATCCGAAAAATTCCATTTTTCCCTTGTACGCCATCCAGTGAGCTATTGTTTACTGCAAGCCGTATAGTAGGATTATAATGTGTCTATACAATTTCCACCCCTTTTTGTGTTTTTGGCAAACAGGTTACCTAGATCAAGGACTCCTTGTACGAGATGCTTACAAACTACGCAAACATTATTTCCTGGCAAAAGGATGGCGTCTTGATGTCCTCTCGATGCTTCCAACCGACCTGGCGTATATTTGGTGGCCACCGAGTTCCTGTAATGCGACTGTACCGTGCCCTGTTATCGTTCGGCTCAATCGTTTGCTCCGTCTTCCAAGGATGTGGGAATGGTTCGATCGGACGGAAACCGCAACTGGCTACCCGAATGCATTTCGTATCTGCAAAGTGGTCCTGGCCATTCTGGTGCTCATTCATTGGAACGCTTGCATGTACTTCGCGATAAGCTATGTCCTTGGCTTCGGTACCGACAACTGGGTATACAATTTGAATGGTCCCAAGAATGCATCGCTATCACGCCAATACATCTACAGTTTCTACTGGTCGACCTTAACGCTGACGACAATCGGGGAAACACCAACTCCTGAAAATGACACAGAGTACTTGTTTGTAGTTGCTGACTTTCTTGCCGGCGTGCTAATTTTTGCCACCATTGTCGGTACGTTAATGTGTCTTTGCAAGCTTGCCGAGAACGAAGGAGCTCCGTATGCTCATCAATAGTAGCGGCAGCCACTTACGTTCTGGGAGCCATCAATCACTCGAAATGACCTTTCTTTTCTTCTTAAACTTTCCTTTTTAGGAAATATCGGTTCCATGATATCCAACATGAACGTTGCTCGTGTAGAGTTCCAGAATCGTATGGACGGGGTGAAGCAGTATATGGCGTTCCGGAAAGTTGGCCATGAGCTAGAGGCACGTGTGATTCGATGGTTTGCATACACATGGTCGCAGAGTGGCGCTCTAGATGAGGAGCGAGTCCTGGCCGCACTTCCGGATAAATTAAAAGCTGAGATTGCTATTCGTGTGCACATGGATACCTTGAAGCAGGTGCAAATTTTCCAAGACTGCGAACCGGGTCTGCTGGAAGCGCTTGTCCTCAAACTGAAACTGCAAGTTTTCAGTCCGGGCGACTACATATGCCGGAAGGGTGACGTCGGAAAAGAGATGTACATTGTGAAAAGAGGGCGTCTCTCGGTAGTCGCAGACGATGGCGTTACGGTTCTAGCAACACTGGGAGCCGGATCCGTATTCGGCGAGGTTTCAGTTCTGGAAATTGCCGGAAACCGAACGGGAAATCGACGAACGGCCAATGTCCGGTCGTTAGGATACTCAGATCTTTTCTGTCTTGCCAAACGAGATCTGTGGGAAACGCTGGCAGACTATCCCGAAGCTAGGGCCTCGTTAACGGAACGAGGTTGTCAGCTTCTGAGAAAGGACGGCCTATTAGACGAGGAAGTTTTTGCAAGTAAGTCGATCTTAACGCCTTTTCTTTACATAATAAAATATTTCGAATGTTTTTTATTATTGTTTTTGCAGATGCACAACGAGTTCAGGACACCCTTGAAAGTGGCGTAGAGAAACTGGAACATGCTGTAGAGAATTTGAATTTAAGACTGGCGCGACTGTTGGCAGAATATTCGGCGAGCCAAGCGAAACTGAAGCAGAGGATTGCTAAGCTAGAACTAAAGTGAGTACTAGTTTATTTCGATCTTTTTTTAAACAATTTAGATAAAAATAAAAAATCTTTTTAGCGGTTGAAGAGACTCTACTTTGGCCGCCACAATGCGTGAAATAAGGTTAAATTCCATTGTAATAAGTCACCTAAAAGTTTTGATCGCACTGGTTTTCAATAGATAGTTAGAAAATGATACCCTTACCCAATCGAGTTTTAGATCTTCGAACTAAGCCCCGTAGTATCGAAACATTCGAAGAAGATTGTATACACAATTCTCCAGCACAAAAGTAGCACGTTTTGAAAAGTAATCACTCCACCTAGAAATCAGTCAGAGAAGTTTTAAATGTTTTTTACCAAAAATCAAAAGGAAGCAAAACAACATTTTTTTTTACATAACAATTTAAGTTTTTCCTTCCAGATATAATTTTTAAAACGGTTCATATATTTTTTTAGAACCATTGTTCGAATTCATTGCATTTTCGCATTAATCGGTTTTAGACCCCCTTAAGCTTAATTTCAATTTCATGTGTCTGAAACTGTTCAATTTGTTTGGGATCCCATCTGACCGTGGAAAGTAACTATGGATTTTTCTTTACCGGATCAAACGTCTTCCTTATAATTTTGACATCTAGATGGCGCTGTTAAATTAATTTTTTATTTTAAGAAATCAAAATCAAAACATTTTAAAACGCAATTCAGTTCTGTTCCCCTCATTGAAATACAGTCAGTGTTGATAAAAACAATTCGAACTTCCGATCAGTGAAAGAACAGCGACGAAATTATTAACAGTGCTATTCTCAATATTCCTAGATTAAATTCTCAATTGTTTTTTTCAAGCTGAGATATTCAAAAGCAATAGATAATGAAATCAATACACAGAACATATTGGGTTGAAGTAAGACACATATAAAATGTAAGCTTATTAGAATGACGAAAGCAGCTGATTTGAACGCCCTCTCTATATGAATTTAAATATCACCACCCACGTAATTAGCTCATATAACAACCAATCATACGTACGTTAATATAATATGTTTGAATAGAAATTTGTACACCTTTTACCAGAATAAATACTCAAAAGGCAATCTTATCTTAATGTCAATTAAATCCAAAAAATGTTTAATGCGTTTTTCCATATATTCAATTTCAGTTTCCACACGGTAACATCGCCAACGTACGAGGAAGAGCAACCGCCCTCAAGAACCGGTCGCCTGTATTCCCTGCAAACGAAACGAAAAAAACCCCGAGCCACGTCATCAAATAATGCCAGTAATGCGAAACAAAATACATTATGAACACTGCTGGTAACCCTCAGCCAACTGAACCTATATCAATTTCTATCCCTCTGTAAGTATTAATTAAATTTAATAGAGAGACAGGCAGATACCAGCCAATTCAAAGGATATACAAAAAATAAAATAAATTAAATTAAATTAAATTAAAAATCGTATTCAAACTCGGACTGATTAATTTCTAATTGGCTGGAAATGAACGCAGCTCTATAAAATTGGTTGGGTTTTTTTTTAAAAAAATTCATCAAAAATAATTCCATGTAAAAATGTGTCAAACTTTTAATTAAGGATTCAGATTTAGTGTATAGATTATAGAAATTATTAATAACTATGGTTACTAAAAAAATATATTCTTGTGTTTGGTGTAACCACCAAATAAACAAAATCAAAAAAAAAAAAAACAACAAACAAAAACTACATAAATTTGATAACGAAATGTGCCTCGAACGAATTAACGATAAACTAAATTTTAAGAACTAATTACCTTCAGTTTTTTGTTATAAACAATTATTTTAAATTGATTTGTTTTTTGTTGGCAAGTCGAGCTCTATTTTTCGAGTTTATTATTTTAGGTAGAAAGATAAAATTAAATAAACGTTAGCTTATTAATGAGCTATCCACCACTACCCAATATGAATAATAAATTAATTGATAAGGTCAAGCTAATTGACTTAATAATTCGTTGAATTTCAGTGGAAATTACTGAAAATAATTAGGAATGCGGATCTAGAAAGGATTAAAAAATATCCGGCGATATAAAATGGTTTCAGAAATTAGTGTGGTCTACATTTGGATTTATCTTGAGATGAGGGTATTTAAGATTAGCTTCTTTTGGAAAGAATTCTATTGTTTCAAAGTTAAGTAAACTAAGGTCAAAACTCTTTGCTAAGTTTGATGAAAGGAGCTCATTAAGGTACTTGTTCGATATTTCAGTAGCGTAATTAGCAGGTAGTAAAATATGTTCATTTCTGTCTTCATCTGCAATTTATTTGGTTCATTTCGAACTACATAACTTTATATCACTACTAAGGGGAAATAATTGATAACTTACTTTTTTAACGCAATTTTAGAAATGGGATGATTCTACTATGGCGTGTGATAAGCAGAAATATCGCCACAGATAAATTTTCCATAGTCAAAATTTCACCACTGCGTCTTTGATGATTTTCTTCCAGCCGAATTTTACTTTATTATCTTTTAGAAATAAAGTCATTTTAATATTGTTTTCAAATGAAATGCAAAATTATTATAATTTTTGTTTTAAACGGAACAATATTTTTTTAGTATAAATCCCAAAAACGTCTGGCTGAAATGTGCAGTCAAATATTTGAATAAAAAAATTTCAAGAAAAGTTCAGTAAAATCTTATTCCGGCAAAATAGACTTTGTTAGAGCTAATAAAATCATGTAGCAAACAAAATTTTCACGATTACACTATCAGACTGCCTTTTCCATTGTGACTATTCAAATATTTGACATAGAGAAGGTTTTAGGCTTGTTTGAAATTTTGACATTATATTGAGACGCTAATTTCTTATTTTGAATCTTTTAGCTGGAGTTTTCGACGATAAAAGTACTACTACCAATATATAGCAAGATTCGTAAATTTTTTTCCGTTTTGACGCCATCTCTAATCGCAGTTTAATTTTGTAATTTTATTCAGTATTTAGCGATGCCGACCCCCACTTTTTGATATATTCACGCTTTTTTTTATTTTTTACATTTTGGCAAAAGTTTTGAATTCGGTGACCCCGAAAACCACTGAGTATGCATTTTCACCCAAATCCCTCGATATTTGGAGCTCAAGCTCCACTTATTTGCTATTGATTGCGTGGCACACTGTGTCACGGTATGAAAGTAACGATACTGATACGGTACCGTCACTGTCAACTAAAAACCGTTCTGATTCGGTCAAACAAGAGTTAAATCAAGAAAAATTTTATTGTTCAATAACTCTTTCAAAATTGCTCAGATTTAAATGGCACTAAATCGACTTTTTCCTTTTTCAATATTGTCACAAGACGTAATAATAATGTCTTATCTGGAAAAAATGTTCTGCAAACGTACAATCGGTTTAAATTCGAGTTCGAGTAACTTTTTTTAGATTTAAATGTGCAGGAAACAATAAAGTGGTCTTTTTGAATTTTTAATGGGTTTCCATTGCAAGAATATCACAGCTTTTAACAGAAAAGTTCTTCAAGATACTTCTGAAGTACTTAGTTACGTTCTTGGGTTAAAAAGAGTTTTTAATGTATTTAGATATTCCTAAGTTTAGTCCTGTCATTTATTGTCTGTGGTGCTGTATAGCCAGCGGTGCTCTAGCTAGTTTCCGCTGTTTCCTAATGCTCTTTGATCGCTGACATGTAGAGGTCGTTTGAAAAGTCTTTTAAATTTTTGAATTTTTTTTTAACTTCAAGAAACGCACTTTTATATTTGTTTGTCATCTAAGTAGATACTTTATTCTGGTATATCTACATATAGTTTTGGGAGTAACTCGAATCCATCTGAAGTTTTCAACTGTTATTAATTATTATTGAAAAGTATTATGTCCCAGATAACCCACTACTCTACATTTTTAAATTATCAAAAACTTACCTCGAGCGTAAGATTGAAAGTTCAATTGTGTTAACACAAGTGCGCGACAAACGAGTAATGAAAAGTTTGGAAATCATATTTTAGAAACTAAAGTTATTTCATATACCATAGTCATGCTGACGTCTATGTTGACGTCACGTTGGCTCATTGCTGCTTACAAAAGGGCTTCAAAGTCGAAATATAATAATGCAAGTCTTCACTAGATTTTGACAGATTTTATCAAATAGAAATTCCATATACCTACAAATATTTTTTTCCGCAAATTACATTCAGCAAAGAAATGCTATAACATTGCTAAGTTTACTCTTTCCTTAATTTCGTCAACTGTCTTAAAACAAATCAAGCTAAGCCAATACATCAACCAAAATTTAATCGGGACTGGGATCTTCTATCCCTGACCTCATAAACTATTATACTAAACTATTATTATTACGTTGCGAAATTAAACAATAGTGAAAGAAATGAATCGTAATGGTTAAGAGTCAAATATTTGATTTTACTTGAAAATCTAGTAAGATTCGTTGTTGAAAATCAATACAATCTTTCGTTAGAACCTACAATGCGAAAGTTCTGAATATAATTATTAAAAAATAGAACAAAGGCAAGCTGAAAAGAATTTCTTTCGACATTGTCCCATTATTAGCAATATGGCGACGAATATTTCATTTTCACCCACAGAAAATGCATTTTCCTAACATTTATCGTTCTTCACCCCTTCCAGTCGTCCCCACCTACTGCAAAGAACTTGTTTGAAAGACATATCGACTTGATTGTTGCTGACAAATCGAAAAAAGTATTTTCAATTTAAGAAGCCATTGTTGGCTTTCGAAAAGATTTGCCGTCTAGCGCACACACACGTGGCGTTTTCCAGACCTACCTGTTCTTTTTCGTTTTCATCTACTACTAATTCATCTGAAAAAAACACCATTGAAAGGATATAGAAAAGTTTGCCTTACCATTGAACCACCCTCGTTTGTACAATAGCAGCCGGATCGTTTTTCACAATTTCGGAATCGGTTTTCTCAAACTTTTTCGCGATATAACACCAAGAAAATGGAAAATGTGAATGAAAACCATGGGCAAATTAGAAGAAAACTTGTCCTGGATACAAGAAGAAAAATTCAAGTTTAAGGGCTTTTTTTTGGTTGGGCGGGTTCTGTTCCTTTCACGTCTATAGACACGTACATTTATTGTGTTTGGCTCCTTCATACATATATGACGCAAATTACTGTTGTTCTTGTTTAGTTGTACTAATTTAAAAGTAGGAAAAATTACAGCAAAACCGGCATTTTATATACTTTATTTGCAGCCATTAATTTGGGTAATATTTGTTTGGAAATTTGTTTTGTAGATACTTTTGGGTCCTTTGTAGTGCACACGTGACTGTTGGTAGTTCCATTAGATTGGTACGGTTAGGAGCAATGTGGCTTTTATTCCTCCAAATATTTGCCAGGACTGTGTTGAACTGCCGTATCATATTTAAGGGCGGAGATAAAAAGTAAATCGTTTTCACAAGTAAGATAAATGAACGAATTTAGTACAAATTTCAGGAACACGAAGGGTTGAGGTTGATTATTCATACTAATATCCCGAAAGGAGTTCTGTTTGGGTTGTTCAGAAGAATAACCTGGCTAGTTTAGGGGTTCTTCAATGAATTGTATGACTTACGCCATTGTTTTAAAATCGATACGAGCTAACGTGCGATGATGCACACAACGTGATTTGACATAAATCTAAATTAAAATTAAAAGTAGATTTGAGGTCACAGTACGCATTATTAGCCGCGCGTAGTAACCAATCGGTGTTATTCTTTAAAACTACTCTTCATATTTATTAGTTACCAGATTCCTACTTTAATAATAAACGTATTTAACATAATTAATCTAGTCAACACAGGGTGGCGGAATGGCGCTGCCAGCAGGAAAATGAGTTCTTTTATCTCGTATACGCATAGAATTGGATTCACTGCTGGTATTGACACGATATTGTGATAAAAGCACCAGCAGTGTGTCGTGTATTTTTTTTTTCAGAATAGTTAGTAATCACTAGTTGAAAATGATATTCTCAAAGATTTCTTGGATCAAATCTAAAAACAGAGTGTGTACTATTTCCCACAGTTACGCTGAGGCATACAAAATATAAATATAAATAAATAAAAAAAAATTCTCTGTTGAAAAGAAGTATTTATTTTTATAGTATTCTCAACTGAAACCAACTTAAGTACTGCTCCGTAAAAAATCATCTCAATCTTAATTCCGATTAAGACCACACTTTTTTCGAATAGCAACTCGAGAAATATTTAAACAAAATGGTAAACTAATACTCAAATTAAATACAACAAATTAAAACAAATAAACAAAACAAAACTATTTATACAGTCTGTAAATTAAAATAGAATACCGACAACAAATATATTTTTAATAATAAATTATAAAAAGAGCTACTTTTAAATACAAATACCGTCATACTATAAATGAGGAGAAAACATGAAGAAAATTATGTGAATGGTACTAAATAATTCAAAGGTAGTAAGTAATTCAATTAAGAAAATTTACTATGGAATTTGTAAGAAGAAGAATATTTTCCTTAAATATTGTTAAATTGTTAGAATACTCGGTATCACCGAAGAATCTCTTGACTTTTCATAATCGTTTTCCCTCTGATTACATAACATAGCATAGCATTGGAGTAGTTGAAATATCTGGTTAGTTATTTCGGCGCCCAATGTAGGGCACATCAGAATGAGGAATGTTACACTTCTTTTGTCAGCTAAGCTTATACTTACCTAGAATGAAATCTGAATGATAGTGCAGATAACATACTCTTGTTGTTATCACACGTATAACTCTTCGGAACTGACACGAATCTGCAACAAAATTCACTCTTTGCTGAGTTTCTGAAACATTCAAAATCATATCGGAACATTTTGGTGTTTCAGAATCCCAATTCAAATACAGCAATCCCATTAAATTGTAATTCCTATAATCGATATTACACAAGAGTTCATTATTCAGTCAGTACCAATTCCTATTAAGTACTTGTATTGCAACCGTACTAAAAACTAAAATAAAATTAGAAAATAAAAATAATTAGCAGCAAATTGCTGCCGACTTCTTATAAACAATCCATTTAATTTGTTTAGCTTATCCACTCCACCCTTAAATAAATCGATTTCCTTACTTGAATTACTTATAACCTTAACATTATGAAAGAATGTACGTAATTGTTACTGAAGAAATCAAAAGGTTCCAAACGAACAAACCAACCACAACAACAAAAAGTATCTAATATACACACTAATAATTTTCACAATTACGATGTGATTTTAAAACCAAATAGCCTATAAGCCGATAACATTGAAACAAACAAATAACATTTTAATTATATTGTTGTTAATAACTAGGTCCGGAAACTATCTAAACTACCGTTTATATAAATACTTACATAAGTAATATTCGAATTATGTAAACAAAATTTATTAAGCCCAATTAATTAAATTGAAAATAAAATTGAAAAAAAGAAAAGTTAACTTAATTTAGTTGTTAATGAATGAAGGTGCAAAAATTGACATATTAAAATTTAAATTAGGAAAAACCCAACAAAGAAAACCACAACAGATTTAAACAAAACAAACGTGATGAAAAGGCTTTTAAGAAAAGCTACGCTAGTTTATTTATAAAATGAGGTTTGAAATTAAAACTATTATTTAAAAGAAAAGAATATTTTAGCAAATAAACTTATTTAATTATTTGCTGTTAGAAAAACAAACAAAATGAAACAACAACAAAACATAAATAAGATATTTTTTGTAACGAGCATTAAAAAACGATGAGAGAAAATAACACGTTTTAATAAACATTATTTTATTTAAAAAAAAAATGGGGTTTTTTATCTATATAGGTATTATTAAAAAATACAACAATGGTATTGTATATTGTATAATGTTTTGTTTTTAGGATAATGAGTGAGAGATATTTGGGATGTGATAATTTAATTTAAAAAATTATTTTGGATTTATCCAAAGAATGGATTTTTGTCCAAGTCCAAAGTCCCATTCGGTGAAAAGTTAACCCAAGAGAAGCAAAATCAGTAAAACCGACATAATAATAAAAATAACAAATTCTGAAACACCTTCAAACTGGAGTCCAAGCCTGCAAGTTTTTCTTTTGTCATACCATCCTACCATCACAGGGTGGCGCAATAGACAAGATAGCGAATTAACCCAATCAAGAGTCGAGAAAATGCATCAAATTTTTTGAATTTCATCAGATATAAAAACGAGAAGGTCATACCTGAACTGAATATACCAGAGGATCTATTAACCAGGTTCATTGGACTGCATAAATATTTCTTAAGCCTTAGGTGAAATGGCGTTGAAATTACCAAGATTTTAGGTCACGTGCCTGTCATCCATGAAAGGACAAAAGAATGGAGCACGTGTACCACGCACACAAAAACCTGTAAACTTCCATCTGCCACGACCTCTTCGATTGTTACTTTAGCTTTTATATTTCGAAAATCATCTAATAATCGTCTAGTCGCTCCCAAGAATTGAATGAAAAAAAATGTTTTTCTGAAAAAAAAGCCAGTCCTTCGTCCTTTTCAACTGCAACCACATGAATTTCAGATACGGGCCAACAACCTCATTTATTCCGCTATGTCCTTTGATGAAAATAAAGCAACCCCAGGATAAAATAGCCACATGCGACCCGGCCAAATTACATACGAAGACACCAAACATCTACTGGTGTCTCCTGTCATATCAGACGCCTATTTATCGATCCCGATAACAACCAGGAGTGAATTAGAAGCGAAAGGATATGCAGCAGCTTTGACTTGTTTTCGATGATACCTGCCTAGGAAGAGCAATTGATTTATGTCTGCCTACTCGGGTGGATGTGCATGATACTGACAATAGGATCTGAAGAACTTTTGCACATTTCCAGGACTTCGATTGGAATGGTTAAGTGCGAACCGACATGTAGTTTAAAGTTCAAGGACGAGAATTTTCTCACTTATGTCGGATTATTATCGAACCGTTTCAAGTTCGAAACTTCCTAATCGTATGGTGGGTTGAGTCCTGAGGGAAAAATTAACATGAAAACTTGGAGTTGAAGTAGTGGAATGTTTACACCGGACAAAATAGAATAGAGATTTAATGGTATAATACAATTGTCAATATGAGTGAACGTATGCGGGAGTGGGGAAAAACAATGCAAAACGCTCGAAACCTGGTATCGAAACATCCTAAAAGCCATACTCCAAAACGGTTGAAACTTTTTGATTATTTAGAGGAGCAGCTAAAATTTCTAAGAGGATGGCAAGGTGTGGGTGTGTGGGCAAAAAGTTTGGATTATAAAATTTTTAACACTAGAGAGGGAGGAGCTGGAGCTTTTTCTTACAACAAAAAAATAACTTCTATATTTTCAGAACCACATCTGATATGGTATTCAAATATTTTCAGGAGTTAGGCCCAGTAGACCTCTAGTAAGGAAACAACAATTGAAAGATGGTGATGTACGGGTGGGAGAGTGTGGAAATCAGAAATGCAGAGTTTTCTCGACAAGGACTAAAGACATACATCTAAAAATGGATATAGATCCAAGAAAAATGCTTGACAGGGGAACCATGATGAGGATAAGACGGTGGTTTATTGAATCCCAGAATCGGCTTAGAAAATTGAAATTGTATGTATGTATATGCGTAAATCTAATATTCACTATTAAGCCCTCACGGTGTTGAGCATTACGACTAAAGATGGTAAGTGAATTTTCAATATCCGCGGAGAAACTCATAATGTGTTATATATTCAAAATGTGCAATCACAAATTAACATATTGTAGCTTCATTACTAACTCGAACTACTTTTGAAGCAATTCTGGAGAAATTTTCTCTGAAATACCACTTTTTGCTACTGTGAATCTTAAAATTCTTTGATTAAAGGGATTTTTTTTAAAAAAAAACATGTTAATGATATATAATTTAATTTTTACTTAATTTTGGATGTGCCATACTATTTCATACAAAAGCTGCATATACCTATATGTATGACTCAGGTCTTACTATTTTGTAGGTGATAGGAGAAAATCGCAATTTTTAAATATTTAATATGCGATAAAGTGAACCTCGTTAAAGAAAACTGTTAAGAAACTGTGAATAGCCACGAAAAAAGCAAAGTACCAATATCTACAAATATTTTAAAAAAGAAAGAAAGAAGAAAATAAACCCATTATGCAGAAGGTAAAAAAACATTTACTAATGAAAACCATTTACTTATCGCCGTTGGAAACCAATCCTTAATAAATACATGGCATAAAATTATTGTGTCTAAAATTTGAAGCACTTCACTTTGAATCAGACTCTTAAAACATCCTCCAAAAAAATTGAAAATCCGAACAAAATCCAAAGAAAAGTTTATTTGTGAATAAAATTGAAGATGTATCTTTGCAAATTGAAAGGAAAATGCCAGAGGCCTTCACCCACACCATAGCCTTGCGTCTCATCGCGAAAACGACATACTCCGCAGAAATTTCCTGAAACCTGAAATAGAACGTGTTCCAATTGAGTTACTGTCGAATACCGACTTCTGAAATAAAAATCGCTTATTTTCTTTCCGACCCTTCGCCACTGTGCGACGTTTTTCTTTCTTATTTTTGCTCCGTTCCATGTAGCGCCTCGTATTGCGGGCAATCATCATTTGCTGGAAGGTAAATTCAAGAACATTACCAAGAATTTCCCTCATCACTTGCCAGCCACTCCGAATATATTTTCTCCGATCGAACATACAAAAAAATATAAAGAACAGGACGACGAAAAGAAAAATGATTTCGAGGGATAAAATTCTCTGTTCAATGAATTCAATTTTGGCGAAATGAATGTCCTACTAATGGCGACACAACGAATTCAAGATAAAACGAACAAAAAATTTGGTTAAGACAAAGATACGCTTAGCAGATTTTCGTTACTGTCCTTGTGAGTTATTCAGCCACAAATATGCCTACCAAGTTTAAAAAGATTGGACACAGGGTAGCAATAAATTGGAATATATGTAGGTTTACTTTGATTTAAAAAAAAAGGAAAAAAATTCTCATTCTCTTGAAACACACAAACTTATAAGGACGATCCCATCCTCTACGCTAACAAAAATTGAACAAACACTACGGGTAAAAAGGGCCTTCCAACTAAAATGTCCTCGATTCCGGGGAAATTAAAGGGCTCTAGGGACAAACCGATATCCATACTCAACTAATGCGTTGGTTTTGAATTACTCAAACGAAATCCTTCAGGATCGTCAGCCTTTGAATATCCACTACATAAGACTTGCGCATCGTTGGTCCCATTCCTCGAAAGAAAAAAATTCTTTGAAAATTGTGATATCCTGGAGAGATAATTTAGAAAAGAAGAAAAAACGAAATTCGATTTTTATACCAATGAATGACATCCTGTCTCCATTAAATTCGCCCTTTTTTTCGGTTCACAGTTGTTGTTGATATTTTTTGAACAGCCTTAGAAAAGGTCCAATTGAGAGGAAAATTGAATGAAACCCAAAATACATAATATTATGAATTGGTTATGGCATCGAGGGGAAAAGGTAGAATTTCCGTTTAACCAAATTACAGAATATTGAAGGGGTTTCGAAGTAAATTCATTTAATTCTATTTCGATAAATTTGAATAAGCGAAGGATTTCTGCCATTATGGCACTGGCTTCGTTAATTGTCCCGAAATCTTTTCATTTATTCGTGTGGCTCCCATTGCTCCTTACGTCCTGTTTTCAAAATGATCCAACATCCTGTGCAGTTTCACACTTCTCTTTGGCGCCAGAATTTCGAAATTTACGCATGGTATAAGCCATCTTAATTCTCGTAAATGCCGAATTCACGTACGAAACAAATTCCCTGATCAATGGGAATTTTCTCCCGGATCATTAGCCACAAAGTAGGTTATTTTGTGTACAACGTACTCAGCAATTTTCGCCGATTTTTTTACTGACGAGATAAGGGAAGTGAAAGAACATTTTGATATAACCATTGCTCCAATTTCGTTACAAAATTGGCAAACGAAATGGTGGATTTTTTTTATTAGTTTGTAAAAGGAGGTACCCTCTAAAGTGATTGCAAATCAATAACGTCCATTAAGGGACTTGGAAAGTGTCCAATCGTACAGTTTTTCTGTACACGATTGTGGATTTCCGTTCAAATAAAACGCATTGCAGATTGCAGTTTTTGTATTCAATGCAGAGAGTCACCGAAAAACCCGATTCGTAGTAAAGTTTGTAACGAAGAGCCAATGGGAATTCGATTGTAATTTACTTCGATAGTGTGGTCGATGAGTCTGGTCCTTCAACAAAATGTTCTATACTCGAATGTAATTTATCAGATCATTTGTTTCCTTGTTTCTTTAAAGTACTTACAGTTTGTAAGATGTGAACAAAACAATCGTTTGACTCTATTCTATAGCGCAAATTTTACTCAAGCAACTAAAACTTAGGCGATAGTACAAAAATGAGCTTGCACTGGCCAGGACTCTACATTCATATCTGTTTTATCCTAAGATCCTGAATGACTTTCATCGGTTAAGTTTGTCCTACGAAGTTTTCAAATAGTTATACCTTCATGATTCTGCTTTTAGTTAATTTCTAACACTTTACTAGATATTATGTACATATGTGACGTTATTTCTAGTCATAGCAATCAACGAATACTGCTTCAAAATTTAAAAACACTTGTTCTCAAATTCACGAAAAACCAGAAAGAGAAGTTTTAGTTATTACAGTGAAGGAGTTCAATTGTCTTGGAAAATTTGAACGTATCACGTTCGAAAGTTATCGTATTGGGTATAAATTCTTCAAAGTTCATGCAGATGCCATACAAAATGCTTTGAAAAATTTTCGCCCGAACTGTTGGCAGATTTTTTCAATAAAACTAAGGAATAAAATATCGACATAGCTCTTTAGGCGTTGAATATAAAAACGGAGTTTTAATTTCTAAAAATGCTTAAATCGTTTTTCGATTAAATTTAAAGCTTTTTGAAGTCTAAGTGAATTCGATATCTCATTAGACCCAACAAATATATCGGAATTTGCAAAAAACGACACAACCACTTTATACCGTCTTAAGGGTAGGATATTTTAAAATTCGGAAAAATGTTTCTAGACGCATACAAGGAGTTTGTACCCCAGTGAAAATTTGTTGCTTTAATTACTCCTGTAACACGTCTACATATACGGATTAAGTTTTAACATTTTAGTATTAGCCGTTTCTGAGATATAAGTCCCCGGTTTCTTCCAATGCCTAAAAAAATGTATGTTTCTTGAATGTCCCTTTTGGGGCTTTATATAGTTGTAAGTTTTTGCTTACTATTTTTTTGCGATTGACAAGAAAATCCGAATTTGTTTCTTTCGAGTCATGAGTGTGACTATCTAAGCCTACCGAGGATACCATCCAGGTTTATATACAAAAAAATATGAAGAGGACGCACATAATGCGCGTTTACCATAAAAAACTTGTGAATTTTCCGAACAACCTTAACCTAACATGTGAGATGAAACAATTTCAAGGAAAAAAGAACTTTTGCACACCGTTGAAGTGATTTCTGGTTTGTCCCGGAGCGAACATGTTACGAAACTTTATCTCGAGTTTTATTCTTCACAGCTACTTTTACTCGGAATATCCCCCCGCTCTTGAGATCAAAACTTATCTTTAAACGCCCGATACATCAACCTAAATATGAATAGCGTCTTATGCCTCCTAAAACTTTGACCTCATCTACAACTCGGATCTAAAGAATAATAAAATTTAACCCAGACTGTAGCATTTTTTTTCCCCGGTCAGAATACAAGAATAGTAAAGTAAAAGTTGCTATAATTTATGGCACATGCCACTGTGTATACTAGCTGGAAGGACAAGTGTGTGAAAAACGTCCTTATGATTTTCCACGATGGCGAATAGCAAAATTATCTTGTTCTCGTATATCCCGAAATAATACTCGACACTTTTATGTTGGGAATTAGTTCACCATCTACATACATCTCCCTACATGGAAAAGTAGTTTCGAAATATTCTGCTATCTGAAAATTTATCGTACATAAATCATTTTAATATGCATCGTAAAACCTGAAGTTAGTTTTTTTCAAAAAAAAGGGAAATTTACTTCAATTCACTTTATTTGCATGTAAAATGAAGTGCCATAAAATGTAGCAAATTATGAAGAAGTACGAAGAGTGCGGAGCCGTCGATTCACTTAGGAAGTTTTGTTGAAGTTATGAATATTGAACCATTAGTAACACCATCAATTACGAGATGATTTCATTCCTGAAGAATATACATCAATTAAGGAGAAAATTTGTGTGATCAAAAAGTTCCTGAACTTTTTGAATTGCGCGCCAACAACGGTAGTACTTTCAAGGGAACAATCTCCAACGTGAATTGTTTTTAATTTTAATATTTATTTTTTTAATTTTAATAGTTTATCTAGGACAATAGTAAACAAAAAATCAGCACTGGAACATTTTGATCACGTTATTGAACTTGAACCCCTTTTCCTGCATCGGCAACGAATTTGACAGGAAACTAAGAAGGATACTTTCTAGTTTGAAGAAATTGTGAACTAGTTCATTTGGTAGCAAGATAAATTTTCTTGTGCTGAAGACTTTGGTTCTGGATACCATCAACTACAATCAAAAAGCGCTTCTTCATGTTTTACCTTGGATACGCAGCTCGTATACGAATCATAATAACGTCAATAGCTGTGTTTTTTATTCCCAGTTAACCATAAAGCTCGACAAAATTGCACGGCAAAACAACAACAGTGCGGTTACCGTAGCCGCATTGTTGTTGTTTTGCCGTGCAATTTTGTCGAGCTTTATGGTTAACCGGGAATAAAAAACACAGCTAATATCACCAGTGTATCACCCAATAATGTGCATATACAGCCTATATATATACGTAATATCTAACCTGGTTTCCTTGTATATAAATTCGATGGTTTTTGCTGATATAGCCTTCTTTTAACTGCCATCAGCGCCAGCTAAATGTCAAAGTATAACATGAATGGGCTGTGTATCATGCCATCTTGTATCGTATATCATGATTTGAATAAAGTAATTTGTATACAAGCAGTGTATCCATGGTAAACCGACCGTTATACTGATTATGTCTTGCTTCTTAAACACACTCGAAGGTATATTGTGGACAAACTCACATTCTGTCGGACGACGATGATAAAATTGCAAGATACACTTAGCTACACTTTATCTAATCTCAAATTAATTGTTAACTGGACAAAGTTTCACCACATGCTGTCTCCTAGAACGTAGCTAATTTAAGCAAACTATTCCGCACCAACCACACCATATCACAAATTTGCTAAAGCTGAACACCCGCCACATTCGTTTCAAATCCCGAAAAGTTTTCGATGCGTAATTTTTGCAGAGTACAAACTGCACGGAATGCCGCAAACATATTATACTCATACGTTCGGTCTCATGTGTGTGTGTCCTTTTAATTGATGCACATCGCCTTAAGGGACTAACAAAATTTGCTTTAATTGTTACCAACTTTCCTGTGGTGATTCACACTGCGTTCGTTTCAAGAACTTTTCTTCCGAAATTTATCATCAGAGAAGTATGTATTGGTTTTGTGAACAATGTTTGATTTTATAACTTGATCTTCTAGTGGTCGAAACAAGCATGTCATTGTTTTTGGCTAAATACTTTGAGGAAAGTACATATGAGAAAACTGCTGCACAAACTTATTTTTGCTGAAAGCATTATTTGAAGAAGTGTCAATGAAAAGTTAGAAATACCAAGGAACTTTCATTCCAGCCATACAATGTTATTCATAGGAACTGCTTATGCTGCATAGTTAAACATTTAAGTGTATTACAGGGATAGCTGCTACTTGGCAAAAAAAATTCTGTGTATTGCCAAGGGGGCGCAAGAACGAAGTCACTACTTCCAGAGTTTAGCAACTAGAACCATGATTTCTATAGATCGCTTTATGCTAGAAAATTGAAACTTAATACGCGCCTACATACATACATGAAATCACAGATGAGTGAATTGTCTGAAAACAACAAAATTCAAATACAAATTCAGGTTTGCACCGTAAATCCCAATTGGCGATGTCTTACCCCAGAAAATTCGAACCACTTTTGAAGCAAGTGAATCGTCGCGCCGATTCCATGAAAAGTCTAGTCTACTCTGGCGGCAGCTAGCTTAATTCCTACCTTAAAGCAATGGAAAAATCCATTCGACTTTGTACCAGAATGTGATATAAAGCCACGACGCGAAAAAAGAACGATTACTAAAAACCTTTAGATAAAAATTTGCATTTATGGTGTATTTTCTTACTGTTCATAAACCTTAAGTGTAAAATGCTCTGGACGAACTGTGCACTTCACGAGTTCAAGTCCTCGAAGCGCTTCCAAGAATTATAGTCCAAAGATGGAAACTTGTGTGAAGGAAGAGGAGCGTTACACTTCTCGTCCTGTTCAATAAAAATTCAAAGTTTTTTTCCAGTACATACAAAGTGGAAGCTTACGATAAGTTTCGAAGGACGAAGTCCATTATTCTCGCATAATTACAATCGCAATCATTGTCCTAAATAAACTTTTCAAGTTGAATACAGAGAACTCTACCGGTCAACAAAACGAATATGCAAATAGGACCTTTTCATTACAGGACTAAAATTTTCTTGTATATATCGTTGTTTTTTTTTTCATAGTCCACCCCGAAAGACTAGCAGGACGATTCGGATGACCAGAAGACCACCTTTGAAATTGCTTTCTACTTGTTGTCACGAGTGTGCCCAGCGGATGGATGCACTAGCGCGAAAAAGAGGACCGATGTAAAGGACGAGTGCCGCACCTCTGCAACTCGCCCCTTTTTAAGGGTAGGGAAAAATTAAGCTGTTTTGTAGGCGCCCATTTTACACTTTGCAATCGGAGTTTATACTCGCGGCTTTAGCTTTAGCGTGTTTAGCGTCTGCTATTGCCGTTGTAATCGCACTTTATGTGTTTTCTTCTCTCCGGAGCTATTTCCCACCCATTTGAGAGGAAAATGTAAAATAACATGCAGAAGGATAATGCAACAGAATCCAGGATTCTGTCGTATTCGATGGAGCGAGAAGTAGTGAAACTATGTAGGTAGTTAATTCATTTTGAAGATTTTATCACTACTAAAACTATACTTGATAAAAGGTGTGCAAATTTTGGATTGCCTTCAACTGGAAGTCGCTATTCTCTTAAACGACAAATTTTGGTAATCTTTACTCACTGAACAGTTCCGAAAATCGGTATCTATTTTAAGTTCTCATAGTTAGTACTGATTACCTGGACTGGATCTGGCAGATGGCAGAGCATGCAACTGTGGCTGAGTTCCGGTTTGCAGTTTTTATATTTCAGTACTTGTTTTTGTTTTACGGATACGCTTATGGAAATCAGATAGATTTCGTTCCTAAACTCACAGTAATTTAGTAGAAAAGTCATACAATCATACAATTCGAAGACAGACTATAGTGAGTTTGCAATGTAAGGAAATTCAGTATTTGACGAATACCGCTCAATCAGAAATATTTCTCAAACGAACAGACAAACGTTTCCAGAAACAACGTTAAATTATATCAACAGCATTTTTCGCAATATATATAAAATATATCAGTTTCTTTTAACTCAAATTTGTACAATTTTATTTCTTTTCATACACCGCTCGTGTCTAGCTCGCAGCCCGACAAAAAGTCCATTTAATCTCGAGCAAAGTAGTTCTTTGATAGCAACCAGGAAAATCGCTCGTATTTGCACAAAGTGATGCAAATCACCGACACCATAGAAAATAAATTTAGTTTATTGAAAAATTGATTTGGTTTACACGCGAATGAAGTCACCAAAGAAACCGGCATTTCTTTAGAAATCAGGCAATTTGAAAAATGCGTGTGCCATCCATCAAAGGTTCAAAAGCGAGTTCAAATGAATTTGATGAATGACTTCAACAAGTTGAAAACATCGTCGACGGCAATCTATTTTCGTAGTTGAGGACATACTCGCAGATTTGCTGTTTATTGAATAAAGGATTTAAGAAAGTTATTCATTATGCGAGAAATGAAAGACGCCAATGATTTTCTTTTCAAGGGTGGTCGACCGCTTCTAGTTCTAAGAGTTCTGAACTTTAGAGAAAGGCCACGCCAGAAAATTAAGGTATCGATTTTGGAGAGATACTGTGAGCTTTACGGATTGGGAGCAGTGGCTATTTATTCTTGAATTTTGTTAAGTATACCCTGTCGGTATCTGGAACTAGTCAAGATACCTACATCCTTGAAACATCTCAACGAGCATCGTTTCCTGCTAACAATTATTTCAGTTTAACAAGAAGGTCCTTTGAAGACCGCCCTTAATTAATCAAACAGAAGAACTATGGCCAATTCTTAACGACATTCAATACTGCACAAACCCAAAGACAGAAACCGAACCAATTGACGTGAAATTGATGATTGTGGCAGCATGTAAAATAGGTCAAGAACTCTGTGTTCTTATGCGAATCCTTTTAGCAATGGGGACGACTTTCAATTTCCAGTAGAACCAATTGAGCCTGCCGAACAGGTTGAGATGTTCGAGGAGCTGCTACAGGAACTAATTGTCGGCACTAGCTTTTAATAATAAGCTTGTCGTCTTGGCTCAAATCGATGGAAACTGTATTTTTCACTTTGCAGGACTTAAAAGGATGACCTAGTTTTGCTCTTTCCATGTTGATAGACATGAAGGTTATGCACTAGTACTTAAATACTTCACTATCCAGCTAGCAGGATAGCACATACTACCTAGGTCAGCAACCTGATTATGATCGTCTATCAGGTCGTCTAACCACCGTAGATACAAAACAATACGCCGTATACAACGGCGTTTTTAGTCTTCTTATTTTTTACAAAGTATGAGCAATATTAAGATAAAAAATGTAGGTTCCTACGGCAGTATTTATTCAAATATCCCAAACAGACTATCAAAAAACTACTAGAGGTTTAAGTCCGAGACACCTGGATAGATATACTAGCATAGCTGCCACTACTACACCTTGGCTCATTACATTTTTTCAAGTAAAAGTGCACATTTCAATCACTTTTACACGAAATTACTAATATTAGTAAATTATTCATGTGCTTTTCAACTGAACCGTACAATTACGCAACATTTCGTGTAGAACTAACTATATATACATATGAATTAAAAATTACATTGTTTTTCGTGTAATTCTACTTATCTATTTGAATTTTACGACGAAAAATATGTAATACATGAAATCACGCTTCGGTGGCACTGTGGTTATACTCGCTAAACCTACTGCGTAAAACAAGAATATATCGCAGGTTCGATTCCTACCTACAACCAAGTGATTTATTAAGAGTAAGTAGTACCTATATTGGAAGTAGAAATAAGTGTATCTAAAAGAGTGCTAATTATACTTTTTTTTTAGATTATAAATTCAAGAGAATATCCAGTAAAATTAATGCTTTTGAAGTTGAAATTTACTGATTGCAAATTGAAATTTACTGACCGAAAATTACATTCAAATTGACTATAACATTCCAATGTAAATTTACTTGAAAAGGTGTGGGATATCTGCCTATAGGACTATCCAAAAGATGTAAAATTGAATGAATTTTTTTTTGCCGTTTAGAGGATCCACAAAGTTTGCTCTAATACCTGGATGTTTCGTCGATCTGGAAACATAGTAGAGCGGAGCCTGATGAGTACATATATTCCATATTCGGCTAGGTGGAGCAATTTTAAATAAAACTAATTAGTTTTTCATGTTATCTCAGTGGTGGTTTATAACAATTCCTATAAAACAAACACGAAAACGGTCTGTATTTCCACCAAGGCTATATGTGGTTTATGTCGGCCTATCTATCAAACCCGAGAACAATTATTCTGGATCAAAGTTTTATATTTTTCCGACTATACCACTTATAAACACTTCTCATCCATCAGCATCGGGTGTATGCCAAGTTTTTTTTTCCACATATTGCGAAAACCTCGAATGAGTTATTGATTCGATTAACGACTCTCTAAAATGGTTTTTTTTTTCGTAAAATTTGACGAAAATCGAAAATGAGTTTTGTTATCATTGGAAATTGAAAAATTGGAAAATGGATGATTCCAAAGGAATTTTATGGGCTATGGTGTGAAGTTATAACACGTGTATCGTATATTGAACAGTTGATGTTCTATTTTCATTTCATTATTAGCCTTTATTATCAACAAATAGAAAATAATATAGTAGGTACCATGAGTGATTCATTCTGGGTCTAGGTCATTCTATCGATTTCCGAGCTTCTGTTGATAGCAAGGGCTGGAAAATAGTGTATTTGTTAACGCCAACCTTCTGCTAACCTGCCACAGAATTACCTACCCCATTATTGAAATCAACACTAAACACAACAAACTAACACAATTCTACAACAAAAAAACAGAATCATGTCCTCGAACCTTCTTTTTATTACCACAGACATTATTCAAAAGCTTGTAAAACAAAGGTCAACATCCTTGGAGTCCGAACTTTAAGATACTTATGAACTGCATAAATTCGAACTGCTGACTGAAAAACCATTAGTTACTGGTCCTGACAATTTTCTGGATAATAGACGGCCATCAGACATTTCCGACCTTTCTTCACACGTGATCATTTGCCGGGACTACTTTTACCTCGGTGTCTACATTATCCAAGTTTCTTGTTCAGTAAGTAACTCGCACTCGCACGTAGCTCCCAGTTCGGTACATGTGAAAAGCACGTAAAAGATGTTTCCCTTTCGTTCCATTAAGTCAATTTTTGTTCACTTTTCTGTGACGTGTTAGTGTGGGGGATGGTGTCGGAAAGGAATCGAACGATTCTCGTACGACAAGCATAAGTTTGAAATTCGTAAGGCTTTGGAATCATAAGACACCCTAGCGACGAAGTCATTAATTTTTGCTACTCAATATTCTCAAGTTCTTAAGTTAGTGGATTATTGAAAACCGGGGGCGAAACGATGGGGAAAATTGTGGAAATCGGATCCGTAACGTAGTCGCAGAGTAGCCCCATCATTTTGTTTCCATCAAGGCATCATTTGAGTAATTGGAAATGAAGCAGGTACCTGCCACCGACTTCGTCAGAGGGTTTCTATATGAGCTTCGCAAATCGTTTACCTCAAGTCGTTCCTCGAAAAATACCAAAGGTGAAAGTTAAATACCAGAATCATGGACTTCATCACGACACCGTTTAGTCCTTGGGAATAGTCCTTCTTTCCTGAACCGCTCGAAACGTTGATGAAGGAAGATACGAACCTTTTTCAATCGACTCCACTATCTATCGCTCTCGAGATCCAGGATACGACCGGGACGTGTCTTACGCAAAACAACGTAGTCTTGACTCATTCAAATATTCCATGCTTTTTTTGCTCCTTCTTTTTTCCTTTTATTACTAACAAGTTAAATTTCCTGTTCCTGAGGAATTTAATGACGGAAGCAAAGGAACTTCCAGTACACGCTCAATTTAAATTTCACAATTTCTATTTCAGTAAAGAAGCTCTTTCTTACATTTGCTGACCGTTCGCAAATCTGGGAATGAAGAAATTTTCCGAGCCTTTTTCTTTTCAAATATTTTCAATAATTTGCGAAATTTCAGTCCAAAACTGCTGTACATCCAGCACCGAAATTATAATAATAATAAATTTTATTGTTGTTTTTGGAGTCGCAACTAGCTGATCTCAAAGAATTCGGATTGGTCAAAATTGTGATGCGATAAGTAGAAACTTGGAAAAGTTGAAGTGTTTCCAAATTATGTACAAGACGGAAAATAAGTAATGAGATGTTCTGAACGGTTTCGGTATAGGTACAACAGATTTCTCGAAAGCTGTCGAAAGTTTTTAGTTCGTGACCTTAACTTTGTCCTTGTTTCGCCCAAGCAGAATGTGAGAGTAATTGCAAAGAAGATGGAGAAAGTTAAGGTGAAAATGATTTTCCTTGTAGGAAAAGTTCAAATCAAAGCCCACTGAAATTGGCGTTTAATTGGAGAAAATATAAAGGACTTCTGAAAAAATTGATGGTACGGCTTTCCACGTTGTGCTACCTTCTGAGAATTCTATTCGTTTAATTATACCATCGTCCGTATAAATTGTCATTTGTTAGATAAGACGCTTCGAGAGTGATTCAAAGTGCTTAAAAGAAATTCTTGTCCAATTCCGAAGAAATTGTCAAACAATGCATCCAAAACGCTCAACAGCTGGGATCGAATAACTTTAAAATCCATATCTCTTGAACGTTTGATGTCAGAATGTTTAAACTTTATGGTTGTCTTCAGGGGTGATAGGAACCTGGACAGGGTTAAAATTTTGGAAGGAAAAGCTTAGTAAGAATATGTACTACTACAATATCTTTCAAACCAATTGTATCAGGCGGATGAAATTAGTTCTGTGTATACAGGATCACAAGTAAAGTCTATTGAATGTACAATGTTTGAAAGGGGAGATGTAGACTGGAAGTGGACGAATAGCAATCTTTCAATTTCGTCTTATCTCGAAAACCGTAGTAGATATGCTATTGAAAATTTTTTCAGGAGTTCAACCCAGTAGACCTCTAGTAGAGAAGAAAATTTTAGGAGTAGGGTAGACTAGGTAGAAATGCACCATTTTTCATTAATTACTCCATATCGCCGTAGAAAATTGTGGAACTAGATTAATTTTTTTTTCTCTGTTTGATTAAATACCTTGCGCAAATATTGTATTCGTAATAAAGAGCAAAATATAATCAGATCGAGAGCATAATGAAGAAGAGCACAGGCAGGTCCAAATGGTGCATTTCTCCCATCGTACGGGAGAAATGAACCACTTGCAAGGTATAAATGCACCACATTTTAAATAAGTAGCAAATCCCAACCAAATTAGTTGAAACAAAAAAATTAAATATATTTACAAAAGTAGCAAACAATAACGAACTAAACAGTAAATCTATTAAATATTTTTCGAGTTTTATACTAATAAAAAATAATAGAAAATACCAAATAATAGTAATTTAATGATTTTATATAAGTTTTTATAAGTTAACGGATATTAAAATTTTAAAAATCGATTTCAAATTTGATATGTTTGCTGTATACTTGCAGCACGAGCTCGTTCTGATTCCAGCAAAATAATTTGAATTTCTTTATGATTTGTGACCATAAATTCATGCTACTTAGGTATAAGAATCTGGTGCATTTCTCCCTATAAGCTCGTGGTGCAATTCTACCGATTCTGACCAGATGAACATTTTTATTTTTTTTTTAAATAAATATTAGCAAATAAAAAACTAGCACTTTACTAAAACACACCTTAGACTACAAGCTATATATATGCATATCTAGAAAGGTTCACGATCAATAATTTGTCTTTAAACAAAAATGTTGCATATATACGAAAAGTTACTTTCCTTAGCGTTTTTCTTTTACTCCGAATAACTGTTCGGTATTACTCGGTATTTTAACGATTCCTGAACACAATCGTATGGATAGGAAAGAGAAAGAGAATACTACTTCTGCTTTGTAGATTTTACTTACGGGCGAGCGCCAATGGCGAGTGGTGCATTTCTACCTATGGTGCAGGGCTACCCATTCTACCCTATGGGTGTAGGGGTGATGGTGGAAAGGAAAAAACTCTGATTTTTATTTCTCAAAAATCGCAAAACATTGGAAACTACAAATAAACGACTCTATACAGTCACTATAGAAGCATCGTAAGAAAATTAAATTTTTGATGGGGCAGGAACTGGGTTGGGCGTGGTTTTGTTTCTCAGAAACGGCTTATGCTAACTAAGCTGAAACTTTTTACGTACATACATATATAGAGATGTACGAGTATACTACCGAAATAATTAAATCAACAAAACGTTCAAATTTTCAATAACCTGCAAAGAAAGAATAAATATTAGTGAAAAGGGGTCTTACCCACATTTTCACGAATTTCGTTAAACCTTTTATGCATGTCGAGTTATCAAACAAATTTTCCTTTTTTTAAGGATACCAAACTGGCCTTAGGAGGTTAGTCTTTAATACACTGTAGTGTACAGTCCAGTCAGCTTAGGGATGGGAGGCCAGAAATCGGGCCGGGTATGGCAGTCGACAGGTAGGTGTTAATAATTTTCTAAGTGTTCTCAGAAGTCGTGTACCAAATTTTTCGATATACAACCCATGAGGTGTTAAGTGGTTGTTTACATTTTCACGACTTCCGATATATTTCTTAGGACTAGTGAGATATCGAGTCCGTGGGACGATGTTATAATTACCAACACTTTGGTTCACTCTGCAGATTTCTTGGTCGCTGTCTGTGGCATAGAGATATATGTATATATACTGGAGATGACAAGCCGCGATCGAGTTGAATCGTCGCATTCACTTGCACATAAAACAACAACAAATTGACAAAACGCTCCTGTTTTGTTTCACTCACTCATACGCTAAAACAACAAAAATTTGACAGCCACCCTGTTTTGTTTCACTTTTCACCGTGTTTTTGGCTTCAACGCGGTTTGTACAAAACCGGTGGCTATCGTCTCCAGTAGCTCTATAGTATCAATTAGCGTAGAGATAAAGTTACTGCAAGGTAAACTTTTCATTATGTACCGGAAACAACCTTATCAAAGCTAAGAGACGAATGAATTAGCTTCAATTGAGCAGTCACGTACCATATCGTTAGCCGAATATTATTTAATTAGATGTGACTGAACATGAACATAAAGAAAACGAATTGCCGCCCTAATTGTTCAAACATCCGAAAACAAACTTTATTTTATTCTATCTCCGAAGATAACATCAAATGTAACTGTAGCAAAATCAGGACCATGACCTACATTTAATTCGTTTGAAGTCAAAAAGGCAAACCTCGAATATTTACAACCTTTTTTCTGTTCAGCCATCCTTAAGCTCAATTCACAGTGAGCCCTTTTGAACAATAGACAGATTATATTTTTTTTTGTTCTTCCTTAGATAGCTATCACAATGCTGTACGCTGTCTTCAGCAACTCCTTTGTGGATTCAGCTGGATGTCAACAACGGTATACTCCGGGAATCCCCTAAATCGATTTTTGTGGCTCGAGCAGAGCTCAACTTCAGTTTCATCTGTGTGGTTGTTGGGTGCTATAAAAACGATGCAAACTATGTGTGCACTGTAGTTGGACGGAATCACTAAATAATAATTTAATTCGGGCAGGAGAATAACACTGAAAAGCATGAATTAAACGTGAGTAAATAGCAAATGCCGACATTAAACAAACGATTCGTCGCCTTTTACACGCGGCGCGACTAATTACTACCACCCAGCCCCAGACCAGCAGGGCGTAATTGGAAAATTGCGACAACATTGCGACAAAATTGCTCCATCATAACCACACACAAGCTGTTTATAAGCAAACCAACCCCCATTCAAAACAACCATAGAAAGGTCCTGGTTAAACACAGCCGGGGGATCACACCACCAGCCGGGGGATCACACCACTCAAACGTTTGCTGTGCTCAAGTATGGCAGCCCCTTAATACATTCACGCTCCTCTATTTCATTTTCAGCACTTATCTTTGGCCTATGATAAAAAAGGAACAGCGAAATACAAGGACTTTTAGCGATATCGCGTATTGTCCATGCACCCCGGCAGGACTCTAATCCCGACAGCTTCGCTGATTGACGTAGTTAATTGCAGGGTATGACGTTGGTGCGATAGGCTTATCGAGCTCTAAAGATATTGAAATAAGCGCAAACTTTATAGAATGTCCTTTTTCACGTCGTAGAATACTTTCAACAACTTTCAATATTTTAACAAGGATTTGCAGAAAGATTGCAAATTTTAAAAACAACTAGGGTGAAATATGTCTCCAGCTCGACTACATGCAAAGATCTTTATCGTGTTTTCATTTTGTTCGAAAGTAAACATTAAAAAAAAGATGACTATGCTACAGAAGGAAGCAAAGGACATGTCGACATTATGAAATATGTTGAATATGTCGTAAAATTCAACATAGGGAAAGACATGGCTTTGTAATAATTTTTATGTCATTGATTTCGTAGTTGTTGGCAATTTTCTTTAAAAAAAAATAAAACCTTTGCAAATAATGGAAAAGTATTGCATTGAAATGTTGAAATATTTCTCCCTAAAAACTTTGAATGGAAATTTGCCAACAATTTTTTGATTCCGAGATGAAATGAAACCGAAATGTTCTCAAAGTTTATCCCGACATTGTAAGAACTCCACCACCTAACCCTTTTGTTCACTTAGGGGTCACCCAAATGTTTCAAACAATGTATTCTACACGGAAGAACATTTTAGTTGCTTCCGAAGGCTGGCTTTAATAATAGGGGATTCAAACGTAAAGTGTAAATTTATTTTCGGTAGAACAATGCAGGACGTTATTTTTTTTAAGGCAATAAGAGTTGAAGTATAGTGAACACAACGTACGATTTAAGGGACGCGACAATATATGACTAGAATGTATGACGCATAGCTCCAATCGCTTCGCTTTCCTACTCTACTTTCTTATTTCGTCACGGGCGTACGTTAGTTGATCTAAAAGTTTTTAGAACCATATACAAATTTGAGGTCCATGTGCAATCTATCACTGCACAAAAGCTACCCACCTAACGTAACCTAAATTAAGCTCAACTATTATGCATAGCTCACTGAAAAGTTTTTGTTCACTTGACTTTCATTGGTCGCTAGTTCGAGTTCGGCTCGACGGATCAAAAAATGTTCAATTCGTTTCCAAAAACAAAATACATATTCATTGTTCTTCGAGAATTTAATTATGGCAACGAAGGTTCCAGCTCAAATGGCAAGAAACTGAAGTTTTAGTGAGTTCAAAATAAAGCGAAGCACATCCAACCTTAAAATGAATAATTTGTAGACCTACATATATCTCTAGAACCACTTATCGTAAAGGAGTAGTTTATATCTTGTCTTAAAGGATATGAGCTCCCATTTCCACGAAATTGCCATATGCTTCTTTAAGTAAGAGCTAACAAGTTCCTGAAAAGCAATTGGAGGGAATATCATCAAGAATATTTTGAGGTCGTATCGAAAATATATTAAACCTCCTTTGACCGCAGATGAGAAAACTTCTACTTGACAGCGAACAACTTCCAGATCAAAAATAGTTAAATTAAGTCCGATTCCATGAGTTTCACCTTCAAGCATCCATCTCTGTGTCCACCCACAAGAACACTCCTTGCGACTGAAAACCAAAGGCACAGAACTATGGTACAAAATGCATGGAAATCATCGCTAATTGCAAAACCACCTCACTGTACTTATTTATGCTTTTGAGGTTCAGATTAAAAACATTTCTGCAGTCGGCATTGTTGTACGGTTGAAAATTGTTTACTGTAAATCTGATTACATGCGCGCGATTTTTATTATTCTTCTGCAAAGCGGAAATCCTTACTAAGTCCTTACTAACTATTTACATCGTGTTTCTTTGTGGATGCCGTTCATTTTTAATTACCAACCGGCATCTATGCTAGTGGCGGGTGGAGTATTTTTTACCGGTCTTGAAGTTCTGCAGCAGTTTTGATATTCCTTTGAACAAGTGTACTAAAGTTTAGTACTAAAGAGTTCTTGTAATAAACGTTCTTATGAAGAGGTGAGTTATACTTACGCTGATACGTTTTACTAAGTTGACATTGTTCTTAGCACCTGTTTTGTTCTGTTTCACTTTTATACAACATCCGTGAAACCATTGAATAGACACTGTGACAAATCGATGGATAGACTCCTTGTGACCTTTGCTTTCAAGTAGGATGTTGTTTTTTCACTCTGCTCGAGTGTAGCTTTCAAATTGGATAGGATTTTTAATTGAAACTTCTGTAGATACTCCTTGCACTTGAGTAGACTCTTTTTTCTAGTTCATGGAGATGATGGAAAACATCAAGGACCTGTAGAACCCTTTGTTTAACCGATTCGTAGTCGAGTTTCGATTCGAAGACAATGGTCCTTGCTTGAAACTAAAACCAGCGAGAGGAAATAGGGTTCCTTAATTATTTTCGGTCTTTCTTCCCCAGAACCAGAACTCTAAATTTATAATAATGCACAGTGTCTAGAAATCTGGTAACCTGAATTACATAATCGTCAGTCTTGTTTCAAAAGCTACTTCGAAGTAAACAGGTATTGTATGTCTCTCCAAAACAAGTATACAAAATCAGTCTACCACAAATAGTTAAACATATTGCAAAAATACCACAGCACAACTTCAAGCTTCTGTCACTACCACAGAAAATCCCTTATTTTCAAGTGGCCCCTTTAAAAAACTATGTAAAAGTGTAAGAGCTGAAATACACCGGACCTGAACATATTCATCACAGGATACAAACTTGAAATGGGTCAAAAGTCGAACTCATCACAGACACCTCGTACCCAAGAAGGGTGTCTACTAATTTACGTCCTCTGTCACTACCATCGAACATCGTATGGATGGGGGTGGCTCCTACTTGAAATTCGAATTGGTTGGCGCCTAAAATATAAATCAAACGAAATCGAGTCCGCCAGCTACACCCCACAAATGCCCTTCACATGTGACTCGGTACAAAATTACATACAAACACAATATTCCCTTTTTTCAACGAAGTCTGATTTCACTTTACCTTTTTTTTATGGTCGTGTGAGAAATACCCGAATCATTTAGCTGCTGACAAATAAAACTGAACTGGCTCCTTTCTCTCGATAGGCTTTTTAAGGACCTATTTTATTTGTATTTCGCTATTAAATTATTGATTATTTCTTATTAATTTAACACGACGTGAAAAAAGGACGAACTGTTAAAGGTTTTTTCATTCCGGTTCTTATTTGGTTTGGTGGTCCCTTGTGGCGATTCCTCTATCTCATTGTTGGACGCTTAGAGGCAATAAAATGAATAGGAGTGAAAATTTCCTCTCCATATGTGAGACAGACTCCTCAAACTCTTAGGCATCGTCATGTCCTCCCCAGGATAACTACACAAACTGGACCCAGAATTTTAATTGGGACTCATACGTTTGATGGCAGTTGAATATTGTGGAATTTAAATTCTGGTCTTGTCCTTAAGTTTCAATGATTAGCTATTCGGGGATGTTGAACCCCTTGGGACTCTTTTATAAAATTTTCGTCGGAGGCATCATTAGGGTGATTTGGACATTTTAAGCTTTTTGGGTACCCGAAATAGTTCTCTACTGGAAATGTTTTTTTTTCAAACTGTTTCCGGCAGGGTGTTTAAGGGTTAAATCATTTAGAAAGTCGAAATTTGAAATCCGTTTTGAGGTTATGAACTCGAAGTTTTACTGGTTATGGAGTATGTTAAACTTTATGTACAGAGTTAAAAGTTCAACAGAGTTAAATGAGGATGCTATCTTTGGACCCAATTATTATATTCGATCCTATAAAGTTGGTGTTCAAAGATGTTATTGTTGCTTGATGAAACCCTGCAAACTCTTCCTGGAGATTTGTGTTAACTCTCCGTTTATTTAGTGGTTCATATCTCAAGCTAAATGTCTTCATATCCAGCGCACTCAAACTTTTACATTCCCAATCGTTTCATAAACTTTCGACAGTTGCAAAGTGTAATTCATTTCAAGTACAGTCTCTACGAATAACAAAATTATTCAAATTATGAATAAAATTCGTTTATTTGGAGATTCGTCAAAATCAAAAGTATTCTGACGACAAATTTATCTGCGATAGTGATATTTTTATAGCTGCATAAATAGAGCGAATGTCCTTATCGGTCCAACGGATTCCATACTGAAATTAACAAGTCGTCATCCTAGTCTTAACCATCGCAGTGCTATAGCCCATGAAACTCGGGATTTGAAACTTTTAATGTGTCGGCTCATCCAGGCTCAGAGCTCTTGCCAGCTTGCTATCAGGATAACCATAGAAATGGCCATGTGTATGCTATCTACTCCAGCTAGGTGTCACGTTCGCCTTCATTAATTAACTCTCCTGCTGCTTATCTGCAGGAGTTAGGTAAGCTTCTGTTTGTGACGTTAAATTTCTTTGACCAAATCTCTCGACACACTTCCCAAAATCCTGTTAGTTTACTGGACTCCGAAAAGCAAGGTCACATCCTAATGACCGGCCAAAACAATCCTGGTAAGGGGATCATGTCCTCTCCAATCCCATCATTGATAAGAAAATGGCATGAAGGAGTAGAATAGCTACGAAAATCAGGGATCGAGTTAAGGTGATATGTGAACTACATTTTTGTTCTTATTGTGGTTCATTTTAGTGCTGCAGTCACATCCCTTAGATACGGCAGTAGTTTGGTGAATTCATGATAAGACATAAAGTGAGAAGCGTTCTAAGCGTTTCATGTCCTTCGTAAAATGTAGAATGTGTATAAATGGCCTGGAATAGGAGTCCATCATAAACGGAGAGAAATAAAACGAATTTTATCATCCGTGCTCGGTGGATTATTAAAAGCGGCAGACAACATGCGAAATGTCAGCTATCGCACGATTTTTGCCTGTGATTTAAGGACTTTTCTTAATGGAGTTACTTGAGTGTGATTGAAATTTAACTGAAAGTCAGATTGAATTTAATCTGAGAATTATTCAAGCCAACCACTTGGAAACTGTGATACTGAGGTAACAATGGAAGCTCAGTGCAACCTCATCCTTGTGCTGGGAAATATTGCGCAAAATTTCTATAGTAGTTCCAAAAGATATGTTGGGATTCAAGGACTACAATTCGGGACGTGAAGCTAAATTGGGATTCACACACCTAAGGCTCTGTTAAAATAAATAAGTTTTGAAGACTCTATGCCGAGCATCAAATCCTTTGAAAAATCTATAGATTCGGAATGTTTACTGAAGCAAATATTGCAATATCTGCTAACTTCTAGTCGCGTAACACAACGCAATTCAAAAGGAACTCCAGCAGAATTCATCGCTCCAGAGTCTTGTTCTACATTTCAGTTCCAATACAGTACTGATTTTAGTTGCATTTATGATAAACTGATAAATTGGAATTCCTTTAATCGGTACCGATTACCAAATATTGAAACGGAAAAATTAAACTACACTAAATTGTTTAGTTGATGTTACGATATACTCTTTGCTTGTATTCATATTTCCACAGGCTATTTATTTGCCATTTCAGATTTCAACACTAAATGTCTCGGTTGTGAGCTCCAGCCGCTTTCGTTGAGAAACTAGCGCATTTTTTATTCAAGTATGTAAGTGATATGCAGCAATAATTTAGTTCCGATTCAGTACTGTACAGACGTAGTCCATATTTAAAAATCTGCAAATTAAGTTCAATTTCCAAAATAATATATAGTAAAATTATAAATGGGATTGGAATGTTAAAGATTTTACCTCTCGAAGGCTCTGCACTGCGATTATATATTTATATAATTCGAAAAAGATTAATTCTCTTGAACTTAAACGCACGTTGGGCTTTCTCTTTAAAATCGTTGGGATCAGAATTTATGCAATAACAGATTATAATGTAACAAATGCAAAAAATTAAAAAAGGGGAAGGATGGAAAGGACAGTCTCTAAAAACAGAATTCATTCAGTACTAATGATGAAAAAAAAACCAAAAGCATAACTCATTCGGTAGTAGTTCTGAACTGAAAGAATATTAGCCCAGAACTTCAGAACGCCTTAAGCTAGGACTGTGAAATTTTGAATAGATTGTGGTTGATAATGAGTTAAAGTTAGATACCAACTAATACGAAATCCTTATTTTTGCTTAGGAGATTCCCAGTGAAAAGGTTCATCCTCGTCACTTCCTTTATCTCTAAAAAAAAGAATGACTATTAAAGTCCTGATGGCACTACATTTTTATAGAGCTTTCAGGTAACAAACAGCCTAATATCTAACAACCCTCAATTGTCCCAAATTTCGTCAATACTTTCGATTGCTATTGCCAGTCCCAATTGTTCGATGAAATTCTATCGGATCTTAACTTTTCCATCGTAAAAGGTCACAAACCCAAGAGAATAAAAATCTTGATTTGTAGGCATTGATGGGAATTATCGTGCCATTTTGTGTCCATGTAATTGAAATATCCTTCGGATTTTTCCCTTTTCCGCCCCGTCCTTCTAAACATACATATGCCACCATTATAGAATCCGGGAAAATCCTTTCAAGGATAATCATTTCGCAAAAGTTATCGACGCATATAAGGATTTTCCCTCTGCCAAATGTTTAGATTCGCTCAGAAATCAATTGAGAAATTACGGGTCCGGGATTATAATAGTCGAAATGGCGTGTATGTGTGCGGTAAACTGGATTTTCAAGATCCGACGACATGGGACATTCGCCGGAGAAAAGGATTTTGATCTCGACTATACAAAGTGAAGATTACCTATTGCATACACAATTTTCTTGTATTAGGTGATATAAGGGTTGATAGCGTTGGGTTGTGTCTGATAAAGACTTCGACTTAACCCTGCCCTGAGTTCATCCATAGTTATAAATCATAATTTGGGTGTCCCGAAACAAGTGGGCTGTGTCCGAAGGCTTATTCGGTTGACATCACTGAACTCTTGACATTTTACACAAAATTTTCAAGTAGACACCTTTTTACACCACCTTTTATCTTTGTAATCACATGCCAGCATTAGAAAATGAGGTCGGTTCCAGGAGCAATTATGGTACAGTAACTTACTCTTAATTCGAACTTATATTTGAATTAATTTGTTTTTTAGCGGTAGCCGAAGTATCAAGCATTCTTCCATTCAGTTCAAATCGCAAGAAGAGGAAGAAAATGGAGCTAAAGAAGCCAAATAGTTTCCCACGAACAACATTTATTCGAAAGAATCATCTACATCGGAAACCAGTTACTTTGAGCTGTCCGAACTGTTTGGCGGCTGTTAAGCGTACAGTCAAAGAAACATACGTTACGAAACATACTCATGCTCTGGCCGCCATACTGACGCCGGTTCTGATGACTTGGGTTCCGTATACCTTTAAATTTTCGAAGTCTGTCACGCATTATTGTCCTTATTGTCGCATTCAGTTGGGCGTTACCGAATTTAAGCTGTTCCCGGCACCGCAGAAGGATGAACCGAAGGAAAAGGAACTACAGAACAAAGAGCCTGAGAAAATGTTGGAATTAAAAAATTTGAAGGACGATCCTAAGGAGAACAGCCCGGAGCTCCAGGCACCACCTTCTAAACAAACTATCGGGGCACACACTCCGGTCGACCTTCATTTTCCTCAGAGGAACAACAGGGAAGACGAACCGCACTCCGTTCTTCGGTACAATCAAATCCCGAATGCGGTTCCTATAGCGGTGCCTCCAATCCTAGTAGAGCGAAAACCCAGCACTGTGAACACTTCATCAGTACAGTTGGCTTTGAAGTCTCCAACGGCTAAACATCAAGGAACCAAGCCAAAAGTAAAGGCCGATATCGATGTAATGGTGAAGGACCTCTACAAAAACTCTTCGAAACTTCAGAGTGAACTTATCACTCTATGCTCAACAACCGATACTGAAATTCGCAGTCACCATGCAGGATCCTACAAGCTAAGGACGAATCGAATCCATGCAGCAATCTGTCGAAATGAGAACGGTGAAATGAATGACTCTATAGCGGAGTCGGAACCTGAATCAAACAAGAAACCACCCAAAATGGATAAACCGGCCAAGGAAAGGAAGTCGCGAAAAAAGGATCACCCGACATGCAATAAGTGCAATAAGCCGAAGGATAATCGATCGTAATAAATGACTTTTGCGAAGAGTTAGACAATTCCTCACTCGTCATCTCTAATTGCAAACCGTACTAATGCTGTCTGACCTAGTTATCCTTGAGGAATAAAACCACCATAACGATGTATTTTCCTCAATTTTCATCAATAGAAATATGGTCTCCGGGTGAGAGGCTTTAATGTCCTTTTCGTCGCGAAATAATCGAGCATTAGCCAAAAAATTCTAAGAAATTACTCTCATCTGATGATTGATGATGGTCTAAAAAATGATTTGGCGAAAAAAATGGCTGATTGATGACGACCGCCAAGCACGATAATCATTAGTTTTTCATAACACTAAAATTTCCAAAAATATTCGACTAAGGAATCGATCGCATGGCATTACACATTAAGGATACATCGGATAAAATCCTTGTAGATTTGGTTTGTGGTGCGGTGGTTCTTTTTTCATTTGTCATTTGAACTATATTAAGGTAATAAATTTAACCATTTAACGATTTATGGTTAATAAATTATTATTGTAGAAAAACCATAAAAGCACTTATTCTGTCTTTAGAGATGGGTCGTTCACGAGTGAACTGCTTTAAAAGAATACTTCATTGAGGTGAGTGTGTAAAGTGATTCACTCATTTTGGTGAACTATAGTTCAATTGAACACGTGAAAAAAAAATATGGAATGGAAGAAAAAGAGACCGACAGACCTATTCAGGACCGAGTCACAAGTCACAAAGTAGGTCGAGAGGCACAAGTGTACTTTTTCGCAAAGTATCAGAAAAACTAATTTTTGTCCTCTGAGATGAAATTTCGATCACCAAACGGATGTTTTGAGAAGAATAGAGATAGTGAATTGATTTGAGAAGAGAGAGTAGTAGTAATAACGTAACTAGTGAACGAAAGAAATAAAAGTTCAATTGAAGTACTTTATGACTACTGACTATGAATGAATGACTAATGACTGCTGAACTGCGAGTAGAGTAAAGATGAAATAAACACTTCAATTGAAGTACTTCACTGAACTCGTTCTAAAAAGTGAGTGACTAGGAGTGATGTACTTCACTGAAATGATATGCCCATCTCTAATTCAGCCTACAAAAGTGTTAAACGGTTTTTTGAATCAAAATAATCCTATCTTTGCGACCCAATTCAAACCCCGGTAGATAAAGGGTAAGAGCTTCCAGCTTACTAAGACATGATGGAATTCTCCTAACTAGTTAAACTATGTCATACGTTTTGTCATACTTTCCTGAAACGCACTGGTGTTACAGGTCATTTAGGTTAACTCTTTCAGGACTTTTGAATGTGACCTACCCGAAAAGGTAGAATTTACGAAGGTAGCATACTAATCCTTTTTGAGCAAATCCTGTATCCGTTGACATAAAATGAAAAAATCGTATGATGCCGCCACTGCCAAAAGCCCCGTTTCGAAAGCTCCTCGACATACCCAATATCCTTACCACCGAAACACACAGTTGCAAATTTTCGCAATTATCTTTCGAATAAAACGTCCTTTTTTCCATTCATCACACGTGTATATTTCGAAATCAATTTTAATTGAACTACGATTCAAGGATTTGCGTTTGTTCGATTTTCGTGACGTCCGTCGAAGTCGTCATATCGTCATATGGACTCTTCAACGAATCCTGATTCGGATTAATCACTTCCGTTTTCCGATCGTAGATACCCAGAAAATGATTGCAAACGGCACAATGAAGGTATTCCTTAGTGGGTGGCGGAAATAAGCATGGCAAAAAACAGAATGGCCAACAGGTTAGAATTAAAGCAGCTCCGATTGGCGAATGCGAAACCTGACAAAGAAAAACGCAAAGTTTTCGAAGGGTTTAAATACTTTTCGGAAATAGATACATGCCTTGTCTACTTCGGACTTGATCATAGGACGTTTGTTAGCTCCACATTCCGGACAAACTATCGTTGAACGACCCGGACGCCATTTTTGTATCGAAGTCCTGTAGAGCTTCCGCTTTCCGGACCGATGGAATGTCAACGGTTTCTTGAGCTTATAGCGTCGCTTGTAGAGTACTTGAGTTTCTTTACTCTCTGCAGGTTTGTCCTTATCGAGCGACTTCCAGGATTGGCTATTGTTCATATTTTGTTTCTGCGAATTAGGCAAGGTGCAAGCTGGATCACCAACTGTGATTGGCTTTTTCCGTTGACCTACTTCTTTGATTGTATCTAAGATTTCTGCAAAAAAGCGAAGAAACCTCATGGCTGCTTTCAAGGATAGTAACAACAGACCTACCTTGTTCTAAAGGTTTCGTATTTTTCTTATCTTCTTCGAGTAAATTATGAGTGGATAGTGCACTTACGAAATTTCTATCGTGTGCGCTGGCCGATCTCCGGTGCACCTGATCACGGACATCTGGCAAGGATGCCGCAGAACTTTGGTGAAATTCATCTGACGATTGTTGTAACGTAACCTCGGGATGAGCTTCGCGGATGTGATAAACCAGAGGAGCTGTGTCAGCACGATTGCATTGAAGGACCTGACAGCAGAGGAGGCAACGCACACGAAGCGTATCTTGACATTCGGACATTTAGTAATTGTCTTTGGTTACCATCTATGAGATGGAGTGGCAGTTGGGATCAGGTGCTTATTACGCAAAGGATTTAATTTTCGGCGTTGACGTTTAATACAAAAAATTTTACGATTCGACTCAAAAATAGTTTGATTTAAAAAAAAATACATACTTCGATGATTTATGAAGAAATTGACAGGTTTATCTTTGATACCTAGGTTTTTTCTGAAGGACCTACAGACATATATGTATTAGTATCTATATTGCTAGAAGTCATATTTTCTCATAGAAAATGAATAAGCACGAGTTGATTTGGAAATTCAGAATCAGCTGTTCGTCTTGTTCTTGTTCTGTATAAAAAATGTGTTTTGCCGTGCAATTTTGTCGAGCTTTATAGTTAACTGGGAATAAAAAACACAGCTAGTATAACATAAACGTCAATTTTAATTAATAATAATATTATAAAAAAATTAATTTTTTACAATGGTTTATTGTCGGTGCGTAATAGAGATTTGTGGAGCATATTACCTAAAAGGCACCAAACTCAGTTTCCATAGGTGAGGCGAAAAATATTTTTTTTTTATGTACTTAGGTATTTTTCAAATATTTATTTTGTAATAAATAGATTTCCGAAGAATTTGGTCTTAAGAAAATATATTTTTCGTAAAATTCAAATTTTGCCGCCCTCGTTTCTTCACTTATAGATTTTTTATGAGAAAATATGACTACTAGCAATATAAAAACATACTAATACATATATGCTACAGACATAACAACGTATTTGTTTGGACCCGAAAAAACAAATAATATGTGAAAAACACGATAAGTTCATTTTTATCGTTTTTGAGATTTTTATGCGATCTGTAAACTTCTTTAGCAAACATAAACAGTGTGAAACCTTCAGTAAAAAAAACTTTCAGAAAACGACTAAACGGGGTTTGAATTTTAAATTTGGTCTCCTGTAAAATTATCAAAATATAACTTATCGTGTTTTTCCCATGTGGTCTTCATATTTATTTATACAAATTCCCTATTTTACCGTTTTAATACTCTTTTTTCTGTTGTTCCGATACATAGATATATACCATACTGGATATGACAATCAGCGATTGAGTTGGACACAGAAATCTTCGCATTCACTTACACGCAAAATAACAACAATTGACATAAGGAACCTGTGTTTTCTCACTCACATTTATATTATGTCCCGCTCTTGGAACACACTAAACAACAACAATTTTATTTAACGACCCTGTTTTGTCTCACTTTATATAAAGTTGGTGGCTTGTCATCTCCATTAGCTCTATGTTCCTATGCAACAACCACATTGAGGACAATATTGATTACACTAAGACCATAAGGTAACTCATTGTCTTTTTACACGTTATTTCCACATCTGTAAAAATTTGAGTTTCATTTGAGTATCCTTAATATTTTTAATAAATTTCAGGTATCCCTAAAAGCGATATAGACTAGACAAATTTGTTTCTTTGATAAATGTTGTTGATAAAAGTTATAAAAATTAAGCATTAAAATAATGTGTATGAACTAAAATGCTTCATAGTGCAAAATCAATCTAAAATATTTCTTTTTCATTTCAAATTTTTTTATTCATGTAAATCCAACTTTTCATTTGATGTATTAAATTATCATCATATATTATATAATAGTATACATATATCCGTGTATGTAATTGTTTTTATTTCACTTTACCAGATGTCCCAATGTAACAGCCGCATTCATTACAATAATGATTACGCTCAAATCCATACGGCAGCTCATTCTTTGATAACTGAATAGTACCTCCTCTAAAAAGAAAAAATAAAAAAAATACATTTATAAATAAGTATGGAGTATAGTAAATACAAATATTTGAAGTCATAATGAACTGATAAACTTGATTCTGAAGCGGAATCAACTGTTATTTACACTTATGTCAACTCTTTAAGACTTAGCCTGTGGTAATTCAAGTCATGCATTGCCAAAAAAAACATTTTTAGCAACGCATTGGTCATATATTTTAAGATAATCTTCTAATTTATTGAGAAAGGCTTGGATAATTTGCTTTGACACAACTAGTCCAATTTCAAGAATATATAATACCTATCTTGGAAGGAATTCGAGGTATGTAATAGATAAATTTGAAATCTGTGCACGTTTAGAACAACTCGGATCACTTCCGCAGAATTTGACCAAATTTGAAAAAATGGAAGGGCAACCAACTAAAATTTTTTCTAGAGTAGCCTTTTCTCACGACTTGATTTAATCACTAATTTTACGTAAAGTTTTTATAATTTTTTATTTTTACTTTCATATCACTTTAATTATATGTATATTTGAAATTTGAAATTTTTAGTAGTAGTCGATAATGAAAAAGGCAAATCAGAAGATATTTCTCCAACCCATCTAAATACTTTCTTTTACCAAAACATCTATTTTTTAAATATTCTTAAATAAGGGTATAAATTAGTGAGTCGATTCATGAAAGTTATAGCATAAAATGTTCAGACTACGAGATTAACACGTTTAAATCAAGTTTAACGCGTTGAAAACAATTTCCGAACGTGTAGCTGAATATCTACTTGTCAAAACAAATCACATCAAGATATCATATTGTATCAAAATAAAACAAGTTGCCTAATCTGAACACTACTTCTTTAACACGTTTAATTTAGCTAATTAAACGCGTTTAAAACGCAGTTTGTACAGGGTTTAATGACGGAAATATATCTTATGGAATTAAAAAAAAATCACTGAATACTTACGTAAAAATTGATTTTACAATGAGGAAACAAACTGCCCGAAGTTTCCCAATTTCATCAAATACATTGGATAGTCCTGAATGTCCACATGACGGACAAGAAATCATTAGTGCGTCTTTATGTGGTAGTGGCTTATTGACCTTTTCAGGTTCATCCCACATTGACATCATTCTTCTTCTTCACCTGAACAGCTAATAAAAATGAATTACAAATGAAAGTAGCAGTGCAAAGTATAAGACAAAATAAATACAAGTAAAATCAAGTGTTTATTCCACGGCACAATAAATAATAACTTTCTTATTTTATATTAATTTTTGAACTTTAGATGAAATTTGAGAATATTTTTAAGTTTAGTCCAGCTCAAAAGATTGTAACGCACAGAACTGAGCCTCAGGAGAAAAAAAGTTATTACTTTTTATTCATTTGCGCCAAAAAACGATTGCTGTTCCTCCCTCCGTACGCATGTTAACTCAAGAACGACTTGACCTAGGATCTTGAAATTTTGATTCTATGATCGTCGAATTAGCAATTTTTGATTTTGATATCTCTCCAAAATTTTAATCTTGAGAATATAATATCTACACTGAAAAACACTGTATTGTACTGTAGTGTACTATGTCATAAAAATCTGAAATTATATCCAGTTCCATGTTCATACTATTTTAAATATAAGCGTTAATATTTTGAACGCAGTGTTGATTACAGTGACAGAATTAATCGTAATTATTCTTTAATATGAGGAACAACATTAGTATCATTAATTACTCTTTTCATCAATATTATAAATTGGTTCAGCTTATTATATTGTGAGTAACACAGTTATTATTAAAAATGAATCTGTAATTTTTGATGAATGTTTTCACAGTACATTTCAAATTGAAAAAAACACACAAAATAAATTTAACAGTATTCACCGGAAAACCTTGTTTTTTCAATGAATCTGTACTTTAGTAGAATTGCAGTTTTTATCAATGTTAAAAACTCGTTCATTGTAACAATGAATTTTTACATTTCTGCTATTGTGTAAGTGTCCAAAGCAGACCGAAAAATGATGAACGCTTTTGCATAATAATAATAATTGTTTGTATCAGGCCAAAAACAATAATGTATCTTTATGATGGATGATGTACATTTTAATTGGTTGGAAGTACCTTTTTAGCTCAGTGTACCTAAAACTAAAACACATCACAACACATATGCTCTTGAAGAGTAATAAAAATCAGGAGCAAAGTGTGAAGTGGTGCTTGAACCCACAATCTCTGCGGATCAGACTCCACTAGATCATCATTGAATTAAAAGTTTCCACAAAGTAACTGTGTTTTAACCGATTTGCACCATAATAGCATTTTTCTTAAAATCAACTTCAACTAAAAAACTTCTAGCATGATATTCGTGTCCATGGGAAAGCCAACAAAATAAAACTACTTCTTAACAATAAATTAGATTATTATTTAAGTAAATTTCGTTTATATGTTCCCAGATATGCTTTACAATTGGGACAAAGCTGTTCGATATCAATGAAACATCCGCAGCAACATGGCAGACAGCAACATCTAGAAAAATTAATTTTTGACCAAATTAGCGGTAAGTACACAATGTAAAATTTCAAATCTAACGTGTACTTACAGAATTGGACAAAGCAACAGTGACATGACGTACGTCCAAAGTGTTGGCTTATAGTCGACCTTGGTCTGAACCGAATCTCCACAATGTGGACAGACTACCTTATGCGCGGAAGGACCTACTGCAAAGTTTTTACCCTTGGACGTATTTTTCTCTGCCATTTTCTTTTTACATTTATTAATGCAAGACGATGATGACGAATGCTTTATTTACAGATGATGTATGAAAAAATAAAAATATGAAAATAGTTTCGGGAATAAGACATTGAAATAAAGTTAATTAAAAAGTTACTCTTTGAAAAAAAAAATCCAAAGTTATTCACAGCAAGGACTAGGAGTTTTTTATACATGCTTCGGTAGAATTTCATTTTGACTATGTTTCTAAGTTATTCAGTTGAGTTGAATTCAAGATTTTGCGTAAGGTGAGTGACACTTTTTCATCTTCAGTACCACTCTATTGGCTGTAACATTTTCCCATCATAGTACGTCTTCTAAACAGGTTCACTGTGAATTCGAATTCTATTCAAAATCGACTGCAGTGTTTTTATTTGCGATTCTTTAAAATGATTCAGAAACGATTCACTAAACGTTCACCACAATGATTCTATAGAGCCTGAAGCTGAAGATTGAGTAATTTATTTTTTAATAGAAATAAAGACTCATAAGCCGATGTGAATTTCGTCAGTCAGAGTCAGTTCTACATCGTTGATCAATTTGCTTCCGAAGCTATAATTCGTTTTGGTGATTGACTTTCGAATAATTTTAAAATTGTATTTGGCGTGTTTTTTGCTACTTTATGCAGAGCAAGATAGGCGCTTTGAGCATTGAGTTTTGAATTTTTCATGGGCCAGAATAGCTACATCATTGCAAGAAGTGGTGTGGTTGCTCTCCTCGCTTTGCGCTTTGTTGTTGTTTTGGCACGTCACTAACCTACTCTATACTCGATAAGGGAGCCTGGTTTTTGATGGGTACGTAACGTGTTTTAAAGTTATACATGTTTAAGGAATATTTGATAGTAAGATGCAGAGAAATATTAACGAGGGAAAAAAATCCATTATTTCCGAGTCATCGTGCGTTCTGTCTATTTGAGTTAAGCTTTAGATCATTATCAGTTTATTAGCAGCTGCAACAATAAAAGCAATCATAAATAAGAATTATTGGATTCGATTCGTTGTTATTTTAAATTAATTTAATAGTACCAAAATAGCACATTTCCCAAATTGTTTGTAGGTATTAAAATATTTCGACCTTTAAATCCCACGCAACTCTACAGAACATGAACTAAAACTTTAGGGCAGCCTAATCAGACATAAAGGCACATAAATAATTCGATTTTTCAAAACAAAAATTTAAATAGTAACGTAAAAGTGTTTATACTATGCCACTCCAAGGAAGGCGGCTATAACAATTTTTTTTTCTCGAGAATTTGATTAATTGAGCTTAAACATTTGTTAGCCACGTTTGCCACTTGTTCTTTTCTAAATAAAAATTCTAAAAATTTTTATTTTAGTCCTAGACCAATCAAAACTGAATTTCCAAAATAAACATTTTATTTTCAGATCGAATTTATTTACGAGCATTGTCTCGTAAATTTACGTGTAATCGAATGACGTATTTTTCAATGCAAACTTCTTGAGTCTGTCACAGTTGATTGCAAGCGAAAAAATACGTCATTTGAAGTCTATGTGACTAAAATTCATAACAGTTCCAAGCCGGTACAGGAATGTTGTTATGTACACAATTAACTCGATTAAAAACAATTAAAATTATTTTCCGCACATCAACTCAACTTTCAACCAATTAAGGAAACAAAATATAACAGTTTCAAAATTAACTCAAAAATCTTATTAATACACTCAAAACTGAAAATCTTGAAAATTTTTAGAAAAAAAGCCAAAGACATTTCTATTATAAGATATCCAAAAATGGTTGTAATAACCAACAATTCATATGTGGGTGTGTATCTTATATTAAAAATGCCTAAGACTTCCGAATTGAAATATTTTCTCAACGTTTTTTTTTTATTACTTTTCTTGAAGCGAAACGAATTTCTTTGGCTCACGGCACAGGCGTTTTTATTTGTTTCGATGACACGATCTGACTGTCCGCCCGCAAGTATCTTTTCTGTTGTATTTTTAAGAAAATCGGGCTTGTGGTCTATTATTTTTTTTTTTTTTTTTTGACTACTGAAAACTTTAAGAGAACTCACTCAAATGAGTTTAAATTTTTGCACGTTAGACGAAACCAAAAAAAACATTTAATTGAGAGAGTTTTTTAGAAGCCAAGGAACCATTAAAAAGACGTTTCTCATTTCGTACAAAAATAAATTAAAGGAAAAAAACCGACGTCAAACGCCTACAAAAAAAGCTTTCTGCAAGCAAATTAATCATTTCCATCTTTCCTGAATAATCAAATTTATGCTAATTATTTGTTCATTGTGTTCTAGTGCCGATTCAAGAGTGAAGGTCAGTCGTAACTCGTATTGGTTTAGCACAACTTGCACAATCTTCTACATTAAAGCAGCTTACAGCGAATTTAATATTTAGTTTAAACATTTTAAAATTTTGGGACCAACCGACCATTCAGTCGGTCAAGATGGTTATTCAAACTGTCTCCGAAAAAAGCATATGAATCTGATGACAACGGATCAATTAATATTTTCACTACAGGTTTCTATTGTTTCTTCAGCAAATATTAAGAATATATAAGAAAACATTTTAAATTGTTGTATGTACAAGGAAAAAGAAGGATAAACAGTTCGGGCCGTACAGTATCCCATAAAATGATTCAGTTAATGACTCGGTATATTCTATGAATTAGTTTCGATTAAAAAGTAAATTCGAGCTCGTTATTGAGCAAAACAATAATACTTCTTCTAATATATAATAGCTCCCATACAAAATTCCTCAAAAAAAACTTGTTGGACGATACGTAATTAAAGAATCTACAAACGAATCTTAGCACTAACTACAATTTAAATGTTAGTTCAGTAGTTTATCGAAAGTCTGACAGTCCATAAAAAAAGTGCTTAGTAGGTATTATGTATTAATTAAATATATATAATGTGTGCAAATATATTGGCAAACGAAACATTTTCCAACATATTCGCATACTTTCGAGTATATCTCGAGAACTAAACTCTATACGTATACATCTATAGTAACTTAAAATATTGTCTACATCCAATCGATTCTGAATCACATTGAGTCAAAACGACATTAATTGTCCGAAATCTTTCCAGAACCACTGTACATAAATTCGAATTGCTTACGTAAATTCGAATGCAATGAACATAATTGTTTCTATTTCTTCGCATTAATGTTGCAAGTGTTACAGTGCAAGAATTAGTAACAACGTTTGTGTATTAAAATAGGCTACAGATTCGCTTACAGGTAATTATTTTTTGTCTCTGCATGCCTGCATACCATCCCATAGAACAAAACTACATGTAAGGCTTTGAGGAAAGTGAGAAAGAAGTGTTTCTCAATTGGTGTTCTACAAAGACCGAGCAGAATTTCTCACTTATTCTGTTCAAAGCAACAGAAACTAGTGAACGCAGGGCTGCACAAAATTGTCAGATAGTTTCAGAAGCCGTGCAAGCAAAAATTTCATTGCTAGACGTTCTGGTTTGTTCTTTTTCATCGTTCTAGTAACGACTTTCTGTAAAAAGTGTGTTTTTAAAAAACTCCGGATGTAGGTTACACCATTTTTGGTTATGACGTCTTTATGTAGAAAAGTAGAGTAACTAAGTAAGTAAAGTTAAATTTTATAGCATGGTTGAAAAAGTAATGCTGTATTTGGGGGGTTATGGTTGCAGGTTTTTTTAGTACAGTAAAATAATCAGCAAATGCACATCTATTAAAATCGATAATGAATTGAAATGCTTGGACGACAATACCGCTAATGTAATTAAATTAATAATTCATAATAGACATGTTTGTGGATGTCAAAGTAATTGCTTTTCCGCAATTGCTTACGACTTCTATTTTTTTTTTTTTTTTTTTTGTTTAGATGCGGACACAACATACCACATGTAAACAAGGAAATTGAACACTGGCATTATTGGGATCCTACATTCTGCCCTTGGTGTAGAATGTCTTTTTGTCACTATTGACAAAAAAGTGTTTTTATGCAAATAATCGACCAAATTGAAGGCCTGCCTTTTCAGTAAAACATTGAAGAACTTAGGTATTAAGCCTTTTGACTTTATTATTTTATAATTATTTTATAATAATAAAGTATTTCCAGCTATCCTTTCCATCAGTTTAGATTAGTCTTTACGAAATATGCTGTCAGCTCAACACTGTCCGTTTTCTGGACTAGATCGGAAGCAATGTATCTTCCTGTGTAGTATCTACATAATACTAGCTAAAAAAAACCTCTTTATTTTTCCCGACAAACCATGTAACTTAATATTACCATGGTAAATTACGTATGGCTGAATTTCTAACTAAAACATGATTCTAGCAGCTAGCTACATCCTTTTAATACACGGAATACCAATATATGTCGGACACGTCGAATAACGATATAAGTTATATCGTGACGCAATATGGCACCCTGCTATCGGAAAATATATTTTGCATTACGTGTAGTAAATACCATGCACATTTCTTCGACATTATATTTATAAGTTTAATTATGGCTCCATAAAACAACTTACGATAAGATTAACTCTCATACTTCATGTTGGTGTTCATACGTATGATTTTCTACCTCTTTCCTTCTATATTACTGTTTCCATCACGCTTCACTCCTCGGTAACGCTATCCGATTGTTGATTATTAAATTCCATCTTTCATAATTTAAAAAAAATAAATATACAAAAAAAAAATATTTTTATAATAGTTAATTATTATAGCCTCCATGCTATTCTTTAAATTGTTTTTCTAGGATACCAATACAGTGACTACATATAGTCTTAAATTTTTAGCTCTTTATGGTTTTTTTTTAAATAAAAATCGAAATTCTTTCATTTCCACACACTCCCACCACCACTCCATTCACAAGCGCCACAAATTTCTTTTCCTTGCTTGAAGTGTACTAGGCCTAACTCCTATTTTTGTATATCAAGGAATCTCCCCTAAAAAAATTCCAACCGTGTAACCGACACCCTGCATATAAGAAACTATAATTTATTATAACACATAAATTATTGTGAACTACTTGAAACTAACTAATATCTCAAACCTATAATCAATAAATGGTTAGATTAAATAATACAATTTCTAACTAACCACTAAACTATCCAAAATTAAACAAAAGTGAATTTGTAAATCCCCTAACAGTTATCAAAGATTATTCGACAATTCACTTGAATCTCCAACCGTGTTACCGTTATCGTACTTTTTAATCAAAATCTCGGTAATAAGTTCATTACCATTCATTCGACGATTAAAACACTACGTATTGAACGCAAATTCCTTTCGGTGGTTTTTGGTTATCGTGATATTTTTTGCTTATCTTGATGAGTAATGTAATAAATAAATAATAAAAATGTTAATAGGCTCTCTTCTCTCTATTCTATGGCGTGTCAATCCAAAGCGGACCTTGGTTTCTTCAGTAACATTGATTTCATGGAATTTGGAACATTTCGGTCATTTCTGCGTCAGATATAATCATGTTTTTTACAATCACAATTTTTATAATAGGTAGACTGGATGCGTCCCTTTTACGATTGATTGTAAAGTAGGTAAATTTCAAAGAGAAGTATGGAGATCTACCATTAGATACTAAAAAACATGTTTTCATTTGTACATTTACAGTTTGTATTTCCAAAATAAAAACCATCCTGAATCGATTAGCTCTCAACATGAATCAGGCATCTTAGAGTTAGAGTTAGAAGCGGGACATATATGTATACTTTGCAGGACTAGCAAAACTCAGTAAAACATTCTTCTTCTTCTTTTCTTCTACAATGAGCTCATTTACTATTCGTTTGTAATTTTACTACGAGAAATATTAATTATAATGTAAACTTACAAAAAATGTATTTTTACATTTTAAAATTACAAAAAATGTATTCTTACATTATTATTGACAACGGTAAGTGTAGATATTTTTTTTTACCGTTCAAAGATTTTAGTGTCTGATGTGGTGCGTAGAGATTTGAACATTTTCCATCGATTACACTCTTGTAGATTTTTAAGCAAAAATTATCACGCGCTTCAGATTGAGTCATACCAAGCTCACCCACCTACATTTGATTACGAAGGACCCACCACCAATTTGTGCTTAACTTTTAATCATGTACTAGAATGTCCAAAAATTTTCAACAATGATTTTAGAGAAAAATATAAAATTTGTTCAAATTAAGAATATAATTTTAAGTTAATTTACGTAAATATACACATTTATACAATTTTGTCTAAATTTAAGATTACAATTTAATAGATAATATTAAGCTGATGGTCTTTGTAACTAGTGCTTAAGAATAACTGTCTGTATTTACTATATATGCCTTTTATTTAAATATAATAATAATAATAATAAAATATTAAATATGAAATTGAATTTCTTGTAAATATATGCAAAAATTTTAATAGAAAGAACAAGTGAAAATCGGGCTGACTAAAAATTAATCATTACGAAAACGAATAAATTTCAATGATATCATTTTTCTTAATTTTGTAAACACTCAAATCGCATTATTCGCTTTCGCCTAAGTCCACTTCTAGTTGTAACAATTTATGACGTCTCACAACTATCACAATTAAATTTTGGTTAAGGCTTCACTTAGTATGGATTATTTTAAAACTGCTAACGATGGTGAGGAAAGGGTAGACTTCATATTTTTTATTAGATAAAAAATAACAAAACTATAGATACTACGAAATAATTTTTTTCGGGGATTTCCTTTCAATCTTGGGTGAAATTTTTCAAAATTTACACTTTGAGTTTGATGTCTGAATCATAAAGTAAGAATCTGACTAGACGATTTAGCCTATTCCAAACTAGTTTAATAGCAATGAACCTATGTGACGTTAAATTGGAGGTAGCCATAAACGACTCCAGTAAGTTATCGCTAATAAGAAAAACATGAAGGTGTGAGTAATAAACTAAACCGTGCAATAAAGCTATAAATGCTTCAGTTTCTTTAGCGTTTTCAGCTTATATAATCTACTTTTTGATAAGATTTTAAAAATCGATTTTATGCGTATTTATATTTTACACTCGTGCTAAATATATTAAGATTTAGAAGCCGATCGCTTCATACCTTAACTACTTAAATATAGTTTATTATTTCAATGAACAAATTAAGAATGTTATGACGGACTTACTAATCTATGATAAAAGTATTCCTATGTATCAATGCAAATCACCTAAGATTTGATAACAATATCAAGATTTTGGGTTTTTTTTACTTTCCCACTTAACTATTTATCTTTATTAAATAACAATGAGTATGTTTGCAAATGGGTTATGATTACATAATAGGTATATAAAGGTGTCATTGTAAATTACTGTAATAGATTTAAAAATAAAAATGAGATAAAAAAAAACATGTGGAAAAAGAGGCAATAAAAATTATCGTCCGTAATTCCGTTTCCTGTACTTAAATTTCTTTAGGCTATAAATGATAACGAATTTTTGCTAGCTTGGTTTTTAAGCGTCAGAGGAGTTTCTTCTAAGAATACCATTGCCGCAACTAGTATGATATTGCCCGGTATTGCTCCATTAATTTCTCCACTAGTTTTGGCAATAGTCGCCGGGCAATTAATTGCTTAAAAAATTGATCGTGTACAAGCTCCTTCAGATAGGCAACTATTGGTTTTATTTTTATGTAATAGATGTTTTTTACTGTAATAGATTTTAATTAATTTTATCTCAATATGAAACATTAACTTTTCAACCTTCGATTTTATATTTTGTATTTCCTTCTTTTCATAATATTTTTTTGATTATATATTTTGAAGGTCATTTTTTACTAGGCCTATTCAATATTAGTGTCAACAATCTCCTTGACGCTAATCAAAAAAAAAGTTAAATTCATCAAACCATGCTCCCGGAATGTAGGTACAATACAAATAGATGAATAGAAGATAAGGGTCTACTGCACGAAATTCCCGACTGATGTCGACGTTATGCGGTTAGTGTCGAGTTCAAGTTCAAGTTCATTTATTGTCATTCAAATAACTATGCTACAATTTTTAACTAGATTTACAATATGATAATATCTAGTTTTTCTTAACACTAGGGTGTCTTTTGTGAAAACATATGGAAATTCAATGCATCAGCTTAAAGCTGGCCAATATGATTTTTTTTTTTTGATAATAATTGACTTTTTTTTCTATTTCATTACATCATACCTGGACAATAAAGAGGTATACTTTACATTTTGTACTTGAGATGCGAACTTAATCCATAACGAAGTATGGTTGGACTTGTTCTAAAACCGTTTCGTTACGGAGCGTTGTGTATGTTTAGCTCATCAATAGCCGAATACGTAAAATATAACTTTCGCCTTTTAAATCCATCTGTGTAATACTGTACAACATATTATTGATATGCCATACTCGGAGTAAAATATTAGTTAAATACGAAGTGCTTAGTTCACAATTACTAAAAACTACTTAACTACTTAAAATATTTCGCTTTCAATTTTTTAATTTTCTTTTAATTGCTGTGTTGTTTTTTGTATTATGCTAACTCGAACGCTCGAACATATTCACTAGATCGGTAGCGGTTCCATTAAACGGATACTTCTGCGCGATTTAGTTTCATTTATTTACAAACAAATAAATTATTACAACGTTTTTCACAGCACAGGCCGTCAAAGTTTATATGTGAAATATAAAACCAGATTGTACCTATACAAATTTTCGATAAGCATCAATATGTCAGCAGTATGAGTCATTGTAAATGTGCAGGCCTATTCATTTCAAAGAATCGAATATGTATCTTTATAACACTGTATCTTTATAACACTTAATAAATAAACTACTCGGTGAATCACCCACAATCTTGCAATCTTCAAGAGGCACATTTATAAACAGAGAACTCCGGAGTATCGAACACCCTAGATAAATACAATCACACGTAGTATCAAAAGTTTTTGAACAATTACGAAGATTTCACGTCAGGCTTTAAACTCAAAGCCTACAAAATTTCTATTTTTTTCCGTATTTTCATAAACTGAGAAAAAACTAAAGAATACCACAGCTACCACAACTATGTTTTTAAAAAACAAATGCTTGCATTAATCTTAGCTGGAAAATAAATTTTACTTTATATCTTAAAAAAATGCATTTCAATTAATAAATATAATTTCAAAATTTCAATTACACAGTAGAAACAGTTCAGGAAGTATAAAACCATATTTCTCATCTAAATTCATTAAAAATTCTAAAATCCATGATAGTTTGGAATTTCAGATTATTGAGAAGACATTTGTTTTCGTCATGTTATCGATTGGTTTCTGTAGTAGGTGATCAATGCCCGAACACCCTTAGAGACTTCAATTGAACACATTAACTATTTGACCATCAATAAAACGTTGATCGAAACATTCTTTTCTCAGCAATTGTCTTCCATAAGTTCAACATTTCAACTTCTACCCTATAGCGACTGCCCCAAAGATCAATTGCATTCCTCCACCACCACTTTCCGACAATCCATTGGATGTATACCCGACAGTGTTTTAAACAAAATTGTCATCTTTTTTTGAAGATAGTCCAATCCTTAGGAATGTGCTATTTGACTTTACCAATAATGGAATGTAATTTTTTCATAAGCTGTTTATACATTTTGGACAATTACTTTCAACCCTAACTGTATCAATAGCAAAACGAATCTAATGTAATAGTATATATTTTTGAAATCACTACGAATATACGAGCTAGGTAATTAATATAGTAAATAATTCGCTAGGTGTTGAGGCTTCTCTCGCACTCTTCGTCAACTCTTCCTCTCCGATTTGAAGTAACAAGTTCGCTTATCTACTAGTACACCATTACCAGAATAATGAAGATATCGGACAGGTACGCGCATACCGGTGCTCGTTTACTCAAACCACAAGTACCCATATTTTTAAGCTAGTGTTGATTAAACAATACATGATAAGATTGCCGAACGCCAAGTTTTTCAACCTTATCAACTCAGATTATTTTTGTCTTAAATTGGGTTGATTCGTTGTGCAATTGCGTCTCAATTTCATACCAGCGAAGGCTACAGAACGGTTTGAAACGTTTCGGATTTATTTACATTCTTAAAAGTTATTAATTTTAAATGGAACAGAAAAACATGAGTGGTTATTCGTATCCGCCACCGGGTCAACCCCAAGTAGTTATTCAGCAAGCTGTTCCAGTTGGACCGGAACCGGTTCGGACCGTTTGTCCGTCCTGTGGTGCTCATATCCTGACGAAAATGAAATACGAAGCTAATACCAAAACTCACGTTATAGCGTTAATCTTGTGTTGCTTTATGTAAGTAAAAATCATTCATTTGTTGGTGACCCCGCCTTCGTTTGACCGAAATTGAATTTCTTACTCTGATTAATGTCGGTTTTTTGTTACAGATGTTGGCCGTGCGTATGTTTGCCGTATTGCATGGATTCGTGTCAAAACGGAAATCATTATTGTCCGAACTGTGACGCTTTTATTGGAACCTACAATTCATAGTGATTGACTACGGATGTATCTATTCCTCAAAAATTGTTTGCGTAACGACTCCACGAAAGGGAAGAAATTTTTTTTTAATTTTATTGTTTTCTATTATAGATTTATAAAAATTTTGTTATAAATTCTTAATTTATCTAATCTTGGGCTTTTGACTTCCGTACATACGAGTATTTTTAAGTTCAAGTCAATATCAGTAAGATCAAATATAACCACTACGAGGCGAAGTTTCGCCATGATTTCACTGTACAGTGTTTAGATAGTGAATCAAAAATTAAAAAAGTAGAGCTACCATACATACATTCGAGAAAATGAGTTTAATTCTGGCAAAAGATAATAGCAGTATTACAATAAAATTTTGATTTGTGTGAAGCAATGTTCATGTTGTTGATTCAACAGTGATATCATCCCTGATTCGTTTCAAAAGAAATCTCATAATATATTGCAATGTGATGAAGAGGGCACATCTAAAAATTAGCAATCCGTAGGGCAGAATTCACTTGAGTTTCGATTTTTACTAATCAGTGGCACACCAATGAATCACAATTTAAGTAATTAATATTTACGTTATCAGAGACAGATGATTTATGCTAAGTCAATCAAATCGTTGTTAGACTAGCAATAAACAAATAGAAATGTTTTATTTTATTAAAAAATGGAGTATACTTCAATTTAACCAACAAGAAACACATGTTTTACACGCAAACTGTTTAATTTGATGATAATTAAAAGTTGAAATAATTATATGTAGATTAAAAACATCATGTGGTGAAAAAATAAGTCAATCTTAGAAATTTGAACTTCTTGGCACTACATCTTGCCCGTGCAATTCGTTGTTGATAAGAAGTTCCAAAACATTGGGTAGGTATGTGAGCATGGCATTTATTTCACTCAACAAATTAATCTAACTCCTTAATATCAAACATAGCTAACATTTTCGAGCCGTTAAATATAACACGTTCACATACACAACACAGGTTACATTTAACAATTCTTTCAAAAACTGAACCGATTTACTTTATTTCATAATTCATAATTAATTTCCCAATAGAGTTTATAATTTTAAGCATAAACTAGTATGTTAAAATTTTAGTGATCCGAAAATTTGCTACCCTGAAAATATTCTTTTACGTTTTAGGAAAAGAAATTTTTAATCGATCTGTCCACCGCTTTTGAAGCACCGTATCTCCCAAACCCCTTACACTATTGAAATCATTTTTAGGTGGTTAGATTGATTACACACCTTAATCCTTTATTTAGCTTTTGTGTTCGGTTTTGTTTTTTTAGGTGGAGTCGGGATACTGTTTAAGACGACAAATTTTTGTTTCTGTAAATCGGGAGTGGTTTATGTTATGAAGATTAAACTTGGAAATCATACAGATCGAAGACAGTAGAACCATTTTGAATAGAAATTTTCAATATGGGTGATTACAATGCCCCCTGGATAATAGCCGCGCAAATAATATTTCGTCGTGCGAAAATGCCTCGATTTTGCCTCGATGAGTGACAATTTTATATGGGGACCGATCCATGACGTCAATAATCAGGGCAAAATCGAGACATTTCTCCCCACGAACTGTCATATGTGCGCGGCTTGAAATTAAGTTGGCGCTGGTGATAAGGAATTTGAAGGGAATCAGTGACATAAAGGGATAGAGTAAACAACTTAAGATTACGAATTCTCACTAAAAAAAATAGCGCCAGAACGATAAGATCCGGTTTGTGATTGCACATTGACGAGGAAACTTTGTTGAATCTACAATTTCACAGAGGGTAGGTGGATAATAGAAATTGAAGTAGGTGGATAAGATTTTTATGAAAATCACGTGTTATAGGTATTTACTGTCTCTCATCCGCTCTACACTTCCTTTACGGGTTCATTAATTTTTTTAGAGGATTTTTCTTTTGAATGTCCACGTATCGCTGGAGTCAGGCGCGAACGCAGGGGGTGATTTTGGGGGTTCAACCCCCCCCCCCCCCCCCCCCCCCCCCCCGAAATGATGTAGTTACATACGCAAAACTAAATGTAACTTGCACTCAACGAGTAAATTTGTCTGAAAATCCACCCCCCCCCCCCCGAAATATTTTTCTGCGTTCGCGCCTGGCTGGAGTTAACCTGAAAGAACCAGGACTCGTAGCATAGCTGGGTGAACTCCAACATTTCATAGTTAGCCCCCCCCCCCTCGTTTTTATTTTCTTCCAGTGTGTAATAAATAAGTAGGAACCCGCCTTTTAGATTACATTAAACAAGAAAGAAAAAATCTGCCAACAGTCTGGGCGCAACTTTATTATTCAGAAGTTCGGAACGCGCTCGGTCCTGAGATGCGGCGTAGGATACTATGTGACTGAAAACCTAACAAAAAGTTCGGGAAGTGGTTAGACTAGGGCGTAACATATGAATAACATAATTGTGTCATATTCCGGGATGCAGCTAGAGGTTGAAAAAGGAGAAAAACTTGTAAATAGGAGGAGCCCGTGGAAGTTAAAAGATATTCTATATCTGATCAGACCTGAGAGATATGGAAGAATTTATGAAAAAGTATACAATCACTTTACACCCTCTTAGGGGTCAATTTTCAAAAAATCTTGAAAACACTTTCTAGAAAAATATCTATCTAAATACCAAGTTCCAGCCTTTTATCATTATAGGTTCTTAAGATATAAACATCGGAACATTTTCCTTTTCACCCTCCCCCTCCCTCACCCTCTACAACACATCACCGAAAAATCCCTGCTAGGGTTCTATTGGGCCTACGTCTGGTAAAAAATTTGAGCATCTATCTTATACTGTTCTTGAGATATGAAACATGATTTTTTTGAAAATTTCTTATCACCACCACTTCCATGTTCCACCACCCCCTTAAAAAATTTTACTTTGAGCATTCTTTATTTGTCGACCTTTCTACTCAAACCGAATTTCATTTTTCTAGAGCAATTGGTTCGTGAGATATCGTACTCTAAAGTTTTTCACCCCCCACCCCCGTCCGCCACTACTCCCACTCAAAAATTTCTTTTCAATCCTTTGTCCTAGTATAGGTACAGATATTTGTTAAGTTTGAATTTCGTGCCATCAACGGTTTAGGAGATATGAATTTTAGAATGTGTCGATCTCGGCATTTTTGCGTTTCGGACGAATTATTTCACCATTTTTTTTGCAACCCTCCCCACTCCTCCCCCCTCTTACCCACATCCCTCTAAAAGATACCAGTCGTAGAGGTTCACCCAACCTTCCCACCATAAAAATTTCATGATAATACCTCAACGGGTTTGGGAGCTACGCGCCTTCAAACTATTTCGGGTACGGCGTACGGCGTACAGATGGACATTTTTTTTTGCCTTTTTGAGGTCTACAAAATTTCAGGGTAGCAAATTTTTTGGAAATTTCAGGTCCATCACAATACTTTATTATTAAAAATAATAAAGTAAAAAACAGAAACATTAAGAATACAGTCGCAAAACTTGTATTATGGAAATCTTGATAAAATTATAACATAAAACGGATTCTTATTCCAATAACCGATGTATTCTGTTCGTGGAAAATGGAACCCAACTGTTTTGACAACAAAATTCGGCTCATAACATTATCCGTTGTTATAATAAGCTACAACCACTGCACTATTTACAACCTACATATTTCATGGTCACCATATATCTCCATGCTCAGCATAATTCGCACAAACCAAATCTCTTTTACTAATAGCCAATTTGAATTTTTTAAAACGATTCCAAGAAGTTTTTTCTCTCTAATCAAACTAAGGACCCATATCACCCACCTTACCCTTCAATAATCTTTTTAAATATCACTTGCAGCTGCTTATGTTTCGTTGATTCGTTCTTTGCATACATAACTATGTAGGTGTGTATCCATATGAACTCATCGCCAGCAATACTCGTATATTCAACAATTCCTGTGTTGCTGATGCTTCAATTTAAAATCGGGTCCGTGCTATCGCACTTCAGTTCAGTCTGATCTTCATTTCGGTTACAAGGCAACCAAGCGCCGGTAAGAGCAGTTCTTCACCACCATAGTGTCAAGCGTCTTAAGAATTTCGCAGTGTATAACAAGTGTGTCCAGCCTCCCGTGTAGTAAAAATCAGAAGGTTCTTATAAAATACATATTTTCAATATTTTCCATGCTTTGAAAACGCATTACTAGAAATACGACAAAAAGTGTTTTTTTTTATATCCCACCCTGCAAGGCTGTTAGTCCTTCCTTAGCACAAGGTAAATTCATTTCCATTAAGTGGACCTTCCCCTTTCTAAGCAAATACACCCACAATCCTTATCAATATTTTTAATCTATTTTGGCATTTATCGAATGTGGACAACGTGGGACACTGCAATATTACAAGTTGCGTGCATAAAGGCAGAATTATACTTCCCGATAGGACCATGCAATTTGCCAGGCTCAATTCTATGCGCTGAAATGATTGCACATATTGAATAAAAAAGTGTTGTTTTTTTCAGTTGGATTAGTGCCTGCTCTGACTATTTAATTATGTTAATGTCCTTGACCATTAACTACCTGTGCTTTTACTTTTCCTGCTAACGACTTCCAAAGCTGATGATAGATAGCTGGTGTGCACTTGAATCTAGTCACCTAGTTTTATTTCAGACTGGAAACGGACGACTAACGCGTGGTAGTCCTAGTTACATTTTAGTGAAAACAAATCACAGGTAAACCAGTTTTTCTTATTCAGTCCATTAGTGGTGAGTTTTACTAACCTGAAGATTCTTACAATTCATTTTAAAAATTATAGCGAACTTGTAAAAAAAAAACATTTATATATAATTTTTCTGTTATCGAAGTTGATTGCTTTTTAAAATTCAAAAACAACTTGTTTACTTCGTAATTGGTATACCCCATCTTCACGAACGAAAAAAGTCCAATAGAAATATTTCGAGCAAAAAACTAATAAGAAAATTTCAAGCTATGAAGTTAAACCCCCAAAGTGACCAAAAACAACATTCATTTTTTTTTTGGGACCGTACCCATTTTTTAATTTACGTATTCTCTTGATAGTAGAACAAATAATATTTTTTCACATAACAACATATTGAAAAACCCGTTATTAGTGGCAGTGTGTAAGATTGTATTAAGCCTTACTGCATTTATGTGTTTTTCTGAGAAATTTCAATTATTAAAATTTTATACTTCGAGGAAAAATGCATTAATCTTGTAAAACTATTTTATTTTTTGGTTAAAACTTGGAATGCGATAGGATACCAATGAATTCTTGATGTTTTGAATAAATTTTTTTTTTTTTTGGCAATAATAAAGAACGCGTTTTATTTTATTATTGTATTCGATATGAAATTTGAAACAGCTTCAGAAAATCGCCGAGAAAAATTACGCTACCCCTTTGCACAGGCTTCGGGGTTGATAAGCAGAAAATCCTGAAATTAGTTTTCAGGCGATTATGTAAAACGCATGTAGAAGTAAAATTTGTTACCAGGTCATTTCTTACAGATATTTCAAAAGTTGTGAAAACTGTTTTCGAAAATCGTGAAATCCTGTTTTAAGCGAAGTAAAAATTTGTTGTATATCTCATTAAAACTAAACTGGCCAAAATATCAAAACGTATGAAACCCACATATGTACAACCTACTCGTAGGGGTTGAAAAAATTCTTCAAAACGGTTGTTAGGCGATTATAAAAAAGGGTGTTAAATTTAAAATTTAAACCTAAGCGATATCACGGAATTAGGGAAAATCTATACAATCCCTGTATAACCAACCACCTAAAAGGTTGCTCTTACAAAAATCCCGGAACCGGTTTCTAGTCTTTTATCCGAAGAACTCGTAGAAGTAAAATTAATTCAAACCCAAGAGATATGACGAAATTCGTGAACAATTTTTTGCCTCCTTCCGAAGTTATTTTTCTTTTCCATCGAAATATACCCACTAAAATCTGTTGCAGAGATAGGAAAAACATCGTACTAGCTATTTAAAATTATATTTCTAGAACGTGCACGAAAGCTCTACTTAAATTTTAAAATTATAAATAAAATATATGAAAAATTAGATAAATAACTTTTCTCGAGATATAAATATTTGTTCACTTTCACTCTGCCCAACCCTCCCAACCACACCCCCAAAATCTTTTTATCTGCTAGGTACCTTTCAGACGTATCTCCCGTATACTCGTAATTTCTAAGATCCTGTCTTAAACAGTTCTTTAGATATGAGACGTGAGTTTTTTAAAAATTCTTTTCCTCAACTTCCTAGCACACAGCCCCTCCTGCGAAAATTGTATTATTGAAACTATAAAGTAAAATCTATCCACAAATTTTATATATTCTCCTTTTAGAGATAAATTTTATAATTCTCCTTTTGGAGATACATATGGGTATGCGTCAAAATTTTGGAGACTTTTTGTCAAAAATTTGACAATTCTACTTAAAGTGGTCAAAAACTGTTGTCAGACCGATTGGGTTTAGTTTGCACGGGTTTATTTTCCAATAGTTGTACAAGATACCTTGAAAACTCGTTGCGCTTGGTATTTTTATTGTCGAGAGTAGGGACATAGAATTTTTAATACAAGATATATCAGCACGACTCTTTCATAACATATTTCGCAATTTTTTATTTATTAGAGACATCTATTTATAGCAGTGAAAAATTCTAGGTATGTAGGTACATATGTACTTTACTTGTAATCATATTTCTCATATCCATAATCATTCTTGATCTAAAAAACTGGTTAATTTCGTAAGCAACATTTTTACAAGTTAGAAAAAACTATCACGTAACAAAATTATTCACCGCTGAATTGGAGGAAATTGTTATAAAAACTACAGTCGGAAGTTCACCAGAAACAATTCTTGTTTAGATTCGAATAAAACCGAAAAGTAAAACGCATTTACCCTATGGATGCTGCTTCGACTGGCTCACCTTGAGCCGCTCTATCTTTTGTTTATTTTGAATGATTTCTGCAATTAGAGGAATTCCAAAGAACTTTTTGTGACCGAACATTGGAGCAAAAAATGGAACAAAATTGTGTTATAATGGCGAGATGGGTTGAATAATTATAGATCCGTCGCTTTTATATACTTAGGTAGGTTTAGTTATTTGAGTAGGTATTGGTTTTTATTTTAACTTCTTCCAAATGAAGGATGGATAGCTTAACATTAAGGGGGAACATCTGAGTATAAAGCTGGAAAATTAGGTGAATTTTAGAAATTATTATCTCAAAAACTATTTGTTCGATTTTATCCAGATTGGTTTTATTCGAAAGTACATACATATGTATGTTGAGGTACGCTAATTTTTTTTTATATATATAGATACATAGGTATATAAACCAGGGGCGCTGCTGTCAGGATCGGCGTAAAGAATGTCGTTCGCTCTGTGGTTCCCACGATTACATGCAGCCGGTTGATTCAAAAAAAAAATTTCAAAATGATTCTGAAAATATAAAGTATCATCATCGCTACGTAGGGGTTCTTGGAAAAAAAAATTTCACAAAATGGTGGCCGTTTGAACTTTATTTTCGGTTTTTAACCTCAATTATCGACCTTTCTAGCTTGATAAGAAAAAAGGTAAAAATAAAAATCCTCCGTAGCGAAGGAGAAAACCTATCCAAAAATATTGTGTTAAATTTTGAAAGTAGCCGTTTTCCGAAGATTTTGGTAATCGTCTTTGAAAAGTATGTTTCGAGATAATCGCGTTTAAATGACGTTCTATGTATATATTTAGATAATTCACGAAGGTCCCATTTCGGTTAATTGCCGATAACTTTCTCAATTATTGAAATCTTAATATGAAATTTGCAGACCACGTTTTAAGGACTGCAAGCTTCAAGAAAATCGAAAAAAAATGTTGTATAGTTGGTTCAGCACCATCGGTTAGACTGGGTAGGACATGGTCAGATTGGTTTCCAGATATGCGTGTATCGCATGAACTTTTCCTATTTTTCCATGCGAAAATAAAAGATAAGTCAGAGTGAGCAAAAATTGTTTATTAACCCCGTATAGATAACACAAAATTACATAAATTTTAACAGATTCCTAACAATTTTATTATAGAAAAAAGTAACTCGTCTAAGTTAAACTTTGTGACTTACATTTCACCGTTTATATTTTCGAAAAAGCAGAAAGATGTCCGGTAATTACAACCCTTGAATAAACCTTGAACAACCTAATTAAATTTTTATTAATTTTTTTTTTTTAACATTAGTTCCAGTTGGACCAAATCCTGTAAACACTTCTTGCCCATCATGCCGTCACCCAATTACTACTAATGTGAAACACGAATCAACAACAAAAACTCATATTATTGCGCTAATATTGTGCCTTTGTCTGTAAGAAATATTCTATTTATAAGATATTTAACGAAAAAAAAATTCCGCTAGATGGCAAGGTAGCCATCTGGTGGAATATTTAGACGTAAAGTATGTTGAATATTTTATAAAGCGTTCCTCTTTCTAGATGCCTGCCCTGTGTATGCATCCCATATTGCACGGATTCATGTCGTAATGCAAATCACTATTGTCCCAAATGTGAAGCGTTCATCGGATCTTACGAATCTTAAGTATTGTCACGACAGACTACATTTTTGAGCCATCTATGAGGACGGAGAGAATCTTAACGCTATTTGTATATTTTTATTATTAACATTATTTTGCAACAATAATCTTTTCATTGACTTGTATTATGCATTCTGTAATTTTGGTTGTTTTGAAATATTTTAATTTGTTAAGAATAGAAATAAATTGATTTTTTGTGGTAAAAATACTTTTTTGTAGTTTAAAATGGAGTTTTCCGATGGGAAAAAATCTGATAAAAGTGTGTGCAAAGTCTTATTAATTTTTGATCAAAGTTTGGTTGAAAAGAATTTTAATAATTATTTGTCTGTATGGTTTAATTTCATTTATGACTCTGGCTGCTACGTCAATTTTTAAAAAAAAATCCAACTTCCAAATAGTGGAGTCCCAGCACCCGTCATTCCAATCGTGCCATTATCAGAGACTATCTCAATTTTTTTAACCTGGGAATAAACCGCAACAGATTTTTGGATTTTAAACAACAATTTTTTTTTTACCAGATATAAGAGGTTAAATTCATGCGCAAATGCCATGCAGCGCATTCTATGTGTCAGACTCTGGATTTTAATTGAAAGCAGAGTAGCCAGACTAGTCAGTGGTGCGGGATGGGTCTGCTCTGCTCACAAGACTATCTTTTATGCTATTTTCCTCTGTTCACCAACCTCTTCTACACTGGATGAAAAGATCACACCTAATAAAGAAATAGGTAAAAAATTATATTGTTTTTTTTTCAGAAAATTCTTCACAAAATCATTAACGATGTCCAGTTATAATAAATTTCCTGAGGAATCAGAACCACCAATGGAACTGAATCAAAAAGATCTACCACCAAACTACAACCTTGCTATGTATCCAAATTTACCAGAGGTGCATACAGTTCAGCCGATTCAACCACAACAGCCAACGTTGCCGATTCAACAACAACCAGCTATTATGATACAAAGTACGGAAAAATATTTTCGCGGAATGCTATAATAATTAAACAATTGTCTTCTGATTTTATACTTGTAGATCACAACGTTCCAGTTGGAAATAAAGCCTGCAGGATAACGTGTCCTTCGTGTCAGAATGTAGTCGTTACAAATATTGAATTTTCCTCGACGACACGAACGCATCTAATTGCATTGCTTTTGTGTCTTGGAGGGTAGGTCCTTGTTCAGTGAATTATATCCTTAATATATGATTTGTTTTACTGTTGTAGGTGTTGCTGCTGTGCTCCAATACCGTACTGTGTGGATTCATGCAAGGCTGTCAGTCATAACTGCCCATCATGCGGTGCTTTTATTGGAACCTATAAGCAGTGAATGAAGTGTATGCTATCAATATACGAGTATAATACTGTCACACATTTATTAAAAACACTGAAATATAAAATAACATAATTTTCTCTTAAGAACACAAAACCAACGTGTCAGTCATGCCAAACTGTTTCAGAAGCTTTTGTACTACCAAGAACAAATCTTTCATTGCTTTTGAGAAATCGTTTGCAGAATCAATTTATTTTTTAATTGTGATAACCGTACGATGCACACGATGTACACGAATCGTTATTATGTAACAATAAAAGTCCTTAAAACACATGGCTAATATAGGTACTTTATAGCAAAATTGAAAGAGAATCAAAAGTCAGGAATTTATAAAAAAAAATTGCACAACATACACACTATTCACTAAAAAGTAGTTACACAAACAAATTAGGTAAAATACAATAAAAACAAAATTAAAACAAGAACTTTTTGAAAAAAGTTGCACACTTTTTGGCTTATGGTCGGTGTGCTAATTAGCCATATTTCGTTTTATTGATCAAAATTAATGGTATTAGCAAGAGGAGAAAGAGAAGAAAAGATTTTGTATGGCAGTGATACCTATCCGAAAGCCAAAATGAGTTTTACTGACTAATGAACTTGAGCTTTATTTTCCCTCAAAACTTATTTGTACAAAATTTCAACTTCGTGGCCAAACGATTAAGTGAGAATATTTTTATAGCATTCATGGCAACTGATTTTTACCTTTACCCTCACATTTCAGAGTATAATGAGGTGACTGCGTTTCCTCCAGGGGCTCAGAAATGGTAAGGTAGTAACAAGAAATATTATTAATAGGTGTGCCACTTTGATAGTCGAAGAGTATTTAGGATTTGAAAAAAAGAGAGTTTCTAAAATACCGTTCTACATTTTTTAATGTTTCAAAACTTCATGCATTTGAAAATCTAGTTATTATATTTTTTGATACAAAATGTATACCTAAATAATTTCACTTTCTTCAAAAAGACTATGTATCTGAGCTAAAAGTAGAAGTCAGGGTACAGTTGTTGTAAGGAGAATGATACTTTCATTACCTAACTAATACCTAATATAATACCTAATCTCATATTACACTATGCAAAATATTTGGCAAATGCAAAATACAGTCACATAGCGTAATCGTCAGAATTTTGTGTGTCACACTATTTTATTTGCTGTACACAATGTCTGTTTTTCCGGAAAAAATCTGACTAAAGCTAGTATTACACTGTATGTCAGGCGGTCAAATATTGGCCTGGAATACAGTTTAATACCAGCGTAAGCCTTCCGTTTATTTATTTTTTTTGTCAAATATTTGACAGTAACCTATAATACAAGCTTAATACCAAAACACTAGAACGTAGAAGAAGAGAGCAAAACTTTTACAACGGATATAAATGGAGTAAGTAAATAAATAGGTGAGTAACATTTGTCTCGAAAATTACAAAACCATTTCTCGAAATGGGCAGAATATAGCGAAGCTTCGGCCAAGGGCACCCCACTCTAAATAGCTACGCCACTGAACGAAACTTCTACATTTCTTTCCACGAATCTATTGTTTAAATGACTTTCCACTTTGGTTCTCGCTATATAAAACAAATTAATTACTTTTTATCTTTATTCGACTAGATAAAATGTCATATGATAAAAAAACGCCCATATTAATATCTAGAAGCAATATTGTTTTTAATTAATATTACGCACGAACTCCACGCTATGCACATTAACAGCTAAATGTATATAAATTAATTATATTTAATATTTATTTCACTTTACGTATATATTATTTGCATTAAGAAAATTCCCAATCATTCTTTATCTCGTTCCAAGGCGCTTATCATAAGTTGTTACAATTTTAGCGAAGATAGCGCAATCGTCGAATTTCGCCCGGTATCTTTTTTTTGCACTTTTTATAGGTACGTATGCACTTATTACCTATAGTATTTATTATTAAGTAGTTATTTACACCGTTCTCTACGCTCAGTAGATATTTGCAGCCAATAACTCCATTATGAGCTAAAGGTTCCGACATAAGCTCCACAATTCGAACAGTAATGATTACCATTCATGCAACTATCTACGCAATAAGGAATACAGGCGCAGCAAATACAACTAAAGGTGCACAAAATTAAAAAATTAATTATATAATTATAAAAATTCAAAATTTGAAAATTTACCCAAAAAGACAAAGAAGAGCGGCCATTAGATGCGTTTTGGTGCTAGGCTCGAATTCCATACGTGTGATATTGTACTGTCGGCAGGACGGACAGGTAACCATGCAAGGATGTGGGCCGACCTGGTTTATAATTAGATTCGCTGAAGAAAAAAAACCCAAAAGGTTATTAGTCATAAATTATATTGCGATTGACATCAATGAACTTACGTTGGCCATACATAGTCTGTTGAAATTGCGGCTGGGTGACTTGAATTTGTGGTAAGGGTTGAAACTGTGGTAATGGCTGATGCTGAGGAATGTTTTGGGCCGCTGCGTAAGATGGCGGTGGCTGTTGGTACGGATATCCTGTTTTTTCGTCCATCTTTCACGATCGTTGATACTGTTCTGACAAAGGTAACTTGCGTTCGACTCGATTATTAAGTGCTCGTTGCCCCACTGACTGGCTATGGGTTCGCAAATTGAGATATCAATGAAATTAAAAACGATACCAACTTTGGTGCTACTATCGCGCTAGGTAGTGACGTAAAATGCCTCAGATAAAACAATAGGCAAACAATGTTCTTTCCCCTTTAAAGTTAGTAAATGTATTGGATCCATTTTGCTGAGTGTTATACCTATACATCAATTCAGTCGTGAACGGGGGGGGGGGGGGGGGGGGGGGGGAGGGACGCGACACGTAAATTTTTTTTCTTGTCAATTTCTTGATCTAAGTTATGTTGTAGTTTTCACACGAATTTCAACTCAACTCATAATCTCATGAAAACTAACTCGTCATGGAAATACATAGTGATGTGATAGTTCTCCGTAAGAAGTTCGAGGAGTACCTATAGTATGTACTCAATAAATTATTCGATTTCAAGGTATATTAAGTGAGTGATGGTACCGGTAAAAAACACTTTTCTTAACAACCCTGTATCTTCACTGATATTGAAAATTGATCCACCCTGAAGAACAAATTTTTTCTCCAAATATGTAGGTATATCAAGGAATAATCCCTTATACAAACTGACACACGTAGAACCAAACACCCTGTATAGAATGGCTTTTGCTAGAAAGTTGAAAGTTGGTATCTATGTGTATAATAGGTTAGGTCTGGTTAGGTTAGGTGGGTAGGCAGAGATAGCTAGCACATGGACCTCTAGATGTTGTGATCCCGCTGCACCATGGCACGGCGCCATAGATATATATATATATATATATACTGGAGTTGACAAGCAGCGGTTGAGTTGAAGGCGGACGTCGTTGCATTCACTTGCACGCAAAACAACAACAAATTGACGTAACACGCTTGTTTTGTCTCACTCACTCACACGCTAAGAAAAACACTTTGATATACCTAACGACCATGTTTTGTTTCAATTCTCATCGTGTTTTTCAAAGCGCTTTATACAAAACCGATGGCTTGTCGTCTCCACTAGCTCTATGGAGGGGACATACTCTTGCAAAAGGGAGGAAATGGAAATGGAAATGGAAACTAATTTTTATAATAAGTAGGTATTCTACTAACGATAAAATTTTTCTGAAAACCCCCTCCGAAATAACTTTCTGCGTTCGCGCCTGCATAAATTCGTTTGAACCATGGCGAAATTGTTTAGCAACAGGTGAACTTCACTAATATTGTTTAGTTGAGGTGCTTACTCACTCGTCAGTTGATTTTTATATAAAACACCTGCGCTCACAAGTATATTATAGAATGATTCATGAATCCATAAGTCTACTATGTCTATTATATATTTAATAACATTTCTGTTATCTATCGATCGAACAACAACTAATTGTATAAGTGAGCTTATTACTCGCGCCAGATAAAATAAACCCGATGTCTTAATTAGTGGCTTGATGAGATGAGAAGAAATTTGGAAATTGTATAAAAACATATTATTGAATGCGTGACCTTAGAGAAGAAAAGAAATTTGGAACTTAGATAATAACATGTTATTGAATGCGTGTTCTTAAAGCGTGTAAAACCCAAGGCTTTGTAACGGCTTTTTCAATATTTGAATGTCAAACAACGAGTTGAGAGTTGTGGCGTTTTTACCCTGTTCTGTTCTAGCTACGGCTATACTGGTAGGGCCTCACAAGCAAGGGCAACAATATACATATAAAACTTGCTGAAGTCGCTCTCAGACATTTATTGCACTATTCGTACACGGTTCTGAGAGCGCATTTCAACAAGTTCTAGCTCTAGCCAGCAAATTTTTGCCGTTTCAAGCAATTAGATAATGTACACGTCTACTTGCGAAAATTGAAATCGCGCAAAAAGGTTCCGATCAGTTTTTAAAATTACAATAGTTTGTACCATACACAGCACAAAAGAAATCGAAGCCAAACAAAATTAAACTCTTAACCTCTTGTAAGATTAGTTACAGATTTTACGCATCGGTACAAGAAAACCTTACCTGGAGTAGTGGATTGGTTACGAAGCCGGTATTTGTATCCTGAATACATACCCCACCTCCGAAGGTTTCTTAAATCACTGTTGGATAGGCTTCCGCTACATTTACTACTTGTAACTATGTACCGTATGCAGTATGTATTATTTATGCATACATTTGACTAAAGCACACATAATTTTTGGCTAAGCATTTTTTTTTCAATACTCAGATAAACTCAATACACAATATAAAGTAGTGAAAAAAAGAAAATAAAATTATATTACACATTTATCTATTTAAGAGAAAAATGATTTCGTGTTTCCAATTTACACTAGGTTCGTCAAATATTTTAAAATAAATAGCTGCTAGCATAACATATTTTGTTGCTCAAAAATCAAGAAATCATCAGCCGTAAAACTCATATGAATGTGCTGTAATTTTGTTTCCAATATCCTTTGCTTTCAATGTTTTGAAAATTTTTTATTTTTTTATTAAAATTTTATTTATGTTTTTTTTAAATAAAACCCATATTTTTCAGCAATAAGACGAAATTATTACAAACGATAAAACTTCTCTGCTTCATGGGGATGAAGCTTTTGGCTGTTCAAAGCTTGTAGCAGCTTTTTCTTGATACGGCTTAATTTTACAGTTGAAGCTGTGCCTCACTTTCAAAGTTGCTGTAACAGAAATTCTGATCAAAGGCAGAATCGAACACAGTGCAAATGTTGTTCTTATATAAATTTCTTTAACCTTTCGCTCTAATCATGGATGTATTAGTATAACTGGATCGGCTGTATTGCATAAAATTCCTATATGTGAGACTAATTCGTTTTGTGACAGTTGTTCCCATCTTTCAAAAAAAATTTGTACGGGTTATGACAATCATTTCTGACAATTGTTTTCACCACAGCGTCGGACCAAAAAAATTTTCCGGGTACAGTACGTGTTTTCTATTTTGTAGCCCCCCCCCCCCCCCCCCCCCCATACACTTAACTAACGCAAATAGACAACTCACACAACCAGAACCTATTAGGCAAAATTTCGCTTACTGCCAATCCAGTTATACTACTACATCCATGGCTCTAATATTTATTTTCTATTTCCACTGTCTATTTGTAAATTTTTTTTCCACAGAACTCAAAACAATAATAATAAATGAATTGAAAATTCATTTGACAAATTCATCATGCCAGATATGACAGTTCGTCATATTCTGCATTATAGAAACTTAAAAAACATTCAATAATAAATTTTCTGTAATAATTTTTAATATTTATTTCCTTTCAAAGAAATCTATGCCATAAAATTTATAGAATCTGTGGGCATAATGTCAATACCCGGTATTTTGTATCAAATTTTCTTTAGTACTTTTGCAATTGAGAAAATATAATTTCAGAATTTTACAAGTCGGACCGCATCCTGCCTGTGTCCAGTGTCCATCATGCCATCAACATATTCAAACAATGACCACTTTTAGAAGCAATAGTAAAACGCACATTATTGCGATTCTACTTTGCGTGTTCTTGTACGGCAATTACATTTTTTCTAATTTATTTGCGCAAATTAGTTGAACCATTTTCAATCCGATTTTTTTCAGCTGTTGGCCTTGCATATGCATACCATATTGTACACCATGTTGCCAAAGCGTTGACCATTTCTGCCCGGCTTGTGGTGCCTTTGTTGGAACCTACGAAAATTAAAGTAGTTATGATAAAATTCGAAATTGAATGGCCTTCATTTGCAACTAATATATTATACCGCTTTTATTATTATTGTCTTTAAAGACCGGCATATGTGTTGACACTTTCTGGACCCCCGATGCCGATATTCTTCAATTAATCGAAATTTTCCTGAAAAAGTATGGTGTGATCAACAATCAAGAGATTTTTCGATAGTTAGTTTTTAAAAACTTCTTGTGTTATATGTACAAAAAAATGTCTGTAAATAGTATATAAAGTTATGCAGTTGTTAACATCAGTTAAAATTGTTAAATTTCAAACGGTGTTAAGGCCGTTAGCCGTTAGTTCGACTGGCGGTCTTTTCGGCACAAGTTTATCTGTGGCTGGCTACATGAGTGAGTTTAATTTAATTATTAAGCCGTTAATATGTAGCCTCAACATAAAGTTTTTGACAAGAAATGTATCAAAAAGCTTGCATTAAAGCTCTTCAGAAAGTGTCCACGATAATCCAAGTCGCACAACATGTATTAAACTTTTCAAAACTTTTAACGACGCCTATTGATTGACCCATTTTCAGAGCACATACATACCTACATTCTCTCGCAAGCAAATGTTATATTTTATATATCTATTAAATGAATTAGAAGGGAGGGTGTGAGGTGAGGTATGTTTATGCGTGATGATAGTGCTCTGCTATGCAATAAGCTTATGCTTTCAAACATGGAACCATTGTATGATGTGCGAGCTTGGTTCGCTATTTCGGTAAAAAAAAAATTGGAAACGCCAATGTGGCGGCGAATGACTGACTAAATTGGCTATCATCACATGGAGCAGATATGAAGGAATGGAGATCTTTCAATTGGGATTAGATAAATTGTGTGGCTCTCGGTCGGTAGAAATGCGACGAACTAATTGCTTTACTTTCGATCAACAAATTTATAGCCCATAATGAAAGGGAAAGAAAATGCAATTATAAACAGTTCTAATTAAATTTTAATCCCAATCAAGCGTTTTTTGAAATAATTTGAATTCATTTTGAATGAATTGAGTTGAGTTAGTAAAAGTAATGAATTTAAACAAAAGAAGGGTTCGAAAAGTGTTTCATAAATTAAGGAAGGAGGCCCGCATTACATCAAAACGTATACCTAGTCATGATGCCTTATTTCAGCTTTCCAGCACTAACTGCTCAAATAAACGTTTTTAGTTTACAAGACTCTAAAACCGTTTGCGTATAAAAAACGCAAAGGGCATTCGGACTTAGGAATTTCCGATCTTATCCTTACTAAAAAAAAAAGCTCAAGGAACACTTTTCTGATCTGATTAGAGAAAAGAAATGATCTAAGAAAAATTTCAGACCTGTGCTAAGCAGTGTTTTGTAAAAAAATATTAATTAACATATCCCTACGAGAAATGTCATGGCCAGGTGTCGCTTCTCACCGCGCCAGCGAATTACTGCGTACCATCCATCCAGGATGTGGCGCCACTGAAACCATGAGCTTAGAAGTTGTACTCCCAAAATTCTCTACAATCTATTAAAATTAAATTATCAGAAGGAAATTATTTTGAAGGTATCTTAACATTATCGTAAAACCAAACTCAAATTCTTATTTTAGAAAAATATTTTCGATGTTATTTTTTTTTTATATATATTGCTTTAATTTTATTATCCTTATGATGGTCAATTATCTCTTAATTTTTTATCGCTTTTTACAAGACTACTTTTGTTCAGAATAGTAGCCAATAGTCAAAAACAGTGCATTTTGAGAAGCGGTGCTACTGTTCCTAATGTTTATTTTTTTTAAGACCGTTTCGAACCCATGATTTAATCGTTTGTAGGCAACCGTTCTAAACCACTAGTGCCTCTAGACAGTTCAGTGAGGTTTAACTAAGACATTACTCAGTACTTTTTAGTAAACACACAGGTTCTTAGTACATGTTTGACAAGCCGTTTTTCAAAACATGCCTCATGTAATAAGTGTGAATATACTTATATGTATGCCAATTTATCTGTTTTATATTTCTGAACCAGAACGTAAGACTGAAAAATATACAACCATGTACTTTTTTTCTTTAAAACGGCAATAATCTCTTTTCAATATTCACAAACAACTTGAAACATCATTAAAATAACCTCAATCATTTTGCTGGATCGTCCAGAAACTGGGCTCTATGCCAAGATTTCACGACCGCATCAGCAAGAATATCATCTTCATCTTTTCTCAACATAACAAACATAAAAAAACATCTTCTTTCTATAATCCAATACAGAAGAACGAAAAATAAATGCTTGACCTACTGAACTATATTTTATGTTCCATGTTTGAACTTTTTTCTTCAGTAAAGCGTCTCCCCAAAAATTAGCATAGACCACATACTACGCCTGCTAAACACAGCATTAACACGAAAATCTGGCAGCCCCAGCCACGACATTAGAAATTTTCATAAAATCGTTTCAAAAAAAAAAAATTGCTTCACCATATTCACCAGAAAGAGAAAGAGAGAGAGGGAGAACAAAGTTTGCTCAAGAAATGTTGGTGCTGCGCAACATTTTGTGACATTAAAGTTTGCTTAGTGTTGGTCCCGTGGGGTTAACAAAAATAAACAATTTCGTTTCGTTTCGGTATGTGTGTGGGGTGCTTTTGTCACCCATGTTTATCTCGACTCTACAGTGTCGCTAAACTTTTTGATGTTTTGATGGGGGCTTTTATACATGTGTGTGGATATGCTAAGGAAAAAATTAGGGCCATCGCACACGTGCAATTGACCTACTTTCCCTTCGTTTTTTTTTTTTTTATTTGGATAAACAATCGCTAAGTTGATTTTATACTAACAAAAAATATTTTTTTATTTATTTGGGTAGTTTGTTGTAATTGTTACTTTTGAAGTCGCCATGATTGGTTTTATTATAATTTGAAATTTCCCAGCTGAAAAGTATACATAGATCGACCCGTGACTACATTTTCCATCACACGCAACCAGTTTCCGATTGGGTTTAGATTTTATGGATGTGTTAAAGTAGTTTCAAATTGGCCTTAATTTCTATGTCTTTTTTTAATTCAAACTCATGAGAATCTTCGAGAAATGAGAGATCAGGAAAACAACTAGAAAATTAGTAAATGTAAGAATACATTATATCATTAAGACTTATTAGTAGAGATTATAATTTAAAGTAGACCAAGAAAAACAAGCGTATGATGCCAAATGCTAAAGAAACAGTAAAAAGAGGGAGTGTTTTTTCCGCCCCTATATAGTCTAGAGCTGAGTCAGATGTAGTATATATATATGTATGTGGTTCCAGTATCTCAAGCACGAAAATTATAGTATCCATCTAAATACTGTTGCATCTGAACCGTGGCAGCCCGAATCACGCACCGCTCAATAACAAAAGTTTCCGGACAAAACTACGTCTTTCATCATTCAGCAGAATAGCATGGAAACTCTACACACTTCTCGCATGTACAAGAAACTCAACAAATGTAGTATATAAGCAACGCCGATGTTGTATACAAGATCAATTTTTCTACTGAGAGTGAGACGATGCGAAAGTGTATTTGTGAAATGATTGATACCAACAATTAAGTAGCAGAGAAGAGCTGCAGATAGTGTAATAATTGAACGCGATTGAAGAATGTGTTTTTGTTTTATTAATTTTAACTGAATTGTGTTTTACTTGAAATACCGGCGAACCTCTAACTCACAACAATACCTAACCTACATTATATCCTAGAAAATAAGAAAAACCAAAGAATTACTCTTACTGAATCTCTTTGCAGAATTTTTTTTAATAATAAAATGACTTAAAGATTGAATATTAACGTTAAATTAATTCTAAGCCCAATTGCGTCATGTTACTAAAGAGTGTACCAATCCAGGACAACAGTGTCAAATAACTTTTACGGATAAAAACAGTTCAACGTCGTCCAGAACCAAGCATATCATATTCAAGAGGCATGATAAAATCATCCTGGGGACTAGACTGACAATTAACTAAGTCTATATACATATATAGACACATATGCTCCCTTTATGGATGCTATGTAAACCCGCATCACATTCTTTTATGCATACCAATGACATTTCGGTAGCATTAGATATTTGAGAACTCCTTCCACGGTATAGGGACCAACTTCCTTACTAATCAAATAAGGAAGTTGCTAGCCACCAATGTTTCCTCGAGAACTGGGTTGGGGTATCCTGCGGTATCCGTCACAATGAAAATGAGCAAGGAATCATAGCGACCTAGCTACGAAACTGAAACTTCCTTATAGCCTGCGGAACAACTCAGCCCGGACAAAATGAACAGTAATTTCACAATCATAACATATGTAAATAGCAGAGCATTGGTAACATTGTCAATATTGTCTAACACTGATTGCCCATTTCCTTCCTAGTAGTTTCCAGGCAATTGTTTTCAACATAAACCCAGTGCATAGCATAAACCTGACGTCCTTTTATTGGACCTTGTTTTGCATGCTTCTATTTCATTTGATATCATATCATCCCTGTGGCTGCACCTTATGGAAAATTATGTAATCGACCTACGATTATCCCTATCGCTTGGACTTCAAGACCCACTCCACCTCCTGAATGTTCCTTAGATATCATATTTCCTTATACTTTGCGAGACACCCGAAATGACATAATAGTGCTGTGAAAATAGCGTCTTCTGACCTAGATCAGTGAGATTGTGGTGCTCTCGTATCCGCATAGTAGTTCCTGCGTCTATACTGGAAAGGAAGCCCGACAATTCGGCAACGACGCTGTTTTATCGACCAAAACAGCCCAGCTACCATCTTCCCCAATGACCTAGTTAAGTGCCGCTCCCAACATTATTATCCTGACAGAAGGCATAGAGAATACAAGTTGTATTGCATATGTGTGAGTTTCAAATTGACGACTCCACACCTATGTTCTGATGGTGTGGATGAATACTTCCCTACTGGGCAAACTATGTATCAAGGGTTGGTGATGGTAGGAGTTTTTCTTCTGCGGTTATGAAGGACGAGTACGAAGACTGCGACGACGAAACGTTCGGGAAAGGATGTTGAGTTCGGGTTGGAAGAGCTTCTTTTATAACGATAGCATAGAATTTATAGCAAAGGAGTAGGAAAGTGATAAGGGAGTTTTATGACGGGGCGGAAGGGTGGTTAGCGTAAACTAGGACAAATGGGGTGGAGTTGCATGGCAAGAACTAGGTCAATTGTCGGAAGAATTCTTGCTTCTTCTTAATTAGTTTTGAGAGCTTTTGATTCGCTTTAATTCGCTTGGACATTTTTTTCATTGGCGACACAGGTTTCATATCTGACGTCGAAGGCCTGGATTCCTAAAGCCTTGAGGCTTTGATGGTATCCCCTCTCCTCTCCCCTCTCCTTTTGGAGTCTTATGATAATATAGAATTCGTCGTCTGTATACCGCCACAAATTGACTAATTAGAATGCATGAGGTTTCAAGCTATGGGAATTTTTCATGTCACAATATAGCTGTTAGGAAGCATCATATGAGTTATTCATCACTAGTGGTGTATATGTATATAAAGTCTCATGTAGGTAATAAAAAAGGATTCGTTTTGCACTCCATATTTTATAATGGACATCATACTGTGGTCATACGACTTTGAAGTCGAGTCCTCTTTTCTCTTAACTTTAATAGAGCAACCACAGCGACCACGAAATTCTTAGTTTCTAACTGCCATATTATTTCCGGCAGTGAAATCACCAGTTAGAATTTCATATTTGGTAATTATAACCAAATAACAACAAAATTATAACCATTGGTCGTACTATGGTTATAGCTCAGCTAATCACCTTTATTTTGCTAATTTTACTCGTTGAACGGAGCAAAATATAAAGTTTTCTTTGACTTGGACATTAGCTAGTTCATTTTGGCGCAAGTCTAGATTGGATTGGTAGACTCCAATAATATGGAATATCGTCACAAGCATTAACATGTCTACAAAGTAAATATTTAAGCACAATAAAGTTATATAGAAATTTATGATAGGTAATTCTTTGAGTCGACGATATCAAAAAAAGCTTGTGACTGAGTAGCAGTAGAATGTTTGTAATCACGTATCGATTATTATGTTGATAAGGCTTTTTTCCTTTTCATATTTTTCTTCGTTTCTCACCCCACCGTTACCCTTTTACTTTATTTCCAAGAAAAAAAACATAGTAACTCCGTTATGAATCCAAAAAGCGGTTACGTAATGTTCAGCTAGGAAGTATACATTTATGCGGCATGTTCTTGTTATCAATTTTTTTTTATATAGAAGCTAAAAATGAATACAAGTACAGGTATTGTCAACGGCAAAGTGATTTCCTATCAATAATTTGTGGGTGTGCGTTTTGTTGACAATGATCCCCCTTCCCATACCTCCTCCATCTAGCTCTGTCGATAGCAGTAATTACGCACTACGGGACATAAAAACCGGAACAGAGCTCATGTGTAGGATTCATTGATATTCTCCATTTTGTACATATGCTATTTAACCTTGTAGCCAAGAATTGATTAACAAATTGAATCTATTATGAACATTCTAATGAATTTTCTATGAAATAAATTCTTCAAATTTTAGACGGTTTTCACTCGCAATTGTTCTTATATTGTCTAAATGTGAAATTTTTGTTTGCAGAATTGTTATATATAATTTGACATATTATTTTGTCAAATATTTGTGGTCAATTATTTGATAAAACTCAAATATTGTGAACCACGTTTCATTGAAAATATGTTATTAATTTTTGATGAATGTTTTCACAGTACATTTTGAATTGAAAATACAAGGTTTTCCGGTAAATACAGTTAAATTTATTTTGTGTGACGTTTCGGACTCGACTGAGTCCTTTATCAAACTCAGTTTGATAAAGGACTCAGTCGAGTCCGAAACGCCACACAAAATAAATTTAACAGTATTTACCGGAAAACCTTGTATTTTCTATGTTATTAATTTCAATTAAATATCTTGAACTTAATGCACATTTCGAGGTAGTACTTTGGATCAATGTGTACGCATCGTTATTTCTACGACGACTGTTTTGATTCAATTTGGGGTATCGTTTTTTTTTATGGTCCCTTTTTATCTTCGATGCAATTATATTTTCTACCGCCTATTTCTTAGAATATCTGCAAAATTTTTCTTCGCGCTACAGTTACTGGCCATTCCGTAGCCAGACGAAAATTCTTCCAAAATTGTAGACACTTTAATTATTTGTTGCTTTTTGCCAGTCACTTGAATTTTACTTTTAACAGATCCTTACTTTGCGTTTAGAACAAAACAAACAATTATTTCGAAAAAAAAAAACATAGATGACTTTAGACACAATTTTAATATTACTAGTGCTGTGGAATTTTTAAAATGCAATGATCTCAAACACTGTTTCAGGAAGTGGCGATAGTTGCCATCATAAAAGTGCGATATTAGCAATAGTGTAAATCATTTATCAAACTTCTTTCCAAAAATGTACTCTTTCAACCAGCTATTGCGAAATTTTCGTTCCAGTTCGATTTGACAATTCGTGATACAACGCTTTTGATGCCATTTACATAGGTTTATTTTATCGTTCGAAACTTAATCGCAGGGAAGTTTGTGGTTTATGCCTGAAATACATGTGCAGAATATATGCACGCAGCAATGCAGGCATCACTGCATGTGAAACAGATGTGCAGAATTTTTGACAGATCTCTTGGTCGTATTTGTCACAAATCACCGCATTTCCCGATAGGTGGTTGTGAGTTTCAGTTTCAGTTTCAGTTATAGTTTCATAAAATGATATTAGTGAAGTTTGATTTTATCAATAATGTGATATTATCTATTGTACGCTGCCTATATTGCATACTTAAATGTAATTCAAAACACTTTTTTATTCCCCTGTGTTGGTAAATTTCAACTTCAAGTTGTGGTACCACTGACGCGTGCGAGCGTGTGTTTCGTCGCACTTAAACACATGCGTTCTAAATCAGTTTTGACGCGCTGCATGCAGACATATGCACATGTATTTCTGGCTTTAACGAGTGATGATATCTACTTTTTAAAAAATTTACATAACATAAAATAATTAAGATTTTTTTTGACTTCACGCTTGTACATATGTAGTGCTGTCAAATATTTTACTAAAAAAAATTGACGAACAGTTCAGTTGAATTTTTTTCCAGAAAAATAGAGGAGTTATGGGACGAAAAAATTTTTTAGGATTAATATATGTATGACTGTATTTGCCAGCGAAAATAGATAAAAGTTCGTGAATACCTCAACACGAATACCGCCTTGGTTACTACCATTGAAGATACATGTATGCAAGGCGATTTGAAAATTATAAGAAATGGGTCGTCCATAATTGTTCTCGCCGCCACTGCATACGCCCTGTAGAATTATTCTCGTAGAAAATAGTACAGTGCCCCATAAATTTCTGTTCCCCCAATGTGCACCCTTCACTCCTCCTTTCCGTTTTTACACGTTACGTTATCATACCATGGCTCCAAAAACCACGGGGAACGATGGTGGTGCGCCTCTGCTTCAAATCACGTGCTTGTGCCGCATTCCATTATTTGAAATTAGTTTTTCTGGCATTTAGAGTGCCGCCCCTGTCTCTGCGCACCAGGCCCCATCGCATAGCTCGCTCCAATCTGTCCAGTGTCGCTATGTCCATGTGTGCGCTGCATGTAAATTTGGCGTGACCTAGTTTTCGGCTTCGTATAGCGTTTTGGATACGTTTGGTTTGTAAGTGTTTGTATTTCGTGAAGCTCCAACTCACTTACACATCGTTCACCAGATGGAAAGCTTTTTTTTTCGTTTGGAAACATATGGGGACGGTGGAGTATGGCCTTAAGCTGCCAACTGCCAGCCAACCCAAACCAGGCCGAGCATTGGCCAGTGGAGTGCGCGCGCACCTAATCGATATGTCGATATGAACGATGATGGAGCCGAGCACGATGTATGCATACATAAATTCAGTGCGGCTCCATTTCCAATTTTAATTGGGGCGACAGAAAATGAGATGTTCCAGAGGGCGACTTTATTTTTTCCAACCGACAGACTCAGCACCACAGGATTTAGCTTAGTTTTCACCGCACTAAATACCATCGATGATCTTGATTTTATTGTTGTTGCTGAGCGCCATAATTCATGGAGGTGCACAGACAAACAGGGCCTGAAATTATACTCATCCAGGTAAGATGGTTATTTTAAAATGCACTGGTACGTGCCCCCTTTTTACATAATTGAAACAATTTCTTTTCATTTTCAGCGTTTTGTTATGAGTCTCCTGGTCCTGAATGAGATTTGAATAGGAGCACCAATTTAAATACTTAAAGAGCTCTGTCCAATTCTTCCGCCTCTATTTCCTTCTGTAAGAAAATCGTTTTAGTTTTATGATAGGTATAACACTTATTTTGAAATGGTAGCAAGTTCCGTTTCTGATGACCTTGGAAGTCACCTCTAAGCTTCCTAGTTATTACCACACAGCAATACCTCCTATAAGATTACTTTGCGGTTGTATAAAACTGTTTAGCTCCTTTCTCAATACTTGTGCAAGCAAAGTTTCCTGGAAATATTCTAGTTCACGTGTGTCGCTTTACGCACATTCCTTCATTTTTAACCCCATCGAAATAATTTAGAGGTTCATCCATCAGGCGGTACACAGGTAAGTTTTACGAAGAGGCACAGTACAGGCTTAAAAACCGTTAAGATATCGATAAAGGATTGCGGGAATTGTAGTGAAGTGTTTGGAAACACCTAACGAAATGTCCAACTCGTTAGACAAGTTTTAAGTGCAGCATAGATATGCCAATGGAGGAAATCTTTTAACATTGTTACTAAAGCCGACTCAATTCCCAATCCAATTAGATACATCTACCACAATACGCTGTTTTCGAGGCATTGAATGGAAAGTCTCAGGCTTCTGTCATCTGTCACTAGAAAGTGCTGGTGAGATGTTGGATGGGTCTACTGAGTACATAACGTGTGTTTTTTTTCAACTGGATCACGATCAAGATCATTTATTTTACATTGAAAACAACAACAATTGAGGTGATCCAAAAACAAAATGGAATCATAGTTGGATCGTAAAGCTGCTTCTGAATTCAACAAAATTTTCGCATTTTCACAGTTGTCGCCCTGCAACTCAACTTCAATGGCAGCTGATAATTGACATTTGTCAAACGTCAATAAATATTTTCCGTATTTATTAAACAATATTCGCAAATATCTGCACAGTAAATTGGTTCAATACATAGTAATTTTAAGTACTTACTGCTTCTATTTCGTTTATATCCATTATTTTCACTAGTATCTGCCAATAATATATCAATAAATATTTGACAGACAAAAGCTGACACATAATTTCTAGCAGGAATGCCAACCGTTTAAATTGTTATTTTTGGATCATCCCACAGCGTTTTTTTCAATTATGATCTTGATCCAGTTGAAAAAAACGCACCTATAGACTGAAACGAATGATCGATAAGATAATTTGAGACTCGAGTAGGTAAAGGTAAAGAATCGGTAATTTCAAACAGCCACCAGAATCAAAACTGCTGAAAAAATTAGTGCAGAATTTCCAGCAAATCTAATTTTGACAGGGTCGACTATGATGGGGTCAAAATTAAAAAGAGTTTGTCAGAGTTTGTTTGTTTAGTGCTATCGTCGATCTTCTGTCGCGGATTTTAGTAATACTCTTCCAAAATTCTCTATACGAAACAATAATAACATCTATGCTATGCTATGACAGCGATGGCCATTAAAAGAAAAGTCCTCAGAATCCTCGGACCTGTGATTGAAGACTCGATCTGGAAAATACTATACAATATAGGTACATCTTTTATAGTCCGGAAGTATCGATCCTCATAAAATTCAAAAAGCTAAAATTGAGCTGGTCACGTGGAGCGGATGGATGACGGAAGAATCACCAAACGCACACTAAAGGGAAACGTTTATGGACAAAGACCAGTTGGAAAGCCACGATAGTGCTAGAAGGACTCTATTGACACAGACAGCAAGTAAATCACTTTTAAGATGCAGAAACTGGAGGATGCGGTCACGGCTGGAGGCGGCACACTCAGGAGGTCAAGGTAAAAAAAAAAAATTCTTCCAAAATTCTATTGCACATTTTTCCACAATTCTATTGGAGACCAAGAGCCCTTTTCAATGGCCTTATTCTTTTGAAACATCAAGTACATATAATGCTTCTCTTGTGTTCAATGATTATCCTGACTGCATATTAAAAATTACTCTTTCTAAAATACGATTTGCAATATTTTTTATATGTATTTGAAATTGTGGCGTAGGTGAGATTTTAACCCTAGACGTCCCTTTTTTTTACAACGCTCAGTTTTGATTACAGTGGTCTGGGACTGAGTCTCCCTAAACTTTCCAGAAGTAGATACTTTTCAAATTAAAGGCGTAGTTGTTTGAACTGATGGATTAACTTAAATACTTTAGTTAAATTAAAATTATGTTAAACACTCTTGAATTTAAGACCGCACAAAAAAACCAAAAAGTTATGAGTGTGTGCAATCAGTCCGCATAGTTACAAATTCAAAATCTTTTTGAACCCAGTTGTAAACAAGTGACTTATAAATTTTTTTTATAGCTTATTTTATTTCGTTGCGTATTTAATTACGCTATACAAGTTCCTCTACTAACGATAGTTAGAAAAGAAATACGCCAGTGCCAGCCAAAGTTCAAGTAAAAAGGCTAGAAAATTGATTATAAAAGTACTCAGTATGTATACATTACAGCGGGTAGCTGTACTATTGGGCCACTTCTAATTTCGTATTTTAATTACATCTTCACGTATATTAAGTGAACTTGAAAGTGGCCACTTTTCGTTCAACTCAAAGCTATAATTATTATTGCTTTCCTCCTCCGCACTCCTTATTTGTTATTATTTCGACGAATGAAGGTTTGTTTATATTTACGTCGAGGTCTTACAAACTACGTGTACTAAAAAGAGAAAAAAATAAATAACTAAATTAGAAATTTCTATCACGTCCACTCGTCATTTTCGAGCTCAATGTTTTGATTTTATTTTCAAATTTTGAAGCTCGGACGGAGCCGGATAGAGTGGTTTTGTCCGGGACACCCAAACTCCGCGTCCACGCACATACGCTCAACGTACACTTGTCGTGTGTTTACTTTTTGAAACGTATAACAAATTTTTTTCCCGCTAAACAAACCAGCGTACTTAAGGCCTGTAATTTTATACGGAGACTAGGGGCATGGTTCCATGGTTAGCTGATGGTAGATGACGATGGCGACACGAAGGGGAGTCCCCCCTACTAGTGGGACAGTCTAATTTAAAATTTAATATTTTTGGAGCCACAAATCATAGCCGTGACAAGCAGTTTGACGACCTGTTTCTATTATTCTTGAACGGAAAAGTTGATTATGTTTTGTACTTTTTTCGGGAATCTGAGATGAATAAGTTAATTGTATACTTGTGTGTACATTGTACAATGGGTGGAACGTTGTTCGATCACGATACTATTTGTTTCTGTTTCTGGGTTAGCGTTCACGTCTGACAAGAAAACTACACAAAAATGTGAAATTTAAGTAAACTACGTAGCGGAAAAATTCCAAATTTGCTATATGTATATGTCAATCAAAAAGTCATTGGACATACTCATGTTAGGTATGTTCATATCACAGTCATATACCTCGTTCACTTGGTCAACGACGTATCGCTACGGAGCACTTCGATGTACCAGGGGAACACACGAAATTTGGCTACGGAGTGGTTTTCTACAACGCTGCAAAACCGCGTAGTGTAGTGTAGTGGATTAGCTAATCCTCCCACGAGAACACTTGTCGTTGCGTTGAGTAGCAGTTTTCTTGTCAAATGTCAAAAAACTAGGTTGGATTTTGTCTACGGTTTTAGTTGTAGTCCCTTTAATGATTCCATTTCGATGAACAATAAAAGAAAAAATTATATTTAAGACATAAAACGGTGAATGTAACAGTTTATTATAATAAAATAAATACCTCTTGTGACAGTTGTCAAAAAAAAATAAGAGTGCGATACGTCAATTCACTTCATGTGAACACTCATATATCAACCGGATTTCATAATACGCTTTACTACACTACGCTACCACGTGAACGAGGTAATAGACACAAGTCTGGAAACTGCTGTTGAGGGGGTAGACACATTTTTGAAGCATAAAACTGGTACAGCTTCTCGTTATTATCAACAGAGTCGCTACTAGCGATTAGTTGCGCAAGCGCAAGAACGCGCATTCTTGACGTTGTGGCAATATAAATGGCAAAAGTCAATTTCGAAAACTGAACTAAAGCTTATCGCAACCCGGCATTACACACGTATTCGGCATTATTTATTTATTAATTTTTTTTTCCGTTAGTTACAGTGAAGAAATGCAACGATTTAGCTGACGTTTCCATCACGGTTTGCATTTGCTTACATTTTTTATCAATCTGACAGAAAACCGTGAAAGAATCACAAACCTAGTGGCCAAAACGACAACAACATAAATTTTCTGCACTTTTGTTTCTGCCCCCACCATAAAAAATTTGCATTGAGTTTCCAGAGCTGTATGTACGACCGTGGATCATAAACACCAAAAGCAATGGGGCCTTTGACACCTTGGATCACTACTAAATATGTACATAGGTACATATGAAAAAATAAAAGTGATTCATAGAGGTTTTTTTCGCCATTTTTCCTTTACATACTTTTTGATTTATTACTTAAGACTTCTCATACTGAAATTATTGTCAAAAGCTGTATAATCCATTGAAACGACTGATCTCTTAAATATAATACATTAGCGTTTAGTCAAAACTGATTCAAGGCAAATAAAGATAATAATAAACGTAAAATACAAAATTAAAATTTGGATAAAAGTACCGTACAATTTGACAACTAGAACTAATATTACCCGATTTCCCATCATGGACTGTATACTACACTATACTGTATACTACAGTGTATTAAAGGCTAAAGTCCAGTTCGGTATCCTTAAAAAAAAGTTACGTGACGCCACAAGAAAAGAAAGTAGGCGTTGAACCGGAATTTTACAGAATTGAAGATTCTGCTACTTGCAACAAATTGTATCAGGGACTCTGCAATTTTATTGGCTAATTTTATATCACATAAAATTGTCACATATCTAGTTCTTTTAAGGTTCGAGTTACAGAGGCTTGGCTGTAATTTTTTCCAGCCGTAATGTCGAGCAGCCCGATGACGAATTCAATAAACGGATTAACGTATGTCTAAGTTCGCGTTAATATGATAATCTGCGCTGTTAAGATTCCCTATATAAGAACTGATGGTACCACCCCGTTCAACAACGTAAAAGACGAGCTCCTGCCAACAAAAAGAAAGTTCTTTGTCATTTTTTCTTCTCTGCGGATGGCATCATCAACATCAACTTGAAACGCAATTTTATTAAGAAAAGAAAGGGCTCACTCATTCGATTGGATTCCGGTCTCGTGTGTGAGTGCACGTGCGGAAAATGAAAATATCTGAAGAAAAAAAGAGGTATCTAAAAATAAGCCTAACTAGTGGCCGCGACGTACGGCCTTACCTGTCTCAGTTTATCTTTTCGATTACCACCGATCCAGGTACCCTAGGTACGAAACGAAACCCGTGATGTTTCCATGTACCGTTACTCGCTCCGAACGAATTCAACACAGTAGACGACCGTTGGATCACCCCACCGAAAAAAAAAATTAATGCATGGAAACAAACGTGTTGTGTTGCGTGAAGTCAACTCTCATGCGTGTGCACACACGTCATGCATTTTTTCCCAAGTTTTTCCTCGACCGTGTGATGTTCGTCGATATATGATACAAGCACGTGCTTTAGTCGAAACGGGATGGCGCTATCGTGGCGAGAAGAGACGATCCGTTCACCGACTCGACGGGTTCAAAGACCTCTGCAGAGGTTACACGTGCATATGCAGTGCAGCACTAACTTTTGTTCGTTCCTTCGTCGTCTTCCTGGGCTTCTTCTTGTACGCCGTCCGAGCGCTTCATTGCTATGTCCCTCCTGCAGTTGCACTCTTACTGTCGTCGAACTCTCTAGCGTAAGTGCGTTCATTCCATCGGCGGTGTTTAATTGCAACAAGTTTTTATTTAAGTTTTTTATTTTAAAAATAATCTTATTAAAAACGCGACTTTAATTCGTTAAACAATGGAAACAGAAAAATTGTTAGTGTTTGTGAAAGATATTTAGAAAAGGAAAACATTTCGCGAAGGGTAAATCCCTTCATTGCGTCATAGCCAAGGTGTACGCATGCACGACAAATGAAGGACGTACGATGTTCGGCGCTGGTCATACTATTCCCTTTGTTCGGTGCATGTAAGTGACAGTGTTACCATCAGTTTCGGTTCACCGGTTCTGTCCTACAGGAAGTTCTCGTTCGTAACGTCGGTCTTATAATCGCTGTAACTTTGGGCAAAATTAACATTTTAAAGTGTCTGTTTGAGAAGTGGGTGCTTTTGTGTGTCAGGTATGTACCCGTATCCCGTATATTAGACCAAGAGGGCGAACTCGAGAACGTTTAACTTGTCTTGAAAACGAAAATTGAAATTGAAAGTTTTCAAGTATTACCTCATCGACAGGAAAAAATTAAAAATACAGTGTGCTGGCAATATTCGCTCCATGTCCCGTGCGACCACGGGGCATGACTAGCCCATGACTAGGTGTGATTTGAACCTACGACCTCAGTGTTTGAAGACTAGCCACTACAGCATCCATAAGCCTACTGCGCTATAGCATTCTGAGCCACCTCTGAGTCATTGCGATGGCTTACTTGGTCCATTATTGGTCAATTTTATCCCAACTTCAACCTCTAACTCTGCGTGGTTCCTGTCTCGACTCAACAGCGTACGAACGAATTGCTCTCAGCTTTTAAACCCTCTCCTAGGGCGAAAGACAATAATCAACGTTCCAATGCTCGAAATTCTTCAGAACATTAAAAAATTTATTGCCAAAATTCTGCGCTTAAATTACCGGGTGACTCCTTCAATCCACTTTTGATTGTATCGCACTGATCCCACGTTCTTTCTCCTGAATCAATGAAGAGGCCCAATGTACCACCCTCTTTCGTTAAAGACGCTCATATTTTTTTGGCAAACCTAGTGCGTTTAAATTTTCGACTTCTTGATGGAATTGGTCCCAAGTCTAGGTCATCTGCGAGTTCTTCACTTAGGCTCACACGAAATGTGTTGCACCAATTCATAGCTTTCACTGCAACGTACACATAAGGGTAGATGCGCAATGCGCGTTATAATCGCAACCATTTTCAGTTGGTTTCTATAAGAAACTTAATTTTCTTAGAATCTGGTGCAGCCAAGAACGTTTTTAATTATCTGTAGTGGTCCAGTTTGGACCAGACCCCTGAACGAAATTTCCGATCCTGTCTAAACGAGTGTTTATTCTTCTTATTTCCTGGTATGTCGGAGTGTACCTACCTACATCTTCCCAATTCATTGGTCATCGAATGTAGTCGAATTCGGGACTTTAATGGTTGATTAGCTGTCCGAAAAAATATAGATGAGTTTAACAGTCCGATTCTCTTGCTGAGGAATATGTTTGTAGACTAACGTGCTGCAATGATGCCCGTAGATAGGGATTTGGAAGATGCACTCCACCTAAACTCCCCTAAACCCAAGTTGGCCAAACTGCGGTAGGGAATTAATCACTTCACTTGAGACTGAACGTTTTCGAAGCCGAAAATTGTCCTCTACCGATAGGGTTAAAGCCAACTGTATGTAATAGGGCCCATACACAGGCGAGCATGTTGGCGCAAACATGGGTTTGCGCAAGCCAATTCGCTCGTGTATGGCATTGTTGGCCGTTTGCACAAACATGCTCGCCCAAAAATCAAAATATTTTGAGTTTTCAGCGCCAACATGTTGGTGTTGGCGTATGTTTTCACGTGTATGGTGATGTTTGCGCAAACTTCAGTGTTCAGTTGTTCAACTGCAGTCGTTGGAAGAAGTCAATAATGTCACGATTTATAAAATCGGAGTTTTGGGTAGAGTTCCTCGAACTCTATGAGAGTAAGCCTGAAACATGGCGAGTAAAATTAGAGATAGGCAAGAAACCTGCAATTGCAAAAAAGGCATATCATGTGTGCAAGTGGAAATAAAACCAGACAAGCACAAGTTGTTGCCATGGCGGAATCCAATAAGCAACTGAGGCTCGCCAACATGCTCGCCGGTGTATGCGCTAAGACTAAAGTTTGCGCAAGCCTATGTTTGCGCCAACATGCTCGCCTGTGTATGGGCCACTTAAGGTATATAATACTTCCTGCTTAAAGAATTCTGTCACCTTTTTTGGTTAGAGTTCATTTCCAAATTTTGTTGAGCAAACAGGATTAGCTATAGATTCTACAGTCCATCATACAGCGTTAACTTAACGTGTGGTAAACGACAAAGTCCTAAATTTGATTAGAGAACTAACGATGAGGACAAGATCGAATTTTGGCTATCGCGCCATAGAAAAAAAGAATTCTGAAGATTTAAAATGTTCATTTCTTCATCTGAAATACTGATACAAAATACTTTTGAAGCATCTTTCTGGATCAATTTTATCTGCATTTGATCTATACGCTGTAAACATTCTATTCGTACTCAGATTAAAAAGCTTAATCATCTACCTCTACTAAAAGAATTTATTTGAGCAATGGAGGCAGGGCAAGTTTTCTTGAAACTGATAGAGTCACCTTTGACTCGGACTTACACATCACCCAAAGGCCTCATAGGTTGTTAATTTAGCGAACATTAAATTCGAATTCTCACTAATCGAATATAAGCAACGCTTTAAATAGGTTTGTTTTAAAGACAAGCTGCATTTTATACGGACCTAGACTAAATAGAACGCATCAACATAAAAGCGACAATCGCTGAAGTAATTTGTATCTGGGTTGATTTTAAAAGGGTATATTATCTTGCAGCTTTTAAACATGCAAACACTTCTAAGGATGTAGAATATCAGTGCTCCTCCTGGAACAATGTGTATGAATAATGGAAAGACATATGTGAATACGTCAGATGTGGGCCATATAGCAGAACTGAAACTTTTATCCAGGGCCCTCCCGAACGGGAATACTGTAATGTCGGTGGAGCTGGTGGTTGCCAACCAACCAACCTCATACTCCTTAATATTATAGAAACCCCACATCTACAAAGCTATGCTCCACATATTTCCCGCGCATGGACATTGCTCCTTTTCGTTTCCGAACAGCCGCACTAATTTGCAGAAAATACAATGCAAGCTGTAGGCACCTAGTAGCGCTACCAGCCCAGCTACATCAGCGTTTTTGGTACCTCATGGACTTATACACTACCGAGCGTTTAATACACGCTTAAAACGCTGCTACTAATGGAAAAAAAATCCGAAATTTTTGGTTCTTTCTTAAAATAAAATCGTGAGGAAAAGCTTCACATGATGCAGTTGATGTTGGTTGCTTGTTGTACGAAGTTGGCTGCCTGATTGGTTGGACGTTAACGTTGCGTTCGACCATGGTTTATAATAGTAAGAAATTTTGTGTTAAGAGGTCGCCTGAGGCTAGACCCTTCAGAGGAACGTGATAAGTTTTTTTTTCTCCCAAACAATTCGAATGGAAACGTTAGTGAAAACATTTGTGAAAAAAATAGTGAAAAGAAAAAACAAAATAAAATAACATTTTTCGTGATTTTGAATGAGTTTATCGAAATCTAATAGTGGAAAAAATTGTTTAATTTTTTGCAAAAAAAAAAACTAAATTGAAATTCGAAAAAAAATAAGTGAGTGTCTTTTGTCTAATATAAATTTCTATATATTAAGTACTTCGATAAACATATGAAAAATAGTAAATAAAAAATATTAAAAAGAATAATGCTTCTTGCTGGTAAGCTCGAATGTTACATAAGATATTTGCATTATGGAAATGAAAAAAAAAGTAAAGACAGAAACATGCAATCCTGCTATGCCATTTTAAGCTCGCTATCTATCCACATAAGTTAGCATAGGTAATATCTTAACATTACGACTATTTCTTATTTCATCTGTAAAATATTAAAGATTAAATACAAATGGCTGACAGTGCTATAGCCTATGAGGTTGAAGTATCTATGCATTACATGTTAGTGTATTTGGAAAGTTATCAACACAAACTGCGCAATTCAAGCTGAGATAATTGTTGGCCTCATAAAGTCGTACACTCGTACGTTATGAAAAGTTTCATCGCACAATTACACGCGGTGCAATCATTTTTATTTCTTCTCGATGCTTCTATTCCCAGACTTAGAGAAAATCCTATAGTTTTTTTTTTTAAATTAGTCATTTTTTTTTGTGACTTAAGCAGCAATAAGAGCGTCTACTTTCCTATCTGCCATAAATGGTGATTAATTTATTATTAACGTTAGTAGCTACATTCCCTGCGGTTACCACATGCATACTTTTAGACTCTGTACAAGTATGTTGTGGATACTTTTTTTTTGAATCCAACATGGACGTGTAAACATGTGACCTAGATCTTTGAGTAGCACTGTAATACCGAGTTTATACCATTTTTTTTCTTTGATGAACTGTTGACGAAATATATGTTCGGGTTTTAGATTGGACATTGGATCTGAAATCTACGTTTTTTTTTATTCATTAGTTGAGAAATTGACTAGATAACGTGAGTGAGTCAGTAATTGTTTGTAAAGTATTCTGATCCACCATTATTTATAGCCATTGTGTCCACACTCGCCAATCGTTGAAAAACGTTTTCAAAGGTCTCTAAACTTTTTATCCACCACTTAAACTGTAGTTAATCTTAAGACCATTGATTCTTTCTTCATCCTTTCTTGAATCGATTTTTCCAAACTTAGAACATCATGAGTTGCTTTTAGATATTTTTTTTCCTTTTCTCAATTGGTTTAGGCGTCCAACTTTATTTCTAGTGTTCATTAGTCGGGCAAATAAGAGCGTGCGCAGCTTGATGCAATTTAAAAGCTGTCCAACTGTTTAGTCTCCATGGTGCGCCAAGCCTCTATCTCACCTTGTAATTCCTTAGAAATTAGCCGTGCCCATGTGTCAATGGTTGCAGAAACCTACTACCTTCCGAAATTAGTTTCTGTGTAGCTATTGGACGCGCGGAAAGAAAACATTGCTGACCTGTGAAATGCTAAGTTTAGGGTGTTCATAACAGTATATTTCCGATTTACCAGAAAGTATCGACACTCCAATTATTAGAACACCATTACTTATCCTGAACACTTTTAACCGAACTGCTTTCACCATACCAAACTGCTATAGCATTTTAAAAAAAAATTGCTTACTAAAACCAAATCTCTCCACTGCCATTAAACACATAAAAAAAATTTGTTTGTTTATCACACAACTATACATCAAGTCAATAAGTCTGTTCCACTTAAAATTAGCACGTAAATTTGATTAGTTAACAAGTTGGCGACTGATAACTGATGCTATCGTCTGATTAAGCTGTTGTGTGGTCCATAAATTATCCAATGAAAGCATTTTTATCGTGAAGAAGCCTTTTCCATAGTCGAATCTCGCACAACAACATAATTCAAAACTATATCACGTTTTTTTATTTCATAAATTTAAAATATGAAAGATCTGAAATTTTTGATATGTTTTATGTTCTTTTTACATATAGTATACATGTCTCGAGAAGGTTGATGACCGCCTATTGATTTATATGCCTGATTTATTAAATTAGCGAAGGTTGATGTCCGCCTATTGATTTATATGCCTGATTTATTAAATTAGCGTAAATTATGGTATACAAATTTTATTTAAATTAATTTATGCAAGCAAATTTGACTGAAAATTATTTGCATAGTTGCGTTTTTTTTTTGTAATTTTCCTTAACTTGTGCATTTTTTGGACTCTCCTCTGTCGCCTTTATGAATCAACTGATCGGTTTTTGATCATGTGTTTGATGCTGCATTTTTATACTGTGAAAGATCGTGAAAACAACACAGGAATAGGAATAGATTTTGAATCCATTCTCCCAAACCAACCTGTTTTAGTCAAAAATGATCATTCTTTGGATTCAATTGGCTTTGAAATGGATCAATTCTATATTCTCTACTCTTTCCGATCATGTTCAGTTGGGCATCCTTCCTTTTGCTTTGTATTTTCTGATTCTTTTAATTAATTATTTATCATATTTGTTATATTAATTGTCGCAATAAATGGATCTGAAATATTTGATGCTCTTTAAAAAATGATCTGTGAGATTATAAACGCGAAAATATTTTCTGGTATGAAATTCACGGTCTTGCTTAGAACATTTGTCACGAAATTCAGAAGCTTGCTGATCAAAATATCCAACAGGGAGGGCCATATTGAAGTGTCAACTGCTACATTGTCTTGATGAAGCGACAGTTTTTTTCAATAAATGCGTCAGTTTTTTCTTGATTTCAATACTCATTTGCTGCACCCATCTTGCGCACAGGTTTCTCATGACCAAGTTTACAGTCAATATGCGATATACAGGACTTTTTTTTAAATGCCTACCATGTTGTTAGCTCGAGCACTTTTAGTCGACGGTCATGCAATACCATTTTGTGGATTTTCTTCACCATTTCTGGTGTAGTCACCTCATTTGGAACCACTAGGCTTCATATCAAATTATTTTACCACGAACTACTTTGGTATTTAATTTCATCAAAATTTAGAAGCGATTGATCAGGGTTCACAGTTTTCCCAGTTTTACATCTACCTCTCCTAACTACCTGAAACAGTTTTAAAATTTCTTTAGGATTCTTACCATTTAGAATGTTTATTAACTAGAAATGGGCTTTCATCTCACCAACTAGAATTTTGCAAAAATTAATTTTGGTTAAAAGTAACACTATAAGAAAAATTCTCATAGTGCATTAGCATGTTTAGGTCTGACCTCTTAGATGGAGGGGCGGAAGGAAGACTCTCAATGCTCGTACAACCTGCCCATCGTTACTTTTTGTCCAGCTTTCTCCCATCTATCGCCTAATCCGTTACCACCTTCATTTCCATATGTATAGGGCTTAAATACCCTTTGTATTTTGTAATGAAAGAAGTAAAAAATGAAAAATGAAGTTGAATATTTAATTAATCATTTTATAACAAAGACGTTATTCTCGACCTGTTCCGAATTGTGAGCTTTGTCTAAAACTAGGTTTACGTCACGTGGGTGTATTGCTGTTACGATAGTTTAGAAACCTCAGATAACCCCTCCTAGATCAAAGTGGAAATTATTATTATTCAAGTCTTTGTTAGGGTTTGGCAATAGATTCATTCAAGAAAATATTACTTGTATTATTGTGATAAAATTATACATTTTTTTTTATCACTACCCATTTTTTTGTTAGTAGCATTATAAAAAGAACGTTTCAAGTGAACACTAAAAACCTTGCACTGGAAGCTAGTATAGCATTGATTAATCATCGTCATATTCAGAATCCGTCATTGCTTGTGTGCTCCGTCATTTCAATAGTGTTATAAAAGTCAATATCTGATGGTGGAACGTATTTCCTTGCTAAAGTCATAACGTCTTTGTACTTTTTTGAGTTTATTGACCATTCTCTAATATTTGGTGTAAGTCATTTTTGGAAAAATGTGGAATTGTATCATTATTGCACTGGCACCATCAATTGGTGGTCGAAGCGGAAACATCAAGCGATTGAGGTACGTCCATTTACACTGGGAAAAGTATCGATATCTATGATTAAATTTACTTTGACAAGTTAACATTGAGATTTGACTTTTCATAGTTTGTTTAGGTTGTTTGGTTGATGGATTTCTTCATCCTTAGCACACAGGGAACCATGTTTTTGTAGGTTGTTGTTTGATGCAGGGGGAAGACACGCAGCAAAGCAGCGTATCTTGAGCTCTGTGACAAGTATTGCCCATTATACTCGGGTCGCCCAGTCTCTACCCCTTTTCGAACTCCTCCCATGCTGTACGTTACTAGGGCGACAATTAAACAGTCCAAAGCAGAGGTGTGCCAAATCCTGACAGTTCCCACTGCCCCAAAACCAATATTGAACGTGCGTCACTGCATTACGGACCAAACTTTCCATTGGAACCTGCCATCGCGCCCCCCTCGTCTAAAAGTATGTAAAACTAATTTACAACCGCGCTCTATAGAGTTACCTCCTCTCGTTTGCACTCCCTTTAACTCTATCAACATTCTGCAACTAACCAACACATTCAAGATTCAACGAAATGTTTAGAGAAAAAAAATGAAGGAATTGCGCAACAAATGTCAGTTTTTCAGTGATGTCATCTCCTCGCAGAGATCTTCGGGTTTTGTGTGTTTCGAGACCATCGTTCTAGCGGCAGAGGAAAAGGGACGGATTTGTGCTGGTTTTCTGTTCGAGACTCTGCTGACACAATTTCCGTGGCGCACAGCAAAACACAAAGCGCGAACAAAATACAAAACCAACAAGAAAGAACAAAGCTACCAAAACGAAGAAGACGAAGTAAAAAAGCTTCGGCTCCACTTCAAATCGATTGCATTGCGCGCATTCATCCACCACGCCACTTCTCACTGCCTCTCAAGCAAAAGGGAGGGGAACGTTCATTGGTTCACTTCATCTGTGTCGAATTTTCTATCGCACTCCTTCGCCTTTGGAGTTGGAGTGGAGCATTGCGAAGTGAATGCGAAAGAGAACACGAAAAAGGGAGAAAAAAACCATTACTAGGTCATTTCTCTTGTGGGCGGAACGGGGGAGTAGCTAGGGAGCACGAAAGAAAAGAAATTCTCAAAAGAAACCTTTGTTCGTCGAGAAAAAAAAATTCAAATCAGGACGCGATGAATTCGCGCCATATCAAAAAACCTGGGCACATAATTCATTCGCCCAACGAAAAGCTTTCCCCGATTTATGCGCGCACTTCATCGGAGCAGTGCGGCTGCAAAGCTTGCAGATCTGAGCAATGGCCGTTCGAAAGAGATGATAGGGTGTCGATGAATTGCGCGAAACATTGCGAAGCTTTCAAATATTCGAGGGGGGCAAGTAACGGTCGGTTTGCCAGCTGCTGTACTCGTATTCATTTCCGTTGGAACTACGCGAAAGGGGGAGGCGGGCCCCGCTTTCGTAAGATTCATCGCGCTTTGTGCTTCGTTGTTCGTTCGGTCACTGGCTTTCGATTCCGCACCGCACGATTACTTCAGTTTGCGAGTTCATTCGGTTGTGGCAGTTGGTGGTGTTTGGACGGGTTTTTCGTAAGTTTTGGAGCAGTAAAGTGACTTAGAAAGGGAGGAGAGTGGCCTGACTTGGATATTGTACTACAAGATTTTCTGTGATAAATTTGAATTAGAAAACACGATGAAAATACTTTTTTTTTAAATAAAACAATCCGATAAGTTCCTCTTATTTATTTATTTTTTTGTTTACTTGTTTTATCCGGATTTAAACGAAAGAAAATTCTCAGCGATGCACATTTCGAGTTAAGTGAGTTTTTGCATGATTTTTCCGATTTTTTTTTTTTTTAAATTTTGAATGGAAGGTACGCGAAAACAGACACGTTTCGGAAACGATTGAATAGTTTGGTGGATTACGCAACGCGAAATCAGCAACAGAAAGAGACGGAGCGAAAAAAAAACCTCTGCTTTTTCGTCGCTTAGTTTTAAAACTAGTTTTGCTCGCGCGACCTAATTTCCCACTTCCGCATAATGGATGTGTTGGTGACTAGGCGCTTAGTGTGCGTTTATGTGTGAGTAATAGCGTAGCACCGCCATTTTGAATTTTTGATTTTTTTTTCTCGAAACCCCCATTTTGGAGAGAAAAAGTGATGAAATTTGTTGCGAAATCAATCTACAGTGGGTCACATTAAGTTGTGCGTTGGGCGGGCGGGGGGGGTGATATGGTAAAATTAATCCTATTCAGATATAAAATGCGGTTTCCCGCCCTTTTATCGCTTTCTTGTCGACGGTTAATTGGAACGGGAAATGCAGCTGGCTGTCCCGCTCTTTCATTGGCAAATTCATACTAATTGTGGACTGTCGTTAATTTTTAAATTTTTTTTTTACTTTGTGGAAAATTAGAAACTGTGTGATGCGGATGACATCATTCCGCCATTGTGTGCATGTGTGTGGCTATGTATACATATATATATATAAAAGAAACGGGCAACAGTGGTTGTGCGCGCGCGAATTTAAAAGACAAATTTAATTTCATTGGCATACTAGTTTTTTTTTCCTCGCGTTAGGTACTTTTTTACAGACCTCAATTTTTTGTGGGAGTGAGATAGAGGCTTGCTGTGTATAGTTGAAAACTAGTCAGTCTTTTTCTCTCTCCTATAAAAGTTGCGGGTGTTCAGCGGCAAGCGCGCACAATAGCGTGCACGGATACAACGTACAACTCGAGCGAGAGGTGCCCAAGGCCTTCTAATTTTGGACGAATGGTGGAACGTTGCAGAAACGGACAAGACGCATGCGTACGCGCGCGGAAATCGCGCCCGAAATTTTTCTTCCCGTTCCCATGTTTCATCCATCCGAAAATGCTGGGTCAGAGTACAGGGTGTGTTGATTAGTCAACGAGGTGTGTGTTTTTTCTTCTCTTCTGTTTATTACAGCTCTAGAGAGCAGTGGAGTCGAGAGTGTTGCTAAGCTTTTTAACGGTTTTCATATTTTCATCAAATTTGACGGGAATAGAAAATGCGTTAATTGAACTATAAATTGAGCTGTAACACTTTTGTAAGCTACTGTTGCGTTTTAATCAACATTATCGACGTTAGCAATTAGAAACCATATGCGAAATACTATGGCACGACGAGGATGACTATCTTCGGCGTCGACTCCAATGCCACAACGACATTATCCAGGCAAGGCAAGAGTAGGGGTGGTGAAATCTACGAAAGTATGCCATAGAAACCGAAAACGAAAGTAAAACCTACTCGTTCTCACCTCCCAGGTTACAAACTACACCTGCAAAGTTTGACGGGGACGGCATTAAAGACATCAGCAGGAATAACGAAGAAACAAGGGAGCTTATTGTAATTGTGGGGCTTCTGGATTAAAATACTTTAAGCTGTTCGAAAATAATGATTCAACCTAGACGAAACCAACTAAATTTGAAAGGTGACGCACAGAGAAGCCTATAACCACGAAATAATCGATAAAATACATTTCAAATTTTAATCACTTCGAAATTAATAAAAAAAAATGTTCAAATACACAAAAGAGTTTCTGGACAGTGAAAAAAATCACATGTACGTAGTAAATTAGGGAAAAAACCGTATTTTACTTCCATAAAGTTAATTTCAACTTCATAAACATTTTCATTTTCCTTCAAAAGATAGGTTTTTTTTACTAAATTTAAAAGCGCTTAGTTATGAGCAGAAATGAGCGCAAAAATTTAAAGTGGATTTGCGGGTGGTTCAATTGACCCTATCCTAACCAAAAATGACCGAACTTCTCATTGGACCACCCTGTTTTTATTATTTCAAGCATCGCGAGTCCCACTCTATTTCCGAAGGTTTCATGAAGTTCTACTGACGTTATTTCAATTTTTTTTTAATGGCTACTAAAAAAATCAAGCAATACGTGAAATTACCATTATAAATCGTTTCACCTTAGTAGCTCGCAAGATACCTCTATCCAAATCACTAGATTTTACGAACATACATATGAGCGAGTTCAAACCTCTTGAAATTACTGGGTTTTGTGTAAATCTAGCACGAAATCAACTGACCTGGGGCCTTATTACTGAATACGATACGATCAAAATCAATCGTAAATCCTATATTTCAGTATGCCGAATTTAGGAATTTACGATTGATTTCGATCGTATCGTATTCAGTAGTAAGACCCCTGGACAGCCTTGAAAACTATGTTTCACCAGGGATGAAACATAAATTTCAGGGCTGTCTGTATTTTTCATTCGTGTTGCACTGCAAACATTCTTTTTTTCTAAAACGCTGCTTAGATAAAAGCAATTACAGTAGACAACATATCATTGATACGTTGATGCGGAGTAAATTTATGAAATGTTACCAATCTGAATTGCTTTGATCGCAGAATTACAAAATCCGGATTTTTCGCAAGGACGTCCTTTCTGTTTTTTGCAGAGGGGGTGGGAAAATATTTGTCCACTCCACCTAAATGCATGTTAGTCGCACAATTCAGAGAGTATACTACACAGTGACTTTAAGATAAATATGGATCGTTCACGAGTCAACTGTGTTGTGGTCGAGGCCGAGGAATGATTATTTTGACTTGACAAAGTCAAAATAATCGAAGGATAAAATGGTTCTAGGCTAGAAAGAACCCTATATACCCAACAAGGGGCCGTATCATAATGTTTTTTTGAGGACAGTTATGGCTGAGGTAGGGTGCAGACAGGGCGCAATAACACCAGAGCGCCCTGACAAATCGCGAAGTCACGCATTCCAATCGCTTCTTGGTCTTTCACGACCTATTGGGAAGATAGTCCCAATTTTAAAATACCCTGGAGTAAGCCGACACGAAATTTTTGTTGTACAGGCCTAGGGCTTATGGTCTGAAGTCGGAACAAGAACCACCCCACACTGCCGTAGCTAGTCCCGGCCGCCAGCAAGCGTGTCGCTTCCGTTCAGCCACCAATTCGGACGTAGGCGGAATTGGCTCTTCTATTCCGAACCTTTCCTATCCTTCGATTATTTTGACTTTTTGAAACTTTACCGATCTCATTTTTTTTAAACATCTTCTAGATCTTCTCACCTTTTTTTTTCTTATCATCTTCTCCCCTCAAGTTCAACTAAAAAAAGACTAGTTCGCGAGCGAACGGAGAAACGATAGAACGAAGTGTTCCGGAACTACTTCACTGAACTCGTTCCTTAAAGTGAGTAACTCGGAGTGAAGTTGTTCGGAGTGGAGTGAAGTTGTTCGGAGTGGAGTGAAGTACTTCACTGAAAGGAACTGCTTTGCCCATCTCTACTTTAAGACAGAGTTAGAAAGAAAAGGCCACTGTTTTTCTTTAATTTTCAAATTGTCCAACAGAAAATCAGGAAACGATTTCGATATGATTTTCAAGCCCATAACCTTTAATTGTTAAAACCAGACGCAGCCGTTCTTATTTTGTTTATGAGTAATTCTGGTTTTATTCAATTATATCATCCTCCTGGAATGATTTACTTAAGTGTTGACTCTTTACTTTGACAAGTCAAATCCAATATTTGCATAAGATCAGAAGCACTTGTAAGCAAATAAAGGTGAGTCGGTAATACTTTTTTCACAGAAAGCATACGAAAAAAATTATCCTACAAGTAATAAACAAAATTAGAAAGGTTCATGTTCAATGTCTTGATTTTTAAACCATAATTCGCTGGTAGGGAGAAGATCTGAATATCACATTCAAATCAAACCGCACCCCTTCCATTGATGATTTTTAAAAAACCCTACTTTTACTGGGTTTTGTGTTCTTTAATTTTTTCATTGATTTATCTTCTAGAAATACCAATTAATTATACTATCTATGATGCTTTTCAATGAAATGCGGTCTTATGTAGTTCTTGCCATGAAAATCGTAAAAAATTGCTTCAGTTTGACTTCATATATTATTAACAAAAATGAAAATTGTTTAAAATTTTATCTATACAGGACCTTCTTTAAGATTTCTTCTAGCATTATATTAATGAAAATGACATGTTAATTATTCAAGAAATAGGCAATATGCGTTTAAAAAACTCAAATTTACGCATTTTAAAAAATGTTCAAGGGTTGTTGTTCTAATAGCATTTTTTCTAAATACAGTTTTGGATTTTTTTTCTCTATACACGACCTTGTTTTCATAGCAGCTAATAAAGTAAGATAATTTTATTTGGTTTTTTTGTTCCCATTAATGTAAAATATTGGTAAGAAAAAAGTCATAAATCATCAAAATCGCATTTAACGTGCACGTGGAGCCTTAAGATGATAAGTCTAATCTCAAAAACATTGTTCTGTTAATGCATTTTGAATTATTATAAATAAATATTGTTGAGTTTGAGTTAGTTTAGAAAGGAAGGGTTGATGTAATTTCAGAGCCTGTTTGGCTATGTCCACTGAAATCTTTGAATCTGTGATTCAAAAACGGAATCCCTAGCAGCTCACATGTACCGAAATCTCGGAAGTTAAATTCATAGTTTTACCTTAGAATTTCTCACTGTCCTGCTCAGATCCTACCACGGTTTTGATTAAATTCTTAATCGTCTCTTCGGGTGGTAACATGCTGAACTTCTACTAGTCTCAGCCTACGTAATTCCAGCCTTGTACCGTGGCTCCGTAAGATAAATTATTCGAAGGCTATCAATTATTAAGGCATACTGCCATTCCTTTGTTCTTTTAACCTCGCCCTGTCTTTCAAGGACGAACTATACATCCGTTTGCTTGATTCCTTTTCGTTCGATCGCTAAGAAACCACCTGACCTAGTTTCTCCCGATACAATTCTCTCGCTCTTCCACGCCGCTGGATTCCGTGAAAGGACGATTTTGGATGCGAACAGAACATATAATGTCCTTTGTGATACGGCTCTCTTGCTGCGCCAGTTCTTCCCCGTGTGTCCTTAAGAACTAAAGACAGCAGTACGACTTATGAACGATTCGGGTCTTTTGCGCAAAAGCAGCGCCATTTTGGCTGTAATCCTTCGTGAAGGGTCGAAGCGTGACCTGGGAGGTGTAGGGTTTGCTGCCATGTTGTACATATTTAGGGAATTATTCACTCTGGAATTTCTCTTATAGCTTGTAGCGAATTCTTTCCAGTACAATCGACCGCCAAGGTAGAAAACGATAAGAAAACTTTTTTGTTCACACCAAAACTCCAAGTGGAGGTTGTTCTGACTGCTTACCCTTACCCTCCACGCCACCCCTTCCCGGACGAAGCGACTGTACGTCGCAATCAAGCAGGAAAAGCTTGTGTGGAAAACTTCAATTTCACCGTAGTGTCGTTGTTGTTGGCTGGTTAGTTGAACTGAAGTCGATAGAAGTTGGTTCGGGGGCGGCGGAGCACTTCTGGCGTTCGTGTTTTCTGCTGGGAAGCGAACTGCTGGTCGAGTCGAGACTCGAGAGCTTTGTTGCTATGCGGCATAATTGTGTGTAAGGCACCAGTGGAGCAGGCGGCAGCAGAACACTCCCCAGCCCCGAACTGAAAAACGCCAGCACAGAACGCCGAGTTGTTGATGTTCGTTTCGAGCAAAATGAGTGGTGTGCTGGTGCCTCTTAATCGCGATGTTCACCCAGGCCCCAAGTGGTGGAAAAATTCTAGCCGAGTTTGCTTGAGGTTTTTTTTTTATTTTCCATCGACCTATTCGTTATGTAAATTATTGGACATTAGCCATAACTGAGTTTATTTTTTTGTTCGTGTCTTGTTCTTCTTGGAGCATTTAAACAGAGGCCCAATTACATGCCCCACAAGCTTGAGAAATACCAAAATAAATTATAGTGTGGACTGTGGAGAGAACCTTTGATTTATTCTGTTCTAATTCCCGCCATATTTCAAAGATTCGAATCTGAACAGTGACGTGACTCCCGCATATTCCATGTTGGCACAGTATGTAATAATATGAAGGAGGGTTGATTTTCTCCCGTCTCTGGCTTTTCCGAGCCCCTGACCGAAACTCTACTTTCGAATTTTGATTGGACGGCATGCTAGTAATTTTTTGATCGAGTGTTTTAATCAAGGGGTGAGTGAGTTGAGGGAGAGTGTGTAGGTACTACGCCTGAACTTGACCTTCATTTTAATACACATATCATTGATGAGTAGAACGCGTGTAGTGTACGCATTTACACCCCTCTGTTATGCGAGTTCAAATACGCACTATGTTCTTTCGAGGGGGATGAAAAGTAGAACACAGTAGGTACAAGAGTTGTGTGCAGGAGGTTTTCTTGCTTTGAAACGCCATTTTGGATTATATGCATGGACTTCATATTAGAAATGGCGATACAATGTATTTTCGATTAAATACACTTATCTATAAAGCAGGGAAGCCGCGTAGTGCGTTTATATTGAGGAATTATATACACAGAGAAACAGATACAGTACTGGCGAACAGTGGCGTTCCAGATCTCGGCCGTTTTTGAAGAGGAGAAGGAAGTCACCATTAGATCCTTTGTGGATAAGCCAATAGCTGCTCTTACATTGCTAATACTTACAGGATCTCGAGATGAAAACAGTTCGTGTTCTAGCCACCAGTCTAGATGTGAAAGAAATTTTCAAGGTATGTAATGTAATAAAAAAGATCCATCTTGATTAATTTGGTTTAGGACTCAACTCATCATTTGCGCAGTATTATTAGTGTGGTCCTCGCGGAATTTCTTTTTGCATTCTTCGCTGATCTTCACAAATTTATTGCTATTTATATCAAAAGAAGTGTGTTTAAAATGAGCCATGTTAACATATCATAGCATGTCACAATCATTAAAGATTCGTGTCTAATTTTAACCTTTAGGGCTAGCACTGACTACAAACTATTCAGTCTGGAAACTTTGTAATTTCATCAAGCTGCGCCAACTCTTTACTACCCGACTAAACTATTTAGTCGGAGTCCATGCTCACACCATTTAAACTTCTAGGCCGATATCGATAATTACAGTAGATTGCCCATTGCCACAAAAACAAAAATCTTAGTTGGATCGATTTTGAATTGGTTGGTTTACGTACCTCGATATAAATGCATTGTCATTAGCTTGCTCGAGTAAACTGTCGGCCGACTCAAAGTCGAAAGTCTCCAGGTATTCTTAAGGTGCATTTTACCTGTCGCCGCCATTTTGCGACATAGCGTTAGGCGCTTTAGGGTTTCGAGTTTTAGCACGCGACGCATTTCCTCCAACGCAGGGTAATATATTTTCAAAACTTTACGGATAAATCCATAAATTTTTTTTTTTTTATGTAATTGAAGAAATGTAGTGAAAAATAGGGTAAGTGAGTAATCTACGTGATTCAAAAATGTAAGAATGTCTAGAGAGCAGAACAGTTGGATCCCGATCCCGAATCATAACAAATTTCCCCAAAACCTTTTCAATTAATATTTACTCAAAAAAAATTTGAGTGCATCAAAACTGAGTTGATATGATGGCAGAAATCTGACCAACATCACGCAACAAGCTGAGAACGCGACTCGAATGCAACGCATTACTTTAACTATTATATATTCTGTTTGTTTGATCGTTGCGTTCGATGCACTGACGAAGAAATGCATGTTAATATTTATTAACAATTATCAAAATAAATAATAGTATCTCTAATTATATGTCTGGAAAATAAAACAATGTGAGAAAAAATTTTCGTTTTATTTATAAATGTAGTTCTTAATAAATAAATAAAATAAAAATGGTTAGAATATTTAAATAATTATTAAGTGATATTCCACTTAAATTTAAAATTAATATCATCAAGATCAGCAAGTATTCTATTAATAGGAAGCGTACAGGATTTTAACGTAAGTATTTAATAAATGTTTACTAAATTTAATAACGAATATTATTTAAATCAAATCCAAAATAGTTCAAATTACGCAAGTGGATTTAAAGGAGAGTTCTATTTATTAGTAATTAGAATTGAAGATCAGAAACCAAAAAAAAAAACTTGGATTGAGCTGCCTAACGTGTAATTTAAAGTGCACTACTATACTATAGAATAATAATTATGTTGTGCGCGTTTGAATTTAAAATTGTCGTCTTTGTAGCCACATGATAAAGATACATAATTTAATTTGAAGTACTACACATAGTTGCAGTTAGTTATTTTTAAAGATTCTTTCTTTTTTTGTCAAAAACTATTTTTTCCTTAACTTGTAGATATTGGCCGAATTTTGAATTTCACGAGATTATTTTTTAGATTTAGATTCTAACGTAAGATTTTAAAAGCAGTTTTTTCCTAAGCGATAGAAATAGAATTTTGGACAAAGTTAAGAATTGTACTTATGGTCCATAGGCGTCAACGACGAATTTTAATGCAAAACACTTTTACACCAACTGTTACTTCAATAGGAAAACTGATAAGAGCAGATTTTTCATAGATATATCAAATTGGCATATTCTGAGATTATTGGCGCCTACTTCGTACGCCACTGATTACAGCTAGTAGACTTCATATTCTTATACTTAACTTTTTTCTCGTTTTTCACATGACTATTTATTACCGGTAACAGTCTAATCCGAATTTTCCAATTTTTCCCGGTTTACATTTTACCCTAATGTTCAATTGTACGTCATTGCCCCTTCTCCCCTACACTTATCTCATAGATTTTATAATCCAAAAGTTGATGTCATCACTAATTGAAGAAATGTAGTGAAAAATAGGGTAAGTGAGTAATCTACGTGATTCAAAAATGTAAGAATGTCTAGAGAGCAGAACAGTTGGATCCCGATCCCGAATCATAACAAATTTCCCCAAAACCTTTTCAATTAATATTTACTCAAAAAAAATTTGAGTGCATCAAAACTGAGTTGATATGATGGCAGAAATCTGACCAACATCACGCAACAAGCTGAGAACGCGACTCGAATGCAACGCATTACTTTAACTATTATATATTCTGTTTGTTTGATCGTTGCGTTCGATGCACTGACGAAGAAATGCATGTTAATATTTATTAACAATTATCAAAATAAATAATAGTATCTCTAATTATATGTCTGGAAAATAAAACAATGTGAGAAAAAATTTTCGTTTTATTTATAAATGTAGTTCTTAATAAATAAATAAAATAAAAATGGTTAGAATATTTAAATAATTATTAAGTGATATTCCACTTAAATTTAAAATTAATATCATCAAGATCAGCAAGTATTCTATTAATAGGAAGCGTACAGGATTTTAACGTAAGTATTTAATAAATGTTTACTAAATTTAATAACGAATATTATTTAAATCAAATCCAAAATAGTTCAAATTACGCAAGTGGATTTAAAGGAGAGTTCTATTTATTAGTAATTAGAATTGAAGATCAGAAACCAAAAAAAAAAACTTGGATTGAGCTGCCTAACGTGTAATTTAAAGTGCACTACTATACTATAGAATAATAATTATGTTGTGCGCGTTTGAATTTAAAATTGTCGTCTTTGTAGCCACATGATAAAGATACATAATTTAATTTGAAGTACTACACATAGTTGCAGTTAGTTATTTTTAAAGATTCTTTCTTTTTTTGTCAAAAACTATTTTTTCCTTAACTTGTAGATATTGGCCGAATTTTGAATTTCACGAGATTATTTTTTAGATTTAGATTCTAACGTAAGATTTTAAAAGCAGTTTTTTCCTAAGCGATAGAAATAGAATTTTGGACAAAGTTAAGAATTGTACTTATGGTCCATAGGCGTCAACGACGAATTTTAATGCAAAACACTTTTACACCAACTGTTACTTCAATAGGAAAACTGATAAGAGCAGATTTTTCATAGGTATATCAAATTGGCATATTCTGAGATTATTGGCGCCTACTTCGTACGCCACTGATTACAGCTAGTAGACTTCATATTCTTACACTTAACTTTTTTCTCGTTTTTCACATGACTATTTATTACCGGTAACAGTCTAATCCGAATTTTCCAATTTTTCCCGGTTTACATTTTACCCTAATGTTCAATTGTACGTCATTGCCCCTTCTCCCCTACACTTATCTCATAGATTTTATAATCCAAAAGTTGATGTCATCACTCTCTTCAACATCGGAATATGCGCGCGGTTTTTTTTAGTACATACATATGTACGTTTGTTATTCCACCACACTACAAGAAAGGTAGTTCGAGGTAACAAACAAGTTTTTTTCGGGGCTTGCTAAGCTAAGCACAATAAAATGTTGTTTCTTGTGCATGGTCTGAAAAACAGTTTTAAGTCATATGAAATAATCAAGACATTAATAGACCCATGATGTTTTTATTTTGCGTCAATTTTACCCAGGTGTGAGGCCAGAACTAAAGATGCAGGAATTTTGTAGATTTCGTTCTAAGACACACCTATCGATCTTTTGCATCTTACGAATCCACCAGTTCAACGGAGACGCGCTTTTATTCCCATATTGTACCAATGTGCGGCATCAGCGGGGGGATTAGGGCCGAAGAAACGTTATATTGGGCAATACCTTTAAAATCGCGGATCTTGTGAAATGTGATGTTGTTCATGCGATGCCCAAAAATAATACAAAACTTGTTTCCCCTGTTCGAAATAGCGCGTTTATTTTCTTTTCCTTTTTACCAAAATCGAGGGGGCAACTACAAAACCGGCCAATAGCTTTTATTTCGTATCGTGTACCTAGTTCTTTTCAGAAGAAACTTGTTTTCGTTCGAAATTTCTTATGTTAACGGTTTACGAGTGACCCTTTGCTAATCTACTTGCACTTATGCTCACATATCAGTTTTTTTCTATTTCTTGTTATTTTCACCTGTGTACCTTACAATGTTAAAGAACGTTACGTGGTGATTTTGCAGACTATTTTGAACAATTTTCGCTTGGTTGGCAAATTTTTGACTGTTTCGTCAAAACTGCCAAAATTTTAAGAATTCCAAAGCGGAAAGTAAATCAACAATGTCCTCGCAAAGCAATGTATTAGTGGGACCACAATAAATAACCTCGATAATACTCGAATGTATCGAAACGCACGATATTCAATTTGCAAACATGATTTATTTGAATCTAATGTGATCACAGTTTTAAATTGCCTCATGGCGTCACGATCATCACACTATCAGTACTTTTAATAAACAGCATTTATGTATTGTTTCCAGTTAGTAAATTATTTGGAAAAGCCCAAATCCTAACTGGCAGCAAACAGTGATACATACTACAGGCAACACACAGCTGCCATCAATCTAAAATATATAAAATGATAAACGCCACATACTCATCTTCTGAACTCCACAGCAAAATGAACGATACGATAACATCAACTCATTGCGCTAATTAAAAGCGAACGGCGGCGGGCCTTACGTGTTTAGAGTAATTAACAAAAAAGTTCAATCGATATTGCGACACGAATGATTCGCGAAACGATTACACCGCCCTCTCCTATACCCATACTCAGTACCCAACCCAAGGCTACACTACGCCACTGTATATAATTATGCATTTTATAAACAAAATGAAAGACAATAAGTTTCCGTACTATTATAGATTCCATTCGCTCGTACAGATGCTGTATTATTAAATAATTTAGTTTGGTGATGCAATGGTGATAGCATCATCAGACTTCATTATCGATGCGACGCCATCTTGTTTTGATTCCTTAAATCGAAAGAGGTGCACTGTTTTGCAGCTGCCACGCATAATATGGCGATTAAGCAAAATTCCAGGCGTATTTTCTACAATTTGTAGTAAAAAAATTTATTTGCAATACACGTGCAACTTGGAACAAGAAATGTTATCAGTTATCGCCCTGATATCGCAAAAAAAAAAATAAAAAATAAAAAAAACGTCGGTAAATTATGTTTTATAATAATTCGAACAGCCGAATAAAAAAATTCAGTCAGATAGTGTAATCGTCAAATTTTAGTTTTTCACATTATTTTATTTGCTCAGTCTATTTTATCGGGAAAAAATTTTATTGAACTTTTCGTTAAATTTTTTTAGTCAAATATTTGAGAGTATGACATACAGTATGAAGCTTTACGTTGTACGGCAGACAAAAGGAAAATAAATTTATTATCGCTTCTTTTGGGTCGAGTACTTAAATATGAAATTTCAGGATACCAAATTTAGTTTGTAATTTCCTGTGGATTACAGAATAATTAGTGAAATAAAGAAAATACGTAATCTAATGGTCGTTTAGCCTATGTATGCCCAACATAAACATATGTGCTTAGTGCTCACACTCATAACGTAGGTGTGCTCATATAGTTCCAATCGTAAGCATACTCTGTCCGCAATCTGCAGAAAATCTGGTACCCTAGAGCACACTAAAGTACAGTAGGTGGCACTATATGCTTGTACAAAGTTAACGATATGCTACCACTACTCACCAACGACAGCAGCACTTCAGCTTTAGTGGTGGAGCATAGAGCTCAGTCCAACTGACCTACTTTCAGAATAAATTTGCTGCTCCGTAGATACAAGATATCAACAAACGCTAGCAAACAAACAGCCAGGCTAGGCTAAAGAAATAGTTTCCACCATTGGCCATGTACTCACACGCCTTTGGACGGTTTCGGTTTTTTTTCCTATTTTACTTTATTATTTTTCTACTAGAAGCCGTTGAGATCTTAATGAAGCGATAGTTGCTCCCATCAACCTGAAGTTAGTACTTTAGCACGCAATGTCTACATTTATGCGGATTTTCCGCCCGTTCTCCATGATTTTCCAGCTTAATGGTCTAGAGATAGTCGAAGGATTCGTCTTTTCAGGAACTAAGAACATTAACGAAGCTAAAGTGCAGGAAATTGATTTTTGCAGCCATGGAGGCATCAGATTGTTCCTTGATGCTATCATTCCAAGTAAGGGCAGAGATGAATGGGTTCAATTCGACTAAATCGATATGGAGGTACTGTCTCAAGGATCTTGCACATTACGACCCAATTTCATATGCTGACTGTAATTTTGTCCAAGAATACAAGTTTGGGTCTACGATAAAATGGAACTGGTATCTTTGAGGTCACAGAACAGCTTAGGGATCAAGAAATTCGTTTAAAAAGCTGCAATCACCATCCGATTCCCACAACGAAGTACGCTATGCACCTGCAATTGCACGCTTAATTTTATAGTGGACTGACTGTTGCAACCATAGTTGAATCTACCATCAAACTGAAGATAGCCTTATCGACTCGCTAGTAGCTAATGCTAATCGTTAGCTGCTGGTGCCGTCTAAGTGGTTAGCGGAGAAAAATGCATCTGGCATAGATTTCTCTTCGCATTGTCTCAGTGTGGAGTGTGGTCAAGGAAAACAGTTTCTTAATGATCAACACATCAGTATGTAATTGAACAAATTATTGGCTTCTGGAGCGATAGAACCCCTCGTCGTGAAAACAACGAGTCGGAATATCCGCAAGGTTATCGAAGAGAAACTGGTATCCAAGAACACGATAGAAATTCTTAAGGATACTTGTCATGTGGGTCAATGAAAATACGTTTCAAGTCGGATTCGAGCACTTGACATGTATATTGAAAACGCAGTGCTTGAATCAACTGTCTAGTAGATGGGGCTACGATATCTTTTGCTTTCTAGATATAGATGGCGAGGTCATATCCTTAATTAAATCAAAAGTAGTTATTTACCTCCAATATTGAACAGAAAAAAAGTTAATTAGAAACCCATACAAGGGCATGATGCTGAAAACCATGAGGGCCAACATACTAGCTCCTTACACCCTATTCCTACAGAAACCTGCCAATCTTCTAAAACCTGTGACTCTTACTGGAAAGGTGTGTTCTATCCGAACTGCGACTACATATACACGAAATTCATGTCAAGTGAAAACTTTACCCGGGGCAAATAACAATTAGTTCGTTATCAGTGAAAAAATGAGGCGTATGTTGTGCGGACTTTAATTTTAATTAGAGACGATGCACTCAGCTAGACTAAACGCGACTATACATACGAACGATACAACACTCGGCAAAATTTCAAAGAGTCACTACGAGTATGTTAGAATTTATAATGAAAATGGGTTAGAGATATGGCGGGTTGTTGTGGCTTGTGTGGTGTGTTTTATATCAATTCTAGTTCCAGTATTTTTAATAGGCATGCTATGATCCGTGGACTGTGTTCTAGATGCAATTTACAGTACAAACAGATTGTTTAATTACATTTATTTTATTTATTGCATATAGGTACCAGACGATAATTAATATTTATATTGCGAAGGAATCGAATCAGCAAGTTTCTCGATGCAGTGTATTTCACCAGTTCGAAACTATTGAAAAATAATAGATATAATATAATTTGACAACCAACTGTAGATCAACTAATGTGCTATTCAGTTTCATTAGAAAATTTTTATTCACTTCTTCTGGCTTCCACAGACTGCACATCTGGCTCGACGGACAACAAGTTGTTCGACTATCTTCAAAAAAAGTTTTCCTTCCTATCGCAAGAAAGACTTAAGCTCAAGAAACATTTTTATACAATCAGTCCAAAAGTGAAACTTTAGTGTACCAGCTGAAGTGTTGTCAGCTTTGTGTTATAAAATATGAAATTTAGTTTTAATATGTTAGTAAAAAGCAAGTCCAATACGAATAATCTTTTATGAAATCTTAGCACCCATATTGAGTTTTGTTAAATTTCGGTAGTCTTGGCAGTCAAAGTTATGATGAACAATAATGATCCAGAAACAAGCACTTCGGAATTCAAATTTAATTAGGTTTCTCGGATGTTCATCGGATAATATTGGCATTTTTTTTTTTTTTTTTTCATTCGCACAAGGATTACAAAATTTCTGACCTAGTAGTGCAGAAAACCACATTATGAAAATTTATTAAAATTTCATTGAAACCGCAATACTATACCGTTTAGTACTAACTGAATTAACCTTAACCAATTTTAGCTAGAACTAGAAATTTCCCGCTAATACTTGGATGGGAAAATAGTTTCGGTTGAATATCGTCAGAATGCCGTGTATAGATTGATTTGTTTAACCAAACTCAATTTGTCTAAATCACTTTCTTCTATCGAAAATGCACCTCTCTGCACTATGTAATTTATTAATTATGCAAAAACCGTCAGTAAAATCTCTGATTTGCAAAACAAAATTTATATCACCTTAAAAAAATACCTCATTAAAATTTATTGCAATTTTGTAATCAATCAATTCATTGGCTCTAGTGTGATTTATTTCGAGTGTACGTAAACGAGCCTTCGAGTCAATTCGGTGGTATGTGGGGAATATTCTGAAAGTGTTCTACGCTATTCTTTCTAAATATTAAAAGATTCTAGTTCTTACTGGACGTTATTTATTCCTTTTGAATCAAGATGAACATATAATATATTTAGAATATAAGACACATTGCAGAAGATTATAAACGTGCGTGGTCTTTCAATAAATTTATTATTCTTGTTATTATTCAGTTAGAATATTTTGAAACGGTACTAAATCAGTATTTTGAATCGGTACTAAAATTATTTGTTGCTTATTACGTTATTGTAATAAGACTTGTATAATCCTCCGTGTTTTTCAGTAATAATTACGTTGATGAATTAATTATCGAATAAATAAAGAGGATTTTGGAAGGAAATTAGAACGGATGGACAGAAACATCGCAAGCACATCGGTTTTTAAAATAGTTTGCCAAAGTGACTGCCGCCTGAAGCAAACAAGTACTCAGACCATTTGACTTCACCATAAAGCAAACGATAATGTACTTCCGCCATTATTCACATCATCACGTTATGTAGATATAGCGTTAAAAGCAGAATTAATATAATTATAGTGTCTACCTACAGGAAAAGCCAGCGATTGTCGTATGGTTGTTTGTTGGCTGTTTCAATGAAAAACCATTTGTAAAATCGCGCCGTACTCCATGGATCGGTCGGTGTATGGAAAATCGTGGTCGAGCCAAAAGCCAGTGTAGCATCTGATGTAAATTGATGAGATCATCATGAAATTGAAAATATGTACACAAAATTTCCTAGTGAATCTAGTCATCTAGTGTGACTTCATGCTAGCTCTAGCTGGCTAGCTCTAAAGCCATGAGATTTGTTCGTGCCAATCGAATTGAAATCACGCGATACCACGAGACGCGACGCGATTTCTTCAAAAACGATGATGACACTGTCGTGAATGACAACACCTGCTTAGTGTCTAGTATTATACTTAAACTCACTCTATGAGCTAATACTATATTCTAGCGTAGCCATAGTCTAAAGTGCTGTAGAGTAGTACATCAAGAAGCGTAGGCAATTTCAATCAGTATGTTGTCACTGTTACCTAAAGGTTTTAATTTTTTTTCTTTAGTTTATTTTGAACACAGTGTTTATTGACTAGGTACATTAATTCTTTCAAACAGCTGGGATTGTTATACTCGTATTTAGAAGGTGCGGTCAAAATTAAGTGTACACACTCATCACAATGTCGTGAAAATTTTCTACACATGTACACCTACGTTTTAATATACATAGATATACTTTTATTTATGCGTATGCGCCATACGATATGGATGGTTATAATAAAGAAAAAATTCTGGACAAAACAGCTAGCAATGTTTTAACATTCTAAACACTAAACACCTCAGGGATTTATGTATGATAACAATTTAAATTTTTGTTTTCTCTCGAATTAATTAAGTAAAGTGAAATTTATTAGAACATACACACGAGTTTTAAGTATGTAGTTTCAAAGCCTCTAACTTTTTATTGTAAGATTCATCGACCTCCATATAACACCTCGGAACTCATACGGATTTCCAGCAGAATTCATCTTATGGCTGAGTTCCGGAAGCATTCACAATCCTACTGAAACAATTTGGTTACTTACAAGTTCATTAAATAGTAATTCATTCGGGACTCCGTGACTGACTATGTTGTGGATCTCAATATCGATACAGTACTGCAATTCGGTACAATTTCAACTGCACTTGCTATTGTATTGTATATGATTTCGGTGGAGCAGGTGGGAGTGGAGAAGAGACCTTGGTATATAAATTAGTTACATTTTTGTTTACCCTGTGGTTTGTGGATGCTATCAAGCAAAAGTCCTTAACACACGTAGTGTTATTGAATACAATTGACAGTGTTAGAACGAGAATAAGGGTGAGATTAAGGTACTAACTTCTCTTGCCTGTAACGACCACACCAACGTCTCTAAAAATATGGGGTTCATACGTTTTCTTCAGTGGACTTAAAGGAATTAGTAGTAAACACAAACAGCTTCAATAGTATGATTGGGGAAGAGGTATTTGAGAGCTGCCGAAAGGAAAGCTGCTGAAATATCAATTTTTGCAAGACTTCGTGTAATAGAAAAGTTTAATTATTTTTTTATTTCCTAAGGGCCGGTTTCACAGTCGAAGTTTAAGTCAAAAATTTGGTTTTAAAGTGTACATAAAATCAAATGTTAACTAACTACTCACAAAAGCAAGAGCTTGTGTGTGAGCGTTGAAGGGCCCTTTTGAAGGTTTAATATATCGTAATAAATCTTAAAAACTAACTATAATTCAAAAATAACAAAATTCATAAATAAAGAAAAATCTAAAGGTAAAAAGAAGAAAAATTTTAAAAAAGAAACCATATATAAAAATAGTAAGTGAAAACAAAGCAACGGTTAATTCATTTGAAAATAAAAAAGTAGCAGTACAAGTAAAATAACTAACTTAATAAACAATTTTCACTGAGATTGTGAGGGAGAAGAAAACTATGTAATGAGAAACTGATCAGGAGTGAAACGAACAGATATTATATCCAGCAAAAAATATTGAAGATATTTGTGTGAATGTCATTTTTTGCAGTGGTTACTTTCTACTCCATTGAAAATTCGATAAGCTAGCTCCCTCACAATCTCGGTAAAAATTGTTTGTAGTCGTCATGTAAACCAGCCTTTAGAAAAAAAAGTAATAATAATAACAACCACAAATCAGGAAGCCTTTAGGAATGAAGCCAATCTAGTGTAGCATTTTCAAAGAAAAAGCAACGAAGAGCGTTATGCTTCGTAGGAAAAATAATAACAACATGATTTCCAAATTTTTTGACAAACTATAAACTTCCTCATGGATAGTGGATAAAATATTGTAACAAATAAAACGCTCAGTCATCTTGTAAGCTAAAAAAAAAATATGCTGAAATCACAATTAAGCAATTTCCGAGTATTTCAACAAACGAAAACACAACTGTAATTGTTCGAGTTATGGACCGTAAAATTACTAACTTTTCAGCCGAAATTCGGATAAAATTATTATGCTACAGTTAACTTGTTTATTTTTTTAGCTTAAAAATCTACAGATCCAGATATGACGCCATATACGAGTACAAATCCCTACCACAAGACAACAATCTTAAGCTAGTTGGTTATACTACAAACTACAGGTAGTAGGTAGTTTCTTGAAATTTTTGTCGGTGTGTTCATTTCGAGCGTCAAATGAACACATCTAGCAGCTAGCGCACAATATACTCAAGCGGTTCAGGTAGTCAAGGTACCTACAGTAGATCTAAGATCTTTTTCTTCGGGATCTTAGTCCATAAAATTAAGTTTTTGTTGAATTCACAATGTCGAAAGACCGAACAGCTTCGTAAACCTACTATAGTATTTCCAAAAAAAAAACTGGTTTTCAAAGATTTGGTATTTTGATAGTTTGGTTTGGTTCGTTTCGTTGGGTTATTTGTTTTTGACGACTTGAATACTTCCGAGATTGTATGAGCTTCGGGCATTTCGAAATAATGTATTAGAGCAAAACTCCAACTCCAACACAACATGCACAAAGGCAATCCGCATCCGACTCTAGCAACAAGCTAGTTGACCTCAGTCGCGCAAACTCGAGTGATTGATGATTGTCTTCCTTGGCTTTTGGAACTGCAGCGATCCATAGTCGAGGCAGGGCCTTTTTTTCCTAAGGTGTACCTTTACCCGTCACACAACTCACTACTCGCTGCCTTGTACCCGCCTTCGTCTTGTCTGTAGAACATACTTGAAAACTAACATGGAATCGACTTTCAAATGGCATCGCGATAGTACGCCAATGGTTGCTGCCAGCGATGACGATATTACCAGCGAAAAGTATAGGTACAAAATGCTGCTGGTGATTGAAACAAGTGACCTCCAGAATCGAATTAATGTCATATGCCAACTTATACAGCCAGATGCTAAGCGCTGAATTTTCGTAGAGTCGTACGCGATCTCTAGAAACCAGATAAAAGATCAATTCAAGACCAAGGAGTGACCTAGTTACTCGCTAGGTTATTCGATGCGAATTGTAACGCACTTAGTCGTACGTACGGCTACCGATATTCAGGTCAAACCCAAAATGCTTGAGTGCCGCTAGAGATCTCTAGACTGACTATGGCTAGGTTCAAACCAGGCAGCCATTATAATTACGATTTAATTGCAGGAAACGATTAATCCACGGATGGTAATTTAAGCCGTTTTCATTATGTACCTGTGTAAAAGCTTTTTTTCTTCAAATTAATGGTTAATCCAACGAGCGATCCCATAGTCAAGTTTCGAAACAATGGGCTACTATTCTCATTATTAATTAAAGACGGTCATGGGCTATCTCTAGGTCAGTAGTTGCTGTAGTTGGGTCTTAGAAGCTATCGGGTTTAGTAGAGCCAAGCGAGAAAAGAAACTAGTTGCTGAGCTGCGATTCAAGATGATGACGTTGGTCAGTGGAATTTGGTCAAGCCAGTCATTCTGGTAACGATTGATCTAGTTTCAGTAGCCGAATAATGCGATGACCCATAATAGAGATGGGTCGTTCAGGCGTGAACTGTTCCAAAAGAACACTTCATTGAAGTGAGTGAGTGAAGTAACTCACTCCTTTTGGTGAACAGTTCCATTGGACACGTGACGTTTTTTTTCGGTCCTCATCTTGTACATCTACTGAAAGGAGGGAACGAATAGTTTCGGAACTACTTCACTGAACTGTACCACCTGCCCATTTTTCATGGGTCCTCAACTTCTACATCTACTGACGAGAGGAAGAAACGATAAAACAATTAGTTCCGGAACTACTTTGCTGGACTATACATACTGACCTTTTTTTGATCATCATCTTTCTACATGTACTGATGAAAGGAAGGAATGATGAAACGAAAATTTCCGGAACTACTACTTCACTGAACTTGTTCCTTAAAGTGAGCATCTCTAACCCATAATACTCGAGACTGCGAGACTGACTAACAATGAATGATATAAGCGACGATAATGGGGCTAACGAAAGTGTTCGTACACTTGAAAATCATTTGGTTTCCATCTAACACAGTCTCGTTTATAGAGGGAATATATGTTGTATATATGAATGGCTAGTCATTTATTGCAAAACGATCGAGTACAAGCAACATCTTGCCAATAATCTTCATACCTCATGGCCAATACATAATCATGTAGATACCATTTTCGATTACCGATTTTCTATTACACATAAATCTTAAAACTAGCCAGAAAATGTTTTTAGAAAACTAGACCATCTAGAGACGATCGATAGATAAAATTCCATCTGGCCAGCAAGTGTTCCTTCTTGTTTGTAATTTTTGTTTTTAGTGAATTCCTAAGATCAAACGAAGACTCTGCGGTTATGGTTTATGGACGAGTGAAGCTTAGGCACGAGATCGAAATTATTTTTAAATCGCTTGCAAGTAATTTTCAAGCAAAGTCACGAGTAGAGAGATTTTTAATGGCTATGTCGCCACTATGCTAGTTTCCTTTCATCGCAGCTAAAGCAACAATTCCCGATGTGACCTAAATTAGGAAATAAAAATAAAATTCAATCTAAGAAGAGCAATCTAGGAGCACAAGAATTGGTTATCTAGTATAGTTTCTATAGTATTACTGTCGGTGGAATTGAATCACAACGACCCAGTTTCATTTGATATCAAATGCCTAGTCCTGTTCCGATGGTGGCTGTAAAGGAAGCCTGTCAGCAACTTCTATAGGCACAATATTTCCATACAAAGTACGACGACGTCGACATTATCTATTAGAGTTAGAATTGGCAAAAAAAATGTTTTCTTTCCATGTCCTTGCACTCCCTGTCCTCGTTCCATCACCGTGACAACTTGTCTCCAATGGGTACACATATGCGCTTAAATGTTGACCTGATTTTCCACTTCTCTATAGCTTCTAGATAAATTTTGTAGTTTCCTTCTACACACACTGATGTCACGTTATAGTCGTCTAACTTTTAAGGATTTCTTTTTTAAATTGAAGAGGACACTATCACAAAGAGTCTAGAAGCCACTAGATCTGAAGACTAAATATGAAAACGTTTCTGATTTTAGAACAAATGTGGTATTATTTTTTTATGTCTTGATATTAGTCTGGAGATGATAATGCAATGCAGACCGACATGATGACTATAATTAAGCTGGGATGGAATGAATGGACAATACTCTTATGTATCACGACTAAAAAATCTTTTGATGCCAGTTCACCTGAGAGTATTACTGTCGAGAGTACTCTCAAGCAGCTAATTCCTTACTTGATAGTATTATTCGTGAGAACTAGAGAACCTATCGAATTTAATTGGTATTCCTAGAAGTGATATTGGTAGTTAAGATCGTGATGGCTTATTGTACCTTGGAAACTATTTCTGCAGAACAGAAATTTGTTTGTGAAGTTGTAGTAGTGACTGTGTGACAACAAATACAGTCTTACTCTCATCTGATTTTTTGAAATAAACCCTCCTATTTACAATACCCATTACATTGGATTAAACTCTCATCTAGTTCTGTTTACCTACTACTATCGTACCGAACAGATAAATAAACAGAAAATGTAGTACATTTCGATCTTATCGCCTTAATAAATTCGAATCTGTAGCAATGTTCAGTTTACCCGATGGATTATCAGATTCATAAGAAACTGCTGTTGACTATTTCGTATCTAGAATTTATTTTCATTTCTTATTTTAATAAAAATGTGTCAACCTAAGCGATTCTTCATTAATTATCATGTTCGTGTTGTTGCAGTTATGACTCGGTCACGGCAGTTTTATCCGACGCTAAACAAAGCTAAATAGAAAATATGTGCCGATTCTTCATATGGGAAAAAAACATACTATACTATCGTGTGTATCTAGCTTCTGTGCTTCTCCAGCGGGAATGCTAGTAATGCATAACTAGGAAAATTAAAAAAGAAGCCTTATTGAGTAGGAATTGGTAATGTACTTTAAGTTAGGCCTTTCATGTGAGGAAGGCTAGTGGATATTCAGAACGCCTCAGTTTCATGGGACAATAAATTTGAGCCAGTCATTTGCAATTTGGCCTATTTTGGGATTCAAGACTAATTTTAACTAAATGTAGTGCAAATAAAATGGGTTATGAACTTACAGTAAGTTCCCTTTGTTGCATTTACAGAAGCAATGCTAACTGGTAACTCTTCTTGGAATGCATCCGTGAGCTGTACTGGTAATGCAGGAGTACATAGATGGATTTATTACGGAATAGGGTTGGTCTGGCCACCTCTATCACTGTAGCCTCTGTTTGGCCTATTGTTACGTGCTTTAGATTGTCTATGATTTCTCTTTAATCCTTGCACTTTTTCAGCTTAGTATTTTACGAAGAGGACTGGTCAGGACTTCCGATGGTTCAATGAAACCCTGACCGAAGTCTTTTGTAAGCTATTCTCTTTGCCATTCTAACAGAGGATGTGCTCTGGTGTTTCGAAAACCGTCATCGCAAATTCTGCAAATTTTGGTCTTAAAGAGACCGAGATAATTCCTCATGTAACAATGTCCAGTCAGAGTTCCCACTAGGGTTCGGGTCTGATGTCTGCTTAATTTCAGATAATCAGAAGTTCTTTGGCATAGAAAGCTTTGAGAATGCATGAAAATTTGTTTCCTCTGTTAACCCTCCTATGCAAATGAAAAGTAATGCTTGAATGCTTTTCAATAAAGGTTTCCGTATTAATAATAATAATCAATGGCGCAACAGCCCAAATCGGGCCTAGGCCTTGAAGTAATGCCAGAGTTACTTCATTGCGAGACCAACGGAACACTAGGAGGTGAAGTGGTCAGCTACACGCTCGTCCGTGATTATTACCCCGATTATAACTCAGGTACTCATTTACAGCTGAGTGAACTGGTAGTTCGACACCCAATCCCATTTTCGAAAATTACTTGTCGCCAAGCAGATTCGAACCTGGTACCAGGTGCACCGAAGGCAAGTGCTCTAGCCACTAAGCCACCCAGACTACTTTTCCGTATTGCATTGATTAATTCAGCATTGGATTTTCCGCTGGGATTAAATCAACTCTAACTACACACATCCACTTGGGATAAAAGATTACCTATTAACCACATAAGACAAAACTTCACCCCACATCTCGAACCTGATATAGCTGATATACTAGTAGTGTGCACCTCAGCTAAGGTACGCGCACGCTAGTTTATAGCCAATAAATGTGAGATTGCGTAATCTGTTTTAACTGCTACGACATGGATTTCTTGCCTTGTTCGCTCGAATCCAAAGCAATCGATGGCTTCAAGGAATTTGTGTATATGCGCCAATAGTTTGCACTATCGTCAAGTGTTTTATCGCACTGCTATAGTAACTATAGCGAAACCCACCTCCATAGGTGTATTTACGTCTTGAACCGGTTCCCACCGATGTCGTTAATTACTTGTGATTAATACAGAGAATCGGCTTGATCTGAGCAAGTCGCTTGTTTGCCAGGTCGCACCTCGTAATATTTTAATCAATCGTTCATCCAAAATTTTTCCGAAATCGTCTTTCTCAGAATGATAGCCCGTTAATTATGTAGAATCAGATTATCGATAGTGAAGCGTAGTAAAGACTTCCTTGAACTCTTTAAAAAGTGTCAACCAAATGTGCAGGGTGGTTATTTTTACTAATGTTAGAGTCACTCCTTTCTTCTTTTTCAATAATTTGCCGCAGAGCGTAATTTGTTCAGGACAAAAGCGTCCCCCTTTATCTCTCACAGTATACCCTTCACATATTCTTCACCGGTATGATACTTATCTCACTGATATGAAACTTTGCCTTCTAGGCCTTTTTAAACAGCCAGAACTATTCAGATTTGCGCATAACGCCTTTTCTGAGTTTCAATAAATAAATATAAACCTTCGTTCTTCCACTTTGTTTTCATGAAATCTGTATGCACTTTTCACACCTTTAGTTGTTGTGGAAAGTTACCTTTGGTATTTAAAAGCCAGCAATAATTTATTTCACACTAATACAGGACACCCTGTTTTCAAACAAAAAATACTAGTCATTGCTGGTAGGAACCCCAAGACCGCCCCCTGTGTGCTTTCCGAACCACACGGCCTTTGTGGCAATTCCATTGATTCACCTGTTTCGTATAATTGTACTTATTACTGTACTGTACGCTTACTGGTTTGTGGTCGGCTACACATTTTTTCTTCAACTTTCGGCTTATGTAATTTTTATTAAGTTTAGTCAGCCGTGGATTTATTGATTGCACCCAAGGCTGAACCGCTAATTTATGGTGTTCTTAACATAGTTCTGTCAATTCCTCAACAAGAGTTGTACTTGCGATGTACACAGCTAATGTGCGTGCATTTTTTTCTCTTATCGGGATTTCCGTTGAATAGCAATTAATTCTACTTAACGCTATAAGTGGAAATAGTTGTAGGACTCATCCTGCCGATTGATGTTGTCTGAAACGAACGGAATAATTTATGTATTTAGGATAGTGTACAATAGCAAGAATCAGATTAGGGTTGTGTTCAAGGCAATCGTCGAACTATCCTTTAAAGATGGATTACACTACACTTGCACGTTCATGATCAATACGAAATCTAAGATAGAGTACTAGAATTTTTACAGAAGATAGGATCTCCTAATTTAAGGGTGGGAGTTTCTATATCGTGAACGCCTTATGCTAGAAAGTTGAAACTTGGTGGATAAAAGACTAGACTTTTACCATGTAGCAACTGTGGTGTTTTTGAAATCAATATACCAGAGCGTTTCAGACGCTGCGTGTGCCAGATCTGTCTCGTAGGATGACAATCAAGTACAAGCTTCATGTGGAAAGAGGCACACCCAGATTCCGATATACCACCTTGATCAAAAAGTTCCCGGAATAACCACCGTGTGGCGCTTTTATTATTCCGATTTGAGTCCTTAGCTTGACATTTGCAAAAGTTACATAGCCAAGAGTACATCTATCTCTGTGTGTGTTGGCAATTTTTCCATTACTTCCTCTCGGCTGCTGAAACGCGTTCCCCGTAGTGGTTTTTTTTTTTAACTCGATTGAACCGAAAGAAGTCAGGGGAGCCAAATCAGGTGAATTCGGTGGCTGTTGGATGGTATTTGTTGCTTTTTTCGTCAAAAAATTATCATGATGCAAAATTCACGAGTTTTCTGCCCACAATTCTGGTCTCTTTCGGCGAATTGCTTCACGCAAACGTCTAATAACGCCCAAATAATACTCTTTGTTTACTGTCTGGCCTTCTAGAAAAAATTCGCAAAATTTAATACAAGTTCGTTGTTGCAAATTTAAATCCATTTCTAAAATTGTAAAAAATCGCCAACACACAGATTGGCTACGTAACTTTTGCAAATGTCAAGCTATGACGCTAAGATTTATAGGGAATGTCAACAACAGATGTACCAACTTAACAAAAAAAAGGACTGAAATCGGAACAACAAAAGTGTCACACGGTGGTTATTCCGGGAACTTTTTGATCAAGGTGGTAATCTGAAGAGTAGTACCGTGCCGAGCGAGTTCATGTTGTGTGTTTCATGAATTCTATCATATCTCTTGAGTCCAATTAGATATCAATTTTTACACGTACATACTTCAAATTATCTCTCAGGTCTGATGAGAAACCCAATCGGATTTTATATCTTCTTTTAGAGGATGGACGGAAAGTAAGGTACCACTTTGTTAACAATACCCATACATCGCTGTTAGATAACATTATTAAAACATTTCGCTCGATAATTCGCAGATAATAAAATAGGTTTCGATATCGGTATATAGAATAATCCACAGCTAGCTGTCAGGGTGTTTCGGATAGTAAGTATGATACACCCTCTGACGGGTCTATGCCTTCCGATGACGAAACAGCTCCCTCGGACCTTGTCCAACACAGTCTTATAAACTTGCCTATCCAGTGAAGGTTTCAAACTAGCATGTCCTCAAGGACAGTGATTAATCAACAGTCGGGGATTTCGTGTTGGGGTGTCAAACCAGAAAAAGGAGAGGCTAGTTTATGACCTCTTCATATACTTAAATGTTGGCAAAATAAGAGTCGTATGGCATAAATCTTTTTGGTAATTTTTGTAAAACTCTAGTGACCGAGCGAAGTTTGAGCAGGAAAGTATTGGATAAGTAATTCAGCTTAACACTGCCATTTAAAGTAAAGAACTCTTCGTATTGTTGTGAACGGAACCCTTGGAGTGAATATCTTGATTTGGAAAAGTCAAAATATTCTAAGGAAAGGTAAGGTACGGTGGGCCAATTTCACCTACATCCCAATTGGTGGCTGAAGTTCGAGCTGGAGCGACGCGCTTACTGGCGTCCGGGCTACCTGCGTTTGCTGTGGGGTGGGGAGGGAGTATGGTATCACAGGGACGGAATGAATCACTGATCAAACTTTTCCCAAAAGGCGATCTGTGCATAAAAAAATAAATCACTCACTGCGAAAGAGAAATTCAGAGCATTTGAGATAATTCTGCATCTCGTTTCAATCAATTTAGAAAAACTGTTTCAAAGAGAAGATCATTCCGAAACAGAGGCCTCGGTGAATTCAAGACGTCTCGGGTACCACCACCTTTTTTATCTCCAACTTCTGCAGATTCGACAATCAACGAGCCGAAATCATTCCGGGATCAACTTGTAAATAATAAAGAAATTTCCAAAAATGCTTTTTATCATATTAGTTATAGTTACAGTTATTTCCTATATTTAAATTTATATTTCTATATATATATATTTATATTATGTATAACTCTTAAAACTATAAGAAAAATGGGATGGTCCGTACACGCACGCACACGACTCTCCTCAACGACAGCAGATCACGGAAAAAAAATTCTGTCTCACATTATTGTTGGTTTTTTAAAAAAAAAATTTATTTCTCAATAATCATAAAAAAAATTAATTCCGCTATCGTTTCAGACGCAGTCCGCACACGTCGACGTGCCCGACAAAATAAACATTTCATTTTTTCATTTATGCACAACTAATTTTGTAAAATTATCAGGATATTACACATACAATTGATTCTTTATCCAGTGATGATATTAAAGGTTTGTTTTAAATATATAATCAGCAAAGATCTTTTAGTTTTTGGCGATTCCATTCTTAGCTCGGATTGAACCAAACAGAATGTGTGTTGGTCGCGTTGATGACTTGGATGGAGATAATGACGTGAGGTGACTACATCGAAAGCATACAACACGGAATAGTTGAAAAAAATAAATAAATACTTCACCGTTCTTAAATCTTTGTTTTTTTTTTAAATTAAGAAATTTAATTCTTTGCGGATGGATAGACACAACAGCCAGATAGGATGAGGGGTAGACGACATTTATGTTATTTGGTCAACGTCATGATGTAATCATCTTTTGGTTTAGTTTTAGTTGCATTCAAGCTCGGCTTCAACGTTAGCGATTTGTTGCTGATGGTTGGCTTTTACCATACAGGAGCGGGCGACTGATTCGAAAAGTCTGAAACAGAAAAAAAACCCCCGCGTGAATTTTATTTCATGTTTAAAATAGAAATCAGCTTACTTTTCAATCTCCGGAGCGCAATGGACAAATTCATGTTCCCAGAATTTGTATACTGGATTCTTTATCAGTTCGATGAAAGTGATCAGCAGGCCCCATGGATGTGGTCGATTGACAATCAATCGTTCTAAGAGTACACGGGTAATTTGCTCCTGAATTGCCTCGGAGTTGGCCTCGACGAACAAGTACAATACCGCACAGCTGAAATAATGCGTATGACTGTTCGGATAGCGGAGCTGATTTGCAATCGCGTTCAAGAACAAGTAGCGACCCTCGTTATCGAGATCGACGGCTAAATTCTGGAAGATGTCCATGTGAGCGCTGTGCACAATTGTTGTCATGTTCGGAACTAAATTCTTGCTTCTGTAATGAGGAAAAAATTCGGTTGAGAGCTCGTTTCCGGTAAAACGGATGTGCTAATTCCTACCTGATGTGAATGATAGCTTGGGTTCCCACGTACAAAACAAGCGCGTTCATCAGCGGAATATTATACCGTGAGCCCGGCTCGTTTGAAATCTGTAAGTGTCCTCGAAGTTCCGAGAGGAAAGTGACTGGTGCGCGAGCTTTCAAGTACGAGTCTAAATCCTTTTTGAAGATCAGCGGTTGGATGTTCTTGACATAATCAGTGTAAATACGAGGAGCTGTTGCCGTTTCTGGTAGCATGTCGACTTTTAAGTTCGGCGTAAACGGATCGGGAAGACGCATATTTCGCGGAAACGCTGCCAAAATTATGTTTCGCATTTGAATGCAATTCGGCGGTATTACGTCGCAGAAACCGAAGTGATAGTCGCACAGAAATTCGGGAAAATCGTGCAACAGAACCAGCAGTACGCGTAGCGTTCCTTTGTAAATTAATTGCACTGGCTTGGCAAGTTCGGCGTTTCGCAAGAACGGTGCCAAATACTTGAACAAATCCATAAGAAGTTGCGAGTACATTGACCAGCCCTTCTGTTGCGGTATCATAGCCAAAATTCGTCCTAAGAAGACACGATGTGAGATCAATTCCAACCACGAATAGCAGAAACCAGGCGCCGTCGATGGATTCAGCAGATGATACGTGTGACAAAAAGCCGTCACAATGTTCAGCATTAGATTTTCAAGTACCGGATCCGGCGAGCTCAACTCCAAGAAGAGCATTATGAAGAATCGATGATAGCCCAACTGTTGGAACGATGTGCCGCGCAAATCCTGATCCTGAAGCAAAATTCCAAGAACAATTCCCAAAACTTTGTTCAGCAAATTGATTTTCATGTTCGGATTGCCAACGTCGCCCGAATGACGAATCAACAGCGCAATAAGGCGCACGAACGCATCGATGCATTGGAAAATTTTCTGTTTGGCAATACCTTGATTACTGCCCGGATCATTCAAGTTCCGGTAAACCAACTCGATGCAGAATTGTGTTCCTTGCCGAATGAAACGGGTTATCATGTCGTCGGTTTTCAAAATTCCGTACATATTCATCTTGTTGATGAACAGGCCGAACGCTTTGACGGGATCGCGTCCGGTCAATTGTGTGTAGTAGATTTGGAACCAGTCTTTCAGCAGGTATTCGGTCTTCTCTTGTAGACCTGGGGGATCGTCGCATTCATTTGACTGGAATGAGCAAGGATAAGGTCATTGATTTTTTTTAAGAATTAAGTAAAGTAGGGTTTTCAAGGGAATTCACTGCCGAGCACCTTCTCGACTTTAACAATGTAAAACCAAAGAAAGAGTAGAGTAGTTTTCAGTTCTGGCCAAAAATCGAGGTTCTCGCACAGGACTGTATCGTGTGGAGTAGTGTTGTCCCAACAACGCGCTCCTCAATATAGCGCGACCGCGCTCCTTGGCACTCAAAGGGTTAAAAAGTATCAACGAACTAAACAATTCGAAAAACAGAAGAAAACAAGGTCTATTAAAAGCTAAATCGTTAGCGGTAACTTACCCGGACATGTAAAATCCCGGAATGGATGTACTGCGATGGACCGACTGGTCGCTCGGTCATAAAAGAATTCGGATCGTGACTGATTCGCAGCAGCTCAATCAAGTGCGGCAATCCTTCGGGGCCGGTATGATGGGCAGCCAATTTTGCCAATAAATCTATAGTACAGTACATTTCCTGTTCCGTAAACGGACTATTGACGCGTTCGTCGATCAAGAAATGCTGTACGAATTGCATGGCGAATGTTGCGGCCAAGTAGTTGCTTCCGTTGTCCATAGCCTGGCTTAGAAGCTGATCGAATTGCGGTATATTAATGAAACGTGAATTGATCAGCAACTTGATAGCCTCCAAATTGTAGCGATATTCTTCGTTTGTTTCGAAGACACACTTCGTAACAGCCCGTTCGGTCGATGCGGCACCGAAAACATTTCGCAATAAGTTCAATATGCGAAGATGAATGTCGCGATAGAGTTTCATTGGTTCGGTTTGATCGGGGATGTTAACAAGGCCTTCCATCAGGCCTTCGATGACGCGTGTCAGCAAGCTAATGGCATTGTCGCTTTCGCGATGCCGACGTGCTGCAACCAGAGTATTGAGCAGAACGTGCATCTTGTTCGCTTGTAATTGTAGTGCGGAAATATTGACCGTGTTGTGTAGAAACGATTCCATTTTGGTGGCAAGTTCTGCGTACATGATGCCGAGCTCATCGGTTCCGCTCGATTGAATCAATTCCTGCTGAGACAAAGGATAAAGAAAGCTGAAGGTAAACCCAATGACAAAGCCAAAATTTAAAATTAACTTACAGGAATGGTCGCCTTGGGTACAAAGATCGCAGCATCGCGTTCGTTAAGCGGCTGGAAGCCAGGAATCTTTCGCGCAAACTCATCGTAAACAGCGAATTGTGTAGCTGGAACGACGCCCACCTTCAAGCGAATCTGCTCGGGCATACGATCGGCCTGGTAAGTTAAAACTTCCGAATCGCAATATCGTCTGCAATTTGAAACAACCAATAAGACTAGCACCTGCCTATTTCCACAGAAAACTTACCTTCCATCATCTCGGGCAACCTTCCTGGCTTCGAAATCGTTAGATAAGCGTTTATCGATTTCCGGTATGGCCTTTTCGGTTGCGGTTTTCTGAATGAATGCGCACGAAAGTTCGGCATTGTCACCGGCCAATTGCATTGCTGCCGCTTCGGCATCTTGAATTTGTGGCGGTGGATTGAGGGCGGACAGAAAAGCCTTCTTGATATTTCCGGACAGAGCTTGAGTCAATTGATCTTTGCACGTGATCATGGCCATGCCGGCCGTCAAGTTTCGAACTAGATAGTGTGCAGCGGTTCGCATTCGCGTCTCGTCCGGATCTAAGGCGAAATCTTTTCGGATGATTTGTTCGCATGTCTTCACTCCGATCCGAACGCTACGATCGACAATCGGTTGCAGCCATTCGGTGATCGTTCGTTCGATGGCACCCAAAACGATGTGCTTAAGATTCGGATTGGCATGGAGGATGGCAATGTTGGGCGACAGGACAACATGTTGGGCAATCGCCGAATAGTTGTTCACGATAATGTCCACGTAATTGAAGCGTGGCTCGGGCAAATTAATCACCGGTTGTCCGGCACTCTCGCTACTTGCGCTTGGCGATGTTGTTGCAGCCGAGCTCGTGTTCAATGGCACCAGCGTTTGGTCTTCGACAAGTGCGACCACATCTTGCTTCTGTTTCGACGACAATTGGTATTCCAAATGCATAGCCTTTTCGGGATCCTTCAAGTAGATGGCCGGTTTAAGATCATTGATGTCAATGCTCAGTGTTTTGCAGAGCACCTCTATTTCAAACTTCAAATTCAGTTTAAGGTCTTGTTCCTCGTGTAGTTCGGCCAGGACGTTCATGATGGCCATTGTCCATGGATTCGGCGGCTTGAAAACTTTACTTTTGGCACACGATTCGAGCACTTTCGCTACGAACGGAATAACGTAGAGCAGTTCTTGCTGGCCCTTATGATACGCCTCGACAATTAACGACTTCAAGTCGATGTCGATTTGAAGAATGGGACGACTGCGACCTAGCGTCATCATGCCAAGCCAGTGACCGAGGTTTTTCAGCAGGCTACGATCGGAAAAGTTCGCTATGCCCTTGTCAGATCGAAGCAAAACGCGAATGTTGCGGAAAGTCTCGCGTGTAACCATCCGCAGGATTTCGTTATTTTTCAAGGCATCGAGGAAGTTTGAATAGAGCGAATGGAAGTTGTACTCGATGGAGGCACGTTTCAAGACTAGATACTGCGACAACCACTGCCAGTACTCCTTGGTCATAATCTCCTTAATTTCCTCGCACTTTTGCTGCAGATTAAGTTGACTCAAATTGTTGAAAATGAACGCGGATTTGTCTTGGACACTATCCGGCGGAATTGTGATCTTTTCCTCGCGGTCCGCGTTGGCAACGAGCAGTGTGTCGATGTTTGTAGCGGTTGCGATCGATTTGACGCGCGACTGATGAGTCGGTTGATTGGCCAACGAAACCGGTTTTACCGATTGTGTTGGAGTCGTCACGATATTTCCGGTAACCGAATTGCTGCGATAGAGCTGTTCATTTTGCGGCGGCTGTTGCCCCGGATGCGGTAAAACGTTTGCCATTGATGGCGGCAAGACAGATCCTTGAGGCTTGTTCGGCGGTTCTAAGCTCTGATGTCCGTACTCCACGTACTGGATAAGGTGCGGAGGGAAGTCTTGGAAGTGCGGAATCGTTCGTACGTATTCGCAATATTTGTTGTAGAGATGAAGCCGCGACTTGAATCGGTCCAGGGCCGTTATGCCAAAGTAATACATCTTTGAGCCTTCGGGTTTGCGCAAAGCCTCCAAGACGAAACGCAAAGCAAGTCCGAGTGCGAAACAAGTCGGTCCGAGATTACGTTCGATAATCCCACCGAAAAGCTGAGCGGTAATTTGAAGTTCCTTGTCGGGATATTGCGGGAAGAAACGGTACTCTTCGAACAAATTGCGCAACATGCACTGGTAGACTTCTTGCTCGCGACGGATGTTCGAATCTTTGAAACGCTGCAGCATGTCAAGCACTTCGTCAATAGACAAGGTCGGATGGGGCGGATGATTGTAGATCCGCTGGAAGTAGCTGTTTGCCTCGTCGTCGACTTCCTTGGAGATAGTCTGGATTAGGTCGGTAATGCCAGCCGGTGAAGCGGCTCCAGTGGGTGGAGTCGGCTGAATCCGGGCCAAGCTGTTAGCATTGGGTGGTGCAACCGGAAATGTCGGAGGGAATGGACTGTTCGATGGTGCAGTCAATAGTCTGGATGGTGAGGCGGGCGTCGATACCAAGTTGCCGAACACGTTGCTGAAATTAAATCCGCCATTTGGTCCCCCTAAATTCAAGCCAGCCATACTGGTGTTGAGCGCCGACATTGATTCAACGTTCGCCCCAAACATTTGTTGTGCATTCAAGTTAGTATTGAAAGGTGTTGCGTCCAGTCCGCGATGCCCACGAATAACCCCCGGTGGCGGAGGTTGACGGGCCTTGTGTGCTATCATGTTACAATTTGTTGTCATCTGTACGATCACGTCGTAGAGGTCCTGTTGAACGTTTCCGGCGCAGGCTTGCAAGCATGTCAGCATTGTGGTTAATGTTTCGTGGGGCAACTGGGCTGCCTTCGGGATCTGATCGTCGGGAATCTTGGCACCGGAAATTTGCGGGCATCGTCTCTGCAGGAATTTTACAATGGCCTGGACAAATGGTTCGCCGTGTTCGCGAATCTTATCGCTCAGCCATTTCTCGAGCTTCAAGTATTCGCGTCGTGAAGCCAAACACGCCAGATCAATGACAAACATAAACGATCGAGCGTTCAGGAGGCTCGATAATGCTTTCAGATCTTGTGCTACGTCCAGAATTCGCGACAACTTGGACTGATCATTTTCGCCGCGTAGATACCATTCAGACATCGAGTGCATTATAATAACGCGGAGTGCATGATTGAAGTTGACCGAGTTCCAGGCGTGATGGAGAATTACACCTGAGTTTGGATGATTGCCGAGAAACGTTGGGATCAAGTTCGAGAAGAGATCCTGGCGTAACGCTGTCATTGGCGGATTGATTTGCAGCAGTGCCATAAAGAGAACGTCGGGACAATGCTGCGCTGGAAATTTGAAGATGTCGTGCACCTGACTGTTGTACCCCTTGTCTGCAATGTAAAGCAGTACTTCGACCAAGTGTAGCGATTTCCAAGCTCCGATTTCTTTGTTGTCGGTTTCGGGTGGCGTCTTAAGCAGTTCCATGGGCACGGCAGCCACAACATAGTCGGCGAACGAAATAATGTCCGGGCACTTTAAAATCAACGTTAGCAGCGACAGCTGTCCCTCGACCGTTTGCCAATGTCTGTACAAGCATTCGATGAAAATTCCGACGGTGTGATTGCCGGCATGCCGAACAATGCTGACGAGTAAGTTCAGCCCGATCCGGTCTTTGATCACGAATTCGGCATGATCGAATCCCATACAAATCTCTTTCCAATTGATGTTCGGCGCGACTTCTTTCAACGCCTGGACGAACACATCAGGCTTCCACGTTTGCGTTGCATCGCTGCCCGGTTTCGTTAGATCCTTCTTGTCGGCACCACTGCCCCCGCCATTAGCATCATTCACAGCCTGCTGGCCGGGCCAAAAGTTCGCCGGCGTCGGTAAATTCACGTTGCAATCGGACAGATTGGTATGCGTCCGACACATGAGTGCAATTATCTTGGCCACATCCTGACTCTGTAGCTCTCGACCGCACACCTTAACCAAGTGATTTTTGCACTCATCGACCGACGTGGTGAAAGCATAGCCGATTTCCATAATCAAATTCGACCACGACGTGTCCATTATGTTGGAATTCGTTGCGAAGAATTCGCTAAAATTGTCCAACAGTGTGGTGCCGTCGATTTCGTCCTCCGAGTCGGCGTAGAGGTACGGTGCTAGTATCAACGGGACACGTTCCCGCGGAAATTCCTCGCACAATTTCTTTATGAATTTCTCGAATGTATCGCGACTGAGGCCGTAGTTACTGTAGCGATCGTGACAAATCAGCGATAGAATTAATTGTAGTAAGTCCGGTGATATATCGTTTAGACTTCGTTCCGAATTCGATTCGTTATCGGTATACGATTCGATTAGGGATGGTAGCGATCGTTTCAAATGATCGCTAGCGTATCTCGATAGTTCGATGTTATTCGAATGGGTTAGCGCTAATGCGATTAAAACTTCGAGCAATTTCGAACTGCCGGCAGCTTTACACACTTGTGATATGAGAACGGCTGACGGCTTTAGTGTCTGAAAGAGAAACGATAAAGTTGATAAAAGATCGGATCGAGTTTCTTCACTTTCGGTTTATTGTTACCTTTTGCGTATTGTTCTCGATGGCAAAACAGAGGTTCGAAATCAGCGACGGTTTGTTCAGTTGTTCGTTAAGTTCGTTGCCAAGTATTTTACAGTGTTGCGGTGTTGAAGACGGTTCAGTAAAATCGATTGCCGCTAGTAGACAACGCAGATAATGGCGATCCGCTTCTAAGCCGAATTCTTGGACAAGCTGAAAGTATACAGAAAATTCTTTTAAAGGTTTTTTCTTTTATTTTTAAAAGGTTTTAGCCTAGTACGGGACTAGATAAACTAGCATTTCAATCAGCAGCTTGGCGAGCATAAACGTTGGTTTAACGCCCTTATCCAGTGCAGAGCAGGCTGGCGACACCAAAGTAAAACGTGTGCTATTTTCCCATTTTTCTAAAGGGACAGCCAAATCTGCAGTATCTTGGGGTTCCAATTGACAATGGGATGTCGTTCAAGGACCATCTTCTGGCGACCACCGAAAAAGCTTCTAATTGTAAGTGAATGGTGCAGTACATTTGCTAGGCGGACTTGGTTGTTCTAAGCAGTATGTAGCACGAGGAAGACTAGTTCTGTCCCAGCTGCACTCACGAAAATGAAAACGGAACAGAATACCTTCCTACGCTATCAGCACTTCGACATCGATTGAGCCGAGGTTACAGATGCCTTCGTAGAGGCTCCAACCTTGGCAAGCATCGTGACACACCACTTAAGTGGTAAGCCTGCAGTAGCGAGGATTCTGTCGGAATTTGGCCGCTTTGAGCCCATGAGAAACATTCAACGCACCGCATAACAGGAGACGATTGACTAGGCAAACAGTAACCGACGGTTTTAGCAGTAATGCTCTGACGATATCCTGCCGAAATACCTAGCAGTGGTTTTGGGAGGATTCATCCGTACGACCAGGGAGTGTGGTTAAAGCCACGCACTCACTTAGGCTTTTTTAGGCAAACATGCGATTTGTACGAGGGTCTAATAAAAGTTGTTTACTAATCTTAATACCTAGAAAAGGTAGAAGGATCAGACACCGACATGTTTTACTTGTAAGATGACAGACTGCGAAGCTATGGATTGGATTGAGACTTGAAAGTGAACGACAGGCCATGTAGAGCGGATGGAAGACAGAAGAATCCCCAAGCGTGCTCTTAAAGACAAAGCAAGTGGTAACAGGCCAGTAAGCAAACAACGCAAGCGATGGGAAGACTCAGTTGATGAACACATCAACCCCATCTTAAAAATTAGCAGCTGGAGGACGCGGTCTTTGGATCGAGAGAATTGGAGGCGAATTCAGCAGGCCCGAGTTGGGCTGTCGCGCCATTGATGATGATGAAGTGGTTAGACTGAGCCTGGAGGGACGTGTGAGTTGCAGGTAATGCAGAAAGATTCCAAATGTGTTAAGAAAACATGGCTTTGTGTCAAATTTTGTCAAATTCAAGAGCTTGACCCTCTTTTAATTCATAGATCCAATGTTTCAACAGTCATTTGTTTGTTTGCAATGAAAATGTCGATAGCAAACTTCTAGGACTCCGATATTTCGGCGAAGCTCGAGGGAGTCTTGAAGTGTGTCCAGATTTGAAGACAAATTCCAATTTAGGTTAATCCAGAATAGAAGCACACGTTCCGCTACAGGTCGTCTTAACGGTTTGTCTTCTTAAGGAAAAAAGGGAAGCCCCGTAGGCCACATAATGACCTCCTTGACGGCTTGACAACAAAGAGAAAAAAAACGAATAAAGTCGTGGGATGTTCTCGCTTTCTTCGATTTTGTTCTCCATGTTTCCATCCGGCGTGTGAAATAAACTACAAAATCAAATTAAATTTTTTTTTATCAGAGGTGTATACAAATTATGGGAAAAAATTACCTTCACCGGGGCCGGAAAAGCCCCAAAAAACGCAACAAAAAAAATTTGAAGAAAATTTCGGAACCCGGAACGCACTCAATCTCACACGCACGCACCACACACACACACACGCTCGCTCAACAACACTGTGCGTGACACTTCAACTGGCCACCGAGAAAATGTCAAACAGATGAATTTCAATTTTTTCCATTTTCCCAAACGTTTTCAACACTTTCTCCATTCTTTTCACAGAAACTAGCAACTGCTCGCGGCCGTCCGATCAATTCGTACGTCAATTGGACACATTTTAAACGATTAAACTACGAAATAAGAGGAAAAAATTGCAAGAGTTTGACAAAGAGATGCGAGAAAAAAAAACGTTTTCAGGCAGCAATCATGGCGTCGTCGTGTCGTTCGTATATTCGACGGTGCCTATCGTTTGCCGTCGCGTTACGTTCGGATTCGAGAAGAGACGAGAACGACGCGACGAATTCAACACGCAAACAGCTGGCTGCTATTTACTGAGACGACGGTGTTGCCGTCGTGCTTTTAATTGTAGTAGACGGCGCGAGTTACGGTACGATTCGTACAGTTCGGACGAAAAGTATGGCGATGGGAAGAATTTGAATTTTTTTTTATTTAGGATGTTTTTGTCGGAAATTGCGAAAAATCTTGTTTTTTCTTATTGTAAACTAATTTATAATCAATTTTAAACATTAAACAAATAATTTCTGAACAAATTCAACGCTAACAGCGTACACAACTGTCTAACTCGTGTGCGAGGGGTTCAAGAAAAATTTAAAAATAATAAAATTTAAACTGGTCAGTTTTCTCTTTTGGTTTTATTCCGGTGGAAGGATCGAACTGAAATAACCTCTCAACTCCGAAGAAGAAAACTTGGAAAACGGTTTGGTTATAACAAAAAAAAAAATGGATAACCAGCCGAAGAAAAACAAAATGAAGTCCCATACCAAATTTAACTGATCAAGAATTAAATTATACAAAAACAACAACGAAAAAAAATAATCTAATATATGAAAATAAGTCAATTTTTTGGTCGGGCTCGATTGAAATCTACACCTGTGAACCGTTCCCTCCCAAATTTTGCATGGATATTCTCGAGACTACCGGACAGGTCGGGAACATGATTATACCGCCTTGATCAAAAAGTTCCCGGAATTTATTGAGAAAATTAAAAATACAAGTTTATTCATCTAAATCTATATTGTCCCCTTCACACACTTATGCCAGCGTCTGATCCAATCCTCGAAACATTTTTTATATTCGGTTTTCGGTATGACCATCAGTGCTCCATGATGCACTACACCGTTGTAATCCATGAAAACCGTGAGCACTGCCTTCTTTTTTGACTGAAAACGACGTGGTTGACGCACGACCACTTTTGAACCGCTCGTGCCACTGGTAAACGACCGTTTTCTTTAGAGAATCGTTGCCGAAATACTTTTCCAACATTTCCAACGTTCGCACACCATTAAATCCGTTTTTTACGCAAAATTTAATACAAGTTCGTTGTTGCAAATTTAAATCCATTTCTAAAATTGTAAAAAATCGCCAACACACACAGAGATAGATGTACTCTTGGCTACGTAACTTTTGCAAATGTCAAGCTATGACGCTAAGATTTTGAGGGAATGTCAACAACAGATGTACCAACTTAACAAAAAAAAAACAGAACTCAAATCGGAACAATAAAAGCGCCACACAGTTGTAATTCCGGGAACTTTTTGATCAAGGTAGTATATTCCTGAAATTGGTGGTTCGCGAGTTATTTCACCATTTGAGTGTTTTTCATATATGTACCAACATATGTATATGATTTAGCGGCAGCATGTTCGTTTTCGGTGTATTAATTTCGAGTTAGCCAAGGTTCTGCTCTTCAGGGCTCCCACGTGGAATATAGTTAAGCGTGAAATATCATCCCACTCTCTTACGATAGCGAACTTCTAATGGAGTATTCCCTTTTAGGTCAATTGCAGCAGTTGCGGGGATATAAATAAGAGGGAAACGTTGCCCACCTTCATCGCGACTGTCCGACCCAAGCATAGAGATATATATAATGGAAATATCAGCAGCGATTGAGTTGAAGGCGGACGTCGTCGCATTCACTTGCACGCAAAACAACAACAAATTGACATAAGGCTCCTGTTTTTTCTCTCACTCACACGCTAAAACAACAACAATTTGATATAACGAACCTGTTTTGTCTCACTTTTTACCGTGTTTTTGGCTTTAACGGGCTTTATGCAAAACCGGTGGCTTGTCGTCTCCACTAGCTCTATGGGCCCAAGTTAGACTTCGTGCATTGGGCAAACCTTTCTTTGATAACCTTGAGATCTCGAAAAAGAAGATTGGAGAACAGCTCCGGATGGATATGAGAATCCATCCCAGCCCTAGATATCTGTTAAATTCTGCATCTACTTCATCAACCGAGTTGCGGTATCAAAACGGCGCTAATGTGCTAATTGAAATCCTCTGACGGGCCACCATGTAAACAAACCAACCAAATACCGGTGGAGGCTTTCCGAGGCCTTTCCCGGCGAGAATGTGGCAGGGTATGAAATACCCTGTGTATTGCATTTATGCGAATATTTTTCATTTTAGTTAAACTGTAACATTTCATTTTACAATAAAAACACATTTAATTTATTGTAATATGTTATTTAAGCTTTAGAGTCAGGTATGTCATACCATACCACATAGTTCATTTACCGTTTTTTCACCACATGCTCGCCGGGTTAAATGTTAATCCAATCAAGACTCTTGGTTTTTTATGAAATTCGTGTTCCATTCGAAGATGTGCAGAAACCGTTGTACAAGAGGCCAGGCTGGCTCCAAATCTTCCAAAGATTGATTTGTTGGTGATCCAGTGCAAAAAGCTACACTAGGTACTAACTAATCTGTCCCCATTTCCACGCGATAGCATTTTTCCTTGGCTCTCTTTGTTTTATTCAAAATGTTCCAGACCTCAAGGTCGTTTGTTGTGTAATCTCAGTATCTGATTAACTGAACCAGCGTTCAGTATAATAATAATATAATAAAAATAAGTGTTAATTTATTAAATCGCACTACATCCAATAAATAACACTTAGAACGGCGACGATTAAGTCTTCTAAATTTCAAAACGCTATAACTTTTCATTTCAGGGCATGCGAGATTTGAAACATAGCTCGATCTGTTTCAAAATATCGACAGATTTAAAGATAATTTTTTCAGGTTGTGGTTAAACGCAACAGTAGTACCTTCGCGCCCTTTCGCCTCATAGAGTCCCTTCTCCTCTTCTAAGTTTTTGTAAAATCGGCAGACAAAAATGCCCGCATGCCCCCCCAAATCTTACCGGACGCCGATGGGGAATTACAATTTTCCAGCGGCCCCCCTCCTCGCATTCGATCGGACGCCGATGGAATTGCCACTTGCTCCTCTGGTTCAACTCTTCAGACGCCCTTAAAAATATATCCACCTCCCTCCCTCCTCTAAATTTTAAGAATTATCAGACAAATCTAGTACAATTCCGTGAGTATGTCCGATTGTTACCCAAGACCCAAACCAATCCGTCTGATCATTCGTATTCCAGCCGCGCCACACACACCGACAACGCTCACTTTTCACTCACCTGTGACAAATGTCGGCTACTCGGGGCAAAGTTTTTCTTGGTCAAGTTGTTCACCAAATAACTGATCTGCGTTAGCGCTGCGTTTTGGGGCTCCTGGTTCATAATTGTTCCATCAAATGGCGTCCACCGCGGGCTTCAAGCGACGCTGAAGCTCCAACTGGCGCTCGAGAACGAGAAAGAAAAGTTGACAACGACGGAACGGGAAGGCGGCGAACCGCGCGCAATTTATTCGACGATTGGTGAAACGGCGACGGTGGCGACAGTTCGTAGCGGAGCACGAGGCACCGCTCGGTCGGATACACGACAAAGTCTGGTTGCTGTTGCGCGGCAATGGGTCCCCACATTGGGGCCGCCACGGGACAGTAGGGCCGGACGTCGACAAGTTCGTCCGAGCACTTTCTTTTTTACACACGTTCGCGATATTTTTTTGTTTTAGTTTTTTCTTTTAATAAGCGGTAAAAACGGGTAGGAGCGGAGCACGCACACGTTTCGTCGCGGCAGAGAAAGAACAACGCAAAGAAAGCGCGACGAGACTTTCCTTTCGCTCGTTCGTTGTTTGCCTGCCGTCGATTCCCGTTGGGATTTTTTTCTCGTTTGCTTTTGCGTCGTAGGTGACAGCGGCACGAAATTTCGGCAAAAATTCAAGTCGAGTCGATCGTGACGAACGGACGCCTTTAGTTGGGCGTCCGTTTGGTATATTTACGGCACTTTTAGCGACGAATCGCCTCGAAATTCGCGTTCAAAAGTCAACAAGAATTTTTTCACTTTGCTGTCGTCAGATTTACGCACACATTGAAGTGCGACGACGAGGAATGAGTGACGAACTGTCGTCTGATGGCCCCGGTCGTTCCCTTGAACCCCTTACTGGAAGTTTTTTCTTCTCGTGCAGCCCATCGAACTGTAGTCGTTAAGTGGATGAAGGATGTGTGGATGTTAAGGCTGTGGCCTAAATTAAGAAACCGCCATATTTTTGTAGTTTCAACGACAAACTGCGGCTTATGACAAAAAGTTGAACTCTTGTACATACACAGGTCTCAAAATGAAGTTTGTTTTTTTTGCCAGACGTAGTATACAGTCAAATTGTAGTGTTATGCACTTAGTACGGGTGTAGACCAATTTTGACCTTCAAAAAAGAGCGTAGTGCAGAAACATGGCATATAACATGTTTATCCTTATTCTGGAACCCACCAGTGCGATTCACCCAACTCTAAATTATTGGAAACGAGTGAAAATTTCTTGAAAATTTGACAGTTGAAATTCGCAATAAAATAATCGCGTTTTTAAACTTTTTTCAAAAAGTAACTAATAATAAACAAAGAGAAATTTGAGGTGGTCCATCTCTCACATTTACAATATTAGACCTTTTGACATTTTTCTGTTTTAAAATATGGTTTCAAAACACGGAAAAGACGCCTTTAAAGTATGTCGATAAAGCAGTTCTCGAACGTTTCTAATAATCGCATGGGCCGTATAAATGGTGGGAATAAAAAGCCGCCGTTTGACAGAATAAGGGCCGTTATTACGCCCTTCAGTTAAAATTTAACCAGAACTTTGACTGTTCGTATGAACATATATCAGTTAAAGTTCCAGTTAGAACGTTACTGACGATCCTAAGAACGGGCCTAAGTGTGGTTGATCTTTTTGCATGACTCTTCCAATTCTAATAATGCAAAACTCCTATGCAATAATTTCTTAAATGCTACGCTAAAACTAGATTCTGCTGTCGAGCGGCCGTACACATATCCCCTTGGCAACTCCTAAAGGAACGTGGGCTAGTTTCGCAATAGAGCCGGTAAGAGCGGAGTTTAAGTCGACTTTTCTATATCTCGTATTGATTTGTTATCCGCATGGCGCCAGGATTTTTTCATGGCGGTGCCCCAGTGACTGTATGTTGCATCAAAGCATGGCCTCACATATGAGGAGAGAAAGAGTAGCATTAAAACAACGAACTTCTCGAAACGAGATTAAAAATTGAAGAATACTCTTTCTGAAGCAGTCAACCGAGTTCAATGGGTCTGATGTTTAACGGTTAAAAAATCCAAAACTCTTATATAGCCCACACCGCTTTTTCCATTCACAACACTTTCTTGGACTAAATAAAATCATAAAATTTATAACAAAAACACCTTCGCGGCTTTCAATTTAATTCAACGTGAGAAAACTTAACTTAAATTCAGACATGATTGAAACCATGGAACAAACAAAAAGCTCTTTAAAAGAAAACAAAAAACAAAGTTCTCCTGTTAAGGAAGAATTTAGACACAACTGTCGTAAAACATTTCGCACTTTTCCTTCATTTTCCCTATCAACATAACATCGATAGATTGTCGGATCTTTTTCAAGTCGTAGTCGATTACGATCGGTTTCATATTGTACTTCTTCCTAAGCGCTACCAAGTCCAAAAGCGACATTCCGGCATGAAGGAATTTAAAATCGAAGATTCCGAACCTTTCTTCAAGCGACTTCGATAATACGACAGCCAGTTTGATCATTTCCTCGTTCAATTGGCCGGACATCTTAACTTGAAGATTTTCAGCTTCAAAGAATCTGCTCAGTATGCAACCAGCGTGAGCATCCAGCCAGAGGTTACGTGGTCCCAAATGCTTCCTGTTTCGCTTGTATTCGTCGCATACGACCGTAAACATGTGGACCGATTCCTCCATCGTAACGGTATGTTCAATGGCCGCTGTGTGTATGCCATCGTTTTGAACTCGAAGGCAACGAGGACATGGGGCTTCGGAACCCGGCTCTGCAACGTAAGCCTGTCGGCAATGTTTTGTCCTACAAATAACCGTGTGACATTTTTCCTGAAAGAATCGAAAGTGATTTAGTAAGAAAGCTGAACAAAAGAGTGTGTGGTATTTTACATATTCTCGATCAGTGGCGCCGACACAATGCAGGCAAGAGCAGGTGAAGGAGTACTGTTCCTCGAGTAGTTTTCGTCTATCGTTTCGAGAATACCGCGAGACATAGCTCCCGTAGCTATTGTAAATTTCGTCACCTTCGCCAAGGCTTTTGTTAGATACCACCAACAGCTTTGTATACTCGTATCGGTTCCGGAAGGACGCCTCGCACGAATGATTATAGAGACTGACCCGCGGATAGATGGCGGCAAACAATGTTCCAGGTTCAAAAGAAGAAGCCATTTCGCCTGATACAAAAGACCGACCGCTAAGCGGCTTACTAATTATCAGGCCTGGGATCGTATGTGCGTTACAAATCATTTGACACGTAAGTCGAAGAAGCAAGGCCGCCACAATAATTTCCCACTCAGATTCCGACACCAAAAAATCGCGTCTCTTCTTTTCGTTTCTTTTGAAGAAGTCGGTTTGCTTGGCCAAGTAACAACAAAGCATCGATGCTGTCAGCGCGTATCGAATTAAATCCACTGAATTGTCCATCGATTCAAGATTCGTACACAAGCCCATCAGGTTGCCATCTTTTGCGGTCTTCACTAGATCACACCAAAGTTGTTCGGCATTGAAGTATTTTTTTCCTTCTGCTCGGATTTTGGCGAGGTCGTCGAGCATTTCATCGAATCCGACCAGAAGCCCACGAAAAGCCAAGTGTGCAATTCCAACTTGACCAAAGAGAGATTTCTTGTAACCTTCACATTCGATGCTATGAATGGGTTTGTGCTGGTTTCGGCATCGCGGTGAGCAATAGGAGACGCAACGGCACGAACTGCAGGGAAACGGTACGATATCATTCTCGGCGCAGTTATGACAAACGTAAAATATAGCTTCGACGTCATCCTCCTCAGTATTGTTCTCGTTGACCGGAATGAATGCTTTGGCTTCTTCGGCCATGATCTGTTCGCCCGGCTCAATCGTTTCTCCCGCAACGACATATCTTCCGCGACTAGTTGAACGCATTCTAAATTACAAAAAAAAAACTAACTAAAAAAGATAGCGCACAATGTTTTCGATACTTACACTTTTTGTTTCTTTTCGGCTTGATTGTTTGCAGGAACAGAGTCCGGTTTTTCTCCGCACGGCTCCATGTGGAGAAGATCTCTTCGGAAATCCTTCATTACGACGAATTCATCATCCAGGTTGAGTGCCTCCAATTGGACAAGGCAGGCTTCTAGTTTCGAGGGATCTCGCATGGATCGGGCACAGGTTGCTTGTCGCATCAGAATCATGTCCATCCTGGGATAGCCGATCCTAATCGCACATTCGCAGTCGAAATAGGCTTCCTGGAACACCGAATGATGAAAATTCAAAATTACTGAATCGTGCAACATTTGCTCTACTTGGAAATGCATTGTGGGCCACCGAGTTAACGGATCTCAAAGAGTCCTTTTTTCAGTTGTGCTATGAAAGACAGAAACCTGAGACAGGGCCCTGCTAAAGACAAGAATAGTTCCAGGGAAGCGCCAAAAGATTTACGTAAAACGGGAAGGACTTAAGCCAATTCCTGTGTGACCTTTGATGTTGCCTACGACAGCAACAGAGCAGTGCAAAACACTGGCAAAAGAGCTCCCACCGAAGTGCGTAGCAAATGGAAACGAGAAGTAGAATAGAAAATTTCCACAACAAGAAAGAACTAACAGTTGATGGCAAAGATCATGCAACTGTACCCTACTAATTTGAATTTCCTCTAGAAGTTCTTGGGCGCCTTCAAACGATGTGGAGTCCAGCGCGGTCATTACGGCAGGCGATATTGTCCTGGCGAGTCTCGTGTTGCTTCATTTATGCTTTTGAGCCTAGTTTTCCCGTGAACTTGTGTTTCGCGCTTTTTTTCAAACTGTAAAAAGTGGCACGCTTACTTACCTCATACCTCTCCAGCTTATACAAGGCTGCAGCTCGATTGGCGTGTGCCAAGCTCTGGGCCTGAGAGTTTCGTGGCGCCCTTAAAATTGCGGCCGTGTAGAACAGGGCAGCCGATCGGACCTGTCCAGACTTTTTAAAAGAGGCGTTCCCGAGCTCTCGCATAGCTTTTGATAGATTTTCGCAACTTTCGCGCGTCACCTTAAGCATGCCTAGCCACTTGATAGCGGTCGCCCTGATTCGGAAAAGTAGGCGGTTAACTACAAACACTTGAACTGCGTTGGGCGCGCACAACTTACCGGATTATTGGAGTCCCGTGAATGTATCGGGTGGTTTTCACTTCATTTTCGAAATGGTAGACTTCACTGCCGAATGTTTTTTCAGTTTCACCGTCCAGATATCGGTTCAATAAAAGAGCCCAGGACGGTCCGTATTTCTTCCACAAATCCGACATTTTCACAGTCAATTGTTTCGAAACCGCAATCCGAATCCACACTACACAGCAAAAAGCAAAACAGAAGACAAACGCCTGTCCGCACAAATTTCTGGTGCCGACTGTCCTGTCCAGGGTGCCGGCCCGGCCGGTACCACCTGTTTGAATTTGTGGTGAAAATTGAGTCGGGTGTTTGAGTATTTCACCTCGGCTGCGATGACGGCTCGGAACTGTCAATGTTTTAAAATAAAAATAGTTAAAAGATAGTGAGTAATTTTCGTTGGTGATAACTCAAATTATGGTGTAATGAATTTGCGCTAGCTAGAGGCTGAGGCGCGACAAGCCACTCTGAAGGATGTGAAGAACATGCTGCAGCGTCCTGGTCAACTGGAGAAAGTCGAACAGTACAAGCACCGAGTCTAATTGAAGATTACTCTTTCTGTCGATCAAAAATTGTACTGAGATCAATTAGTTCATATTTTGCCCATGATATTTAACGGTTAAAAACTACAGAATTTTGTACATAGCCCGCCTCTACGTTTTTTCCATTCAACAAAACTTTCTTGGACTAAATAAAATCATAAAATTTATAACAAAAACACCTTCGCGGCTCTCAATTTAATTCAACGTGAGAAAACTTAACTTAAATTCAGACATGATTGAAACCATGGAACAAACAAAAAGCTCTTTAAAAGAAAACAAAAAACAAAGAAAGTTCTCCAGCTGAGGAAGCACCTAGACACAACTGTCGTAATACATTTGACACTTTTTCTTTAACTTCCCCATCAACATAACATCGATAGATTGTCGGATCTTATTCAAGTCGTAGTCGATTACGATCGGTTTCATATTGTGCTTCTTCCTAAGCGCTACCAAGTCCAAAAGCGACATTCCGGCATGAAGGAATTTAAAATCGAAGACGCCAGACTTTTCTTCAAGCGACTTCGATAATCTGACAGCCAGTTTGATCATTTTTCCATTCAATTCGACGGACATCTTAGCGCGAAGATTTTCTGCCAAGAATCCTTTCAGTATGACACTGGCGTGAATATCCAGCCAGTCGCTATGTGGTCCGAAATTCGTCATGTTTCGCTTGTAATCGTCACATAAGGACATATACAACTGGAGCGAATCATTCTTCCCAACGACACATTCAACCGACGTAAAGTATATGCCATCGTCTAGGACTCGAAGGCAACGAGGACATGAGGTTTTGGTACCCGGCTCTGCAACGCACGCCTGTCGGCAATGTTTCGTCTTACAAATAACCGTGTGAAATTTTTCCTGAAAGAACCGAAAGTTATTTATTAAAAAAGCTGAACAAAAGAGGGTGCGGTATTTTACATATTGTCGATCATTGTCGCCGACACATTGCGGGCAAGTGCAGATGAAGGAGTACTTGTCCTTCAGTAGTTTCCGTCTAACGTCTCGAGAAAAGTTTGTGCTATAGTCCTCGTAGCTATTGTAAATTTCGTCACCTTCGCCAAGGCTTTTGTTAGATATCACCAACAGCTTTGTATACTCGTATCGGTTCCGGAAGGACGCCTCGCACGAATGATTGTAGAGACTGACTCGGGGATAGATGGAGGCAAACAATTTTCCAGGTTCAAACGAAGAAGCCAATTCGCCCGATTCAAAAGATCGACCGCTAAACGGCTTACACATTTTCAGGCCTAGGATCGAATCTCCATTACAAATCATTTGACTCGAAAGTCGAAGAAGCAAGGCCGCCACAATAATTTCCCACTCAGATTCCGACACCAACAAATCGTGTCTCTTCTTTTTGTTTCTTTTGAAAAAATCGGTTCGCTTGGCCAAGTAACAACAGAGCATCGATGCTGTAAGCGCGTATCGAATTAAATCCACTGAATTGTCCATCGATTCAAGATTCGTACACAAGCCCATCAGGTTGCCATCTTTTGCGGTTTTCACTAGATCACACCAAAGTTGTTCGGCATTGGAGTATTTTTTTCCCTTCGTTTGGATTTTGGCGAGGTCGTCGAGCATTTCATCGAACCCGACCAGAAGCCCACGAAAACCCAAGTGTGCAATTCCTACTTGACGAAAGAGAGATTTCTTGTAACCTTCACATTCGATGCTATGAATGGGTTTGTGCTGGTTGCGACATCGCGGCGAGCAATAGGAGACGCAACAGCACGAACTGCAGGGAAACGGTACGATATCGTTCTCGGCGCAATTATGACAAACGTAAAATATAGCTTCGGCGTCATCCTCCTCAGTATTGTTCTCGTTGACCGGAATGAATGCTTTGGCTTCTTCGGCCATGATCTGTTCGCCCGGCTCAATCGTTTCTCCTGCAACGACATATCTTCCGCGACTAGTTGAACGCATTCTAAATTACATAAAAAAAAACTAACTAAAAAAGATAGCGCACAATGTTTTCGATACTCACACTTTTTGTTTCTTTTCGGCTTGATTGTTTGCAGGAACAGAGTCCGGTTTTTCTCCGCATGGCTCCATGTGGAGAAGATCTCTTCGGAAATCCTTCATTACGACGAATTCATCATCCAGGTTGAGTGCCTCCAATTGGACAAGGCAGGCTTCTAGTTTCGAGGGATTTCGCATGGATCGGGCACAGGTAGCTTGTCGCATCAGAATCATGTCCATCCTGGGATAGTTGAGGCTAATGGCACATTCGCAGTCGAAATAGGCTTCCTGGAACAACAAATGATGAAAATTCAAACTTTGGAACGCATTGTGGGCCACCGAAAGAAATGGATCCCAATGATTCCTTTTCCAACTTGTACTAAGAAAGACAGAAACTGCAGAAGAAGGATCACATCAAGATGAGAAGAATAAAAAGTATCCAGTAGTCGAAAATTCAGTGGTTTCTATTACGGTGGGTAAATTGTTTAGTGGCGCGAAGAAGAGTACGGTCTCTTTCATATTACACGGCCACGTACGGTTACTGTCCGCGCCACTGCAACCCACGGCGAGCCGTTCAATATGAAAAGGACCGCACTCTTCTTCGCGCCACTACACAATTTACCCACCGTATAGAGAGAAACCGTACGGCGCAAACCGTGCAGTGTGAGACGAGCCTTGCACTATTTTTAATCTAGAAATTAAATTCACCCGAATACTCGTAAATATTAGGTGTTTTTTTTAAACTGGATCAAGATCAAAATCATTCGTTTTACATTGCAAACAACAACAAATAGATGATCCGAAATCATGTGATCAAAGTTGGATCAGTTTTTCGCTATTAAAGCATCTTCTCAATTCATCTAAATGTTTACTATTTTAGCATTTTCACAGATGGCGCCCTGCGATTCGGCTCAATTTATAGCAGGAATTTTCACACAGTAGTCTAGAATAGTCAGGCAGCAGAATGTGCTGTATTGACCTAGGAAGACTCCTTAAGAATCTGGAGCTCTACCGAGGCTGCTCAACGGCCGAAAAGGTAGCTCCGCTACAGCTTCCAGGGAAGCGCCAAAAGGCTAATGTAAAACGAGGAGGAATTAAGCCTGATTTTACGGGTTGATATCGGTATTGACCACCGCAACCTCCTCCAAATCCTGTGTGACCTTTGTTGTGTAATAGGGCAGCAACAAAAGAGCTCCCAAGGAAGTGCGTAGCAAATTGAAACGAGAAGTCGAATAGAAAATTTACACAACAAGGAAGAACTAAAAGCTGATGGCAAAGAATAAGCCTCTGTATCTCATCTATTTGAATTTGATTTAAAAGTTGTTGGGCGCATTCAAGCGATGTGGAGTGCAACGCGATCGTAATGGCAGGCGATGCTGTTTCGGCGTGTCTCGTGTTGCTACGTTCGTTCGGTTTTGAGCTTACAATCTTACTGTGGGTAACTAGTGCGTTTCGCGCTTCTAATTTCTAATTTGTGTGCTTACTTACCTCATACCTCTCCAGCTTATACAAGGCTGCAGCTCGATTGGCGTGTGCCAAGCACAGGGCCTGCGAGTTAGGTGGCGCCTTAAAAATCGCTGCCGTGTAGAACGTGGCAGCCGATTGAGCCTGTCCAGACTTTTTGAAGCAGGAGTTTCCGAGCTCTCGCAGGAATTTTGATATATTTTCGCAACTTTCGCGCGTCACCTTAACCATGCCTAGCCATTTGATAGCGGTCTCCCTGATTCGGAAAAGTAGGTGGTTAACTACAAACACTTGAATCGCGTTGTGCGCTAACAACTTACCGGATTATTGGAGTCCCGTGAATGTACCGGGTGGTTTTCACTTCATTTTCGAAATGGTAGACTTCTCTTCCAAATTTTGTTTTGGTTTCACCGTCCAGATATCGTTCTAATAAAAGAGCCCAGGACGGTCCGTTTTTCTTTTTTCCCAAATTCGACATTTTTTTGCCAATTGTTTGCAACCGCAATCCACACTACACAGAAAAACAAAAGACGACCGTTGTCCGCACAAATTCCTGGTGCCGACTGTCCGGGAGTCCAGGGTCTAGGCCGGTACATACCACCTGTTTGAATTTGTGGTAAAAAATGAGACCGGGTCGGGTCTCGGGTGTTCGAGAATTTTTTTCACCTCGGTTATGATGACAACTCGGAATTGTCAAAGTCTGAAAATAAAAATAATCAATTTAAGAAAGTGAGTAATTTTTGTTGGGGATAAAAACATTTACGGTGTAATGGAATTGGGCCAGCTAGAGGCTGAGGCGCGACTAGCCGCTCTGAAGGATGTGAAGAACATGCTGCAGCGTCCTGGTCAACTGGAGAAAGTCGAACAGTACAAGCACCGAGTCGGTCGTAAGAAAGCCAATGCCGAGGCGCTCCTCAAGACCGGAATGCAAAATCAATTGGACGGTGTTCACGTTGGGCTCAAGCAGCTTGAGACCTGTTTGACCGAAGTGAAAGACATTAATCTTCGAATGTCCGAAGTCAGTACGCACCTGACAAACATCCCAGAGATCTACGACAAGCTTGAAGTGGTTCGCGAAGAAAACACCCGACACTCGCAATACGCGACTGCTATGGAGAATCTCAAGCATATCTTCAACGTGCAGTCGAGCGTGACAAAAACAATGCAATGGATCGACGAGGATAAGTTGCTGCACGCGCATCAGAGCCTCTCGGATCTGGAGAATTCGCGCGATGACCTACTGTACGAGCTGCACAAGCAATCGAAACAATACGCCCACGATAAGATCACGCTCAAGCGACATTTCGAGAAAGTCGAGACAGTTTCGAACTCGCTCGAACGAAAGATCCGCTTAATCTTGAATCGGACACTGAACACGGTCCGTAAGAAGCCGACCGTTATTGTAACCGCGTTGCGTATTATCGAACGCGAAGAGAAGAACGATCTGTTTGCGTTGCAACAGGAAAAGAAAACAGACTTCTTGCCGCCCGGGCGTCCAAAAGAGTGGCGAAAAATGGCCATGACGGTACTGAACGAGGCCGTTATGCAGCGAATCGAGGGCTCGAAGCTGGAGGAGCGGGAGGACAGTAAAATGTGGCTGGTTCGCGATTTGGAAATAACCAGACAGTTCATTCTCGAGGACCTGCGAGTGGTTAAGTCGCTTTGTGTGCCGTGCTTTCCACCGCATTATGACATCTTCAACGAGTACGTGCGGATGTATCACAATGCTTTGTCCTCTTATGTAAGTTATTTATTGAAGTTTTTGTAATTAGATCCGGCGTACCTTTCTCTTGATTTTGGATTGCATGGCACAAAGTAGTTACGACTGTAGTTAGTACAGGTAGGCCTCCTACACCGCGGTAGATACGTTCCAAGAAAATGCCGCGTTGTAAGAAATCGCGTTGTAGGAAATCGCGTTGTAGGAGATATGAAAATATAAAAGTTCGTATTATTTGAACCGCGTTGTAGTGAAACCGCGCTAAAGAAGTACCGCGTTGACCTGAAAGGTCTTTAGATCCGATCCCCCCTATTCAGGATCAGAGTCTCATACTAAAAAAGTCTCAATTCATACAAAATTGAGACTCGACCTACTTTGTGACTTGTGACTCGGTCCTGAATAGGAGGCTATATCTGTTTTGACCACTCTTTGGGTACAGAAGAAGAAAGAGAAACTATCTACTCTATGAAGGGGGATGTATGCATCCTAGATGCCAAGTGGTAGACAATTACAAACAGTATTTTGGTCAGTTCAGAAGGGCAGTGGGATTTGTAAAGCCCGGAAGAAAGCCATGGACGTTTGAAGTGATATGGCAGATTATTGATCTAAGGAGGTGCATTGAAATTTCTGCTTCCATTTCTGTTTTCCCGATGATCAGGTCAAGACCTTCCCGAAGCAAAGTGTTAATAAATTTTGTTTGACATCCAGACTTTTAGGTCACACTTAGCTGGTTTCAACGGTATGCTGAGACAGTTTGAATACCGTTGCCGAAAAGAAATCAGCTGTACCCTGCAAATCTTGTGAATTATAAGATAAATAAAAAATAAGAAAATAATTATAATTTAAAATTTCAATTATGACCAAAATTGATGTTGAAAAAATATTTTTTTAATTTTGTTTCAGCTTGAAGAGATCGCTCAGTCCGGTCTTGAAGGCAACGAGTATGTGTCGTTGCTGTCCTGGGTAAACAACACCTACCCCGGCAACGAATTGATGGGACATCCTGACCTGAAAGTTGATAGCGCAATAGTTGGTTCGCTTATTCGAAAGGACCTGCAGAAAAGTCTTGAAGCCGAATATCTTCGGGGTATGTCGAGCAACTATTTGGAATGGATGACGAAAGCAGTCGAAACCGAGAAACAAGATTGGCTTTTGGATTCCCTACCCGACCAGGACGACCAATACTACCATACATCGGCGCCGGTCATAATTTTCCAAATGATTGATCAGCACCTGCAAGTGACCAATACAATTCATGCGGAGCTAACTTTCAACGCACTCGTTCTCAGTATTCAACAGGTCGAGAAGTTCGGTCAGAACTATCGAGCGGCTGTCGCCGACATCAAGGATCGTCACTTCAAGAATCGCGATCAGGTCAAATACTTTACGCAGCACATTATCACGATCGTTAACAATTGTCAGCAAATGATCGAGCTGGCGCAGCAAATGAAACAATTGTACTGGCCAAAATCGAAAACCGAACACTACGAGGACTTCGAGCGTTTAAACAAAACGTTTCAGAAGATTCGCGAAGAATCGGCTACGTACTTGCTGGAAGAAGCCTTTCTTGATCTCGAGGTTCACTTCAACGATCTGTTTACCGCAAAATGGTTAGCCAGCACGATGTCGGTGGACACGATTTGCGTCACGCTCGAAGACTACTTTCACGACTACAATCATTTGCGTCCGAACAATTTCGAACTCGTTATAAACGAGGCGCAACGTATGGTTGCGAAACGCTACATTCGTGCAATGCTTTCGAAGCGTATCACCAAGCCACGTAACGATTGCGAACTAATTGCGCGCAAATCGAAAAAAGAAGCGAAACAAATTCAGTGGTTCTTTGAGAAGATTGCACCGAATTTATCGAAAAGTGATTCGCCGATTGAACTGATATCGACTCTGGCCGATTTGTTAATTAGCGATATGGAGATTTTGGTACTCGATTTGCATACGCTGCTTGGGAACTATCCGTCGCTGAGCGAGGATCAAATTGTCCGGCTGTTTTATATACGAAACGATGTTAAGGCGAACGAGGTCAGGGAGAAGGTGCAAGATGCGATGAAATCGAAGAAAACGTTGGTTAGCACAGCGAAACAAGATGAGATTTTCAAGGATATTGTTTTTAACGACAAGTTATGGTCGTAGAGGTAGCGCGTGAAATAAATATAATATTATTGGATAATTGTTGTTTCAATTGCAATTATTCGTCGAGAGTTAATGGAAGCCTTTCCAGTATGAATTTGAGCGGGATGGTGATCGGTGACTTTGAGACTGTTCGATCGGGGCAGAGCTGTCGATCGAGAAAAAGCTTTTGATTGCGGCAGATCGTAGCCTGCAAGGATTATTATTTCTAAGAAGAAACATTCTTCGATCTTCGTTTTAAATCGTAAATAAACGAAAATATAAGCTGAAATAAATTTTATAAACGCACATAGATAAAAAGTTAAAATCAAATTTTGCATTATTTTATATTTCTTGTGATGAAATTAAGAACTTGACTAAAACATTTTTGAATTTTTAAGTTTTTAACTAGAGAAAAAATACCGTATAATTTTCACGCCGACTGTGAACAATATAATATAAATAAAGTATGCTGCCTTCACTACTAATAAAAATAAAAATAGACTCTCTGAGTTGCGCGATAGACGTGCTAGATAGAACTTGTGTTCACAGCTCCACAACAAATTCATGTTGATCGACTGTGCCTGCTAATAAAAACACAATGTGATAGTCGGAGGCATTCGGTTCCATTGGTTCAAGTGATACAGTCAGTACAGTGTTTTTGCTTTACCGCTGCAAATGTAAGTACTATTATTCCGTTTGTATTTCGAAATATTAATTTATTGATCTTTTGAGCTTGGAATGTAGTTAATGTGATTTTCGAAGATCGTACGTTAATTTTTATCGATCGATGTTCACACGAATTACAAAAATTATTAATATATTTTTTCCCGAATATACATTTTAAAGGCGACAGTAGCACACGTGTTTCTGACAACATTTTAATATATGCGTACATAAAAATTATGATGTTCAATTGAGTGAATTTTAAATTTTTGACTTGATCTTCCAATTGGTTCGATTTTCGTCTTTAGAAAATTTTATTCTTCTTTTTGTGAGCAAATTTGTTGCTATCTTAATTTAATATTAAATATTTGATGAGCGCTTATCAAGTCATTTGTGGTTTATTAAAATGTTATCAAGCTTATCACTCACCGGTCTATGGTCCTAATGAAGATAATCAACCAAATACTTGGTTAATTACCACAAGCAGTAATAATTGTAAAAAAATGTTTTCTGATAAGAAAAAGATCTCTTGGTGTAGAATTAATTGCCGATTGATTTATGGAATTATGTAGATGATCTTGACTTTTTAGTTCCTCTACTCGTCGAGAATATTTTTGGATTTGTTATGTAAACGATGATCAGTTTTTGTTTGGGAAAACAATTCATGCCGAATTTATTGCGAGTGTTGTTTGAACGGATCGTTGATGTTGCTGCGAATTGACCGTTAATTTACGATTAGCTATATGATTTTTGGGATTAGTTGGCTTGGTCTACTTTTCGTTTTAAACTTTTCGACTATCACCATTTAAAACGATCGTGCCAACTGATCTTCCAGTTTCAAGTCATGTCCTGATCATTATATAACTCTTAACTAAACCATTTAATTTTCAGATGTCGGAATTATCATTTAAAAGTCTTGAAGATTGCCTCGACAAGCACCTTCCACCGAATGAATTAAAGGAAGTGAAAAGGATCCTCTATGGTCGATCTGATGAGTAAGAACATTTTGTATACTTATGAAAGAAAATAGTTTTAAATTGATTCTTTTCGTTGCTAGTAACGCGATCGAATTGCCCGAAGAAACAAAATCTCTTGCTTCAAATAATAATTTCGAAGTAAAAGCGTATTCGATTCCAGCTCAAAAGGAACAACTACGATCGCCTCGAATCGTTCGAGTAGCGGCCGTTCAAAATTCAATATGCCTAAAAACAACAGAGCCATTGGAAGCGCAACGTCAAGCGCTTTATGATAAGATCACGACAATGATTAAGGCAGCAGCGGCAGCTGGAACGAATGTCTTATGTATGCAAGAAGCGTGGAGTAAGTGTTTATAATTCACCGATAGAATTTCAAGTTTCCGGTTTTAGACTTTAGATAAAATCCTTTTTTAATCCTACGATTTCGTGTGAAATATTTCTTTAGATCTTCGATGGGAGCATTACACAGAAAAAGTACTCTTTGAAGAGACCAGATGATATTTTTCTCTAAAAGAAATCTATTATCGAAGAAAACAAGGCTCTATTTGAGCTATCGCAATAGATGAAGAATACGTGGATCACCTAAGGGATTGAGCTTAGGAATACTCTCATAGCATTGGCTCTTAGAAAGCAAATGGACCTAGTTATATCATCACTACTGCTCGACAGGACTTATTCGCTCCTTAAATTTCCTTCTCGATGGTTTGCATCATGCGCCTTCCTTACATACTCCAATCCAGAGCCTGTTTGAATATGTCTTGCATTGGCTTCCGAAAAGCATGAACGATTTCGGTTCAAGATCTGTCCACTGTCCAGTCGTCCTTCAAAAAAGGTCGCTCGAGGTAATGTCTGCGAGCCTTCACAACCGTTTCAGTCCCTATACTCCAAGGTAGCAAAGCTTTTGCGCCTCTTCTACATTTCTTTTATTTAGAGCCATCGGTGTGGTACTGTCCAGACTCAAGTGCCTGTCAGCATTAGGATACTTTAGTTTTTTTTTAAATGAAGAAAAAATTGCACTTAAAACCTCATCCGACTTGAACTAATACCCAACTTCTTCATTCTAGCTATGCCATTTGCATTCTGCACCCGTGAGAAGTTTCCGTGGTGCGAATTGGCCGAAGAAGCTGAAAATGGTCCGACCACAAAGTTGCTTCAAGGTCTCGCCAGCCAATACAACATGGTGATAATATCGCCAATTTTGGAACGTGACACCGACCATTCGGACATCATCTGGAACACGGCAGTTGTGATCTCGAATCGAGGCGCGTACATGGGCAAACACAGGAAAAATCATATTCCACGTGTCGGTGATTTTAACGAATCGACTTACTACTACGAGGGTAATACCGGACATCCCGTCTTTGAAACACAATTCGGTCGGATTGCCATTAATATTTGCTACGGTCGCCATCATCCGCAGAATTGGATGATGTTCGGTTTGAATGGTGCCGAAATTGTTTTCAATCCATCGGCAACAGTTGGAGCACTTAGCGAACCGTTGTGGGGAATCGAAGCTCGAAACGCTGCAATAGCAAATAGTTATTTTACGGTGGCCATTAATCGTGTAGGTACGGAGGAGTTCCCCAACGAGTTTAGTTCGGGTGATGGAAAGAAGGCTCACAAGGATTTCGGACCGTTCTATGGTTCGACTTATATTGCTGCACCGAACGCTGTACGGACACCGGTGAGTTTTGTAGAAGATTTTTTTTTTAGAAATAACATTGTTGGGTAGCCGATAGGTGGATGAGGTAGCTTATTAATTCAGAATTTGACGCCCATTCATATAAGAAGGCTGGGCAACGGTATAGTTAGATTCACAGTTGCGGTTTGTGTGGACGTAATTCCCAACTGGAGCAGAACGTAACATAGTGTCAAAGAAACTAATCCGTTGATAGTAGCGTCTAATCAACGGATTAGTTTTTATATCTCGAAATTAATATTATGATATTCATAAGTTTTTGTTTTATAATTTTTAAAACTTCTCTTAATTTCGATTCCAGGGACTTTCACGAGACCGGGACGGATTACTAATTGCCGAAATTGATTTGAATCTTTGTCGTCAGGTGAAGGACTTTTGGGGATTCCCGATGACCCAAAGATTGCCATTGTACGCTGAATCGTTTGCCAATGTTAGTAAATTGGACTTTAAGCCGCAAACTATTAGGGAGAAGAATAATTAAAAAAATTAAAATTGAAGTATAGTTTTTTTTTGTTATTTGTTATTGTCATATATTTAATTAAATATATATATATTCTTCACAATTAAAAAAAATAAATATATGTATTTTTTGGGTTAAAGTTTATCAATTTCATTATTTTTCATATATCTTTTTTAATTTGGCGTTTTTATTTCAGTAATTTCTTTGGATTTATTCTAGCACAGGGACAATTTTAACGGGTTTGATCAATCCGTTTAATTTTTACATTTATTTTGGTGGAATTTGTTTTTCTTGAATTTTTTTAATTAGTTTACAATAGAGCATATTTTTTTCGAATATGATTTTGTATATGGTTGAAATGGAGTCTAAAATTTATAATTATTTCTGTTTTGAAATGTAACGCTTCACGGGGGATTGCTTTGAAAGAATTGATGGTAAATCTCGAAACATTAACAAGTTGAATATGTCAAGTGATTTGGATAATATTGTAGTTTTGAATGAAAGAGTTAAATGAATGGCAGTGAACTGTCTTCTGAAATAAACTGATCCTGAACACTACATTGAAATGAACTGCCTAACTTATAGAAGGCAAGAAACGCAATGTAAAATGTTATTTTCTATACAAAACATAATTCTAAAAAATTGACCCTAGCTAAAAAAAATTATGTAAATATTAAAAAAATTTGTTTTTTAATCAAATATTCGCTTAAAGCTTCTAGACAAAAACTAGCGCGCTAATTTTTTTTAGTTACTATAGTAAAATTTTTATATCAGATTTCACAATCAACTACACCACCAAATTTGTGATAGAAAAATGTCTGACTCAAAAATCAATTGAAGCAATTTCCAGTATCAGATCTTAAGAATACATTTTTGAAATCAGGATGGTGTGCAAGTAAAGTAAATTGTACACACCACATCCACTTGGAAATTCTCAAAATTTGCGAATGGCAATTGCCCTTTATTTTTTATCATATAATTTTTGAAGAAATACTTTCTTTTTATAATTTATTTATGTATTTATGTTGTTTTTTTTCTAGTTTTACATATATATATTTACAGAATAAACATTCGTTAACTCTTGGAAGAGTTAAGTCTTTTTGATATTAACAAAAATATATGCTGATTTAATTTCCCCATCGGAACTGGCAACAAGAAACAAATGCCGCTACGACGGGTCTTTTTATTCCTTGATCTTGAAGCGCTATTTTGGATATATGTTTGATCACACTAAGGTGATTCGACGCGTTACTGGAGAAAGATCAATGATCGTAACGAATATTCGCGTATTCACCAATACGAAGAAGGCAATTTTAATGATGAGTGTAATAAGTGTATGGAGGGATAATACATAATACATAATAATTGTATATATCGACCTTATAGCTAGCGGTTTTATTTTGGATTTTGTTGTTGAACGATCGGCAGCTTACTGAACCCACGATGCGGGTACCCAAAGCGGTTCAGATTCGGCACGTTGTACGCTATTGACGAGCTTCTCGAAAGCAATCGCCAAGTTATCGTTAACGATTTCTTCGTCAAAGAAATGTCCATAAAGGAAATCTATTCGTTCGGCCGAGCGGATCATATCGTTGAATTCTTCGTCCTATCGAATATTTGAATTTGACAAAGAAAGTCGTTAAGTGTATCGAACTATTTGCTCTATACTCACCGAAAAACCTCGTGAATTTGTCTCGTCAAAAGTGGATTTGGCTCGTGCTTGGGTTCTTGTGTCCTTCAGGACATCAAATACTGGTGGCTTCAAGTGAATCAGGAATGGCTTTAATTGGATCGTTCGAAGCGCTTTAATCGCTTGATAATGCGGACTCAGGATACAGACGCAGGTGGCATTTATGATCGATTTGACACTCTCTGCTGATGTTCCGTACAAATGTCCTTTATATTCTCCGTATTCGATAAATTTTGCACTTGCTATGTCCGCTTCCATCTTGTCGCGTGATACAAAAATATACTCGCGTCCGGGAACTTCACCCTGTCGCATAGGCCGCGTGGTGTCTGTTTTAAAAATATGAGATATTGTTTAGATTCATTAACATTAGATTTATGCCCAGCTAGAATAACAGTATGTATCGATTCGAGCTTGCCATTTCTAGAAATCTAATTGTAAGAGAGAGGAGAGGGGTCAGATCTTCTAAAATATTTTTAATCTTTTTTTTCCACCAAAACTCAGTTATATAATGTCGCTACTTCAATAAATGCTGTACCGATAATGAAAACGTTATCAATTCAATATGGCTGCTTGGTCATAGTCGTATTCATGGCCTTTAACTTTGTGTTTTAATTAAAAGATACAACAGTACTCTAGCCGGACTCGTAATAATAAAATCAATTAAAGATTGAATTTTCAACATCGCAATTCCTTTATTCCATTGGACAGATCGGGATGTATAAAGATCAAAATGTCGGAACAAAGCTTGGTTCCGCCATTTTGTATTGCCGAAAATTCAATCTTATAACGGTTAAATCTTATTTTCATATACTTACAGGGTACAGGACTTCGAAATTTCTCCGGATCTCGAGCAGTTAATCGTCGTTTCAGTTCGTTACGACCAACACCGGGTGCTCCGATTAAAACGATTGGTCGAAAGATGCCCGGACGCGGATACAATTTTGCCACTTCCTCGTACGTTGCGATCATTTCGCGATCGAAATCGTCATTTTCGGCTAAGTCGTACATGATCTTTTTAATTTTTGGTCCTCGACATGATGACGTACTACTACTAGAGTTTATATTTGGGGAACCGGGTGGGGTCGTGCAAATGGACGCACACGAACCTTCTGAGCATTGATCAAATTTGTGAGCATGCATCCGCCATTTTTTTTTATTTGAATTTAAAGATGGAGATTCGATATATAGTTTTTATGAAAGATGAGAAGAGTTTGAGGAATGATTATGAGAATAAATTCCAACCATGCATGGGGAACATTTGAGATTATATGTAAAGTGAAATAAGATATAAATTAGTAATTGATCTTTATACTAAATTCGTGAAAGAAGGAAGAAAAAACGTGGAGGTGAAGCTGAAACATACTTTTCGAGTCCGTAGTATTGGCATCCTTTTGTGTCCTTTCGTGGATTATGCGTCGCTCTTGTAGTGCCCGACTTGGAATCAGTCCCGCCCTTGCAGTACGTTCGGATTCTTTTCGCGCTTGCCACCAGTATGCGTCGTCCTGAAAGTCCATTTCTTATACACATAACTTTTCTAGAAGTGGGACATATTTAGTACCTGTACCTGTGACACTATGTGCAAAATGTCGCCACGTTCGAAAGATAGTCCGGCCTCCTTGCACGGTATGTACGGATCGTTATCCGGACTATAGTTGAAGTGAGCCCGAACCCTTACCTTGCTCTCGCGTTGTCCGCCCTTACCATCGGACGGGACAAGCTTAAATGTTATTGTACCTTCCGAATTTTGCTTAAATCAAAACGGAAAAATTAATTTTATTAATTTCTTTTAATAGGGAAAAATGGATCGGGGTCGTACTAGTATGGATAGAACATCTCCCGGAGTTTTTCCTTCGACATTGATCCCGTTCACTTCGATCACTTCGTCGCCGACATGAATCAGTCCTGATCGGTCTGCAGCACCGCCATGCATTATTCTAGCTATGATAATTTTGCCGGTTTCTTCATCGGTTTTGATTGTGGCACCCTGTAATTGCGATGGTCGGAATATTAGCGTTTGGAGTCTAATTATTATAAGAGGGTTAGTTCAAGCTAATAACAATAAATTGATTCCATTAGATCTACTAGACAAAGAAGACGTTCCGGACGATTAAATCATGTACTTATATTTGTTAAAAATATTAAACAAAACAAACACAAGACAAAAGCAAAAAATACGAACAAAAAAAAATGAATTGAAATAATTATTATTGTCCTAGATCAGATCAAATTTTAGACGCGCTTAAAGTTGACAAGAAAATTGGTAGTGGTCTTAAAAATTAAAAGTTTGCATATATCAATTGCAATGTTAATAATAATATTATTATTATTTAATATAATACTGTAAATATTTTTTTTCCATGCTGTTGCGCATTAGATCCAAAGAGTGGACATTTTCTTCTTTCATGAACGACTTATGCTAGAAAGTTCAAATCGGAAACCTTGTATATATTTATATTTATGTTTGCAGTGCAGCTTGATACAGGAAACTATTATTTTCGTGACCACTACTTTTTTTTTAAATTATAAATTATTAGAAAATATATTTGCGGGTATTACAACAAAGCCACAGGCTTGTTATTTCAAACGAAATCTGCCCTTTTTATCAATTACCTATCAGCTTTTTTCTTATCATCTTTTAACTATTTTCTGAATTTTACATTTGAAAATAAGGAATTTTTGAAAGTTTTTCGCACAACGTTTAGCTACTTACTACTATCGGTTCCGCACTTTGTGCTCCTGTCTTTTATTGTTTTTAGTTTTTTATTATTTTTTTTGTCACAGTAGCAGCAAATGAATTTAGTAGTAAAAATAGAATTTATAATTTTTAAATCTTTTCTCAAAACTTTGATAAAATTATGAAATATGTTTTCGGCTAAAAAAAAGAGTCTACGTTTGATGATGATAGAGAGAAAACAAAATGTCGGAATTTTGTGACCTAAACTACATGAAATGAGAGCGACACGATGGTTTTACAGAATTGACGAAAATGTTTGAAAGGAAATCATTGAAAATTTTTTATAAATATTGTTGAAGAATCGTTTGGATTTTAAATGCATTAAAACTGTTGGTGTCAAAATTTGAATACAACAGATTTGCTTCAAACTTCGCCCAAAACACAACAAATAGGTATTTTCAAAAATTTCCTGGAACGAAAAAGCAGTGAGAAATGAGTTTGATGACTAAAAAGAAATGTGAATTAAACTACCATTGGCTTTGTTAATTAAAACGTAAAGCTCAACGATTGCGCACTGAACAAATCTGCAACGAATATGAAGCCCACACTACACTAAAATGATTTTTTTTTTTTTAAATATTTGAAACTTTCTTTGCGACTTACCAATGGCTCATTGCTTTTAACTAGCTGTACAATTTTAATGGTTTCTTCGTCCTCGTCCATTTCCGTTGGGATCTCCGGTAAATGCGGATAAAAGTCCTTTTGTGCGATGGCATCGTGAGCACAAAGAAGACTCTGCGAAAATTTTAATTCGATTAAATATTTGATGAAAAAAACCCCGACTAATAAACTGAATACCTGTAAATGCGGATGTTGAAGTAAATGGAAGGCTTCTTTACACACTGGTGATAAATGGCATCGTGTCGCTAGCTGCTCCAATACTTCCAGCAATACCTAAACACAATTCCAGAATAAATTCAAGGGCTTCTTTTCGCCTTCTATCTAAATAACTACCTGCATTGATGACGATAATAAGGGTGCAAGTCTATCATCTTTACCAACTTTTCCTACTTTACTGTGTACATTAACTAAGGCATTCAGTTCCTTTGATTCGAGAAGGCTTCGGAGAAATTCAATTTCCTGTTCACTTGATAAACTTTCAGCGTCTTTCAGTGATGTGATAAGTTTCGAGAGTGCTGTGAAAAATGTGATAAAATCAAATCAAAAATTTGTTATATGAAATTTGATTGTAAGGCTGAATTGTGTTAAAAGTTTCGGAAAATTCATTGTAGGGGTGAAATACATTCCATATTTTTTTGCGATTAACTATCGAAGTCATTCCCAATATTTACAAACAACCATTATTTTTTTCTTAAATTTCAATTAAATTTAGGAAGGGATTGAGGTTCAATCTTTTTCTAAATAAATTAAACATTGGAATGCATTCTGGCACAGATGATATTAAAAAATAATCTGCAGACAATATGGTCACAACTTTTTTGGTTTTCGGACCAAATTCCGGCTTCCGGCTTCCGGCTTCCCAAAAAATCACAAGTACAAACATATCAACGGATTACCGCACTACCACCACTAAAAATGTTTTAAGAATTTCTATCTTTCTTGTTTCTTTAAATAAAAAAAAAAAATAATTAAGTAAAACATGTACCCGTTTAAAAGTACAAACGAATTCCAATCTTATCTGGCGAAATTCATGGAAACACATTTAACCTCTTTTCACACTACTAGTCATCATCCCCAAACAATTCTGAATTTAATTTTTAAACATTTGTACAAACAGCCAGTTGACTAAAGAATCGACTCAGTATCTTATCGGGCGTAAGATATAAATCGAGTACTGTTAAAACATGTTCAACCCCTTTTCGCCCCATTTTCAATAAAATCTTGAAAGTTTTAGACGATTGTATAGCACTTAGAAGTAAACACCAACTTTCATCGGGACTAAGTGATATTCCGGTATTCGAACAAATTATATTTAAACCCTTTTCATACTCTTAGGTGTTGAATATCGAAAAGCCCGTTCATTTCTTTAGAAGCAAAATTCAAATGTGATACCTTAACTAACCTAAGAGATATTGAAAAATTCATTAAAGTGTATTTAACCCTTTTTGATCAAAGAGTCGAATATCGAAAACACCCGATCTTAATTTCTCACTTGAAGAGTCACACGAGTCAGAATCGATTCAGTAATCGGAACAGATCCGCCTTAAAAGCGCTATTTAACGAACGGAGACCCTAGTACGAGAATGTATACAAACACCGTGCTTAAATTTTGTGGCGGAAATGTTCAGAGTATCTGAATATTATTTAGCTTTCTTTGGATCCCATTTATGAGCTATTTTTCCTCGACCGTAAAAGACGTTCAAGTGATATCGAAATACAAATTTTTCGTCTGAAACTCACTCTTATCTCGCACTTCACAGCACTAATTCAATAAATTCTAACAGATTCAATACTGAAATAGTAAACAATAAACCTTGAGGCTTTACTAATCTCCGAATTAAACACTCAAGAAATTGTTTACTAAGGCGGCAGACATAATTAAAATAAACTTCGATAATGTCACATACATAAATAGATTACAGAAGACGTGTCCAGTTCCTTAATTTGATACCATAACCATAAGTTGTCAGCAAATAGCTACGGTCATATTCGCCCAGTAAAATAACCGTTCTTAAAGCTAAAGTCTTGCAAAAAGTTTCGCGGGCTCATAAATTGCAAGAAAATAAGCAAAGTCGGCTAAGAACCTTACTGGCTTGGCGGCGATATTACAAGACTTCGATTCAAGAAAGTGCTGAGCTAGCAAATTTTTTTTTGAAGAAATAACACTTAAGAGCTGTTGTAACCTTCCCTAAGAAACTTGGACTGATATTGGATTTATTTGAGTGGATTATGTTACACTTTACTTCCGGTTGGTTGGATAGCGAAAAGCCGAACCAGATGATTAGGATGTCGACAGGGAATTGATTTGGAATTGATTGGTGTATCTTTTTAATTAAGACCCAGAAGTACTCACTCTGTGCTGAGGGAATAGAAAATAATTGGCCATTCGTATGAAATTCAATCTTATCCGCCATTGATTTTGAGTTTGTTTACAAACACACTAGCTGTGATAATAAGAACTGAATTTATTCAGTCAAGAACGTGAGGTGCCAAGAATCGATTGATTTTTATCTAGGCTCATTTACAATATAACCCAAACCATTTCTCTCGAAAGTTTACGAGTCTCTCGTTGGAAAGGCGCCAACTTCATTTAAATATCTACTAAGAAATTATGTAAACTTAGAACGCTTTAGGTTTTGCCGTTCGGGTTGATAAATATATAAACTAATTAGAATTCGGAAAATCTGAAGAAAATTATCAGTTCAATCAAAGCTAAGTGTGCTTATATAAAATTGTGTGGTTTGAACAATAAACATGTTTGACTCTTTTAACACTATCCTGAAATTCCGTCCCCTTTAGTTAAAATAGTCATACAAAATTTTTCTTTATTAAAAAACATGACTTGAAACGAAAATTTTATTTCATTCATCGTTTTTACTTTTTTATTTTTAATAATTAAGCATACCTAGGTCTTGAAAAAAAAATTAACATTCTAAATTTTGGTATTTTCGCGTTTTAGGACTAGTAGCCAGAAAATCGTAAAAAAACGCATTTGGGGGTGGGTGGAGTTGCATATCTGGATCGCTCATATTAAATTAAATATTTAAATTTATAAGACGTATGCAGATTCTTTAGGAGAAGAGGAGAAATTAATTCTTTAAGAGTCGTTAAAAGCTTAAATATATCATCAATCCCTTGTGACAGAGAATTAAAATTTGATTAATATACTCGTACAGTATAATAGTAGGTATACTAGTGGTGTATTAAGAAAGTAATGGTCTTAGGAGGATTGTTACTCAGATGGGTCAAAGAAAAGTATCGCGTAATATCTAAAGGGCTTAATATCTAAAGGATTCTTTCATGTATCAGTTTGGAATTTTTACTGAAGCTACATTGGTTGTATCTTCTCTAGGCCAACGGCACCATTAGAGGGAGGCAAGAAGGCACTAGTTCCACCACCAATCCAAAAAATTGTATATACTGACATTGTATATCACTGGCATCTAGTAGCGAACTGTATAGTATATTTCACTCTACTTCGAAGGTACCTTTTTTATTCGTTTTCGTTTAGCAGAACACAGTACTTAAGACGGTAGTTTAAATCCGGGTCGACGCATTAAAAATTGTTCCTTTCTTTTTACAAAAAAACTATTAATTTCATACCGAAAATTTCATTATCGCAGGAACGAATCATGCATCATTTTCATTTGTAATGCATTATGAAGTGTGAACTTCACAGGATCATTTCTGTAGTATGTCTTCATTAACTTTCAAATTAAATTGAAAGATTTTGTAGGTGAATACAGTTAATACAAATATGAACAAGTTTTTGAATAAATGAGAATAATTTGAAAAGATTTCAAAGTTATATTTTTATGTTATTTTTGAACATATAGTATATCGATAATTGTTTGCCATTTGTGCAAGGGTAGGAAGTTGAATTGCAATTTCTGAGTCTTTGTTGATACATAGCTTTATAGTTCAGGACATACTTAGCCCAAATACAAAAAATGGAAAATTTCAAATATGAAATTCGTTATTAAAAAAAAAAAAAATGCGCATTGTCACAAAATTTCGAGTTTAAAAATCTCGAAAATAAAATTCAGGAATGAAAAGCCCGGAATATATTTAAAATTTTGTTACATGCATTAAGCTGGGTAGTTAAAAAAAACCGATTTTTCAAAAAGGCCCTTATTCCAAAGTACCATCTTTCAGTGTCTACCTTAAATATTTCATAAAGAAATTCGCTGTTAGTTTTGTAACCGACCGAAAAGACTAAATTTTCGGGACTCTTACATATGTTCCAAGGTTTTATGCTTCGGGTTTTTGAATTTCGTGATTTTTCATATCTGAATTCCGATTTGCGAGATTTATTATTCAGATTTATTTAAACTGGAGTTTGGACCAGTCACACTATTAAGTTCAGAAAATCCAATTTGAAAAGAATAATCGAAGTAGAATTTCTCTATAGCGAATTCAAACCAGGTTTTCAACCTATGTTAACCCGTCCAAAGAACCAGTATCAATACCCAGCTCACTTTCACGAACGGAAGCAAAAATCATCACGCGCCTCAGATTGGGCCATACTAAGCTCACCCACCTACATTTGATTACGAAGAACTCACCACCAATTTGTGATCACTGCAGAGTTCGCTTAACTTTCAACCATGTATTAGAATGTCCAAAAATTTTCAATAATGATTTTAGAGAAAAATTTGAAACCTATAATAAAGATAACTGGTTAGCTATTCTTAAAATAATAAAGAATTCCAACCTCTCTAACAAAATTTAAGAATTTATGAATACATAAAACTTTTCCGAATTAAGAACATAAATTTAAGTTTGCAATTTAGAATATAATTTTAAATTAATTTAAGTAAATATAGGTACAGCACATTTATACAACTTGGTCTAAATTTAAATTACAATTTAATAATATTAAGCTGATGGTCTTTGTAACTAGTGCTTAAGTATAACTGTGTATATTTATATGCCTTTTATAAAAAAAAAATAAATAAATAAAAGTTGTGCTACAGAAAACTTGTGTTTTAATTTGCTTTATAAACCACACTATAGAAATTAAGAATTGAATAGCCATATTTTTTTTCTCGCAGAGAAAATGTGATATGGTCTGTAATTGTTTAACATATTACGGATCAATAAATAATTCGTTATAAAGTGGATTCGTTATAGAGAAATTTGCCTGTTTTTAAAGGCCAAACCCTGGACCTGTTAAATGATCTACGAAAATAAATTTGTTGTCCATATGCTTTATTAAGTATTTTATGTGTGATTGTGTGGTTATTTAAGTAACGTTTATTGGACATACAGAGATAATTGGGATAATATTCAGTTACTTACCTGGATCCCAATTAGAGTTCTTTGCCATCACTACAGCAGTCATCATCTAGTTAAATCCGAGAATAATAATATTCTGGATGTTGCTGAAAAGAAATTAATATTATTATTAGTTTATCTGGATTATTGGAGAATGGAGAGTTACATTTAAATAAAATGTGCATTTTTGATTTTTCATAATGGATTGGAACAAGTTTATGTGCTGGAGAAATTTCCGCAGCCATCAGGCCCATTGAATATTTTCAAAGTTTTATATAAAATGTAAATGTAAATAAAGTCGTGTGCATGCTATAAATTAAGACAGTATCTATAGATATATAGGTATATCTTTTTTATACTCGAATCAATGAAAAAACAAATAATTGAGTGTACTGTGTATACTCTAGCCAGGTGTAGCTATGGGAAATTTGTAGGGTTTCGTGAGCCTAGGAACTATTCTCAGATACAAATAATCTATTAGATAGCTAGCGCTGTTAGTAACTAGATATTATAACACAATAGGACTTACGTTTGCTTAACTGCGGTAAGTTTCGATTTATCATTAGAATACGAAAAAAGGAGTTTGGTTTTGTGTTTTATTTTGTATCCTGTCATTTTTGGTTTAATTTTAGATCGAAGGACGGATGAAATTATGGGAATATTTTATTCAACTACTCAGTAGTTATGCATAATATACTGTATCGGAATTTGTAGAGCGATATTCAGGACTCGTTGTGGAATTACTCGTAAACATACTGCGAGGTAATTAGTGCGATAATAAACAAAAATTTTTATTAGCAATTAGTTGAATTAACGTTTGCCGTCTTCAAGTCTGTGTAAGTGATTTGTTTACGTTTAGTGTACAATAGAATAATAAAGTTTTCACAGCAAGCATTTTATTTTGTTCATAAAATTCAAAATTTTGCCTGTAGACAATTTTATCTTTGATCATAATGGGAAATCGGCTGAATAGAATTTGATGGAATTCAGTACATCAATAAAGCAGTAATTAAATAGAAAGATTTCTGTACATAATAGTTATTTTTTTTCATTGTTTGATTAGAGTCAAGGAAAGGTTGGCGAGTGGTTAACATGGAGAACAAGTGTTGTTTCAAATATCTTCATTAATTTGAGTCCTATTAAAAAATTGAATACAATTAAAGTTCTAGTAAAACAGATTTCCAGTTTTTCAGTCTTATATATTTTTTTCTCAGGGTATTTACGTTTTTTTTTTTAAATACAATAGACAACTTATTTGTACTTGAACTTGATGAATTTTACTATTTGTTTAATTTAATAAATAAATAATAAACAATTACAATGGAAAGTCACCGTGATGTCAACATAGACGAAGATAACGAAGCTCACTATTGGAATAAGACCTTTTGATCGTATCTTGGTTTAGACTTGTGTGTCCTGTATATCACTGCAGTATATCAATTGCGTCAATTGTTTCATACTGGCACTGTCGATAAAGCGCACGACAAATAGAAGTTTAGCTGGTTTGACGAAATCCTGACCGAAGCGATGAATTCTTTCGAGTAGTTCATAGTCATCACGTAAAGTCGCCGTCGCCGTCGCAGCTCTGTACAGCATGAGCCGTATGGTCAGACTTCGGTAGAAATTGCAGTCGCAGTCGAAAATCGTGGTCGGAATTATTTTTTCAATCCAATGCAGTATCGTCATTCCCAGAAAGGATTGAGTATAGTATATCTTCTTCTCAGATAGAACAACTCCATGAAGATGTTTCTTACATGAACTTGTTGACATTAATGTCTGATTGTTTAACATGAACACCTGCCTCGGGGGCTTAATTCCACGGTCCTCCCAAGATATGGATTAGATTAGCCAACAATCAACGTTGCTCTACCGAGGCGGAGCTTCTAGTTTATACCAAGTGCATGCCCAGTATTCATACTAGTGGATGCTTTTTCGAGCACAGTGTCCGCAACTCTATGTCGAGTTTCCGAGGAAACCCGCTTGGGCATAACCACAGCTCCCGCGTGACTCCCCGAAGGGCCTCACCAACGCAAGGAGATGATAGTAACCTATCATGGGCTCTCTTCACCCCGCGGTACCCGATTAAACCTCAGGTCAGGCTTCGTAGAAGACGGCAAATTCTTAACAACTACTTTTGCTCAAGCACGAACTTGTTGACAATAACATGTTCAATAATAAATATAATAATAAATTTGTGTTTTTGTTGTGTCTGTGATTATTTCAATGTTTAATGATGCCTACAGCCTTTAAACTGCTCCCAGCTATTATTAACTCCACATAGAGCAATAAAACTAAGACTTTTGCTTCGGAATAATTAGTCCTTGTTCTATTCCCGTCTCCATGTCAATGGACAAGTGCTACGGAAATATGGTGGCCCAATGAAATTTCCTGAGTCCAAGTTATCTGTAGCGGAATGTCGTCATTTGGGTGAGTTAACAATTTCCTTGATGGTTCATACAGCACGATGCCATCATAGTATCGCAGCATCCAATACTATGTATGTAAATTGACGTCAATGTCATTACGATCCAATATGATGTACCCTAGAATTTACATAAGGGTAGGTTCAAATTAGCAGACATCATCAGCAGCTAGGTCTCCGTCACTTCGTCGTCTCCAAGCTCGATGCTGTATTTTTAGATACATGAAAAATCTAAATCTGTCACTGTATTGCGTATGGCGCGAAAGTCTCTCTAAAAATTTGTGTCTGGCGACGCGACGAAAACTCAAGTAATAGTGAAAAATGAAAGATAAAAGTGTTGCGCGGGGAGGCTGCGTGCTAAACTCACTAAGAGCGAAGGGTATAAAACCTTGAACTACTTTCAAGTGGCTTCGGACCGAAAGAAGAGAGGTGTTGGTTCATCTAGAATAGGGATGTCCTTATCACCTACGATAAAAAACCGAAGGTCCCGCATTCAACAAGAATCACGAGCAAGAATAAAAATTCGCTGCAATCAAAGCTAATAATAGCAACGGAGCAATGACGTTTCCAAGCACCCCGAATACTACTACCCTCCCGAGATCATAGAGGCTATTGTTCAACGTTCAGCTCACTATCGTGGGTCGTGGATGCACAACAAAACGTATTCTTCGCTGACAGTTTAGGGGTGAGTTTCGTTCGGGCCTTTTGAAAAATCAATTTCCCATGAGGGTGCGCTGCCTTTACCGTGTAATTGTCAGCTATCCAATTTTCGTATTCCTGGCACACACTGAAATTTCAAACGGACATTATTAAACTAAGATTTTCACTGTCGTTTACGTTCACAAGATTAACTCGAGTTGGGTATATTTTATTTTTCTTCAAGATATTTTCCACAGATTGCTTTCACCTGGACAGATACTTTCAAACGCGAATTTTCCACGACACTGCACGTTCTTACATCGGAAAATCTACTCCCTAACGATTTGAACTCCTCGGGAGAACTCTTGCGCTGCTACTGTCTACTGTGTGTTCGTACTACTTGAGCTTTGTGCTGCATCGAGTGTATCTAAAGATTGTCGTTCGTAGGGACTCTGCTCTGCTCCGGTGTGTAGAGCTACGAAATATTTGTGTGGAAAGAGGGCATTCTTCGATGTATGAGAAAAACAATTTTCCACATGCTCGTTTGAGTTTATCTCATTTTTACAGACACGACTGTTGAACTCTCACGCCATATTGGCGGTTATGAAAATGTTTTTCCTGCACTGAAATTAGGGATGATTCTACACTCTGCGATCCCCTTAATTTTTACTACTACTACTACTACTGCTTAAAACGGCGAATAGCTTTCACTGGAAAATCTAGTTGAACTGGGCGAGATATATCGAAATTTGAAAAAAACCCACTCAATCATCTTATACATCTTTAGGGGTTGAATATCCCAAAATCCTCAAATTAATTTTTAAATGATTGAAGCCCTAAAAAATTGTAAAACTTGAAATGAATTTGATATTCCATTAGGCCTAACAAGTTTGTCGGAGTTCGTGGCTACATTCTCTTCAGGCTGAATACGTTCAAACTATTTTTTGTTGTCGATTATACTTATCCATAGAAGTTAAAACGACTTCGATATCTCATTAAACCTTAGAAATATATCGAAATTCGTGAAAACGTACGAAATCAATTCGATACCTCAACATACCTAAAAGATATGACGAAATTCGTGAAAACGTAGGAAAAACTCTTGATTAAGATTAAAGGAAAATAATATCAAAAGCGGTAGAGTAACAAAAGTAGGTTCGTTTGAAAGGTGAAGAAATATCCTTTTAAAATTGTAGAAAGATATTTTTCAAAAGCTTCAAATATTTTACTAATAATGGTAAAATAATTTCTTAAGTAGTATTAACGTTTCAAAAGTTGCTTAAATACATACGACATTTCGTCGAAAAATGTTTTTTTTTTAAGAAAACATTTTTTTTTTCAACATTGTTCTTTATCACACAAAATAATTTTCTAGCACTTACTTTAAGCTCACTACTATCCAGTATTATAATGAATTAAGCCTGTATTATAGGTATATTGTATGGCGCTATGTCAAATATTTATGTATGTATTCTCGTCGTGAAATTCAGTCAGATAGTGAAATCTTCAAAGTTTTGTTGTTCCACATTGTTTTACTTGCTCTTCACAACGTCTTATTTTGGCAGAAAAAGTTTGACTGATTTTTCGTTAAATTTTCTGAGTCAAATCTTTGACAAAATGGCAAGCACTCTAAAGCTTTTATTTCACTGTATGCTACTACATATGTTGCATTTACAGTAATATGAAATATCGAATTTGACCGATCGGATGTAGTTCCCATTTGATATTTTTCGTTGCTAAATACATACTACATTTTACTGCATGAAATAAAGGGTTCGTATAATTGGATAATAAATTTGATTGGGGTAGGGGACCATTTCTTCTGCAATGTGACCACTGACCACAGAGTAAACGTGCTATTAAGAATGGTAAAATAGATTAGTAGAAATCTCACACAACTTGAAACTGTTTATTTTTTGTATTAGTTTTTCGGATAAATAAACAAATTTATTGGATTATTTTTTTTATTTTTATTTCACATCCATTTATTAAAACATGTTATCCACGGAATCCTCCTCTTCTATAATGAAACCGTTGTCTGTTTCGCATTCGATAGCTGTTTCTGTAGTGATAACGATTCCTGGATCCACCGCCAAAACCTCCACCTTGTCCTCCACCGAATCCTCCACCTTGTCCTCCGCCAAATCCTCCACCTTGTCCTCCGCCGAATCCTCCTCCCGATCCTCCACCGAATCCTCCTCCCGATCCTCCTCCGAATCCTCCACCAAATCCTCCACCAAATCCTCCACCAAATCCGCCTCCAAATCCTCCTCCGCCACCGCCTCCACCACCTCCACCAAATTGACGAACCTTACGTTCACCCTGATTTCCGTGTCCTTGTTGATCAACAGCTAGAAGAAGATCACCGGAACGACCTATATCGCTTACAGGTCCCGCAATTTCTACAACTTCAGGTGATCTCGCTGAACCATCTCCAAAAATACTAGCAACAAATAACAGGAAAAATATTTTCAAATTCATGATCACGATCTCACGCACAAACAATTAAAGCTGTGCAATGCGCCATGATTACTTGGTTTTATACCGTTTTTTCCTAAGTGCCAGGCTTGATTTAAAGTTTATTTATTGGAGATGGCAAATGTCCTTCAGAGAGATCACGTACACAGGTGCAGAACTAAGTACTTTACAATACTTTGGTGTTTTTTCCCGTCTACACCAAGATCAATAGATGATTACTGACCGGCCGGCAGCTTCAAATTTTTTATTCCACTAACCAATTTAGAAACTAGCTCTTAGTGACGTAACTAAGTTCAAGTATGCTGTCTTACAGTGTTTTCGCCGAAGAGATTATTGGTTTGCTGATAGACAAGTTTCGGTAGTTAAATAATTGCTTGCAGCTTAGATCAATCAAAAGATTTTAATAATTAGTATCTATAGATATGAAATAAATGTTTACTTTTTTACAACTTCTCACTTTTATTTTATTTTATTATACAATTTGCTATTAACACGAACCACAATAACATTCATGAAATTACATCCCTGTCTCAAATCGAAGTCGTAATAAGAATAGGTAAGTGATAATTTAGCGAACCATATCGTGCCTGCAAATAATTAGATAGTTTGAAATTGACATTGAAATATGTCGCGAAGGTGTTTAAAGGTGTATGCTCTTTTTCAATTGAAAATTGAGTTTCTTCTTGGAATAATTCCGTATTTTGAGAGCATTAAATAAGTCCAATTAGACTTTCTTCCGGTAAAATTCGCTATAAATTCATTACCCATACTAAATCATTTTATCAGAGTGCCTCTACGCAAATATCCAGCATAAATAATTTGCTTTGCCTTGAGGGTAGGAGTATGCTGAGGTGAACATAAATAAGATTGTTATTACGAAAACACAATGACTATACAATGCACACTATGAAAAATTGAAATGATTTTGTAATTATAGTAAAAAAAATTATTCGGGTTTTTCCATTCATAAATCAGCTTGGAAAGTATAAAGCACCGACTTGACCTAAGGTGTAAGAATGTCTCAAGGTGAGTAATTAATTGTAATAAGGTTTGTTGATATATTTATAAAGTGCACTAGATTGAAAAATTTTAATCAATTCAAATTGAATTATATCTATACCATTTACAAGCCTCATCAGTCCAGTGATGAAGACGCTAGTCAACCAATCCAGATGTTGAGTGCTGCTTCATTTGGACATCTGGAATTTTTAGAACCTAATTATAATAAGCTTATGATACCTATTTTGTATTTTATGTATACTTACTTAATCAATTCCGCATTATTAACAAATGCTACAAACCGTTTTTGATAATTTTACTTTAATTTAAATTCTTTTTATTCCACATCTTCTCGTTTTTCAAATATTGCCTTGGTCGAACAAATCCCATGGGGTTTCTTAACACCCATGGTAGTACATTCATATTTATGGGTGTTTCGAGAAACACGCATGGTGCACACTCATATCTATGGGTTTTTTGGAAACAAACACCCATGGTGTTAGCGCCGCTTCTTTGGGTATACATTTATAATTTCAAAATTAACAATTTAATTCGTAATTCCATTAAAAGAAATAAATTTTGTTTCTTCTCCAAATCAAACACCTATAGTAGTTGAGAAACCCCCATAGGTGTACAGTGCAGTGCATTCATGATGGTTGAGGAACCCCCTTGGGTGTATAGTACACCCATGGGCCCAGTTGTGTTGAAAGATGAAGTAACATCAACATTGTAAAGTCTTTGACACAAACATAGTCTTGATCAAACAGCTCAATATAGTAAAAAAATAACCAAATATTCGAAAATCTCTTTTCAATAACTTTTTTGTATTAAACTATGATATTATAAATTAATTCATAAAAAAATTTAAAAATCTAGTCATCATCCTTCTCTGGTGGAAGATTTCCCAATTGCTTGGCAGTCTCACTGATCACTTCGGGAATAGTTGATCCTTCTGGATTGAAGCCATGATCATCTGAACTGTATGAAATGATCACTTCCTTTCCATCGGTATCGATATATTTGTATGATCCAGCGACTTGAAGAAACGGTTCCCTGCCCGGTTCAGTTATAAGTGTAGCGTGTTCCTCCCGAATGGATCCATCGGCCGATTCATACGAGAACGAATACGATCCATCGTCGTAGTTCTTCATTTCCGAATGCAAGATTGAACGATCCTCTTCCTTTTTCGGCGGATCAGCAGGAGCTGCCAAAGCGCACACGATCACCGCACAAAAAACACCAATCACCAAAAACTTCATCTTTCTCTTTGATAACATTACAATGAATGATTTGGTTTTTATACGATTATGTCAGGGGGTGATCTGTCGAGTGATCTTCATTTTATCGATTTTATTCGAAATTTTTGATCGAATAGGTTAACAGTCAAAAGTATTTCTTCATAGCATCGAAAAAATTTATATGTAATGCAATACACGAAACCTACTCGAAAAATTTTTAAGATTTGGGTTACTAGTCGAAACGATCGCGAAACGGTTCACCATAAAAACTCGTATTTTACTTACACTATTTCAATCAAATATTAATAAATATAATAAATGTGCATAAATTATTTTCGAAAGAAATTCAATTTTTGTTATGCATATCTGAATCGCACGCGTAATTTAAACCGAATATCGATGACATTTTACCACTGATTGAAAAGAAACGAATAAACAAAAATCATTTAAAAAGTTGAGAAGTATAAAAAATGTTTAAAAGTGCAAGTTATGACCTCACTGAATATTAGGTTGCAACTATTAAAAAGTTTTTTTTGAAGATCAGCTTTTTAATATTCCGAGTTAGTCATACTAGGAACTAGTTGATTTCAGAGGGAATCTATCGCATTAACAAATATCTCAGTAGATTCGACTGAACAGGTTTTACTATTTTTTCAAGTTTAGGTCAATAGCATCGGTTTGTTTAGATGTTAAGTGTCAAATTTGATATTTTTTATTAATTCAAAATGTTTTTTTTTAATGTCACGCAGAACAACACTGGCGTCTGGTTAGGTATTGATGCGTCTATTCTGTAAAATTACAATACCATGTTTTCACTTTAGACCGATACAGTAAAACTTCCTAATAACAAATCAACTACAGAGTGTTATTGCTGACGCAATATAACTTAATAAGGCGTAAGTGGTACATACAAATAAATGTAGAAATAACATAAAGCTTTTTTTGCCAGAGATCTCATTCACGTGAATCTCGGTATTAGTTTAAATAAAATCTTTAAAAGAAAATTGTCAACTTGTCGGTTGATTTTTATTTGAAAACTCTTCTTAACATTCATGAAAATTCATATCGTGTGAATAAATATGCAACTATTTTTGATTGAAAAAAAATTCTAGTTCGTCTGAACGCCGCCCGTTCGAAGGCTCGTACGTTCCAAACTCTTTGATCAATTGAGTTAATTTTTTTTTGTTCATAGACCGGGTACACTTTTTAAGACCTTTTGAAGCGTGGGGCTTTTTCAGTCGATCGTGATTAGGCCAGCGCATTTTAGTTCACCAAAGTGAGTGATTAACTCCCGATCCCTCGGGAACTAGTTCACTATTTTAGATCACTAGTTCGCGGGAGTTCAGTGATAAGATGTTTGGAACGACTTGTCGTTGTCATTCTGGTAGAATGTGATGCGAAAAAAGATCCTCAGATAGAGTGTGATGAGCAAAAAAAATAAGGTTGTCTGGTTGGTAGACTTTGATGAGCAAAAAAAAAGGTTGTCAATCAACAAGTGTATTGTAGCACTGACTTCCAAACGGCATTGATTGAATAGAAACGAACTAGGAGAGGGACTGGTTGCGAACTAGTTCGTTCATTTCAGTTCTGGAAACGCTGTTCTGAACTAGTTCGTTCGCGAACTACACAATCCTAATCGTGATACGAAATTGAAACAAAATACTTTAGTATTAAAAAATAATAAAGTAAAATGGGTTAAGAGTTCAATTGAAAAACAGCAAAGTTTGAAGAATGCCTCTGAATAACCATGTTTATATTTTGCAGCATGGCGATAAAAAAACCATTATCGTTTTAATTTGTTAATGAGGAATGTTTTCCAAAAATTGTCTACATTGGGCTCTAGCACACATCTCCACAACTTTGTTAATTAACAGAAGTTGTGAGGTAGTCGACAGCCATATACAGTAGAACTTGCAGAGGTGACCACCTTCATATGTTGACCACTTGCCTAAAGTGGCCATTTTTTTTATAGTCCCGATGTAAATTATCGATTTTCTATACACTTTTCGTTTTGTATTGTAACCATTTCCATATTGTGACCATTGACCACTTTTTACCCAATATTTACGTATCACATACGTGTTGAGTACATCCAATAATGTGACCAAAAATTTTTACGTCATATACTAATTAAGACACAAATGTTGCAAACTGCAAAATGAGGCTGAAGTAAATGAAGTATAGCTTACTATCGAGATTGTGTTGTGGATAAATGCGTAAAAAGATACACCGTTTATATCGATAATGTTGATTTAAATTACATACATTATACTGTACTAAATTATTTCTATAATCTTACCACTCGTTTAAAGTGACCACTTTTGCACCGTCCCTTGGGTGGTCACTATATAGAGGTTCTACTGTACTTCGTTCTTCCAAGCGAGTTCCCAAATGTTTTCGCCAATCACTAGTCTGTGTGACAAAATAGATCAAGAAAAAGAAAAGGACCTAGAGGCGATCCCTGTGGAATTGCTGCTGTTACGAGAAATTTGCAAATGCTATGGAGATGGTCGAATTTTAATTTGATTTTGATCTTTTCAAAATGGTGTTCGTACGAAAAATAGGTGAATAGCGCGTAGAACATTAAAATAACAATTTCCAGGTTTGCAATTTGTGTAATATTTTATTTGTATTTATATTTATAATTTTATTATTAACTTCAAAATAATTTTATTATAAAAAAAACACACAATAAAAGTGCTCGAGTTGGTGCGTTTTATTCAGTTTGCTTCCGTAAAAATGTTGGAATTTTATTTATTGTTTTATTTGTCATTTTATTTGTTGTTTTATTTGTTGTTTTATTTGTTGTTTTATTTGTTTTTTTATTTGTTGTTTTATTTAATAATTCACACCAGAAGGTCTATGTGTGCCCTTGTCGTCTCTCCCCACCAACCTCTTTGCTGTGGAGGGTTGAATAAAAAAAATCAGTCACCCTTCAGAGAATTGAAATGGACGCCGGTGAATTTAATTTATTTAGCTGGCACTCAAACCAAAATGTTTCAGAAACACTAATTTCAATCTAATTTATCTATTGTTTTTGCTACCTGACTAGATGGCGCTGCGTCTAGTTAAGAGAGAAATTTTGAAATTTTAACGTTTACAAAAAAGTATAATCAAATAAAATAAAACAACGTTTTGTTGTAATTGCATACACAAAAAAAATTTACTCAAGCTCTCTATGATATATGTATCTAGTGATACATTGGCAAGCAGTAGTTATAAAAAACCTTGTGTAAAAAAAAAAAAAAACTTAATGTTGACAGTTGGTCTGTTCTATTTGACGGGTGTAGTGTACACCTTCTACACTTTTTGCACTGGCTCTCGAGCTAGTGCAGGAAAGTGTAAAAGGGAGTGGCGGGGAAGGAACAAGAACACTATTTGAGGTTGAGTTTGTGTCATTGATTTGACGTCAAAGGCTGTTTAGAAAATCGAGTGCAAGAAAGTGCAACTTACACCGGGCAAAAGAAACAAACCTAGTATCTAGCGAAATTTGTCAAATATTTGACAAAGTTGTATTGCTTAGATATCTTTAATTGTTCTAACAATTATTGATGGTAGTAAATTTAAATAAAAACTTATATTTATCCTTTGTAACATAACTATGCCAATTTAGACCCATGGACACCAAATACACCAAATAATTATATGATCAAGCCTCGCATTTTTTACTTAGAAGTTAATTGCTCTTTGGTAGTAAGGTCTTGGTATAGTAGTGATGAAGTCTATAAAGAGAGGTCATTGCTGCGAATTCTATATAGTCATTAGACATGCTATTCTCGAAACCTAGTTCTAGTTGGCTAAACTGCTCTGCATCGGATATAACGTTTTATCAGTCGGAGAATATCGCATGGATCACAAAGGAACGGAACTATATTTCAGCGCCACTATTATTTATAGTGACGTCTCAAAAAAATATGACTTACCGCGTTTCTAATTAGTTAATTAATATCTTCCAAAAAAGTCCTATTCAATTATTTCAGCTTGTTTTCTTACAGATTTTATTGAGTGATTATAAACAATATTAGCAGACATCAAACAAGTCATAATTGTACCAGATTACGTGATTCAGTTCGCTACAGTGACCCCATCTTCCATAATATTTGCTATATTTGTTATGCGATGCTAAAAGATTTAACCAATCGGCCTTCGAATAGTTTTTTGATTTACTGCCGGTTATTTGGAAAAAATTTAGCAAAACCGGTTTGGATCTTATGATCGTAGGTACCTACAACAAAATAAAATTACATCAGGTTATTAGACGACTAGACATTAAGTATGCGAAGTTTTGATTTCAGACGGTGTGATTAACACTTTGAATGTTTGTTGGGATTTGTTTACACCATTACCAGGCATTTTATTCTATGGAGAACTGGAGAAATTGAAGAAAGTTGGTATTTTTTTCTTGTTATTAACATTGTATTAAATTTGATCGAGATACCTTTAATATGTTTATAATTAATTCGATTTTTTAGCGTAATTAAATCACAAGACTTAAAGATTAAGCAAATACCTGTTTTCAGATTTCGGGAATATTAGCACTAAATGGTGAATTTATGTTTCGGGGATTTTTATTTTACGTGAGCATTTTTCATGGTGGAAGATTTTTCGAAATAAATTATTGGCGATCAACTTTTTTTTTTCAAATAAACTTAAATAATTACATATGTACATGTGAAATATTTGGAACTGGTTTTAGAGGAAATGTTGATTTTATACACAATGTACCAACAAACGTTGTATTTTCCAGGACGTAATAGATGAAGAGGAATTTTACAAAGGCTGGTTTGGTGTAAACAACAACAAGCTTTGAGTCATTTGTTTGAATCGTTACTCGTATATGAACGAGTTATCACGTGAACCGGCATAGAGTTAAGTAAGTTATTATCTTCACTAATTAATTAAAAACAATATTTATAACTGATCTCCTCTTGAAACCTATGAAGACGTCTAGATACCTAAACTATTCGACTGGATGATGTTATAGAAAAGTATTGTTATTTATTCACAGCTACGTCCGCAGAATGAGCAGGATGCGAAATAGGAGCACCTCGTACGACGCCAAATATGTTCCAATAGCGTCAAGAAGGATTAATTAGTGAATGGGGTTGCACCGGCTTCTGTTGGTCTGAGACAAACAATTGGGCGTACTTATGAAGAAAGTCAAGAGGTTAGCACATAGGTACCGGCTCGGCGGTAACTCATTTGAAGAAAGACCGTATGGAATACTACTGTTGTAAGGTTTTACTGGTTGAAGCTCTGACCCTGTACTAAAAAATTAAACAATATAACAAAATGCTTAATTTGCATCATCAGTTACGCCCAACTCTTATATTATAACCATGAAATACATTTCGGAGCAAACATTTTTTAAATTTAAATATTTGGCAGATATGACTCAAGTTTATAAAATAATTTTGATAACAACATGTGCGCTAATTTTGTGATGTGATTAAAGTTGGAGTGGTGCTGAATTTATCAGCAATTTTCATCCGTATTTAGGCCTTCACTATAAAAATCGCTCTCTTGAAAAGTTACTTACCAGTGTAGGAAGAAAATAATAATATCCGCCAGCCCTGTATCTTATTATTGACAATTTTTTTTTCTGGCATGTGTTTCTAGAATCGTTTCTTGAGAACTCCAAGTTTCAAGTATCTGGTATAACCCGTTCCAAACATACAACAATCTAGTCTCACCTCGTACCTTGTACCCTTATCAATAAGTTTTTTTTTGAAAAAATTACAGTTTAATTGATTTACATGATCACTAAGATCAGGATTCTATCGTCAGCGGATTTGGAGATATAAGAATTGAATTTTTTGCATTCCATCGTTCATCACTTATACCTCTTATATTTCCCGCTGAGGCTAGAACGGATCGATGACTCGATAAAAGAAATAAAAAAAAATTCTGCCAATAGTCTGGGGGAAACTTTATTATTTTTTGGATCAAAGTTCGAAGCGGTGCTGCTTACGCTGCTGCCACATTTAACACATGAAATTACGTAAGCAACCTCCTTACACTCTCTTGGAGTTGAATATCCAAATATGCTCTTAAGAGTTGAGAAGGGAAAAAATCCTGAAAACGACTTGAAAAGCCTGTGAAAGTATATGGTAATACCTACTTAGACCTAAAGAATATGGCAGAATTGATGAAATGTACAAAACTCATGACAAGGATCGATTATGAAAAAAAATCCTGAAAATTTTTTTAAGTTTTTATCTCAAGAATCCGTACAAAAAAGATAAGTTCAATTTGTCAAAAGGTTTATGACGATATGACGAGATTCGAGAAAATATAGGCACCCCATTTTTATTCAACATTTTCATTTGACCCACTAGTTTTTCATTAAATTACTTTTCTAATGCTCGTATATCTATATGAACCCATTAAGTTTCAAGTTTCTAACGTAAGCCGTTCCAGAGATAGGAAAAACAATCCGCACTCCCGTATCAAACTACTCACATTGAAGAGTATTGTGTCACTACTATCAGTGTGATGCCTTGTCAACACGGAACACTTATAATACCCTTGTGCCCAGAAATTTCTCTTCGCTGTAGATTTCATGTAGTCATTAATTATTCAATACTATGGAAAATATATATTATTTATCTTTCTATCTATTCATTAATTGTACAAATTATGAACTGGTACTTCTTGCTCATATCAACCGTTCTTTTGCTTATAACTTGGGATTTCGGATAGAACTATTAAATCATATGTTTTTTTGAATTTATTTAAATTATTTAATCGCAAGAAATATAACTTTTGTAATATTTTGTCGACAAAACCTGAATAACATTATTCATGTGCTCGGACGTGGTTTTCGTTAAACTGTTAAAATATAAATTTATCATACACCTGGACTAGCAAATCAAAACCGGCTTAAATTTTTTACTTTCATTCTAGACTTTAATTTAGAATCATCTCTATGGCGCTTGTCATGGAAAGTTTTCATATGATTAATGTATTTAGTTTTTTTTTATCTAGTTGTTATCTTGGTTGGTTGGTATATTGGTAAAAATGGCCTAATTAATAGCGACAGATTTGCTTTTTTTGGTGCTTGTCTCTATTGATTTCGAGTCTAAATTGCAATCTTGATACATTTAATTTAGTTTTTCGAATTAAATTAGATATCGTTTGCGTAACTTATGACGTATAGCGGTCTATAACGGAATATTTAGAATATTTTACTAGCGTTCTACAGATTTATTTAAATTCAAAGCTATAAAGTTGGGAGAAATTGCGAATTTAACATTGAAAATCAACCAAAGTTGAAAATCGGCATTTTTAATGTTGCTCTCTAATTTTTATTACGAATATTCAATGCAAAAGATCAGTGATCTCTGGTGGTGACGATATCGACTTGAAAAGAAATGCATAAAATTACCGAAACTAGGTCACTTCCCAGAACGAACCGTTCTAGCTACTTCAGCTTCGAATTTGTATAAAAGCATTTGATTCGACAGAAAAGATATGTAGTTCTGTCTGGGCAATCCAATCTAGAACGCTATCTAATCCTGAACCTGAAGAATTAACACTATGAAGTCCTTTGCAGTCGGAGTTCTTATTGTGGCGTTGGTAGCTGTCGCTACTAGCTATCCAGCCGAAGGAGAGGAAAATGTTCAGTTGGATACGGCCCATGCTAGTACAGATGGTGTCAAAGTCGAGACCGTAACCGTTGCAGAAGTCGAAAAGAAAGGACATGAAAATGTTGGTGTAAGGGAAGCCCGTCAAGCTCCAAATCCGTACGAGAACTTTGATCCGTTGGGAACCTGGTCGAACAATCCAGAATATAATATTGCGGATTACAACAACTACGGCTACGGACAAGAATTCAATAACTACGAACCAGCTCAATTCGGCATGGATGGATACCTCGAACCCGAATCATACCTATAAGAACGTGAACGACGCGTATTAAAGTGAAATAAAGAATTGGTCCTGAAAATCTGTATTTGTCTCATTTATTATTAAATTGGAACTAGTGCCGAATAAAATATTAATAGAGTAATTCACAGGGGTAGGTCCAGGAACTGGAGAGTTTCCCTGCAAAACTCTTGATAAAATATAGTTGTCCTGGTCCGGGCTTCTGGAAAGATTTTATAATTTGTAGAGAGTGAATAATAGCTGTGTTTTTTATTCCCGGTTAACCATAAAGCTCGACAAAATTGCACGGCAAAACAACAACAGTGCGGTTACCGTAGCCGCATTGTTGTTGTTTTGCCGTGCAATTTTGTCGAGCTTTATGGTTAACCGGGAATAAAAAACACAGCTAATGGCTTTTAATATTGTTCGGCAAAAAATTAGAGAAGTACATATATCATTTCCGTCCTTAAAATACTGAGTTTTGGCACCCTCCTCTGCATACATAACTTACACTTATGGCAATGAAGCTATTGAGTATTTTCTGAGTTAATTTTGGGCAACAAGAAAACGTACATTTTAAAATCATCCTTAAGAAGAGAACTTCAACTTTGCAGCATAAACTATTCTCGATATTGAAACTTTGTTGATATTGAATATGAAAATTTTTAAATTTAAAATATATACAATACACATGGAGATATAAATGACGGAGATGGCAACACGCCGTTTCTGAAGTTGAAGTTTAATCGAACGTTTTTGTATGGAGCTTTTCATGCCCGGTGGCAGTGATATACCGGAGTTTAACATACATGTCAATAAGATGCTGACGATAGCATAGTGAACATCGCCGGTCCTTTGCGAGAAAACCTCCGGCTTCAAAACAGTCGCTGCTCGCCATCTCCACTACTTATATCTCCATGACCATACATTTCGGAGAATAAAGACCTATGCATTATGTCGCGCGCGTGTGATTGGATCATAGTGTACATTGCATCGATTCGCTGTAATTCTATGTTTAATTTTGAAGGAGCCTTGTACTATATGTTATTGTCTTTAACCTCGACTGATGGGAGTGCAAGTGGTAGAAGTCTTTTGGAATGCTACTCGATAAGGAAAGGATTTAAAACACGTGTTTACATTATAACAAATTTATTTTAATAAGTTCCGGAGATCATAACGAAATTGAATTGTATTTTCTTTATCCGTGATGACGGGGATAATGATGATGATGATGGTGACCATCGCGGACTACTCTTGCACCTGTTTTACCGGTTTCTTTGTCGATTAGATCGGCCGGTACAGCTACCTTCTCCGCAGTAGTTTTGTCCTTAGTTGTAAGTTTGTCGGCTGTTTGGGCCCATGATAACGCGAAAAGGGCCACAATTATTCCAATAATTAGTGCAAACTTCATTCTGATTTACAAATGGTTGTCTTCAGTTAACTTCTTGTTCGAATTTAATAAAACTCTGAAATAACACTACGACCCCGTGTGGTTTATATACTAAAGAAAAGCTTAAAATATTTCAATTTTGAACCGGTCGCATGCACAATTACGCATCTCTTTGTTTTCAATTTATGTATTTATATCTGCCAGCTACAATTAATTAGAATAATATCTTGTTTTACTTAATTTTTTTTTGTTAGGTTCTCGTCTCAATAATACCAACTAAATGTCCAAGTTAACTTTGAAATGACCCGACTACAAATATTGATTTGAATAATAATATTTTTTTTTTTAAATTCGAAAATAAAGTAGTAGTACGGAGAACTTGATATTCACTTTAGATATTTTTAGGATGGACTACTATCATCAATGAGGGTCATGAGGGGCATTAGTGATTCTACGCACAACATGATCTTTAAGATCAGAATTTAATTGATTTTGTGGGTTTTTCTATTTTCATAGTTGAAAAAGCAATTATTCGTCTTCATTTCACCTTTAGTATCAAAAAATTTGGAAAACGGAATCTAGGTGCTTATAAAAAAGAACAAGTAGAAATTAACTTAATTTGACACCTCGACAGACCTAAGAGATATGACCAAATTCGTAAAACTGAACAATAAGCATTTATCGCACGTCTTTATTATTAAGAGTAAATTTAAAAAAAATGTGCTAACAGTCTGGGCATAACATTATTATCATTTATCGGTGCATGTTACTGTACTACGGGGATAACCAGACGCCATTAAATGCGGTATGCCAAAACTACATTACTATTATTTTAAAGTGGTAAAATTTGTACTAGCAAACGCAGGCATACTTGGCATACTATAAGTAAATTTGTCTAAATTATATTATTAGATACTTCTTCCATAGTCTTGCGATTTTTGGTGTTAGAGCCTTTTGTAAAAGACCACGACAACTCCTAGTAAAGAAGACGATACTCGAATAGCATGAAGGAGATTCTAAGGTGAAAAACTTTCACTGCAAAGTCTAATATTTTTTTTAGTTATTTAATTTCTGCACCACCATTATTTTTTTTTAAAAAAATTCAGTTTATATTTAAAGTAGAAATTAATTGAATATTTACTTCCATATCACTGTAATTAATAATTTCAGAAAAATTAAGAATATATTTTTTTTTTATTAAATCTTATTATCAAAAACAAAATATCAGATCTATACCTATTTTTTATGTTTATATTACAGAAATCCAATTCATTTTCAGATAAATTCTTTGTCAGTTATAAATCATCTTATAATTTAAATAGTAAAGTATTGTGTTGGACATAATATACATACATAGATGAATTAGTTCATCCCTGACTCAATTCGGCATAGGATTGAGAAAAATCTAATAAAGTAGAGATGACAATAACTGCAGAATAATGTTCAACCTTTTGTGACACCGAATCTGTTGATTTGCAGATATTTTCGAATTCGAAAGAAATTTTATCATTCTAGGCCGGTATTATCAATTCATACTTTTTTTTAAAATTTTAAAATTTTAATGCGACATTCGATAACGTAATAAGAACCAATAAATAAGACGATATATTTTTTCAACTATTTGTTAACCAGAAACAAATAAGAGCATAATTTTAAATCTAACCGGTTGAATAACAAATTGTTTTGAATTCGACTTTAGTATATAAACCTCACGGGGTCGTAGTGTAATTTCAGAGGTTTATTAAATTCGAACAAGAAGTTAACAGAAGACAACTATTTGCAAATCAGAATGAAGTTTGCACTAATTATTGGAATAATTGTGGCCTTTTTGGCGTTATCATGGGCCCAAACAACCGACAAATTTACAACTGACGACAAAGCTGCTGCAGAAAAGGTACTCTTACCGGCCGATCTCATCGATAAGGAAACCGATAAAACAGGTGCAAGAGTAGTCCGCGATGGTCATCATCATCACCATCATCATCATGACAGACATCACGGATAAGGAAAATGCGATTTCATTTTTAATGTGATTTTTTGTATTTGTTGAAATAAATTCGGTTATAATGTTTTTAATGCATTTAAGATACATCCCTGTTTAGGTTGTGTATTCGAAGGCTGGCTGGAACTTCTCTGTAAATGGTAAAGGGAAGTTGGTTAATAGGTGATATCCTCCCACTCCTTCGGGTACCTCCCATACAATAGCCCTTAAAACACGAATTTACGATTATTGGACGAACGCTATAGACTAGGGACTTGAAATCTTGCATACATTACCTTTCAATGTTTGAAGCTAAGATTCCGAATAATTTGGAAATCTAATAAGTCCTCCGTATAGCAGCACAGAAAAGTCCTTCAAAAATGCATGCAAGTTACACGATGCGTATATGAAATTGTACTCTGGGTGTCTTAGTGGCTAGAGCACTTGCCTTCGGTGCACCTGGTGCCAGGTTCGAATCTGCTTGGCGACAAGTAATTTTCGAAAATTGTCAGCTTTAAATGAGTACCTGAGTTAAAAATCGGGGTAATAATCTCGGACGAGCGTGTAGCTGACCACTTCACCTCCTAGTGTTTCGTTGGTCTCGTAATGAAGTAACTCTAGCATTACTTCAAGGCCTAGGCCCGATAAAGGCTGTTGCACCATTGATTTTTATATGAAATTGAGCACTTAAGGTATTTTCTTTTCAAGTGGCACCCAAATGAGAGTTCTTAATAAAGGACAAGTTTTATGCGAACTCCTTATTCTACTTTATCCCCAACTACAATACCATATAAATCGGTGTTCAGTATTTCATATGTGTTTTTTTTATTTTCTTCGTTTTAGAAATGAGAGCATCCGCACGTAGAGACTCGTCGTAGAATGCAAGAAGTGCCTGCTTCGAACTCTCAACTTCTACAGTCCTAGAATAAAGGCTTTCACTAGCCCAGTTAGGCGAGAGAAAGATTTTGGTGCACCTAAAAGCCACACCTTACAATTTAATCTTTTTTAAAATATTTGCTATGTAGGTACCTATTATGCGTCAGAATATTATAAATATTATTTTAATTTTTATAAATTCAACAAATCCTGGCCTTCTCACTTGGCATAGTGAAGCTAAAGCGTTAAAATTTTAGTTGTTAATTGGTTTGATACATTAATGGGGTGTTATTTTGAAGTCAAGCGGAAAGTTGTTAATTTCACACTTGAGCATCTAAATAAATTCTTTCTAGAGACAAATCGATGTATATTTAGTATAAAAGCATCGGGAAGTGATAGCGAAAGATTAGAGTTCTTTAAGGAGTCAATCCACAAAAGTTATACACAAAATTTACAACAATTATAAAGATGAAGCTCTTAATTATTCTTATTACAATGGTAGTGTTTGTGTCTTTGGCATGTGCGAAGCCAAACAGTGATAATGAACATTTAGTTCATGTGCCTGTTTATCCAACTATCAGACAATATCAACCATCTAGTATACCCGGAAGCTATGGACAGAACCATGGACCTTATGACGCACACCACCCGATTAGTGAGCAACATCAGGATGACAAAGATCATCGCCATCCTGATGAGACGCATCACGATAAAGAATATGATCATGATCATGACAAGCACCACGATCAAGGATCTAATCATGATTACAATGAGCATCACGATCAAGGATATGATCATGTCGGACATCATGAAGATAAACGCCAAGACCATTATTGATTATAAGAAAAATTATTTTCTTAACGAATAAAAATTGTATTTGTTCGTACATTATTGATTTAATAAAATCTAATTTATAAAATTAATTTAGAGTTAAGTTTCCCAAAATAAGTATGGAGAACCGAAAAATATGTATTAAATTCAATTAAAATTTAGTATTACACTTTAGTGCGACATGTTTTTATTTAAACACCTGACACAGAACTTATCAAACTCTTAACCTCTCATAAAATCCATTTCTTTTAAAATCATCAAAATCATTATATTTGAATACAAGTTTGTTTCAGTAACAGTTCTAAGATTTTTAGATAGCTAGCCGGTTTGGCCGTAAGATATTGTACTGTTTCATTTATGTTCCAATACCAATCTTATAAGTAAATAAATAATATTTTTAGAATGAAACTATTTAACATTCTATGTAAAGTGCAGTTTATCCGGTTTTTAAAATTCTTAGCCAATTTTATTGTGATGATATTCGGTGTTGTTGTTTACTTACCGGCGAAAACAAAATAGGTCGACTACCAAATAAAACTTTTTTTTAACTATTCCCAAAATAGAGTTAGTCGCAAATAAATAAATTCATAATATTACACACACCGGATTAATAGAAAAATTCTAAACTTTCCCATGGTAAAAAAGCCTTCTGGTTTCTGGTATATTTTCAGAGTTCTTTAAAAATTCAAACAATAAATTCAAATTGAGAGAAATTATTTCAAACCGAAATGAAACTTGCAATAATTTTCGGTATACCTGTAGCGCTATTGACGGATCGAAGCCGAAGATAGACCTTTTTCCGACGCGGGACGCGGCAACTAAGGAAGTGCCTGGTAATATAGCTGATACTGTGAAAGACTCCATTGGTGCAAGAAAGACACGTGCTAATAATCACAGAGGCGGAGGAAACAATAAAGGACTAGTGGACACCATGACAGAGGACATCATGATAGGCCACCATGGTGGACATCATGGAAAATGAAATTATTTTTAAATACTGCTACCGTTTTTTTTATTTATTTGGTTTAATAAACTTATGATAATGCTAACATTTGCTTGCTTTAAAAAAAAAATTAGGTTAGATTAGATGCGCGATTATTCAATCAAAGTTGTACGAACACTTTACAACTGTTTATAGGATAAAAATGTTTGTCTGTAAATCACTTTTAGACGTTTAAATCAAGACCGCGATGAACTGAAATCTAATTGAACACCTCATCAGGTCTAAGAGATATGGTGGAATACGTGAATACGTATATAATACCATTACATCTTACTAGGGGTTGAAAATCGAAAAAACCTGAAATTTATTGGTGATTGTTTAGAAGCCATGGAAGTAAACCAATTGAACATTTCAACACACCTATGATATTTCTATGACAAATTTCGTGTATATTCTATTTTCCATCAGACCTAAAAGATATAAGAAAATTCAAATAATATAATTTCATGTACCGTTTTTCCCCACTCTCTATTTTAGATTAAGAGAAAACTAAATTTTCTAAAATTCTTAGAGAAATATTAGTGTCTTTGAAAATTGATCAAAAATTAGCACACAATTTCTTTTATCTAAAATATTGCACTTAATTAATATAATACTTAAAGATTCTGAGCTTAAATTTATGTTGTAGTTAAGAATAAAACCACTACCACCCCAAAAGATGCTAGGGTTCACGCAATCTACCCACAAAAAAAAAAATCAGCTTAATATTTTAACAGGTTTGAGTAATCATCGTATATGGCGGCCAAATGGATTTTTTTTTTGGTTTTTTTGGGGTCTACTAGTTTTAAAACCTGACAATACATCATTTTTGGCTAGTAGTTTCCTTTTTAAATTCCATGCCGATTACAATATCTTACTATGAAAAAATAATAAGACAAAAAACAGTATTTTTTCACATTCAGTGGCAGTATCAATACCTTTCAACTTAAAATAAAAGTATATTGCCATCTCTGCACATTTAAAAAGTCCTTTTCTAATTTTTGAAACGTTAAAAAAGTTGTTGGGTAGCCTATTTATTAATTTTTAAAAAAAAAATTGTATGAATAGAGGTCACGTCAGGAATAATCCGGTTTACGTAAATATTATTTTCATACAATTTAAACAAATTATGCCATGTTTTCCAATTTGTACAAAAAAGGATGAAAACTGTAATAATATAATTCTTATATTCATTGACGAATTTATTCGACATTAATGAAGTGTCATAATAAATTCTGGGAACAATTCATAAAGAGTCTGACTAGGTTGTCTTATTTCCATTAACTTTAGCAAAGTTAATAAAACTTTGTTTTCATTTTATTTATATGAATACCGGTTTCAATTGGTTAGATGCATTTTTAGTATATAAGTGTCTGAGATTGGGACAAAAAATTCAGTTTCGCAAGGAGTCACTACAGAAAGAGAACTTGAGAGCAATATCTATAATACCAAATTTAATATCATAAGTAAAATGAAGGTTACACTTCTTTTAGCCATTCTGGTGGCACTTGCTGCCTTTGTATGTGCCACACCATACGGAAATTTTCCAGCACCAGTATCGCACCCACCACTCCCTCCACATCACGAAGAGCATGGATACGGAGAGCATGGCCACGATCACCGTGAGCATGAACACCACCATGATCATGATCATCACCATGATCAAGGTCATCACCATGACCATGATCGTGATCATCACCATGATCATGATCATGACCGTCACGAAGACAAACATCACGGCAAATATCATTGATAAATCTTCTAAGAAATTGACATTTTTTTGAATAAATAAACGAGTTAAATATTTATAAATTGTTGTTTGAAAGAAAAAAAAGGAACCCCACCCTCTATTCTTGGAAAAACAGGATATACAAAATGGTACAATTACAATTCAGCTTCTTAGTTCCAGGCATTTTCATAGTCGTCATTGCAGCAAGTAAGAGACGGCAGATGAATCTCAGTAATCACGTCGGGGTCACCATTTATTGTAAATCCAGTGGCAAGCAGTAGATATTTCTTTTTTTCTTCTCATTTGACGACACTAATTAATTTAAAGATTATTTTGTTTTAACTGCTTTCTTGTGCATTTATTCAATTCAGAGTAGGGTAAAAATTTACATCGAAAATAACAACATTGTTGCTTTGTGATTTTTCATTCTTCTTAATAACTTTTGTCCATCGTTAGACGACTAAAATAGAGAACTTATCGCAAATAGCTGCCCAAGTGATCTTACTGGGTCACCTACTCCAGTTGATATCTATTATATAAACTACCATAATATCTACTGGGAAAATAAACAATATCATAAACGGTAATATATTTGGTATTTTCAATCTAACATTCATACACGATCTGGATAAGAATAAAAAAACACACCGATTGTCTATTTTAACCATAGAGATATATGTATGTAATGGAGATGACGAGCAGCGACTGTTTTGAAGCAAAGGATCGGCGATATTCGCTATGCTATACTATCAGCATTTTACTCACATGCATGTTATACTCCGGTCTTGAAGAGAACGAAACTTATTCCAATCAAGTGGTTTTATATTTAATAAAAACTTGCAAACAATGTGTTTTTATTTGCACATGACAGAACGAATTTTCCCATACGACTTTTCATTTTGAGGCTTATAGAAAAATTAGTTATAATCATTAATTATAACATTTTCAAGAATATAGTAAACGAAAATCTTTAGAGATGTGTATGTAGTTTTAATTGATAATAATAACATTTACGATATTCTTGAAAATGTTATAACTATCCACACCTGCAGTAAAGATACCTGAATATCGGATCGGCTCAATTATAGATAAAAGTCGAAAATTGTGTGGATTACACCGTTCACACCGAAGAATTCAAAATAACGTTTTATCACTTGGGTCTACGTTTTATCACTTGGGTCTACCTACCTATACTCTGTAAAATTGTGCATTGGTCAAAGAATGAGTTAGCCAGTTAGTGAAATGCCAACTCAGATTTAATGAAATTTGTACAATTATGTATTTATTGGGCTATTAGGTGTGAGTTAACTACGGCCTTTCTTTTGTAGTATAGCGCGATTTTGCCTTATGTAAATTTGGAAAATAAATTAATGTGTTTTATGGATTTGTAAGAGATCATGCAAACAAGTAGTAATAGCGTCTTCACGCAGATAATTTTCGAACAAATCAATAGAAACATGTTTTCAATTTTAATCTAATATTCACCATCAACATTAATTCTTTACAACAAGGTAGCAAATATAGTACCTAGTGTGTTTATTAGTAGAGATCAATTCAATCATTGTCAGTTGGAAATCATGATCAGACATCAAATTGATTCGGACTTCCTATTAATTTCGATTTATTTCCGATACAAGTAAATTATTTTAATTTGTTTTTCGTTACACCTTAATTATGTAGGAATCGAATATTTAGCTCAGTACCGCTTAGCTCGTTATTAAATTTTATATTTTTTGATTTTTTAAAACGTACCGCAGCCACAATCGGTGGCAAGCTAATCATGTGATATTCTAGATAAAATACTGATTTATGTTGTAGGAATAAACCCACTGACACCCAAAAATAATTTTTCAAAGGGTTTACCCAATCTACCTACCGAAAAAATTTCAACTTAAAAAAGTTTGTAACCGCTTCTACGGACAGACGGACGATTTGTTTTGAGCTTTTTTTGGGGTCTACTGTTAGTATTAAGACGTAGCAACTTTTTTAAAAGTTTCTGGTCGATCATAATACTTTATTATTAAATATAAAAAAGTAACAGGCCAGCAAAATCACTAAAAATATAAAAAGGCATTTTTAAAATTCAACCACACTATCATTACTTTTCAGTTTATTAAAATTTTTCAACATCCTTATTCTACTTTTTTCATTAACATTTTTAGAAGTCCTTTTATTATTTTTTAGTGGTATGTTGAAAAACTTGTTGGTTAGTCAATTACATTTCTTAAATTTTAATATTGCTCTATTTGTATACGGGTCTGGAACAATCCAGCTTACGTACATATTATACTAATAGAATTTAAGTAAGTTATCCCATTCAGTTTGATAGTTTTCCAGTTTGGCAATGAAAAAAAAGTGTAAACTAGTAAAATTCTTGAGGAATTTATTCGTCATTTATGCAGTGTCATTATAGATTCTGGGAGCAATTTATAAAAACTCTGACTAGTTAGTATTATTTCTAATAACTGTTGGCCGTTGATGGACAAGGACATGAGAATGCTGCTACAAGGGTAGTTCGTGGTGGCGGCTGGGGCGGTGGTGGTGGATGGGGTGGTGGCTGGGGCGGTGGAGGTTGGGGCCGTGGCGGTTGGGGCCGTGGTGGTTGGGGTCGTGGTGGTTGGGGCCGTGGCGGTTGGGACCGTGTCGGTTGGGACCGTGGCGGTTGGGGTCGTGGTGATTGGGGCCGTGGCGGTTGGGGCCGTGGCGGTTGGGGCGGAGGTCGAGGATGGGGTGGACACAGATGGGGATGATAAGGAAATAATGTTGCTTTAAATTTTGTCATATTATGAATTAATAAAAACATGTAATTGCCATCATTTTGTTTTGTAATCTTAGTTGAGAGTCTGCCTACCATTTCATGTGATTGATTTGCCCATTGTAAGTGACTTCTACAATTTGGTGACCATTACTGTAGACACGTCTAACTGAAATTTTTAAGAAGGTGGCTGTGTAATAAAAAATGTATTATAGAATTCTCGCATGTAGTCAAACAAAAATCATAAGAAAAATTTGAAATGAAAAATATATAAAAGTAAGTAAAAGTGGTGCACTGTGATGTTCTGCGTATGAGCGACCTAGATGATTCACTGACGATTCACCTGTAAAATTCGTTTTCAAAAGATAAACCAGAGCACTCAATGATTTCACTTAATATACTCGGTTATGATTCAATTCCGATTTTTTTATTTGCTGAATAGCTTTAGGAGACGGGATCTTTTTTACTTTTACTTGTTTTTGGCAATGCAGTAGTTTAGGAGAGAGTGAAAGCAAATGCTCCTAAAGGTTATTTTTATAGCGCCCAGTTGTTTAAAATTAGTATGTTATCAGCAGTTTCATTTAAGGAGTTTTTCATGGGAGTTACTTGAAGTAATAGAAGCATTTTCAAATTTCAGAATACTTCTTTAATATGTGTCGAAGCTTTCAATGCATTTTAAACACCTGAACAGAATTTTCTAAATTTCTTATACCTATGTAGCAGATTTTGCCAATTGAGTACGTTTTCAGAATTGAAATGAAACATATTCTCGATATATAGTATCATGCCATAACTTGAACAAAGCCTGACAAGAACATCTGACCGGATTTCAGCAATTATTTTTCGCCCAAAAATATTCTTTCAAAATATTAGCTCTCTGTCATTGTAAGTTGTTATAGAATACAACGAACAGAAGGACGTTCAACCAGTTCCGGGGTTTATCGCCTTCATTGAATCAAAATAATAAATTTGTTACTTTTTGGTAATTTATGAACACGACTGGTTATTAACTTTAAGGGGATTCCTGGGGGATTTTGCCACGTTTTAGATTGCAAGTCTACAGATGGTACTAAAATATGAACCAAAACCTTTGTCTGAGAAGATAATAAATTATTCAAACAACTTATTTTCGTTAGTAGTTAGCTAAATTAACGATACATTCATAAACGAATACTTACATACTTAATATGTCATTCCAAGTTAAACAAGTTAACGACAAATTTAATGTTAATACATTAAAGCGTAGTAGCAAACCGAAAACCACACAAAAATAATAAATTTGTGACTTATTCCCACGAAAGTTGTGGAAACCAGTGGACCGGTTATAATTAGTTCTAGTTAAGATCAAGTATAAAAGCATCCTAGAACAGCTCTAGTGTATCAGAGTATCTTTAAACAGTGAGTTGAACTAACCCTTAGTATTGAATCAAAGAAGAAAGCAGAAATGAAACTTCTATTAATTTTCGGAGTAATTTTGGGTCTGGTGGCCCTATCGTGGGCTCAAACAGCGGATCCTGAATCGCCAACGGGTGCAAAGACACTGGAGGATCTATTGGCTGTTGATGGACAAGGACATGAGAATGCCGCTGAACGGGAAGTACGAAATGGCGGATGGGGTCATGGAGGCGGCGGCTGGGGAGGTGGCGGACATCATGGAGGTGGCGGATGGGGCGGTGGCGGATACCATGGAGGTGGCGGATGGGGAGGTGGCGGTCATAATCATGGGGGTGGTGGATGGGGTGGTGGCGGTCATCATGGAGGTGGCGGATGGGGTGGTGGCGGTCATGGAGGACATGGTTGGGGCCGATAGAGATCTTAGAGTATATAAAATATTGTGATTTCCGACTGTTTAAATAAATTGTGTGTTTTTCCGTAAATAATTTTTATTGAATTTATAGGAAGATATAATCTTTGTAGGTTTGAATTTAGTCTTTATCACTAGTTACGTGAAAAAGTAAAAATAATTTTTTCTTTTTTTGTATGCCAACGTATTTTCTTGTTGGCGATTTATCTGGAAGATCAGTCGCAAGGGCAGAAAATTATTTATGGGTGTTAACAAGTTGACGATGGAGTTCAGCTTCCATAAAACTGCAAGAAATAAATAAAGATATCACCCCTAACATCTTCAAGAGCTTAATCAGACAACCCTGAATATTTGTGTTAAATTGTGTAATAAATATTATATTTAAAAAGCTTATTCTAATTACATAAAATTATTTACAACGTATGTTGATCTACGTGTGTAGTCAAGATTTTCTTTCGCTCTTATTTTCATATTAAGACATTTTGAAATTAGACTATATTCTAAATTTTCTTTATACCATTCACTTATAGTTTTCTAGCTCAAAATGATAAAAATCTCAATGTAATTTTGCTATTATAGGCTTGTCTTTAGTAAGGCACCTGTTTTAAAAAGACAAAACTTAATAAGTTAATTTTATCTACCTTATACAGGTAAGTTAATAATTATAATTAAAGCTCATTAAAATGGAATTGCTTACTTCGATAATTAATTATTCTGGAACCCGCCGGCGTGACAGTGAACTGCGATTCACCCAATTTTAAATTATTGAAAACGAGTGAATGATTCACATTATCTAAAATTTGGCAATGGAAATCCGCAATGAAATAGTCGCGTTCTTAAACTTTTTTCAGAAAGTAATCGGCAGTTAATAATGGTCAATCTCTCATATTTACAGCATTAGAATTTTGGATATTTGTTGCTTAAAATATGGTTTCAAATACATGTCGATGAAGAAGTTTCCGAACGTTTTTAATAATCATGTGCCGTGAATGGGAATCGAATGTGAACCGCATAGTGGTCGAGAATAAAATTGCCGTCGTTTTTAAGAATAAGCATGATTGAAACATCGAAATAAAAGTGTTTAAGTAGAGCGAGAAAGTTTAGCAGTTTTGTTTAACGAGGGTCACTTTATCCCATATTTCCCAAATTTTTAACTGCTGCAAGTTTTCGCTTATTACCAGCAAAATGGAAAAACCTAAGTCATACATATGTATTCAGCTTTTGTAGGTAATAATAAGGTACAAACGAAAATGAAATTAAAATGTCACTTTAATAATGGGGGTTTTCTGAAAGGAATAATATTGATTAAGATTTCTTTAAGATAACAGTAGAAAACATTTGTATTTTGAAGTATATTTCCCAACAACGGGCATAGCTGCAAAATCGATATTAAGAATAAGTTAAAGGTTAAAAACGAGCTAGAACATGTTGAATAGCGATTATTAATCTTGGAGATATAACAGTTTAGTCGGAAAAATTTTTCGTTATCACACTGTATCGCCGTGGATAATGAAAATTGACACACCCTGCACACCATTTATTTTCTCAAACATATCCAGAAATCACCCATGAAAAGGCTTCCAACCTATTACCGAATACCCTGTGTATGAAATAATTACAAAGAGGTTGCAATGGTTGACTTTAGTCGACAACACGCTAATGAGTCAAAAGCTAAGATTGTTGCAATTTAAAATAACAAAATACGCAATTCAAAATGGATACTTCATTAAAGAATCGTAAACTTGTTCCTGGACAACAACAACAACAACAACTAATTCGAAATCAAGAATTACAACATTAATCACTTTAGTAGGATCAAACAATCAACAACAAGAATAACAAACGAAGGCGTTTATTATTGTTCAACGTTATGCCTTTCTTAAGCTTCCAGTTAGTTTCTCAGTCGAGTCCGATATGTTCTGCTTGTTTTCTGATTTTCATAAATTAACTTGAAATTTCATTCGTCTTCCTTAGAATCTTTGTGGTCTTGATGCTCTTCAATTTTTTTTTCCAGTTTTGAAATGATGTTTGCACTAACATATTAGTGGCTTGATGGCAAACAAAATATAACACCGGCAATAGTTAAGTTTCATCTTTACTAGTAGAATGCAGAAACCACGGAAATGTACGAAATCAGGGGTATTGAAAGTTCAAATTTCGTTCACTAAGGGCTGGTTTCACAGTCGAAGTTTAAACCAAAAATATGGTTTAAATTTGTTCGCAAGCTTAAACCAAATTATTGGTTTAAGCTTAGACTGTGAATTGGGCCCTAAATATAGGAAACTGAAATGCTATGTGAACAGGTACCTATGCCTGTACAAGGAGCACATATGTTTTCACACTGGTTTGTGATTAGTTCTTATCTCGTCGACAAATAGCGCAATGCTTTATTCCAAGATCCTTAGCATGCAATTATAGAATGTAATTAAAGGGTTCTGGGTACAAACGCACCAATACTTTTCAGTAGTTACCGAATCCACTAGGTATAATTAGTAAGTCCAATATTCAAATTGAATGGAGTTGTGTTAAAGGTGTAGAGTATAAGAGTAAGAACAATCACTGATTCCAGCCTTCTGAAATCAACCATTCAAAAGTTATTAGTTTTAGAAAATGTGCTTTCTAGCGTTTTGGTTGTTCCCATACACCTCATCTCCTGTTGACAATTTTTTCGCAAATAGGTCCTCTATCGTAGTTCTACATAAATTACAAGTTTCAGTCTCCTGGCATTAGCGGTTACTAAAAACAACATGTTTCGTCTAAAACGCTCACCCTACTTCCACTTACACTTACACCCTCTGAAAAGTTTACATTTGGAGAAGTTCAATCTACACTCTAAAAAAAATTTAATTTGATATCTCAACGAGTTTGTGAAGTACGCAACTCGAAACGCTTTAGCGTACGGCGTACATCGGGCGGCTGATATATGTTATTTTTCAATTTTTTTTCCTAATTGCGGAAATACAAGATTCAATGTATAGTAAATTTCAGGTCGATCACAAGGTCATATTAAAGAATAATAAGGAGAACTATTGCATCAAAAAAAAAAAAAAAAAAAAAATGAATCAATCAATCAATGAAATTGTTTATAAAATTAGGTACCTATGCATAGTTTAAAGCGTAATTGCAAGCCAAAAAATCATAACAAAAATAATAAAAATATGACTAAACCTTATTCTGGAAAAAAGTTGTGGAAATCAGTGGACCGGTTATAATTAGTTCTAGTTAAGATCTAGTATAAAAGCATCCTAGGATAGCTCTAGTGTATCAGAGTATCTTTAAACATTGAGTTGAACTAACCCTTAGTATTGAATCAAAGAAGAAAGCAGAAATGAAAGTTCTATTGATTTTCGGAGTAATTTTTGGTCTGATGGCCCTATCGTGGGCTCAAACAGCGGATCCCGAATCGCCAACGGGTGGGAAGACACTGGAGGATCTATTGGCTGTTGATGGACAAGGACATGAGAATGCTGCTGAACGAGAAGTACGATCTGGCGGATGGGGTCGTGGAGGCGGACATCATGGTGGTGGCGGACACCATGGAGGTGGTGGATGGGGTGGTGGCGGTCATCATGGAGGTGGAGGTCATCATGGAGGTGGCGGTCATCATGGAGGTGGCGGTCATCATGGAGGTGGTTGGGGCCGATAGAGATGTTGGGGTATATTACATATTGTGATTTCCTATTGTTTAAATAAATTGTGTTGATTTTAAAGAAAATGTTGAGTTATGAAGTTTGTTGTGATTAGTTCTTATCTCCAGCTACATGAAGGATTCGAGGTGATTTATTTTTATAACGAACTCTTTCTCGTGGTTATGTCAATGTATTTTGTTGCTATCGAAGATTTTGTCGATGAATGTAAGTTCTCATTTTTTTAATGAAAGATTTTGAATACCTAAATTGCCAAAGTGTTCATATACGTATCAGGTGTCTTTTATGGCAATTACTTGAAGAAGTCTTGAAGTTTACATTACATTACAAATTTGATCAAATATTTCACATTTTGTCTTTGTAGCTGAACGCATTTTCAAGTTATTGTGCGTTCGTACAAACGGCCAGTCAATGTGGACAGCGGTCTATTTTTAGCTCTCGGGGAAATGATCATGAAATTAAAATTTTAGCGTAAATGTTCCATGAGATGTAAATATGTCCACTATCCTGCACTCCAAACCACTAAAAAATTATTTTTTTTTAAGATCTTCTAGCATATCGTCATGTATCTAGAAACTTTTAGATTTCTAGCTGGCAGTCGTTGAGGAGATATACAATTCTCAAATATTTGGAATCAGCCTTTTCTCCTTCTTAATCTCCTCACCTTGAACCAAGCAGCACCCAATCCAAGCATTTTAAAAATTGTAAGCTAATTTTAGCTGGTCTTGAGTTATGATGCGTTCAACATATCCTGAAGATCAGTTTCAATTCTATTTTTTAGACTCAAAAGATTTTTAGACTTTTAGTATTAGTCAAAACCTGAACAACATCTTACGTACACCTACTAGGGTTACATTTAACCCCTTTAGAAATGTAAAGGAAATTGATATCTCATTTGACCTAAGGAATATATCGGAATTCGTGAAATCGTACACAACCATAATACACTCCCTTTGTGGTTGAATATCGAAAAATTTAGACAACGGTTTCTAGACGCTTATATTGAGAGTCCACAGGAGGCAGAAGTAAAATTAATGTAATACCTCGACATACGTAAACGATATGACGAAATTCGTGAAAGCTTGTGTGATTTTTTTTCCGGCCTATTCTTTGGTCCCACCTCTGTACTGTACGCTTACAGAAATCTTACTGTACGCTAACAGAAATCTTATAATTTTACTTGATTTTCTTCAGAAGTACATTTTCATATTCGTACTAAGTTTCAACTTTCTAGCATAAGACCTTCCTGAGATACAAAAACTACTACCACTTTTAAACTACTACCGATACTCGTACTTTGCTACCTCTGGAAATAATTTGTTTTTCTTGAATGTCTCTAAATAGTCATGACTTTTTAGCATTGTGATTTTCGAGAAATAAAAATAAATTTTTTTTCCTTTCTACCCCTTCTACTATCAACCCTTACAACACCACCTCTATTTTTTTCTCTGGTAGAGTTCTACTGGGACTAACTCAATTGATTTACAAAATCTAGTAATCGAAAATTTTCCATTCCCATCTCCACATCCTCTTTCACCTTCAAAATTTTAATCCTTGTCTATACTACGAGTATTCTTAAAAGCAATCAATTTAATCCAACGTTCTGACATCAACCATTCAATAAATATACATTTTAGAAAATGTCGATCCCAGCTTTCGAGTGTTTTGGACGCTACCACACCCCTCAACACTTAACGAAAATTTTGTTGTAAACAGGTCCACTATTATAGTTCTATATAAGTTCCAAGTTTCAGTCTCCTGTTATTAGCGATGCTTAGAGATCCAGATATCAACATTTTTCGAAATTGTTTATGAAAGTAGCTATGAAAAGTTTAAAGCGTAAATGAGAACCAAAAAATCATAACAAAAATAATAAATATATGACTAATCCTTATTCCCAAGTGGACCGGTTCTAATTATGTAGTTTTAGTTAAGATCTAGTATAAAAGCATCCTAGAATAGCTCTAGTGTATCAGAGTATCTTTAAACAGTGAGTTGAACTAAACCTTAGTATTGAATTGAAGAAGAAAGCAGAAATGAAAGTTCTATTGATTTTCGGAGTAATTTTGGGTCTGATGGCCCTGTCGTGGGCTCAAACTGCGGATCCCGAATCGCCAACGGGTGGGAAGACACTAGAGGATCTATTGGCTGTTGATGGACAAGGACATGAGAATGCTGCTGAACGGGAAGCACGAGCTGGTGGATGGGGAGGTGGAGGTGGACATCACGGTGGTGGCGGACATCATGGAGGTGGCGGTCATCATGGAGGTGGGGGTCATCATGGAGGTGGCGGTCATCATGGAGGTGGTTGGGGCCGATAGAGATGTTGGGGTACTTATATTAAATATTGTGATTTCCTATTGTTTAAATAAATTGTGTTGTATTTAAAGCTATTTAGCTTTTTATCCTTTGTGGTTTTCGAGAAATAAAAATAAATTTATTTTCCTTTCTACTCCTTCCACTATCAACTCTGACAACACCACCTCTATTTTTTTCTCTGGTAGAGGTCTACTGGGACTAACTACTGTAAAATTCTTAAAACCTTATCTGAGACGGTTCTAGTTCAATTGACTTACGATATATACTAATCGAAAATTGTTCAGCCCCATCTCCACACCCTCTTCCTCCTTCAAAATTGTAATCCCTGTCTTTTCTCCGAATATTCTTAAAAGCAATCAATTCAATCCAACGTTCTGACATTAACCATTCAATAGATAATACATTTTAGAAAATGTCGATCCCATCTTTTTTTTGCAAACAGGTCCACTATCATAGTTCTACATAAAATCCAAGTTTCGGTTCTTAGAGATCCAAACATAAACATTTTTCGAAACTGTTTATGAATAGTTTAAAGCGTAAATGCGAACCAAAAAATCACAAAAAAAATAATAAATATGTATATGTGACTAATCCCTATTCCCAAGAAAATTATGGAAATCAGTGGACCGGTTCTAATTAGTTCTAGTTAAGATCTAGTATAAAAGCATCCTAGAACAGCTTTAGTGTATCAGAGTATCTTTAAACATTGAGTTGAACTAAACCTTAGTATTGAATTGAAGAAGAAAGCAGAAATGAAAGTTCTATTGATTTTCGGAGTAATTTTGGGTCTGATGGCCTTGTCGTGGGCTGCGGATCCTGAATCGCCAACGGGCACTAAGACGCTGGAGGATCTGTTGGCTGTTGATGGACAAGGGCATGAGAATGCTGCTGAACGGGAAGCACGAGCTGGCGGAAGGGGTCATGGAGGCGGTGGCGGCAGGGGAGGTGGTGGACATCACGGTGGTGGCGGCGGACATCATGGAGGTGGCGGTCATCATGGAGGTGGGGGTCATCATGGAGGTGGCGGTCATCATGGAGGTGGCGGTCATCATTTTGGCCGATAGAGAAGATGTTGGCGCATATAAGAAATTGTGATTACCTATTGTTTAAATAAATTGTGTTGAATTTAAAGAAAATTTTAAGTTTTAAAGATTTTAGGTTTGTGATTAGTTCTTATCCCAAGCTACATGACGGAATCGAGGTGATTTGTTTTACTAACGAACTATTTCTCGTGGGTATGTCAATGTATTTTCATGCTATCGAGGATCTGGTGAATGAATCAAAGTTCTGATTTTTTAATGAAATATTTTGAGTACCTAAATTGTTCTTTGCCAAAGTGTTCATATCAGGTGTCTTTTATGGCAATTACTAGAAGAAGTGTAGGAGTTTCACATAATTCATCTAGACATTACAAATTTGATCAAATCTTCTGTTTTCACATTTCGTCTTTGCAACTAAACGCATTTTAAAGTTCTCGTCCGTTTAAACAAACGGGCAGGTATTGTGGACAGTTCGATTTATCGCTTCCGGGGAATTGATCATGAAATTAAAATTATATAACTATCTGAGTCGATTGTGTCTTATACTCGGATATTTGAAATTTGCGAAGTCTTTCGTTCTTGAAAATGTGCCAGCGAGTTCTTTTGTTATCCATCTGTTCGACATGGTTATGCGAATGTAATTTGATCTTTTCTCTATTAATTTCAAGATCTACTGAAGGATTATACGTTCAAAGGCAACTACAGTCACCAAATGAAAAATGGATTAGAACAATTTAATAATTGCATTGCGCCTTGCTTGTGCTCACTGAGGGTTATTTCATAGTAACTAATACTTCATTTCATAACGAATAAAAAAATTTGATAGTCTGACAGGATTATATAAAATTGTGTGGTCTAACATATTGAAGATATTTTAATAAACTCCAATGCGTAAAATTACTTACTACTTACTTAATTTTCTGCACGATAACCGACGAGAACCCTTGCGCTACAGCAAACAAGCTTAAAGCTTTCAAAATCGCCATATAGAATTTTCCTCAGCAATTTCACCCACCAGCTGTCAGGGTGTTTCGGATAGTAGGCTAGAATACACCCTCTGAAGAGTCTCTGCCTTCCGATGACGAAACAGCTCCTTCGGACCTAGTCCAACACATGCTTATAAAAAACTGGCCTCTCCAGTGATAGGTTTTCCAATTGACATATCCTCTAGGACAGCGAATTATCAAGAGTCGGGGATTTCGTGTTGGGGCCTCACTCCACTGACACCGGAAAGCTACAAACATTTAATCATAATGGCTTCTATGGTAGCTTACCACATCTATTAATAAGCTTATTTTCTTTTGCGTTTATCTCGAAACTACACTTTTCGGAACTCGTAACACGATATCTCGTAAAGTAGTAGGCAGATGGCTCTGAAATTTGAACACAATACTTTTAGAAACATTATGGAAAGAGTGGCGTAGGATTTTTAAGATTACTACACTAGTTGTTTTTAAATGACGTTTTTTTTTGGAAAAAATGCAATTTTTTTTCTTCGGCTCACGATAATTTAAAATAACATGGAAAAAAAAATCGCTACTCTACATTCTAACTACACTACCCACGAATAAGCCCTATTGTCAGAGGTTCGATGACACCGCCACGAACATTTTAGCACCGCTGTGCTAGTATTTGTTTTTAATGTACGCCACTTTACACGTGACACTCAGTTCTTAAAAAAATAGTCTTTATTAGTTGACTTGGGCTTTTGTTCTGTCATTAAATAAAAATTAGATAAAATTTAAACAGAAAAAAAGAACGAAGGAACAAGCCAGCGTGTCAAAAGTAAAAGTAAGAATTATTATTATTACTATTAATTACTATTGGATTATATTAGGTGTGTTTTTTTCAACTGGATCAAGATCAAAATCATTCGCTTTACATTGAAAACAACAACAAAGAGATGATCCAACATCAAAATGGGATCAAATGTTGGATAAGATTTCCCCTCTAAAGCTTATTTAAATTATCACTATTTCAATATTGTCAGAGATGGCGCCTGCAACTCAGCAACATTTGTAGCAGATATTTGCACCCAGCAGATAGAACACGTTCGTTTGAGGGGGTAGCAACGTACAGGGGTGGGATAGTTTTTCATATCTCGCAGCCAAAAACTATACATGGGTGTTATATGACCTTTATACAGTTCCGTTACGCCGTATAGTATACGAAACTTTTCCTGCTGACAATTTATCTGAGGCATTAACAACAGGATTGTGAACCCTGCTAAATTAGCTTTTGGGATGAGCCACATCGTTTTTTTCAATCGTGATCTGATCCAGTTGAAAAAAACGCACCTATTGAAAACATTGTAAATTTACTAGGTTTAAAAGCTCCACAATCATTGAATAAGGCTGAATAAAACTGAGCTGAATAAAACTGAAAGGATGTTTTACCACGCGAGGCATCCCAACAAAGGATTCCCCGGAGGGCCTCCGGGGAAATGTGCACAGCGCCGAAATTTTTTTTATTTATTATTAAAAATTATGTCAAACGTTCCTCAAATTGTAATATACCTTGTGTCCAAAAATTAAAAAAATGTCTTTTATACTTTCGAGCTTATTAATTTTTTAAAAATCATGCATTTTTCGAGCGGTAATGGTGGAAGACCCCTTAAGGGGGCTCATATGAGTAGAAAGCTGAAAAATTAGGTGAATTTTAGAAATTATTATCTCAAAAACTATGTGCTCGATTTTATTCAGATTTGTTTTATTCGAAAGTATATATGTTGAGGTACGCTAATAATTTTTTTTATAAATATATATCAACCAGGGCGCTGCTGTCAGGGTCGGCACAAACAATGTCCGTCGCTCGCACGCTCTGTGGTTCCCACGATTCCATGCAGGCGGTTGATCCAAAATAAATATTTCAAAATGATTCTAAAAGTATGATGCCCTTCGCTACGTAGGGGTTTTTGGAAAAAACATTTTTTCACAAAATGGCGGCCGATTGAACTTTATTTTCAGTTTTTAACCTCGATTATCGACCTTTCTTGCTTGATAAAAACAAAAGTAAATAAGATAAAAAAAAATCCAACGTAGCGAAGGGGAAAACCTATTCAAGAATAATGTGTGAAATTTTGGAAGTAATCGGTTCAGCCGTTTTCTGAAGATTTTGGGAACCGCCATTGAAAAGTATGTTTCGAGATAATCACGTTTGAATGACGTGCTATATAGAGAATTCACGGGCCCTTCGTGAATTCTCTACATTATCGCAGTTAATTGCCCATAGCTTCCACAATTATTGGAGTTTCAATACGAAATTTACAGACAACATTCTTAAGACTATAAACTTTAAGATGAGCGAAAAAAAAATTTTGAAAATACAAAAACTTTCTACTCATATGAGCCCCCTTAAAGGTTAGTAACTTCAAAAGTTTGAATTAAAGATTGATCGTTCACGAGTAAACTGTTCCAAAAGAACACTTCATTGAAGTGAGTGAGTGAAGCTACTCCCTCCTTTTGGTAAACTGCGGTTCCATTCGACACGTGACAACAAATTTAGAAACTAGTAACAGAGTCAACTGTAGGAACATATGATATGGGAACTGTATGAAACAATACACTGTACTAGATGTACTGACCTTTTTTTCTTTGCTCATCTACATACATCTACTGACCCTTGCTTTTACTTATAACCTGTTACATGTACTGCCCTTTTTTTTGGTCGACTGTCTTGTGACTACGAGTAATCATGACTGAACTCTTCTTAAGTAATCAACTATGCACTAAAAGAACCAACTAGTTGCCGAGCGAACGATGGAAAGAAAACGAAGGAGCGCAGGAACCAATAGATCCATGGAACTCGTTCCTTAAAGTGAGTGACTCGGAGTGAAGTACCTACATACTTCACTGAAAGGTACTGCTTTGCCCATCTCTAGTTTGAATGAGCTACAATAAATTTCAATTTTGTCTTAAAATAAACTACATCATTGGGTAAAAATCAGGTCAACAGATGTGCGATGATTCTGTACGTTTTGCGGTGCAGGTTACTGTGCTGCTGACAACCTAAATAATAATCAAGAACCTATTTAAAATGCTAATTTTTTAGGTTGTTAGTCACATAATAATCTGCACGCATTTCAGCAGTAAATTCGTTCCTGACATCCACCCAAAAATAATAAAGCTGTGCGAAAACAAAAATCAGCCAACATTTGGTTATTCTTACTAAATTTTATTTATTGAAATATTAATTAATTTGTTTTTTAATGTAATTATTTTATTTTGTACAAAAGTGTCAAGTAGCATATAGTAAATAAATAATTAATTAAAATTAGTTTTACGAAATGGAAACGTATAGACCATATATCCATACATAATAACCTTTAGATTTCAATAGGGTCGTATTGTTTAACAATATTGAAGAAAAAACGAAATTTTTAATTTTTTTCACCAATTCTTTTCACAAAAAGTGGAACCTGATATTAACTTGAGATGAAAGACCAAAGTCAAATTAACTGATATTGCTGTCCAAGAAAATTATATAACAAAAAAATACTTTTATTCATCTTATCGGGAAATATCTAAAATAAAATACCCAAAATTACTGTTGAACTTGGTTATAACTTATGACACATACTTATAGACGTCGTTCTTGAATCTCCTAGATATTTTCAACTGGAGAAAAAATGGCAATTTGAATAAAATAGTGCTGTGAAATTTATCAGGTTATCATATCACCCACTCTAACAAATTATTCAATTTTTCTATTCTTGAAATGTTTTTATATAAACTTCATTACTATTTCGTCAATAGATTGGAATTTCAAGGCAACAATGATACAGGTTAAAGTTTAACCATGAACTATTTTTTTAACTTGTATCCTTCTATTTTATTTTCATAAGTTCTAATGAATAATAAAATAATTCAATACTCTTAGTCTAATGAAAGTCCGTTGTTGTATCCTAAAATCAATAATTGATAAAAGCTTTTATGGGCCTTTCAATAAATAGAAATAATAAATTAAACTATGTCCAAAATAAACCTGCTTTAACAAAATTTGGGCCTTTATTACTTTTTGAATTGTTTTAGTTTAAATTTAACATCATAGAGTTGTTTACAACACGTAATATAATTTCAAAAAATTAATTTAAAATTATCCGCCAAGGATTATATATGGTAAATATTTTGATAAAAATGACCCATGATCATTCGGAATTTAGCAAAATGAAAAAAATTTAGTTTTATCGATAAAAAGTTGAATTATCTGTTGATCTTGTTTGAAAGTGCTTAATAAAATATAATATATTATTTCGAAAAAACATAAATTTTAAATTTAACGACTTATTTCTTACATGTCAAATATTAATTACGGGGAAAAAAATTACAAAACCTTAATAGGTATATTTTATCAAGATTTAAAATTAAAACGTGAAACATCACTTTTTTACTTATAAAAGTAACAAACAAAATGCAGGGGCAGGTCAATTACATTAAAAAAAGCAACACACAAAATATTCTAAACTATATTTGGCGCAGAATAAGTTTTACATTTTTCCGGTTTTTAGGTAATTCAAAACCTGGCTTCATAAAAAGACGGACCACTAGTAGTTCCGGGTCGTAAATCGAATTTTCATAAGTCATAGTGTTCTTGAAGAATGAACAATTTTTTTTTGGATTTTAAATGCGTGAGGAATAGTCTCGTTTTACGTCACTTTCGTTTTTTCAATGGATTGGGGGAGTGGTTGGTTGCCACTTTATTATTATAATATGATAAAATTGTATCATTAAATTTTTTTTTTATTTATTGTATTTACATTGTTGTTTTCTTTATATCCATATCGATTTCAATGCTTTGAATTTTTTGTGATTTTTGGTATAAAAGCGACCCTAATATTCTAAAGATCATCAGACGTTACCGATTCGTAAAAGAGAGTACCCTAAGATTTTTCTAAAAAAACCAAAATGCGTTTAACATTAGTTTTGGTCGTCCTTGCTACAATTTTCGCTGTAGTTTGGTCAGAAGTGGATACGGAGCAGGACACTGTTCGAAAGACCCGTGCAGTTTATTTCGGAACTGATGTTGGATATCCGGATTCGTATACAGGACGCGGTACCACTCATGGAGCCGGCTACACAGGATACAACCATGGAGGCTACAGACCAATTAACTATGGATACACCGGACACTATTCAGGCGGATACAGTCCGTATGACTATGGAAACAGTGGACACTATTCTGCAGGTTACAGACCATACAGCTCTGGATATAATTCAGGACATTATGACTATCCTAGAAACACCCACTGGGGACAAGGTTACAACTGGTAAATATTAATGTAAACAAGGCAAAAAAAAATGCAAAAATTTTATAAATTAAACGAGAAATATTATTACAAAAATGTATATTTGCTTTTGATTTGTTTTGAAGTACAAAGATTGTGGTTTTGAATCCATTCTAATTATCCTCTAAGAAGAGAACATTAAAAAAATTGCTGCCATTCTCTACAATGAGTTCTTTATTGTCGACAAGAGTATTCAGTATTAGAGTATTTATTATATGCACTTTTTTTTTCACTTTTCACTATAAACTGTACCTAGTTTCAAGCGGTTTGTTCTTTTCGATACTGCAGAAGGATGCAGGTTATTGAATTATGTCATTCAAAGGTCATCGAAGCTTCAAAGACAATGACTTGATATGTCTTTTATTTAGAGTATGTAGTTCGAAGAACCTACAATTCACAAAATTTAAATGTACGACGGACAGTGAATTTGATAAAAAAAACATATATTGCTTGGCTTTGGGTTATACAGAATATGGGAGTGTCATCAAAATCGCGAAGGCAAGTGTTCTAGTGATGAAATTGATGGGTGGGAACAGGCTTTAGCTGATAGGCAATTGGTGTGGCACATTTCTAATTAAACGTGTTCTAAAGCTTCATGAACCGGTGCGAGAATTTGAAGAACTTTTGCTTGGAAACTAGGTACAAAGAGTAGATTGATTTTTCCGATTCCGCCAATTAAAAGTTATAATATCCGAAATGTTAAAATGTGACATAGATTTAGTAAAAATATTTTTGATCAGGCCTGCGCCTCTAGATCAATATGATGTGAACGAGTTCCGGACTTCCAACTAAAGAAAAAAATAAAAAATAAAGTTACGTTCAGACTGGTGTCATATTTTTTATTTATATTTTTTCGATTTCGATAAAAACATGGTAAAATCGACTTAACTCTTTAACTTTCGTTAAGGTATCAAAAAAATCTGAAACTGACTTTTAGTCAATTATATAGAAAGCCCTTTAAAGTCAAAAAAATTCGATCAGACCTAAAAGATATGTCGAAGTTTGTAAAAACGTAAAAAAAATCATTCATTCGTCAAACACCACTGAGGGGTTGAATATCGCAAAATCCTGAAATCAGTTGTCAGGCAATTATTCAGATGATTCCTTGAATTCCCGCGAATATTAAAAATTGACCCACCCTGCATTTTATCTAAAGAAAACTCATTTGACTTTTTTAAATATTTATTTTTATATTAATTTTTTCACTGAATTTCATTTTCCATAACTGCCTCTTCCACCTCCATAGCCACCAGTACTTCCTTGACTGCTACTACTGCTTTGGCCGCCAGATCCAATACTAGATTGGCGTAATATTTTCCTGCCTGCTCCTTCAACGTTAAATCCCTGGCTATTCACAGACAGCAATGTTTTAACATTTGACCAGTCTTCTAGCGAGTTATCGCGTTTCAAATCGTCAGCGGTAGGATGCGACCACGACGAAGCAATTAGCGCTGCCCAAATTCCAAAAAAAACTGTTGTTCTCATCTTACTGAGTATCTTCACACGAATATTTAAAGAATTTTAGAATTTTTGAAGTGCGGTTTTCTTATATCAAATGCAGCGTCTGCGCTTGTAAACCGGTTAAATTTAAAAAACCGGTTGTTATTTGAAGACAACTAGGTGTAAGTAAGTAAGAAAAAAATGATATAGAAATTTTTTGACGAAATCCATTTAGAATATTTCTTTAAATGGTGTCCCTGATTTCAAAGCTCAAAACTCGAACATTTGATATTTTTGTCCAATTTTATCAAATTGAAGGATCTGTAATTTCGTATTCTTTGATTGCTTGTAGTTTTATGCACACAAATACTAAGTTTGTGGTTCTCCCGGCTTAGAGGAAAAAATCTGGCATAATCAACATTGGGCCAAAAACTGGTTTTCGTCGTAGCTGAAAATATGTATTTTAAGGAGGGAACAAAAATTTAAAAATTTAGCTTCTAATGGATCTTAAGCACATAGTTATTTTATTATTAAGGAAAAGCTTACCGTTTTTCTCAAGTTATCTTACCTTATCGAAACTTTTCGTTACATTACTCATTTGGGATCAAAGCCTAGAAAAAAAATGATTTTCTGAACAACTTAATGTTTTTAACAACAACGTAATAAAGGAAACTTACTCCCAAGAAACACAATTGGAGGAAACGTAACAATCATACGGACTGGTAGGTACTCGAATGCTGAATTGAAACGTTATTGTTAAAAAAAGTAAAATGTAACATCAAGTTATATGCAATAACCTTCTATGTGATATCTTCACAATAAAAAAATTCCATGCTATCGGTTTGATTAAAGTCTAAATAACTTGCCACAAAATTGAGTTTGGTAAGTATGAACAAACGACCAAATTGATTCTATCGATGAGATTGTCTGTCCAGAAACTATAGCTATAAAATACGATAAGCTTTAAGATACTAAATGCGAAATGGCAATTCTTCAAGAAGCTACCATACAAAAGTCCTTTGCCACAGGCACTCGGGTAGTATCTTGCATATCTCCCAATATGCAAGATACTTGCATCATTAAAAAAAAACACGAAGGAATACATTCCAGTTGGTTGAAAGGGGCTATTCTTCGTCATATAACCAAGACCAGGAAGGTCTGTCGCAGCATTTTTTTTTTTCAAAGGATTGACTCTGCCAAAAACTGTTATGAAAAACAATATTTATACGAAACATGTTTCAATAAATTGTTATTCAAATTAAGAAAATAAAGACGAATTTAATTTGTTTACAAAGTTGACAGCATTAAATCTGCGGATACGTCAACCGGTTTATTGAAAATCTTAAGATAGTATAAAAGGACTTATTTTGGAAGTAGGCATTTTAGAGTTTTGTGATAATCCATAGTTTTAAGTGGCATTATGAAAGCTAGTGTGATATTCGTTGTTTTCGTAATGCTGGTAGTTTCAACGTGGTCCTATCGGCCAAATAAAAATATACCACCTCATAGGGGGACCAATTCTGGACTGCGGATTATTGAAGATGAAAATAAGACTAATGTTGATGATAGGATCCCGCGCCAGATAGAGGAAGATGCTTATGAAAACCAAGAGCGAGATGTTCAAATATCCTGGTTGGACCAGGAGGAATAGATGTTTCAGAGCAAACGCGAAATACAGAGGAAGTGCAAAATTGGTAGAACTCTTGAAACTTAAGTAGAATTTATGTTAGATATTAGTTTTAAGCGTCTGCTATTAAAATATTTTGATTTTGAAACCAAATATTTGCGTTTTTCATTAATGAGAGTATCTTATACCGAAATCTGAAGAAACTGTTTTTTTGCAACTCACTCTGAGTTTTTCGCATCTTAATGGGAAGGACTTTCAAAATATAGAGTTACGTCTGTGTTCACGTTCATGTTCTCGTCAGGAAGGTGAATTGCAATTATACTAGTTATGAAATGTTAAGCTACGACATATACATAGGTCAAAGTGAAAATATGGCAGTTTATATCTTAGCCCGATTTTTACAAACTTCAACCATGTTTGAATGACAACCTTCTAGAAAAAATTGTTTTTACTGTCGAAAAATTAAACGCATGTTCTCCTTATTCATTAAAAAATGTTAAGTCTGCTCTTTTTTAAAACAAGTCTCGCTAAGTCCTGGAAACCAGTCAAAAATTAAGTGCGAAAGGAATCTCCTATGCCTGCCTGGCGTCATAAAGTAATTGATATAAGCAAAATAGAATTTATACGCACGCGTCGGAAATTGACAATCGAAGCGACGCGCGCCAAGGAACACAGAGATGACTTCAGATACATAAAGTATTGTCGTTGTTTAAAGTACGATAAAATAATTATGGGCGTACCTTGATGCATTTATTGCAGTGTTACCTGTGATTCCAAAGCAAAATTTTGACCAATTAAACAAGGTCTACTACAATGGCGAAGAAAATATTTGGAAGCTTTCATACTAATGACAAAACTCAATAATATGCGCTACAAGGCACTGATTTTGAATATTCAAAAAAGTCAGGGACGTAAAATTTTTTTGATAAAATTTGATTTTTGTTCAACTTAATGGGCAAAAATTTAGAGATGAATAAAAGTAAAAAAAAAGAAAATATAATTACAAAGCACTGTATTAATTTATTATAAAAAAATTCTTAACCATAAAATCCACCATGACCAAATCCTCCTCGTCCGAATCCACCTCCAAAACCTCCTCCAAAACCTCTGCCAAATCCTCCTCCGAATCCACGACCGAATCCACCACCGTAGCCACCGCCAAATCCTCCATGGCCTCCACCATAGCCTCCACCATAGCCTCCACCAAATCCGTGTCCACCACCGAATCCACCACCAAAACCTCGTCCACCGAAATCTCCAAATTGACGGGCCTTGCGTTCCGACGTATTCTCATGTCCTTGTTGATTAACCGATAGCAGATTTTTGATGGTAGCCTCCTGCTCGCTTGTAAGCTCTAAGGGATCAGCACATGTTATAGCCAGCAAAACGGCCAAAACTCCCAAAATCAAAGTTGCTCTCATTTTTTGCGTTTAAATTTCTTTTTTCCGTCACTTGTAAGAACTACTCAAAGTCAACTGTTCCTTTTCTGAATTTCCAGGAGCTTTTATATGTTAAGAATACCAATGCTATTATTGTGATTTTTGGGTTCTGAACCGGATTTTTTTTTTCGAAAACCCGAACTGTTTGTCTATTTTATTAGAATTGTGAAAAAAATGCTGCAAACGTTAGAGATGCTATTTTTGTAGAAGTTTATTGGCCATGTCGATGCCCATTATCTTCATTTGCATAGATTATAAATTCCTCGATTTTTTATCTGAATCTAATGGTTTGTTATGTGTGTTGTCATCACAAGCCTCAGTATGTATTACGCTGAACTATATTTTCTTAAAATTAAAATTTAAGTATGAAGCAGGTTATACCAATTAAATTGGATAATTAACACTGAGATGGTGAGTGCCTTGCGCTAATTAGATTTTGTTATGAGAAAATTTTAAGTTTTGATATGCTTTGGCTTTGAAATTGTTCATGTGCGGTCATAATATTTTTATTGGTTTCAGGTAATGTACACAGTTGATAAAATGGTCAAATATAAGTAAGTACACCAACATTCTATAAACATCATACCTGTAGATACTAGCTTAATTGAATTACATCTATGGACCGAAAAAAGTATCTGAACAAAGTGCCAAGGAAGAACATGTGAAGTATTCAGACCACTTTTGGTGTAACATGTGAATAGCTCGGCAGAGTTACATTCAGCAGAAGTGGGTATCTGAAAAATGCAAACAAAGACATTATTACAACAAAATTAAAAAAAAATTGTCGATTCTCATTTAGTAGTACCTACGAACACATCATACTTGGTCATATCTATCGCAGTGAGTAGTAGTATTGTTATTCAGGATTAAATAATGGGGATTATGGGGGTATTTGCACGAAATTCCTTTACAGTCTTCTTGCTGGGTTTTATTCATTTCTTGTGATTCATATACTGCCTTGATCTAGATACGTGAGTACCTACTCCATTTCATGCAAACATTTTTTGTTCCCAAACACGAATCAACTTCTTACGAAATCCACAACTTGACTAAGTTCAGATTAATAATCACGTCCAAATGTTCCTAATTCAAATCTGATGGAAGAATATGAACGAGTTGAATTTCTTGAGGAAACCTTTAGTTACGTCCAGATGAATCATCGCAGAACTCTCAAAATGAATATCATAACATTACCGGTATCCATTGCATGTTATAAAATATTCCATTAAATATAAATTTTCCACTTTTTGCAGACTTAAATCTGTAAATTAATATTCCACAATTTTTTTTACTCTTTACTCTTCTTCCAAAAACAGTGTCGTCTAAGAAAATTAAAATTTCTCTAAAAATGGGAATACCCCTGAACTTGAATAGAGTTTATAAGAGAATTTGAATATCTACCTAAGTTTCGGGTGACTAACCAGACATGGCCAAAATTTCCAAAATCTTATCAAATGGCGCCGATATTATTGATAGCTGTAATTTCTAATTATTAAATTTATTCATTTGAATATTTTAAGGGATCGTTAAATTGGGAAGCAAACAAATTCGCATTATATGAAATGGAAAATCTGATCTTTTTGATGACGCTTTGATTAGAGAGTCAACAGACTTTTGAAGAATCAAAATTTTGACTGATAAAACGTACGGTTTTTTTTGATTTTGGGTATATAAACTAGTTCAAAATGTTGAAGATGATCAGAAGTATTATTGTCTTTAAATCTGAACACAGTGCGTAGACAATGCGAAAAATATTAGTTGTTGTGGTTTTTGGGGCTTTTTTAGCCCTGGCTTGGTCTAGCCCAGCCGAAGAAAAGGAAATTGTTACCGAAAAGATGGCACTAGTTCAGCCAAGTCCAGAACGACTCGTAGTTGTTCAAACTGATAAGGAAGTACATGCAAATGTTGGTGAACGGAAGGCTCGACAATTTGGACGACCAGGAGGAGGAGGCGGAGGTTATCCAAGTGGTGGATTCGAAGATGGACGTCCTGGACACGGAGGTGAAGGTGGAGGCTACCCAGGTGGAAATCCTGGACACGGAGGTGGAGGTTACCCAGGAGGAGGTGGAGGTTACCCAGGAGGAGGTGGAGGTTACCCAGGAGGAGGTGGAGGTTACCCAGGAGGAGGTGGAGGTTACCCAGGAGGAGGTGGAGGTTACCCAGGAGGAGGTGGAGGCTACCCAGGTGGAGGAGGAGGACATCCAGGACATGGACACGGTCATGGACACGGCCATGACCACGGTCATGGACATGGGCATGACCACGGTCATGGACATGGGCATGGTGGCCATGATGGCCATGGTGGCCATGGTGGCCATGATGGCCATGGTGGACATGATGGCCATGGTGGACATGATGGCCATGGTGGACATGATGGCCATGGTGGACATGATGGCCATGGTGGCCATTACGGCCATGCAGGTTGAGCTGACCTTGATGTTTGGATTATATGAGTATATGATTAAATATATTATGATAAGATATTATTATAAGATAATAAAAAAAAACTTCTACATAAACTATTTTTTTTTTTGAAACTGATGTACTTTAATTAAATCAGAAGTAAACAATGAATGTACCTATATGAAACACACTAAATCTCATTTTAATTGAATCACACCAAATTGATCAGGTTAATGCTACTTTTAATTAAACAAACAAAATTAATCTTGGTAGTTCTGATTTGTACCTATATAGGTATGTAAAAAACCAGTAATAAGACGACTACCTACGTCAGAAGATATTTTGTGTGGCTGCTGACTTCTTGTTTCTTTGTAAATATTGTGGTCGATCGCATAAAAAAAATTATATGACCAAATTCTATGTGCCAACTAAAAATTTTTTTGTCTGGTTTAATAAAACGAAAAAAAGTGGAATTTTTATAGGACTGAGTTAGCAGACTAGTATGCAAATGGACTAGTGGATAGCTGCCACATCTCGTGGGACATGAAGCATTTAATGCCTCTCCTGGTAAATTTGAAATATTTGTGTTTTCATATTATTGGGATGTTAGCACCTAATAAATTTGATTAGTAACGTAAAGGTAATATTTTCTCGTTTTATATTTTGAGAAGTACATTGAAGTTTAAACGAACAGTATCTACGTTATTAGGGTTTAAATGCATAACGAGAGCACAGTCACTTTGGTATATTAACATTTTCTTTTATATTGTTGTATCTTCCGAAGCGAAATATTTGACCTGTCCATAACCGGAATTTATTTTTTATCGATTGGACAATTCGAAACAATAAATATTTAATTCTAAAATTGGGCAGCCACCAACCAGGTGGAACGACGACAGTATAAGTAGGAGGGATATAGTGTAAATATAACAGTGCAAGATTTAACACATATGAGTTCAGTTTCCACTAGCTGGATTTTATTATGGAGGTCCTGATATCCCTCCTTGTCTAGGCCACGCACCGTACAGGACGGTGGAAGTAAGAATTAACGGTTTGGTGCAACCTGTGGTTTCCGTTCGGAGAAAATGGCCTACGCTTCTGCATTCGAGTGTCAATCTGTCCGTTTGCTTGTCCATCTGAACGAAGTATTACTATATAATTTGTTATAATTGCATCCAGTTTTAGCATTTAGAATTGTAAATTGGTGACTCAATTCGATTTTTTCTCGGATAAAAATGACCTTTAAAAAACTAAGCCTCTATAATAATAAAGGCACGGGTTTTCAAAATTAATGAAGATAAATAAATTCGGGGTGCATCCGTTTTATATTACGTATCTCTCGAATTTAATTATTTTGTTTCTTTCAGTTAGCATCCATCTAGAAGTCTTTTATAATGAGAAAATCTACAACACATTATAATATAAGAACTCGCTATGCTAATAATCTAAAGATTAGTATAATGCACACAGAAATTAACTTTAATTTGGCCACAGTACAACTTTTGTTGGATCACACTGCCAAATATTTCACCAAACAATTTTTGACAAACAAGAAATATGACGATTACAATGTTGGACTGAATTTGACATCGAAATGGTAAATATTTGAAGAGCAAAAGCTCTTTTTTTAACTAAAAGATAAAAGTTGAAAGTGGACCGAATACAGAGAAGCGACGGTTCTGGAATATTTAGAATTTTTCATAACAGCGGTATATGGTATCTTTAACCCACGTTTCTTTTCCTCTTCACCATCTCATTGGGATTTATAATGAAAGGTGTTTTGAGGATCTTAAAAGGAAACACCGGGATTAGATTTATGCGTGCTTTGGTTGAAATAAATAAAAAAAAACATTCAAAAATTAATTATTGAATAATTACAAAAAAGCAAGAATTTCAACCGGCGAAACTTCCTAAACCGGAACGACTGTTCGTTCCACCGAATCGACTGTACGCTCCGCCAAATCCTCGCCGTCCTCCAAAGCTGCCACTATAAGATCCTCGATATTGGCGCAATTTTCGTGCTGACGTATTTTCATGACCTTGACTATCAAGGGCTAGAAGGTCCTTCAAGTTTGTCTCTTGTTCCAACGTGAAACTAGGGTTTTCAGCAGCATACGCCCACGCAAATGCAACTAGTGCAACAAAAACAACAATATTCACTTGGGAACGCATTACTAAACTTTCTTTCACGGTAACTAAAAGTTATCTGCATTCTGTACAGGTGCTAAAACTTCTTTTATACTTGTAGGCAGTACGACAAGTGTTATGTAATGCTACACCCCGCTTGAAATGATGGAATGCCTGTTTACGTACTTTACCGGAAAAAATGCAGTAAGCTCTTGACATTCAAAAAATAATACCATTAATTCTTTTTAATGGTCAAGTAGTATTTTTTTTCGTTAAATTTAGAAGTAAATATCAAATGGAACATAAAGACTTTTTACGATATTCTGTGAATTCAACACTACTACCAAAAATCTCTAACTAGTCGATAAAAGAAATTACTGGCTTAGTGGCTAAATTCACTTGTTCATTTGTTCTAACTATTGAATGTGTTGAAATGGAGAGAACGACTGTTGCCAGAACAAAAATCTTGAAGAAGATTGAGGATCAATTTTAAAAAAAAAACATTACTTAATTTTTCAACATTTACAACAAGGTATACAATGTTTTTCATAGAAATATCTTTCGAAACTTATTCATATAAAACCAGTAATAATAATAATTATTAAAAAAATGTCTGGGCGCCACTTTACTATTTTTTGGGTACATGTCCGGAAAGCGTTTTATTCCTTACCTACACTTTACCTACTCTACAGCATAACTCGCAGTCCGGGCTTCTACTCAAAACATATTAAAGTTTCACCCAGATTTTAGCTTATATAATTAAAAATTAAAAAATTAAAAAATAAAGGGTTGATAATAAAAATACTGAAAGCATTCATCATTTTTTAGGTAATTAAATTGAAGTCCCTCCAAAGATAAAAACAAAACGAGAACTTATCAGACCTGAGTTACGCATACACAATTATTCCCTTAGGGGTTGAATATTGAAAGATCGTGAAATAAGTTCACAGATCATTATATTCAAAGCCGTTATAAGTAGAAGCGACTTCGATATCATTAAAACTAAAAGGCTTGGCGGAATTCGTGAAAAATTCCTTCAGAAGCAATAAGACCTAAGAAATACATCGGAATTCGAACAAATCAACACAACGATTTTACAGTCCCTAAGCAGTTGAACAAGTATACCTAGGCGCTTATATAAAGAGCCTGCAAAAGTAAAATTAATTTGATAACACGAAATCCCGAAAAAATATAACGAAATTCTTTAAAATGTGTGGTCCATTATCACATAAATTTTTTTTGCCACACCTCCACAAGCAACTGCAGGTCTGATTTTTTTCTGCTCTAATTGCTTTTGTGGTACTTTTACATATACGTACTAAGTTTCAACTTATAGTACAAACGAATCTGAACCACATGGTATTCAATTAATTATTTACCTTATAATGTCCTATGAAATACGACTGTATAGTCGAAAGATCTCCGGAAGAAATTTGTACAAATCGTGCTTTTTTCTGTAGAACTAAGTCGTCACTAATTTAGTGGCAAGTCGGATTTTGTTAAATATTATAAAAATAAAAACCCAATTTTTTAAGCTTTTTCATAAAAGACATGAAGCTTGAAGGAAAGATATAAGCATTTTGGAAAAAACTGTTTAATTCGAGCATATCTTAAGGCGATTATAAAAAACAGTTTAGTAAATAATTTCATCCAAAAAAGTTTCGTTGTAGTAACGAATTTACATACTTCCGTTGATTTATTAAAACTGATTTGCTCACCACATATTTTCTATGAGTTAACGAGAGATAAAACGTAAGCCTCATAGCAATCATGCAAATTTTCTGAAACTCAAAAAAAGAAGAAGAAAGAAATAGTGTACTTAACATAAAAACTCAGAAATAGTACATTTATTGTATCAAATAACGTTATGTGCTGAAAAGAGAAAATCAATGAAACGTCCAATTAGATATTCTAAAAACCTCGTGTATCGGAAAAGTCTATTAAATGATAAAATTTTCATTATTTCGAGGAGGGTGTATATTTTATTGATACAGTAAAAATTGTATACAGTGAACGTGAACTATACTTTTTATCATTTTAAACCTAAGAGATATGACGAAAATTGCAAAAACGTATGAAACCTCCTTACACTCACTTCGGTGCTAAATATCAAAACATCCTGAAAGAACTTTTTTGTATAGCTATAAAGAGAGCCAGAGGAAGCAACAACCAGTTTGATGTGTTATTACTCCTAAAAGATATAACAGAATTCGTGAAAACGTGTTCAACCATTTTATACCTTTTAGGGGTTGGAAGGAAAAAAACTTGAAAACAGGTTATTATACGTAAAGGAAATTCGAGGAATCAGAACTGACTGAATTCATGTAAACTGAAACTTTTTCATTTACATAAAGAACCCGTAGAAGAAAAATTTATTCAATATTTCAGAAAACCTAACAGATAACACGAAAATCGTGAAATATATGCATCCCATTGTCACTGATCATTTCTATTAATCAATAGGCTGACAGTTTACACTTTCCATATTATCCATCCATAAAATATTTCAGGGTGGCAAATTTCTTTCGAACACAATAATTTTCTGAGTTTTATTTTATTTTACACTATCATGTGAATCACGGTTAGGCCGGTGATCGCATTCAATGATCAGCACGGGAAAAATTAGCTAAAAGTTTTTTATAAAAATAATAAAGTAAAATCTAATCTAAGGGCCTATTGAAGATCTTTCTACGACTTAAACTTTAGTGCGGTTTGAAGGTCTCGTTGTTTACTACCAGAAATAAAACTGATCTGGCATAATAAGTAACCTTGATTTACTCCGGTACGTTCACAGGAGCAATCTATCTATTCCGTAGTTATGGCTATGATTTAAGGGGGAATGTCTTCCAAACGTCCTGGGCTCTGCTCCTAAGGGTTAACAATAAAGCCACTCGAACACAATTTCAAATTAAAAAAATTTATTTTTATTTGTACATAGAAAAACACACTAGCTTTATTCCTCGATTCTCAAAAGCCTAACTAGCGAAATGTTCATCGTCTCATCCGCCATAGCTTCCCGCTCCAAATCGACTATATCCTCCACCATAGCCTCGACGTCCTCCTAACCGACCGCTATAAGATCCTCGCTGTTGCCGCAATCTTCGTGCAGAAGTGTTCTCATGTCCTTGGCTATTAACGGTCAAGAGGTCTCCCACGTTCGACTGTCCTTGCACAGGTAAGGCAACGCTATCGACCGAATATGCCCGGGCCAAAGTCACTAACACGACAAATACGAAAAAAATCACAGTAGCTTTCATTATTGAACTTTCTTTCGCGGATATTGAAATTATTCTGAAGTTTGCATAAGAACGTTAACTTCTTATATACTTTCAAGGAAAACCCGGTGTTATGCAATCGAATTCGGAATACCGGTTGCATTAAGGTGCACGTGCCTTCTGCATAAGAGAAATGCAGTATAATAAAGAAATGAGTTGAAAACTTTAAAATTGACATGACTTAAACGCTTTTAGTATGAAGGAATTGCGTTCGTACTTTTGGAAGCTCATTTTCGATTTTGGACTTTATTTGCAATTTAATTTAATTTAATGAATTCAATAATTAAACTAATTGTGGAAGCAAAAATATTGTGGTTTCCTTATGCAATATTGAAATGGGAAAGTACCTTCCTATGGGATTTTATAAAAAAAAAATTGTTTATGATTTTCGTCGGTGCTGTTTATTTTTTTCACATTCTAAATTTTTTAACATCGAATGCGAACGCGTTCATAAGAACAATTCACGGTAAAGTAACATTTATGGCAATGAAGTAACTTTTATGCAGGTAATGAATTTCCATCCACGGAGTAGCATAACGTACAAGGGTCTTAACATTAACTTACCTATGTTAAATATGTTCACTTGCCTATGGGAGGTGGTTCTGAAGCACTCTATCTTCTTAGACACTGACTAAACCAGGATAATAAGGGAAGAAGTGCGTGGGTGTTTTAATGCGCCATCGAAAATGTTGAAGTGTTTTATTGCTATAAAAACTCCTAATAATATTTTATATCTAATAAAGACAGTGCAATCTTATTTAATTTATTGTCACTTCAAAACAGTTAAACTATTTTCTCAACCCTAGAATTTCTAGAATTTGTTTATATTTGTGAAAGTTTTCATACTAAAAAGAACGAACAACTTAAAACAGAAACCTGATTTTTGGTCAGAATATGAAGGACGTAGTACGAGTTTATCCGTAACTGTAATGAATAGGATTTCTTGAGTTAAAAATAAATTTAAGCATGTGAAAGTTATTTGTGTTGGAGCTACTTAGTTTTATTATTATAATTAACGAAATTCAACCTGTTTTCTATTATTGTATTCAATGAACAAAAAATTTCGAAGGCTTGTTAAACACCTAGTAATGCGTGTAGGTATGAAATTAATGGTACACAAGCTATTTTGTTATTATACGGATATGACATTAGATATAATCAAATGAATTATCAAGTTTTTATCACTTATACCATACAAATCATAATGAAGTATCTTTGTTTTCTTGATTGATGATTCAATCACTAATGTAACTGACTCCAGTAGCGTAGTAAGAAATTCTTCACGGGAAAAAAATACTATGATTTATACATAAAATTAATGTACAAGTTTATTCATCACCAATACCCTTGTCACTTGTGTAGTCAATTCAACTCTCAGTACAGTATAATAATACACATTTTTATCAACCAAAATGGAACCAAAAATGGAAATTATAATGAAGCAATTGAAATAACTTACGTCTGAAGTGCTCAGATTTCACGACAGAGTGGCAATCAAAAAGGTTATTCACAGTACGGGTATCTGCAAAAATACATAGATGGACATCGTAGACAAGAATTCTAGATAAATCTACTCTAGTTCGGAATAAGTTCCTCTACGTAGTAAATTCTAACAGAATGTTATTATTAATTGAAGTACCCACAAATACCTGTTGTTTACAATGACATTGGCTGTAACTTCGACTATGATAAAAAAACAGTCTAGTCATGGATTTGTATAGCGAAAAAAATCAACGATTTTAAATCGATGAATTGTGATTTACTTCCATGTTATGTTTTGCATTCATATACAATTGAAGGTGATCATTTTGTACCAATTTTTACATATGTAGTTCTACTAAAATGACCGAACTGACCTTACTTGTAAAGCGGAATATCAAATTCAAACTTCCAGTTTCGAACCGAAAAATAATTAATTTCCAGAAGTGGTTAAAGAACTTTAAAAAAATATATTTAATTCATTTAAAAAAGATATAGTACTATCTTTTTTGTTTGGGGTTGAGGGTAGCTTATGCAGTCGTGGTATGCTGTTTCGGTATAATAAGTCAAGGCTGTGGTAAGGCTATCAGTAATAATAAACACTTATCACTAGGTTACTGAGGTCCAGAAAGCCCTACTTAATAGCTCTTAAGCTGATAGAACAATTGCGTGGCAGTTTGAAGTGGTGCGTAGTTCTTACATAAATGTTCTTACAGAAAAGTACCTTCTTGGATCTATGCTGGTTGAGACATAGATTTAATGAAATAAGTTACTTGCTTGAAAAAACCCCAGTGAGTTTCAATAGAACATCCGATTATAATTCTCAGCGTTGTTTTTTGTCAGACCTAAAAAAAATTACAAATCATGTGCTGTCTGAAGTGGTATAATCGGTGGGCACTTATAACTACTCCAACAATAAGACTACACTTAGATACGAGTATTATTTTTTTTATTCTTCAAGATGCGTCAGTCCATTCACCCACCGACCGTCCCGATCTGTGTAAGTCGACAAGGTAGATCAAGATATTAGCCATTGCTAGAGGAATCCAAAGGTGTCGATAATTAAGGTGGACCTAATGATTACTCCGGAGGCATTAGACTGTCAACAGATATGAGAAATAGTAGGAAAAACCGCCAATTGAGCCGATTATTCTATAGGCGTGTTATGCGGTAAACGTGCAAAAAATTAATGCTTTGGATTAGATGCGAATAGGTTCCGGTTGGCGGACACTAGATCAATTCTAGCTATAAAAGTGTTAGAATCGTTGGGACTCATCATCAGTCGACACCAACATAGTTTCCAGTGAAAGTGAGAGAAAAATGCGTTTAATATTGTGGTTCGCGATTTTGACCGTCCTGACGGCAACAATCTGGTCACTTCCAATAGCTGAAGTTGAAGGAGTTGGAGTTGAACAGGAGCAGAATCAAATTAATGTCGATAGCCTGGCAGCAGTCGATCAGACGCAAGGACATGAACACGAATCAGAGCGGAAAATAAGGCAATTCGGTGGTTTCGGTGGTGGATTCGGTGGTGGATTTGGAGGTGGATTTGGAGGTGGATTTGGAGGCGGATACGGAGGTGGATTTGGAGGCGGGTACGGAGGCGGTGGCGGAGGCGGAGGTGGAGGCGGAGGTGGAGGCGGAGGCGGATTTGGAGGTGGATACGGAGGTGGATACGGAGGTGGATATGGAGGCGGATATGGAGGAGGCCGCGGTGGCGGGTTTGGTCATCGTGGCGGATATGGTCATCGTGGTGGATTTGGACGTGGTGGCTTCGGACGACGGCGATATTTTGGTTGAAACGAATGAGTGGAAATAATAGCTAGGATTAAATTATAATAAAATTTCAAATTAAAATTAATATTGGTTACTGTTTATTATTATTACTAATGCTCGAAAAGTGTCCTTATGCATTTTTGTGGTTCTTTTGTAGCATCAAAACTGTCTATGAAATCCTCGGCTTTCCAACAATTGGCTAGTTTCAAAGTGTGTAAGCGGTACGAAATAGCTTACCTCCGGTACAAATCAAACTTCCCATACAATTCTTGATGTCCTAACTTTGAATGGTTTAGTGATGTTTGAAAAATTTCCGAGTAACGTTTTTTCAGTTTGTGTTAACATTCAAATAGCATTTATACGCTTAAGTTTCCGGTTGAATTTATTATGACTATTTTTCGGAACAGGTGAGTATTTTTATTTATTATTTTAAGTTTCCACATAGTGTTTTAAAACAAAGTAAAACCTATGTACGCAACTGTTAAATTGCGTTGCGCGCGCGACGCAATCTGTATAATTGGCTATCAAAGCTCGCTCGCGACAATTCGCTTTACACAAGCGTACTCGTTTTCTATAATTCCACGTGGATATGTGCGTCTAGGGTATTAGCAAAGACTATCCACAAGAAGACTGTACACTTAATACACATGCATTTTCTGTTTAAAAAAACCAAAAAATCATTGTATAAGCGGAACAAAGTAATTTCATTGAACAATTTCAATTCCATATTTTTATGTAAATTCACATGAGAAGAATAGACCACACTAATATGCAAAAATGAATCATTACACATTCGCATCTGTGTGCATCGTCTTTCACGCATTTTTTGCATCTGTTCTATTCTCATGTGTTTCACAATACAAATTTATAGGTACAATATGAGAAATGAAATCACATCAACACAACTGTGTCTGCACTTGATTTATTGTAATTCTTATACTCCAGATGAAATCACATAGAGGTTGTCATCATGCAACATCTGTTGCTATCTACTTCTCTTATCTAATTAAATAAAGAAATCAAAGTCAATTTTTTATAAGAAAAATACAGCGTAGTGTCCAGTCTACTTATGGATAGCCTTTGGTATTAGTTCTAAAATTGTATCTCATCAATCGACCCAGTTTCTAACTGCCTAGCTCACAGAATAAAGTTGTTAAAGTCGTTGACACACTGGTGCACTGACCTAGCCTTGAACCGCAAAATTTGCATTTCTTATGGAGGCTTTGGACCCACAAAGTTGTTGCACTCCTTGTGTAATATTTAGATGGTCGTAAAAGTTGCAAGCAATTCATACAATGCCATTTGAAAACGAAATAAAAATCTTGAAAAATAATTTAGTGGCAATCATTCGAGGAAATTAATGTCTTGAATCTGTGTCCAAAAAATGATAATACAAGAAACTACGTAGGTTTCTTCTTTCTGTTATCTCTTCGAAAATTTCTAGAAAACGAAGATGTTCTTTGGTTTGTGTCGTTTGTATCTTATTATCGTATCTCTGCAATTTTTCAAAAGTTAAAAAAAGTCGATCAGGTTATTGGCCATTCGCCAGTTTAATGTACTTAAGTGGGACGCAAAGTTGAACGTGGTCGCGTGCGACCGTCTCGAAAATTGAGCCCCGTTTATTTCCAGTTTTTTTTAATAAACAAAATTTCAGAAAATCAGATGGGCAATTTTTATGGATCACTTTTCGAAAATTCGGTATAAAAGTCGAGAGTCCATCGGATAAGTGACGAGTAACGCGTGTAAAGTTGACTTGCAAAATGCACTTAATATTGCAAATTTGCCTCTTTATTGCGATTGTGATAGTGGCGGTGGCGCGACCGCCGGATGGAACCTTCGAAGGATATCAACCGCTAGTGCGTCATGTGCGTCAATCGCGACTTGGAAGTCGCGCCGAATACGTAGCAAACCATCGAGGATATAGCAGAGCGTCGTCGTATGATGGTAGTAACAATGGCTTATACGGCGGGTATGACAGACCGGTTGGTTATATCGGTGGCAGTTTCGGTCATTTTGGATATTTCGGCTGAATGACTTAACAAATCTAGCGGAATTATATTTTTTGTATTTTTATTAAAAATTGTTTTGTTTTATTTTATATGTTTTTATTTTGATTCTGGTCTGATTATTCTTTAGTTGTAAATTAAAGATTAAGAGTAATTTTTATATTAGAATTTGAAACAAGGTTTTATTCTATATTTATTCATCTTACATGTAATTTTTATGGAATAAAAACATGGGAAATCCTATGTCACGTGTAAGTCATTGGCATAAACAATGTTGTCTTTGATCTTGTCTTCGGGGAATCTTCAGAATTTTATTTAATTTATTTACTCGCCAGGCCTTACGATGGGACTTACCTGTGGGAAAATTATGAATGCAAATGGGCATATCCCGGGATTGATTCAGAACTCCAAGTATTAGCAGACTGATTGGGGAATAGTCATATTAGGAGAGAGAGAGATACAAGTTTTTTCACTGATTAATCTGGATATTTTATCTATATCTACATAGTACTATTCATATCTGGCTTATGAGTATCAGAGAGAAAAATTTGCCATGGTGAAGGTATCTTATTCAGGTATAAGTTGTTCATTGCTTCAGTTTTATGGTGAACTAGATCCTAAATTGGTAATGTCTTAGAACAATATTTTCTTGCGCATAGTTTAAAACAAATCATATTATTAAAAAATAATAACTAAAAATTCTTGTTGTAGGTAATTTTGTCAAAACTTTGTTGGACTTTTCGTCAAAAATAATACATTTTTCCTCCAAAGTAAGTTATGAACTGATTTTTGAACTTTTACTTTTGTTGGAAATGTTACTAATATGTTCAAATGATCAAAAATTTAGGTGGTTTATTTTGAAATATGTAAATTTTTTTTTTACATATGTAATATTGTGGGTAATGAATTTAAAGTGGAATTAACATCGAATAGACTAACACGATCTAGGCTAATAAAAGGTTTGTTGCACTTAATCCTAACATCTTCAATAATCGTGAACAGCAAGCATTGCCTTTTTTTGCCATACCAATCGAGTAGTCTTAAAATTTTCTTTCTATCTCTGAGTGATTGATGATGGGGTTTTCAATCTAAAGATTTGTTTTTCATACGAAATCTTAAAGCATATACGTAAGACTCGTAATCGTTTCCATCGATTTACGTTAGAACTTTTTACCATCTTATAGGAGTTGAAATGCTGATCATCATCATGCTGGAGATTGGGGTAACGATTCAAGGTTAGGATCTCGCTGAAACGAAACAATCGAAAGTTAAATGACTAAGGTCACTTTCCGAAAGCAAGTAATAAGAAATAGTCTCGGATTATCTACAGGCTTAGCAGCATCCATCAAAGTACATCATATTCGAATTGTATGAACCAAATCATTAAACTTTTTTTTCCGAAAAAATTATTTTGCTAGAATGACTAGAGTTTTTTGAGACGATCCAAGTATCTGTATTTTTTCGTGCGTCGATCTAATGGGTTACCTATAAAAACTAATGCTTTATAGACGATTGATGCGCACTTGAAATATATACGGTGGTTTCCCTTCTGCGTACTGGGAATTTTAGGTTCCTTGGCCTGGCTGCCCAATTACATAGCATTATTTAGATTGGGAACTAGGAGCAAAAAATTAGTGTTGAATTTGCCTATATAAACAGCGAAGATGGGTTTGAATCCTCAAAACGATTTGAACAGTATTTCGAAACGGTGCGCGAAAATAGAAATAAGTTCGAGATGATTATTACGAAAGGTGTGATTGTGGTCTTAGCCATGTTAGTGATTTGTGGAGCGGAACAAGTCGATGAGAACTTACTTGAAGATGTTGGCGTTGTGGCCAGCTTGGATTTTCCGGCACAATCTGACGAGGAAGGCGGCGAATTAGTGCGAAAGATTCGTGGATTTGGAGGAGGACGTGGTGGACGAGGCGGATTTGGACGAGGCGGTGGCGGAGGATTTGGAGGAGGCTATGGTGGTGGTTTTGGCGGTGGTGGTGGCGGTGGCGGAGGTGGTGGTGGTGGATTCGGAGGAGGATATGGTGGAGGCTATGGTGGCGGATATGGTGGCGGACATGGTGGCGGATTTGGAGGAGGTCGAGGTGGCGGCTACGGTAGGAGAGGTGGATGCTGCGGATAAGATGTTGATTAAGTTTTAAGTGATTGTAATCATTGCCAATAAAATAATTTGTTTATCCTTTTAAAAATTTGTTTCTGTACTTTTTTTTTGGTTCAAACTCCTATTTCAAACTCATCCTTTCGCCGTTTAAATCAATAAATAAAATATTGTTCCCCAAGGGCTTAGGTTGGATTTTCATTAATCATTGCTCGAAGTCTTACGATATGCTATTCAACGTATAATATGTTAGCAATTAAGAAGAGACTTTTAAGAGTAAATTGAGTGATTTCAATATTATTTCTTTTGTAAAAATTGGATTTTCATATTTTATTACCTATTTGTGGCAGTTTGGGATCGTTACCAGTAAGCCATTGTTGAACGTGACAAAACCGTTGTAGACTGTCGAGGTAAAAATACATTCTTTAATTAAATATTTTGATTTTTCAAATAAATTTAAAAAAAATCTTAACAAATTTTCCTTGACTTTTCAATCCAATCGGAAAACTTCAAATGCAATAAAAATATTTTGACACGTAAGCACCGATGTTTGTTTATTTTTTACGAAAAAGTTAAAATTTTTGTGTCAATTTTGATACATACTTGAAGTCGAAATGGATAACAGCCACATAGAAGACATCGCGGACATAATAGGCTCACACGTGAGTACATTCAAATCCATTTAATTCAGGTGACCATTAAAACGATATTTTAACAGGAGTCGTCTTATATGTCGCAGATATGCAACAAAATTTTCATATATAATACTACGGATTCGGTGTCCTTTATCGATGCTACCTGTCGGAATTGGTTTTTGGAAGCGCTTCAGCACTGCTCCGAAATGCTCTTCCTGCATCCCGAACAGAAAGTTCATACGTGGCTCTTTCATCAGGTGATGAATCTTCGGTACTTCATTTTTCCACGAGCTGGTGACACGTCCTTGATGGACAAGAATCCGCACATTAGGATTCATCCCGACATGCTAACACAATCCGACTGCAACCATTTGTTCATCGAAGTGGCCAAAGACTATATCGATATGGCACCCAAGTACGCAATGTGTCTGGAGGATAACTTCTATTTTGGAACGTTCCTGAAGGCTCTACTTGGCGTATTCTCCATTTATGTCCTTTTTGCCTTTGTCCGAAGTATAGCGGGTAGACGACTGTGGTCATCTCATAGGAAGAAGCTGTCGCAGCCAATCAGTTCACCGATTGAGAATGAGGCAATCGTCAACAAGGTTCACTGGCATAACAGCCGTACGTTGGCACGCCAAAGGTTCGAGATCGATCACTTCAAAATCGAGAATAATAACGTGCAGAAGATGATGTACGATCCTCCAATGTTTGCGATTCGAGTTAAAAAAGGACAACTGTCGGAGGCACTGTGTTGCCTGATTAAATCCGATCCGTCTGTGGACGAACAACGAAACGGGTTCATACGTGGCAGGGTAGTGAAAAGTCGGGGGTACGCACTTCATAAGCTGAACCTCTTCCTGAATAACAGAACCCACTGTCGCGTTGTACTAGACCTTGGATACGACGAAGACGACTCCGATTTGGACGTCGAATCCCAAAGCTTGGCGCTTGGAGTGAGTTACTCGGGAGGTGATCAGTTCTTTCACGGAAGTCCTCGTCCGAATGAGAGCACCTTGGACGAATCCGCGGACACCAGTTCGGTCAATTCGGTCAAACTATGCACGGAAGGTTCCAACAGGGTTCGCCGACGTACGAACAGCAAATATACGCTGAATTACTTGAGGTCTGTGCAGGTGGAAACACCGTCGTCGATCCCGATGTCGGAAAAGCATAGGAACTGTTTGACGCAAAAGGATTCCTCGAACAGTGTTGCCATATTGCAACGTAGGGATTCGCGATTATCGATGCGACGCGGTAGTGAATTGACGCCAAGGACGCTTAGTAGACGCGGTACTACTGGTGCTCGTGGGGCGGCAAGAGGCGGAGTAGGTGCAAAAGTAACAAAAGTGTGAAGTAGTATGGAAATTGACTTTCATGTTGTTGCGGCACAAACAGTCTAAAACAGGGACCTCGAAAAAGCTTGTGCACAATTTAATATTTATAACAAATCGGTGTAATGTTACGTTAAATGTTAAGAAATAAATACAAGATAGATGCTTTTCAATTGCAGCTTTGCGTTTATTTTCAGGTTTTTTGATATCATTTTGTAGTATAAAAGACTTATAATTATGTACATTTTCGATCATTTCAATGTGTGCAGGCTGTTTCGTTAACAATTGAGCGGAGAAAGGATCAGCAGCACGGAATAAGCAGCGCGGGGGTTGGAATAAATGCCCACTTGCAGTTTCAACTAGACATCACAGAGCTTTATTACAAGTAGCGGTTGAACATATTGCGGAATCTTTTGTAACAGGAAAAAACAGCGTAGTTTGTAGATAGGTGTGCAGTAGGTTGATTATCATGGCAGTACTTAGATTAGAAAGGATAGCGCGGTGGATTGACTGGTCGAACTGATGGTGGGGTTGGTATATGAGCACCTTCCGCACGGTAACCATTTTCGTCCGCAATGTATGTGATAGTATAAACGACTCCGTCTGGACCGGTATATGAGAAAGACCCTTGTTTTACCTAAAAAGATAGAAAATTAATTAAAGACTTAAATGGCAGAACTACAATTAGGGAGTCATTGATGTACGACATTAAACTTTCGCTACTTCAATTTGCATGAATTGCAATGTGCACAGTTGAAGATATTTCTATCATGCCATTCATCAATGGTAGCATGGAGTAACATCGATTTTTTTTTTTGAATCGAATACTTCGTTGTTTCTTTTGATCTAGACGTTTCAGTTTTTGTACTCCGATTAACATATAGATGCCTATATTTAACTAAGGTGATGAGATTTCGAAGATCAAGTAATTTTCACCACAGGCTCGCTGTTGTCGAACCTTCACCCCCATAGTATTCGGGGTAGTCAAAGTGTGAGAGTGTAGCATACAAATTGTAATTTTGCCTGGCAATCTGGCAGCCCACTGTAAATATTTAAAAACCTAAATGCTATCTGTTCGCTGGATACATCTCTCCAAGAATTGTTTTAAGATTTGCCTGAAGATATGCCGCAATCTTCACTCAGCTCAATCGGACGAGGTTATACGATTTCCATAAAAACTTGATCCAAACTGGGGACTTCAACAAAAAATCGTTTAAATCTTTCGATTTTAATTTGCATTTGGCCATTGAAATCGAAACCACTTTACATTTCAAACTGCTAAATAGGAACATTGAACTTCTTGCTATTGTTGCTGTGTTCACCAGCTGTACGTTGAGCTCGTGTTCAATTAAAATCCATCCAGGCGTAACGAAAACGATCAAATTGAATAAAATACGTCGAAATCTTACCTGTGCTTCAACCTGCGTTCCGGGATTCTTCAAGAAACCATTCTCGTCTGCACGGATTCCGTTGCTGGTTTCGTAACTGCGTCGGTTACACCATTCATCATCACCATCAAAAGCATCATCAAATCGTATCCAAAGGTAAGGTTGCGAAAGGTTCCAGAAAAAAGTATGCAAAACAAGAAGAATAGGAGTTAGTGTACCATCCCTGCTTTTGGGGTAATTACCTGGCGATTATCATCAGGTATATTGGGCTAGCTAGAGAGCACTTACTTGTATATGTAGGAACCGTCAGGATTAATGTCGTAGGCTTGTCTTAAGATGACTGCATCACGGTCAGCGCTGGTGCGCACCAGCGGACGGATCTGGGCGGTTGTGAGGGCGACAAGTGCGGCAGCCATCAAGAAGATCACGGTAACCTTTCGGAAAAGATCGAGATGAAGACGAATTATTTTTATTAGATTGCCTTCGACTGCTTGTAAATCGCGTAAAGTTGTAATAAAGTGTAAAGTGCAACAAAGAAGCGGAATCGTACGGCGGGAGACGGACGGACCGCAGTCGCAACACATCGTCAGGCTGATTAATGAAGGTGGCGCATGAACAATTCAAACAAATTTATTTATGCTTCGATCTATTCCCACAATTTTCGCAGCAGCCGATCAGAAATAAACGCGATTTGCTTTGAAGGTTGGACACAATTTTTCCCCGGGTTTGCATCTTAAGCGGGGTAAACTATTGATGTTGGTGAAATTAAACGCTCGTATCGGACAGGGCGCTATACAAAGTAATGTTACGTTCTATTGCCGGGACATTAGCCAAGCTTCGTTATAACGACGACGTTTTATTAATTGCTTTGGGTATTATGGGAGTCGATTTTGATTCATAATTTTCGGATGGCATTTAGGAGTGTCAGTTCGTCGATGCGAAGGTGGATTAATACGTAATCGGGCAGAAATGTTGTGAGAATTGGTTAAAATATTGCTTCTGGCGTAAGTAGATATTTATTGGGATATGTTAGATGCCGCCCTAGGCTCCAGTTTATCAGTAAAATGAATAAGAATAGATGTAAAAGTGAATCAACTTATTCACAATCTGGTGTGTCTGTGGCGCAAAGGGGAAATATGATTCCCCGATTTTGATTTTTTTAAATTTGACGATGGAAATCCAAGATGAAATTTCGAAAATTAATTGACATTAATAAAAGGAATTATTGTACTTCCACATTTGCGATGCGAGAGTATTTTTGGACATAATTTTACCAAAAAATATGGTCCCAAACAGCCGACGTTGTTCTTAATACTTGCACCTTCACTGCTGACTAGAGATGGGTCATTTACGAGCGATTCTTAATAAGTTTGATGGAGGAAATAACATAATAGCAATGTGACATTCATTACTTCAAAAAAAATTGTCATAGCTACATATGAAAATATCTCTAGACTTCTTCTACTTCCGAACAGGCGAAGTACCGACATTGGATGATTCATCCCTGAAAATGTTGTGCATGTTTCAGTACTGAAAGGGGAAAGAGTTCCGCTGGAATTCTGCTGTAGTACCGATATGGTATACGTGATTTAACGTCTGTTCTTGGAACTATAACAAAAGGTTATATGATTTTGCTAAGAAATTGTATTTTCTGTAAAATTTCTACTTCACAGTACTTGATTAGAACCAGTGGTATCATAACGCATAGATACTAAATACACGAAGGGCTAACTTGTTTTTTTATATCTATTTATTCTCGTTTTTAGGAAAATCAAAATTTGAATTTTGGCATAGGGTTTACGAAAATTCAAATTACTAGTTTGAAGTAATCTAAGTTATCAACCAATGCAATGTGCAGACGACTTTAAAAAATCTTATATGGGAACTTAGATTTTACTCAAAAATAATTTGAATAGAATTTCTTGAGTCGCACGTTATGAATGCACAACATTTGGAGGCTACATCGACTAGGTGGATTTTCTTCATAATTCTATATTTTACCTAATTCTATTTAGAAATTAATATATTCCAAATTTATAATTTCGTGAAACGTTCCGAAATTATTGATTAATATATGTGAATATATGTTTTAATTACTGCTATATGTGAGCTACTCGAGAGATTATGAAGATTTTGCTTTTAGTCTGCACCACGTAATTTGTCGAGTGGAAAAACAATTAAAATTAAAATAAATAAGCTTTTGTCCATAACATAAAATTAAAATTTCTTTTCTTTTATGAGAATGGGTTTGTTTTTCATTGTGAAGCTACCATAGAAGCTAATTTTAAGAATTTTTGTTCTATTCGTTACAAATTTACATTATTAAAGATTTCATCCTGATTCTGAATATAAAGCAATTTTATTTTAAGAATAAATCTTAACTCCTGATACTAATGCGAGAAGAATCCACATTTGAGAAGAAAATACATACATATCTAAGCTTCAAAATGATGGTTTGGATTTTATTCGTTCAGTTTTCTTTACATCTTTTGAAGCTCTTATCGATGTGATATAAATTTTACATTTTATAGTTATTTAATTTCGTTTTATGTACCTACCAATACATATTTGCTATCAAGAGAAAATATGTGATTATTTTTTTTTAGCTCTTATGAATCAATTTAAAGGAAATGGCCTATACTATTTTATTTACTGAGAAGAAGAAAAGATACTAGGTATGTAATTTTTGAATTGATCAAGATAACAATCGAAATTAAAGTATTTCGAAAAAGGAAAAGAACTGCTAATAGTCTGGACTTTAAAGAGACTAGTTAATAATAAGAATGAGGCTTAATGGGAATTTGCACATAGCTATTCAGGAAACTACTTTCAAAGTTACTATATCTTTTGATCCTTAAAACGGAGAAAAAATAAGATTTCCAAGTTATGCCTGAAATAGAAATTAGTAAATTTATGTAGGTATACTTCGAAATGAAAAGAGTTCCATCCAGGATAAAATGGTTTTATATATTTTCTTAAAGGTTCCAGGATAGTACGATTTGGAATAAGCTAGTTGCAAACGACTAACTGTCCGACTCACAATTTCCGAACCTAGCCTATATTTTTTTAAACATTTTATAGAACTTCATAATTAACATTACACCTACTAGAACTGGGTAAATATTTTGTTCAACGGTCGCACGCACTTTAAAACTTTAGACTATTTAAAAACAATCTGAACAAATTTCTTCGAAGATACGCCCAAAATATTAAATATACTTACAGATTTCATTTTTATCCACAAATTTATTATCACAAGGATTCACAAAATATTTTTTCAAAAACAAAATTTACAAGAAATAATGTAAGCTGTGTTTATCTAGAATAAACTATTTATTTTAATTGGAGTCTGCTGGCAGGACAATACTAGGACTAACTTACTGCACTGTAGCACTTGGACAATTTTCCGCACTGTAATGATGGAATTGTAACTCTGATGGCCTGTCTTATATACCCTTTTTTGCTCGTCTCATCTCCATAAATGCCGCTTAGACATTACTTTACAAAATAACTAAGTGTTAAAATATATAAAAAAAAAATCAAAATGAATAAAAACAATAAAAAAATCATGAAAAGCAATTTTCATTCACAAATACACGAGCAAATACTAGATCAGCGACTACTGCAGATCAGCCCCATACCCCGGCAATTTTCATTGCACATTTTCAGTTTGAAATTTTCAAATGAAACCAATACAAGGAACCATCTACTATGGAGTCAGGCATCTATGGACCACTCTACAGCTTTAACATTTTCAAAGATACACTTTGCTGCCCAGTACACTATAGTGGGGTATGAACTCTACCACTCCGCATAGTGTATTCATTTCGATCTAATGTACAAAGAAAATTTCCATAGCTTCTTTCGAAAAATCCCGTCCACATAGTCAAGCGGGAGATGGAATATGAAATATACTACAAAAATTATGACTAAATAAATTGGAATAAATAATAATAGGGAGTATACGCTACGACTATAATGAATGAAAGTTTTAATCCGGGCAGTAGGTACTAATGCATCGTGTCGCAGTCTCTGGCAGATCACACCTTTTGTTAAATGCAAGGTGATCATCAGTATGATCGGATGCGATCTTTATCTTTTCATTTACACATAGTCTCGATGAAATTCTTCACTTATAAATACAAGTTACTTAATAAGAAATAACATAATGGATACCGATCTATAGGATTTTGAAAACAAAAAGAAAAATACAGAGGAACAACATTTTTTAAAAATTCTACGATCGATTTTACGATCATGATCTTCATAGTAGGTGCTTTTTGTAGAATTGCATAAGATCTTCTTTTCCGGCAATTGAATATAGTATCCGCAAGGTGCTTTAGGCGTTTGATGTCTTTGTTTTTAGATTTACGATCTTTTCAGCGATCAATCCTCTGGAAAGACATTGCATATCGAATATCGTCAGCTTAAAGGTAAGAATGATCAACTATGATGGCTTTGAGTTACGAAAATACATTAAATGCCCTTCAAGCTTGCATTCAAATAATCTACAAAAGTTTCGAAGAGAATATGCAAAGAAAGGCGCTAAGAATCAACTTTATTTATTTCTATGGTTTCTTGTATATCAGGCAGTGGTTGCGCGAGAGACTAACGCTTAATCCCTGGAAAAGTCAACAGTGTTGCGGTTTCGACTATCGGTTGGAAAATTCAGGTCAAATGGGGTGACGACGTAAATGTATCAGAAAATAACTTAAGTTTCTTACTTATGTCGCAACAATTATAATGGGCTTAGCGAAGGAGGTAGCATACCCGCTTGTCTTGACGCTTTTGGCCTACGTATTAACGAAATAGGTCATTGCTGGAATAATTTTTACGTGGTAATGACCTGAAAGGGATGAAAAAGGATCTCATGTCACAGCCCCAACGTAAAGGCTTACAACATTTACTAATATTTCAACGGGTTTGTGATCTCCAAGCCAGCGAACAGATTTTCATATGGAGTATACGACGGAGAAATGGAAATTTTTATTTTGATTTTTGGAGACTACTGCTCCTTAAAAATACAAAATTTGAGTAGTAGGAAATTTTTGTTGACATTTCAGGTCAATTAAAGCGAAATAAAGGCCACTTTTCCAAGAGTTAATAATACCCTTTAAACGTGTTTCCGTATGGCGCGTCGTTGACAAATATAAAACTGCAACAACCTTGTTTCCTATACACAGTATAAAGAAAATGAAAGTGCATATGTAACTCCAATTTTTTGCCAGGGTGTCTGCGATCTTAACTTCTTTTTCGAGAGGAAGAAACTTCCTTCACTCGGCGATTGATGATCTTCAGAGAATCGAGATGATCAGAATTTCATTAGATTAGATCAGCCAAGATCTTGTTTTTGTTTTTGCTCTTACCGAATTTTCCCACATTAGTTTTTTTACGTGCTCCGATCGATTGCAGTCGGAAAATGTTGTGATGTCATTGCAATTTCCTTGTTTGGGATATTCAATTTAGATCAATCTGTGAAGAATCGAACTGAAAAGCAAAACCCGGAACACAATTTTATTTTTAAGTGATCGTAAAAAAGAATTGCGATCGCAATCGACGATTTATCGAATAGAGAGCTCAACGTGCAATTAGGATGATCGATTTTTGATTGCGATTATCCATTATTGGAACATTTAATTCATATCAAAAATTTTGAGAAGAAACTCCTGGACACCAAGCATAGTAAGAGTAGTGCTGTTTTAGCTTGGGGTAATAATTAAAAAATCTTGCAATATTAGAAATAATAAAAATAATCAAATCGGACCTAGGTCTAGAAGTAATGCTAGAATTACTTCTTTACGAGACTACGATTAATAAAAAAAAAGAAGTTCGATTGCATGTTTAAATTTTATCTAGTAGAACAAACTGACCACTCCCTTGAGGTGATTGGACTCGATGAATCAATTACGACTTTAATAATGATCTTATCGAAATGAATTAATTTCCAGTTCTATTCTAGTATCTTTAGAAACATGTTATAGATCTATATTGTTTATCTACTTAGGATACTCTGAAATTTCTACTACAATAAATAAAGCGAAGATTCAATTTAATATTTCGCAACCAACAAGTTTTCGAATCATTTGAATGATTCTCCTTTTTCTCCTGTACTATGACCGTATCTACCTAATAAATTGTCTAGAAAAATTTGATATGAAACTTGTTATTAGGATTTTGTATCTCTTATTCGAAATTCTCGTTAAACCGGAAATTCTTGCAAGAGTTAACAATAGGACAGGATAAGCTAAACTACTGGTTTTCCCCAAAACTCGTAGGAATTTGAAGATATCTTACTCTTAAAATGAGTTCAACCACTCCAAGCAGTAGCAACTAAAGTAGTTCAAAGAAAATTGAACCATTCGTAGGCGGCATAACGTACAAAACTGGGTCACTTGCAATGAACTACACATCACCAGACTTGAATAATTAAAACATCAAATAAAAATTCTTTTCTTAACATTAAATAAAATTTACACGAATTCATGATCATTAAATTTCTTGTAGGTCATCTAAATATCAGTTTTTGAATAATGGATGCATTCGATTGCGTTAATTTCAATCGATATTTCTATCTCTTCTAAGAAGAACATGATATAGAATATATCAGAAAATGCTTTCATAAATTATATAATTAGCTAGATAGATACATAGTTGACTTTGGCATAATCTAAGCAAATAGATTCCAGTACAATAACAGTTGTTTCTACTTGTGGTTTAATGGAATCTGCATTATTCATGGATAGAGATATAATCATATTTCGTTTTTAATTAGCGGACAATTTAGAACTTATGGGCATTGATTGGAGCCAAGTGACAAACTAACGAATAGGTTTCGACATGCTGAATTGAAAACTATAAGTTTTTATTTGCACGGATGTATTAACAATAATATCGATCAGGTATAGGTACCCTATTCATATATCTGGTCTAAGACAAAAAATATACTTAAAAGAAACAGACAAGATCTTATAAGCTTGGCTTCTCGTTCCTGTTCAAGATAAATGTTAGCTTCAAAACTGAAGCGCCGCAGGCTCATCCAAACAATTTTTGCCAATAGTTTAGAATAACTTCAAAATTAATACTTTTAACTGAATTTGAATTTTCATTAGTAAGCATGCTTTTGTGAATATCATCAAAAAGCAACATTAATTTCCGAATTAAATTTTTATTTATATATCTCAGTAAATAGAAAAGAAAAAGGGATATAAAAAACTGATACGATAGTAAAAGAAAACGTTTTCATTATAAAATTTCACCAGTAATACTAGTTTCCATACAGTGCAGCGGTATCTGTTTTCAATACTCAAGATCAGTAGTGGAAAAACCTTCAATAATCGCAATGCCAGAGCACCATGGTGAGTCTGAAAAAAAAATAAGTGAAATAGATTTTTTTGGGGAAAGAAAAAATCATTCAGCATAGCTCCTTAATTTAATTTTTCTAATTTAAGTGAATATCGCCATAATAAATAAATTCGCGTATTAAAAAATTATATGTTATTATACAATTTTTTTACTTGAATTTGTGGATTGATTTTTCGCCTTTTTTATATTATTTTTTTGTTTTATTTTATACTCAAATATCAGGACTCATTTTGAAGAATATCGTGTTTTTTAAGTATTGTATTCATGACATGTATAAATTAAATGCAATCAGTTTGAGCGGTTTTCTGTTATAGAGACTAGGAACAAAGATGTTAACAACCAAAATATAGTAAAAAAAATTACAGGTAAGAATACTTTAAAGTAAAGTGATTAGAACTTTTCCTACCGCTTTTACGCATCGGTAAATTTAAAGTAGAAGGTGTAGAAGGAGTGCTTTCAGTACAATGGCGCATACAATTTTCATTGCAGCCATCAAAAACCACAATCATAATCTAAAATTAAAATGTGAAGAAATCTACGTAAGATAGTGAGAATTATCCGACTAATAAAATGACTCAATTTCGCACTAAGCCCGCTTAATCTTAAAGCTCCGGTAGATTTTTCCTAAAAATTACATCACGTTATCTTGCAGACTCATAATCCAAAATATCCCATGATAGCTAAATTTGTATTTAGTGCCTTCTAGTAGTCATCGTCGCGAAACAAAATGCGCAACTTAAGTACAGGTTGCTGTAAACAAAAATCGTCTTAGTTCGATTAAAAGAACCAGTTTTAGTCGCCGGCATATTTAATTTGAATGCTTCATCTCATCGTCAAATAATCTTGTAACGGACGGACTCCGTCATCTTCAAATCATAGTCAAAAGTAGTAACGCTACTGATGATCTTTACTTTTGGTATCGGTCAGTAGGTTTGAGTTTGTCTCGGACTTCAAAGTTTTCTTTGAATCTCTTAAGCCACCCACTTTGGGCTGGTAAAAATCCAATCACGCATGCACCATATGAGGTGGGTTAATAAATAGTTGTTGCATTGATTCATAATTTCTTTTCCGATGACAAATTCGCAAGAACATGCGCGCACTACAGTGCATTTGCGACATAATCTCTGATGGGAATTATGATGACGATTGTCGCATTGGTTGCGATTGAATATCTGATGTACTCGTATACATCACTATAATATGCAAATTTACTAATTGATTGTTGCATTGTATTAGATAAGGTAATTTATTAAATGGAAGCCATAGACGCAATTCAATTTGTATTTGAGACGATCGCAATGTATTGTCATTTGTATTGCGCCCAATATGGAATTATGGGAGCGCTCGTTGATTCTTTCATTTAAGACATAACAGAACATGTAGATATTAAAGATAAAAATACTGAATTCCTATTTAAATCGTAATTCGGGATTAAAAATACTTGGTTCTATTTGACTGTTCTTGGACTTTCGTAATATCAATCGGGTTGCGCATGTAAAATTTAAGATTCTCGAGCAATTTTGTAATTTCATTAAGGAAGGAAAAGTGAACCTCGTCTGAAATCGGAGAAAAAAATATAAAAAAATGAATGGTTGAATCTAGATTTCTAGTTAGAAATAAACTTCCTTGAGTAGTTCGAATTTATTCAGATCAATAGTCGAAATGGTCGGTGCATATCTCGAGATCATGTCGATCTAAACTCTGCGTATAATATCTATCTCTAATCCCGAAATAAGAAACCGCAACGACCTTGCATCAACTTAAAAACAAATAACACTTTCGATATTCCAAACATGTTGCATTGCGGATCAAGTTCAAAAATCGTATAAATCACGATCAGTCCACTGATCATGAAATTTATTATGCATCATCTCCAAAAATTAATAACAGATTAAATAATGCATAAGATCGCGAGTCAACTGTTAAAAGAAAATACGTTGCTCTTGAATTTATCGAGACGCAACCACCAAATTTGGAAGGTTGTGCCAAGATCAGAGATCAGCATTTCTGAATTTAATTTACAGTCACGATCATCCTATGCATATCGGTACACTACCGCCACAGTTTACCTGGTGCTATTAATCTTAATAATTTTTTGAGTTATGATGAGGTTCTGGCGTGATATTCCACTGAAAGATTATTTCGCGAAAATCACGAGCCGTGAATTAGATAAAATTTACCGACCTGCAGTTCATGGCTTAGTAGCCCTTACCATAAATATCTTCACTTTTCTGATCTAATGATGGCAGAATTTTGTAAACGAATTACCTACAACAATTTTCATAAATTTAATTTAATTGCGCGCGTTCAATTTTACATAATCACAGACGCGATCTTTTAAGACTTTTCAAAAAATCTTAGTCACGTAATAGCTGTATCTTCATGATGTTTTCACACTGAGCACAGATACAATTACAAATTAATAAATTTCAATAAACTAAAATACTTAATTATGAATTTATTAAGAATAAAGAAATATCAAGAAGCTCTAAAAGCTCTAAATTATAAAATAAATGCAATTTATTCGGCCGTGATTGGTACGCAGATTTTGTTTATATCGAATAATAATTATTAATAATATTCTCAAATGGCAACTACCCACTTTAAATTCATAAATCACAAAACTAATTACCTTTTTTTTTAAAGAAGGAGGTACCTACCTATCGAATCGAAAGAAATGATTATATTATTAGTCACACAGCTAAGCAAATATGCAATAATATGTAAGTAATTGAAGTGTGGTGAAACATGTTAACATTTCAGAAATCAACTTATTTCATAGGTGAGTTGAAGATCCATATCGAAGCAAGTATTTTCGATCGAAATGAAGATAGTCATTAGTGCGTCTCCGGATGCATTTAAATGTCGGCCGAATACAAATCGTAGTTGTAAAATCTGAACATATTTTTTTTTCATTAAAGTTTTGCACACCACATTCGAGTTCAATGCAAGGACAACGATAGACGTTTGAACATAATTTAGCTGTCTTGATTTCTGCATCCAAGAAGATGTTGTGAGAAGTTCAGTACCTACTGCTATGATCGGACATTAAAGATATTTATGATATTTTAATTTAAAACTGTTTTCAATTAATCAGTCACATATTGATGTTTCGATTAAAGATTTTGTAGTTGAATGAATCTTTATTTCGTTGTGACAGAAATTTGCTGTATCAGGTTCAGGTTAATTGGTACTTATTCTTTTGGCTACCTGATACTTTTATCTAATATTTTTTGAAATTGAAATAATTTGAAGCAGATGGTCAATCAAAAGTTTGAGAGTTTTGAGCATAAGGTACTATGAGGTAACAGTGAAAATGTATGAAAGACCTCAAGTGTCAGGGTTCGGGATGTTTTTTTTATTTCCACACTTGACAGACACCTATTACTAGTTCGGTTTTTCTTTAGAGAAATTTGTGTTCAATTTTATAATGTATTTTTTGAAAAATCTGTAATGGTGGCATAGCAGATCTTCCTAGCTTATTATCTGGAAAATGCGTTTAATCCACAATTAAGCAAAATAAGAAGCACAATTTGACCAAACTCATTGTAGTAAAAAACCAAAATTTTTAAATTTTCCATTTCTTTATTTTTTTTGCACATAAAATCATTATAAATCGAGTATTTTTCCTAATATTTGTCGTCTTCATGGCCGGTATTCAATGAAGCGAGACGGGCAGCGTTAACAACAGATTCGTGGATTATTGTGCCGGTTGGTACAAAACCGTGTTCATCAGCGGTATAGTGGACCTCGACAGTTTGTCCTTCAGCATCGATATATCGGTAGCTTCCAGTCATTGCAACAAATGCATTTTCCTCACCTGGATTGACAACGGTACCCTTTTCTTCGCGCACTGTACCGTCACCGCCTTCGTAGCTGAACGAGTACGAACCATCGGGCTTAGCATCCGCTTCCGACTTAAGGATTGGAATCACCTCTACCGGAATCTTCTTTTCGTACGTTGTTGGAACTACAGCAGCTGATGCGACAGCAATCAATGCAATTAGTGCTACCTGTAATAAAGAAATAATCCATATTTTGTTAGTAAGATGTCCAACAGCTAAATGAAAACTTTGAATTGCGCGCCAAACTCACAAATTTAAACATTTTCGAGAATTAATTTCGTTTCCTATTTAAATCAAACAAGTAGAGGTATGGTGTGTTCGGTTTGCGATCTGATCTTGAACTTCGAAGAGTTAACACTTTGGCGGTATCTTTTATAGTGGAAAAATTGTCGTTGGGGTTTTAGCGTTTTTTGTCGTGGTCTGTGTCACCTCTAGCTTGATAAATAAAATCTTTTTGAGTGCTCATTGAGCGTTCCGGCGACATTTCCAGGAGCAGAACAAGTCTCTGGTCTCAGGTTCAAAATGCCAAAGGTTCGGGGATGATCTGGTTTTCGGTCAGGCCACGCTCATCATGACTTTTTTGATCACCTCAAGCTCTCATGTTACCTTTTCTACATCAGGTAAAATCTTGTGCCGGTCAATTTTTTTTTTTTGTTTGATATAGTGTCTGTGCTAGCGAATTTCTATTTTTAATATTCATACAAGTCTCGAGATTAGTCAAAACTGCAAAGATTATTACGACAAGTCGGTTAAACCGAGATTAGAGTCTGGCCCGATAGATTATTATTGTTGATATGAGCCTTTGTTCAAATAATCGTAGCATCTTCAGTTGCTCTCAATCTTCTTACTATTATATATATATAGACACACTCATTTCATTAGTAATTTATAACTTTGGTACAGGCTTACTTATCGTTCGAAATTCTTTCCACCGCTTAACCGGTTCTCTTGATTTTGTCGAAAGCTAGGGGATCAGTTTTAAGAGCTATGATTACGATGATAATTTTTTTTATATAAAGGTACTGGAACCTTCTTTTATTTTCTATGTTTCCGATATATTTTTCTAGTATTCACCAAAATCAAGTTCTCTGTTTTTCTTCACTCCTATACTCCATCACCGATGTTAACTATTTTTTGGAAATTGCTACACCCTCATAGCTTTAAATATTTTCTTTTAACTTATTTGTATCTACCCATTTAATTTATTTAATGAAAAACAGCATTAGTGTTAATGCAAGAAATGTGCGTGCGATTTTTAATCTGAAAAAAATCTCGTCTCTTTACTTCGACATATATTCTATGGTTTGAGTAATAAAATCAAAAGGTACTTGACAACGGTGGCTACATCTGTGTGTCAAATCAAGAATGAATTAAAATTTAAAATTTAAACCAATCTACACACTAAAAATACGAACTTAAGACCTCAAATAGTTTGTGATCTGCTATACTTTAAACCATCTTACATACGGCGGTCAGACAGATTTTTTTTATTTTTAGGGTATAATGTGTTCAATTTTCAAGGTAGCAGATTTTTTCTTTAAATCGACCATTGTTCTTAATTTCTAAGATAACATTTTTCTATTCTAATCTCAATGCTAAAGAAGTGAATGATATAATAAATATGATATAATAAATATTTTTGTAATTACTCCAGCCACCGTGCTACAAGGTAATTATTTCCACATATTGTAGAGATCAGAGCTCAGAATTATTTGAATTATCTCAGGAAATGTTCGTTACGGAAATCATATTAAATCTAAATCTAAATTAATTATTTTGAATGCATTTTTGTTATGAATTTCACAGCGTAAAACAGGTTGTCCGTCCCGGAATAAACTAGGTAACATACTGGTATAAGAATCCGAAACTCAAAAGCTCGAACATCAATTCTGAACATTAACTTTGGTATACATTAGACATATATAATTTAAGATCGAAAAATTTCTGCTACGACTCGTAATTCCCGACTGAGATAGAACGCTACTTTTAATTTGAATCATTAAGTTTGGATACTCAATCGAAATTTTTGTCTGGTATATAGTGATGCCTATTTAGTGACTACAGTATTAATAGTTTGTAAGCGAGTCCTCGGCTAGTTTACACATGAAAAGACTAAGCAATAACATGTCAGTGTTGTCGTCATAATATAATATTGAAAGGAATGAAATCTACACTTGAGAGTTCTAGACTCTCAAGTGGACGGGTTGCCGACAAGCTCTCCGACAGCTAGTTCATTAATAGTCTGGTAAAAATATAACTTTGGTTGAATTTCTTATCAGAAGAAATATAATGTAAGGAAAACACCTCCATTATTTTTAGCCTTAGATGACAACTATAAGTTAGCGTATGTCTAGCGATTTAGATTCTACTGCGCCTTAAAAATTGTATAAATTAAAAATTTTAATAAACGCAAGACACTTGTGGATATCTAATAAAAATATTTCTGATAAAAATCAATTTATAAAACCTTTATAACATTAACGTAGCGAGCGTAAGTTTTTAAAGAATTATTGTTCGTTAATCTCTAAAATTTCCATATTATCTGCAGTTTTTTTGTTATGAAGCGCCTTGCTGACTATCGTCTATTGTAAATGGGCGTGATTAATTATGAGTGAATATCGACAGTGTGATAACAATAACAAGTTTCCTGAAATTCTGATGTCATCTTTTAATTTCAAAAAATTCCATCAGATAATTTTCGAAAAATGTCACTTCAGATACAAACACAGATCCAGAAAATCTTTAATTCAGTAGATCGGTGAAAATTACTGGAGAAAACATGTTGCTCAGGTGTTTCGGGATCTCATGAAAATTATGCTCTCAGCACGCGAACATAGTTTTCGTGGCATTGCTTTCATGAATCGGTCTCCTTTAATAATTGTGATGAATTTTGTTAAATGCGAATTACACGAATTCTAAATTTCGCAACTCTACACAACTCTACACAACTCTCATGTTTATGCTATCAGCATTCACCTGGCTTGAAAAAGTGTTTTGTAATTTTTCACATTTTGCTTGTTGGTTTCGGTAATGGCCAGTTCAAGTTACCTTTAGATCGGCTAGACAATAAGACTGCCCTGGAAATCTTCTCACTGCAAGTTAAGCTATACAGAAAAATCGCTGAAACTAAAGTCGAGGGTGACTATAAATTTTAAGGCTAAATTGTAGGTTCGAATTACACCATTATTCATAGCAGTTACCTATCCCGATCGGAGCGAATGGTGGACTTAGACTGGTAACGACGAGGAAGTCTTGAAGAAGATGAGATCCGAAGATTTGATGCGAGTCGATTTTACAAGTTTTCAATAAGTCCAGGAAGTTAAAGTTAAATAACGATTTGTTTGAGTTTTAAAATAATCTAAGATTATAACAGAAGCTGTGCGATCAATTGCTCCTCCGGCCAATTGGGCGGATCATCATAGCTTGGATTCAGCCCATATAGCTAAGACCTTCTAATAGATGCAACCGAGGCGGATTTACACTTACTTTTACATTGCGCACTTGCGACAATCAACTTTTGATTAATGGCTACGTTGCTCCGGTTACATCGCCTGGAAATTCCCATAATTGATTTAGATACCTTGCACCAGCGTTTGCGTCAATGATAAATTAGTATCTCAACGAGGTGCATCCAGAAAAGAACATCTTGAGGTCGTAAAACGAAAACGCACCTGAATTTCAAAGTTTTAACATAGGTAGAGCGGAGTGTTGTAGTGCACCCGCCTCGAAAAGTTATGAAACGAAATTGCTGCAGTTGCATAAATCGTTTTTATATGAACGGGGCAGATTTCATAAGATCAATTCCGTACGACGGATGATTTCATACCGAAAACAAAATCTTTCGCGAAGAGTTGAAGAGTCACTTGTTTGCTATATAGTCTTAACCTTAAAAGTAGCCCTCGGGCACGATGAAAATTAGCGCGATCCGAATGAGAAATGGGTGCGGAATCGAAGCATTTTCGAGTAGTTGAAGGATGGCTCATGATCTTTGGATTTGGCCGTTATTTTTTATGCGGTTGAGGGCTTGCGGATGTTTGGCGAAACGACTTCTTTGAACTGTAAAACGATAGGTTTATTAAGTGATCTTAAAATGTAGGAGGGTTTGTTTGGATCGCAGATGGAGCGGCCTCTGTGGCTTAGATACTACTTTTTTTCATGTGACATTTTTTGAGGTATTTTTGAAAATATCTTTTTGGATTTTGAAGGATGTTCCTTCGGAGATAAGTTCAAAGCCTCTATTTCTTATATTTTCTTTGGACCGAAGAATATATCCAGGCTCAGTTGTTCTCTAGATGAACAGACGTTCTCGTAAGATCATTGCCCTTCAAAGTATACAAGTTATTTTTCATCAAATGGAAATACGTTCGGTTCCATTACATGCAGCATATCTTAATCTCTGGATCATTTCCAACTTAATGACGATGAAAAAGTACGGCCTCTGAAATGTATTTTGTTGAAAATAAAGGAAAAACTAAAATACGGAAAAGCGCAGAACTATGTTACGACTATAAGAGGGATTCGTACTCACGACTATCATGCTAACAGTGGGCTTAGGGTTTTGATTAGAACCTCAAAATTATTGAATTATTATTTGTGAAATAAAATTGTATTCATCACCTTTTGGAAGCTGAAACTACCTAACTGATCTCGCAATAAAGATGAATTGGGATTCGTATGGACATGCAAAGCTAATTTTTAATCAAGTTGTTTAGACATGAAGGTACAATCAAGGGAACTGTCATCTACAGATTGGAGAGTCGGATTGAAAGTAGAGGATCGTTTATAAAGATATTAAATGGGACTGGCGTGAGGACAGATCCTTGCATGAAACTGAAATTGATTGAGATTGTGATAGTGAATTGTTATATAGAACTTCATGCCAGTAGTATACTGAAAGGCTGCTCTAAATCAATTGAATCAGAGAGTTTTTACTTGGGTTAGATGATCGTTATGCCAGACTCTACCAAGATCATTGGCTGTATCTAGTGAAATCTCTTTGTGACGGAAATGAGTTCCATCGTTCTGAACGAAGAATTGAAAAAAATAATCGGATAAGAGCTCTGCGTATTAATAATTCTGCGTCCTTTTTACTTAGACTTAAGCTTGATAAGTGCGCTAATTTTTTTCGTAAATCGTGGTATAACTGCCCATTTACTGCTCTACTAGTACACCTTAATTTCTCCCAATGACAGATTTTCCAAAGAAGGAAGTGAAAAGTGTACCAGAAATCTTAAAATATATTTGGTTTTTATATATTATGAAAGGCTTACGATCAAAAGTTGAAACTTGGAAACTTGGATTTTGTCCTCATCCTAAAATATTCGTTCTAACCGAAATTGATTTTAAAAATATCTGCACTAAAATTACAAAGTGAATTTTTCTGAGTTGCATTTATCGATCTATGTACCAAGATATATGACAAATGTTTTACCTCAGTGGTAGGTAATTATACCTACGCAGAACTTACAAGTAATTCGTCGCAATCAATCACGGTAATAAATTTTACCTCGAAGTACTTAGAGATTTATAATTCATAATCCAAGCGACGCAATCAAACGCTAAAAATAGTTTGCATATTTGCCACCTCCAACACGACACCCACTTGATCACTTGGTGTGTGAAAAAGGTGAGGATGACATTCAACACTTTTTATGCAATTCAAATAGCTGAAAGCTAGTTGGCCTGCCATGAAGCTCCGCCTTTCAGCAATAATCGGTGTCCTTTAGTTTTTCACACCTTCTTTGCCGCTGGCACAGTAAAGTATATAATTGTTTAGCGATCGCAGCAATAAAAACCACGAAATTCCTTTAGTGGAGTTGTTTTTGCGTATGTGCAACTACTTTAACAAGATGTTCCCCAAAGATCTTGAAGGAATAATAGAGTGACCAGGTGAAGAAAAAAACCGCATCGACTTGGATCAGCGTACGATCAATTCGTCGAAATTGGACAATGGAATCATTGGGGACGCACATCCTCCATTACTCTTGGACACAGCTCCAATCGATCCATTGCACATCAACAAATGGCGGCTCATTCCACTAGTTGCGAATTTTTCGCATTCATTGTGTTGTTCGCTACACACGCTAAATGTCTTAGCGAGTGATACCTGGGTGGAAAACAATGCAAAGATCGTCAGGTGAATTTACAGCATTCATTGATCTCGCTGATCGGCCGGAACGATCTTTACAACTACGGAATTGAAACCGCATTACAAGCGAGCTGTGGAGCTTCGGTAGCTTAAGAGCCGAGCTAAACAAGACCAAGTACTTAAGTTATTCGTCGTTCTTCTTTTTCTTGCTAATAACTCACCTGTGATGAGAAAAATTGTGACGGTATGCAAATGTGACACAGGTATGCGGGAAGAAATGACGACCTGACGCATTTTCTTCACGTTTAACGCACGATTGTTTTGTTCGTCGATTTCGTCAAAGTCGAGTTTGAGGCGTGTCAAGACGATGATAATTGTGATGTGACACTGTTACAGAGAGGTTATGCTTCACTAAACGCCATTTTCAGATACTTTAGGTATGTTGCTTGGATTAGCTGTAGCTTTTGCGTTCTAGAGATTTTTGGATGCTGAAAATCCAGTTTGCGAAATGGAATTTTGATTGGCTTTTGCCTATCAAAAAATTTACGAGAGGTGATTCGTTTCTTAAAAGCTTGAGTTAATAAATATTCAAATTATTAATTTAGAAAAAATAAAAAGGATTTATTTAATATCCAGAATCTTAATGATGATAAACGTTTTACCGAATTGTGTTTAATCGCAGAAGTTACATGCGGGACAGATGCAAAATATATTGTTAAGAAAAAACCCAGCAGACTTGTTTACTTCTTCTCTGAGTAAATTTTAGCAAAAATTTTTCGCCAAAGTACACAGAACTACGGGCCCTACATCGTTACGTTAAAAACTACATAGATCAATCATTAATAGTACCAATGATTAAATAATTTTTTTATGAAATTCATAGTACCTGCCTTAGAAAGATTGAACAAACCTTGCTGTCAAACATTTGACTGTTTTTGTTGGAATATGATATCAGATAATTTTTTTTCAGTTAATTTCATTTGACCGTCTGATACCAGTTAACAAATGATATCTTAATTTCATATAAATGTTAATATGTAGTTCAAAAAATCTTGAAAATGCTTTCTAGGTATTCATTTGAAGAATCTGTAGAATAGAAACGAAATGTTGATTGCCATGGGACCGGCAATGACGGTGACCGGCACAGAAATTTTGACCCTTTAAATAGCATTGTCAAAATTTTTGACAAAAAATGTGTCACACAGAGTGTTAATATTTGGGAAGACCTAGTAGATATGACGAAAACCGTAAAAATATATGCATTCTATTTTCTCTGGTAATTTTTGGCACCTTTTCCGAATGTCAATTGATATTCAACTTTTTTTTAATTAAAGTTACTTTTCTAGTTGATTTACATACCATATATACATCAAATTTCAATTTTCTGGCATAAGCCGTTCTATAGTTAGGAAAAAACACACCCACCACCGTACCATACTACCACTACTCAAAACTATATATTTTTCCAACAAATTTTACTTTCAGCAAACTCCATTTATCAACCTTTTCTCAGTGAGATATCGTAACCTAAAATTTTGCACATCCCCCCCCCACGTACGCCACTGACCCTACTCAAAAATTTGTTTCCGATCTATTTTCCTTGTGTGCTTACAGATACTCATTAAGTCTCAATTTTGTGACATTTCTTATTTAGTCAATTATTTACTTTGTTTCCTCCTTACTTTGTTTCCTCTTTTAAATATGGTAAAATAAAATGTTGTACTACAAGAATGGCACTTCTATTTTCGAACCTTTAAACAAATTAAAGCCAGCAACATTTTCTATAATTGCTGAAACTCGTTGATAACATCTGATTTTCGAATCATAAATTTGATTACCAGATTTTCCTGAATTAAAGAGATTGTAAACAAATAAACAAATGTGTTTATCTGAGTAGATTCCAGAAACAAGTTTAATGCTTCTATTATATATTTCACATTGTTTATTTTGCTAAATAATTTGTATTTCTTCATAAGAAGCCCATAAATAATTTTTTGAATGCTGAAAGATGTTGGTTTTTTGTAAGATATATTACATAAAATCATGAAGGTATATTCAATATTTTCGAAAGGCATTTTTTAATGTTTCTGTACTGGTAATCTTTAAAATTCTTGTAAAATTCATTAATTTATCACAAAGGTATTTTTTCACCCTCCCCATTCTGTTAAAGAACCTCCCAACCGTTCGCGATTCAATCTGTGATTTATTAACTTCGATCACTTCAACAAAATCCATTCTCAATATTCTTCTGAATAAAGAAAACGCTTAAGAAAAAAATTGAAAAACTTAGGAGAGGAAAATCATTTCAGGCGGAAAAACGAAAAACATACGTGCTCCACACGTAAATGTACTTCACGTCAGGGTATATAAATGCTAGGGCCAGCAATTATTGAAAGATTAGTTGCAGTTGGTGCATCTCATCTCATAGTAGTACTTATCGCTGGTGTTTAGTGTGTACAGTGCATTTTTTATCCTTAAAAGAAATTTAGACAAAGCGGACCCCCTTTTTTTGAACATGTCTATGGTAATATTTCGAATTTGTGCCGAAATTGTGTATCTTTGATCGGACGTTATGCAATAATTTTGATTTATTTACCCCACAGTGGTTGATATGTGTGACGGTTATGCTACTGCATGAGAGTATTTGTGACGCACAACAATCGGGATTTTTCAATCAAAATCCATTCAATCGCATACAGCCACCGTTCCCACGGCTCAATACTCAGCCGGCCTATCAGGCACCGATTATACCTCAGGTTTGTTATGCTCTACCGATTTTCTTGTCGATGTATTTATTTATACTTAGAGCTGGAATAAGATCAAATAATTAAAATTTTAATCAACAATAATCCAATTGTCAACCCAGCTGACTTACATTTGCTCAGAACTGACCCAAGTAAAACGAAAGTCTTAAGCCTGAAACCCGATTTTTTTTTCTTAGGCTGCCTATCGGACGTACAACCCTCAAAATTACGTTCCAATAACGTCATATCAAAACGACGTTTCGTACGACGGAAGCTTTGCATACGGATATACTTCAGCTGATGGAACAACAGCCCAGGCTCAGGGTTATTTGAAAAACGCCGGGATAAAAGATTCCGAAGCGCAGGTTGTACAAGGCTCGTATTCGTATACTTCGCCGGAAGGAACACCGATTCGCGTCACTTACATTGCAGATGAAAATGGTTATTTTGACTTGATTTTAATATTTTTCAAATTCATTGTTACACTTTCATTTCTCATTTGGCAAGGATTTCGAGCGGAAGGAGCCCATCTACCAACACCACCACCTATTCCAGAAGCAATCGCAAAATCTTTGGATTACATCTCACGCGCACAACCACTTCAAAACTACAATCAAAATGTCAACGGCTTTCCACTATCTCAACAGCAACAGTTTCAACAACAGCAACGACTCAATCAACTAACAACGCAACAATTACAGCAACAGCAACTTCAATCGGGGCAATATCAACCGCAACTTCAACAACAGTTCCAACAGTCACAACTGCGTCAACAGAACAGACAACTCCAGCAACAACAGCAACAACAACAGCAGCAAAATCAACAACAGCAACAGCAACAAGCACGTCAACAACAACAGCAACAATTAACGCAACAGTTGCAGAATCGACCCAATCAGATTCCGAATCAGTTCGGATTCAATAAATTCGGACGGTATAAGAAGTAGAAAGGAAGTCTGTTGTCGTTGGTGAATTGATGAGCTAACCACTTCAGTTTATAATCCCAGTGTTCGTTTTGTGTACCTATTAAACTTAGTACTTTTTTAGTTTTGAACTTTAAATAAAATAATGATTTTGTAATATTCAATCGATGAAGAACGTTAGTTACTGTAATTATTTTGCATATAAAAATATATAATAATAAAATGGATTTGTATAAATTTCAATTGATTTTGGATTTTTACTGTACTGCTTATTCCTAATTATTTACCTCAATCGAGTATTTCGGATAAATTCTTGCCGTCGAAAAATTAAAATGGTAAAATCACCGAAATCATGCCACACCATTATCATTATCAGTGATGATAAAATAGAACAATTATTAGTAATATCATCAAGCTGAATTAATTCGAGACCCTGGAACTGATTTGCATACTTGAATCTTAGTTAGCTCTAAGGGTTGGACGATGACCTACCGCTATCCCTGCAACGAAAAGTAACTTTGGTGAGGAGTTTGTTGAAAAAACTAGAAGATACAACCTTAATACAAAAAAAAGCATTGGAGAAATATTACCGCAGCTCAATTTGCGCAAAAAAATACCTAAAAAAAAAAATTTTTATAGTAGCGGAAGGATCATAATTATGATTTTTATATTTACGGAACTTTTCTTGCTACTATATTGAGACCTCCGCGTCACTGCAAATAAATACGGTAATTATTCATAATATTTTATTATTTCAATTGATAATTTATAACTCACTCCCGTATGTGTGGAAAAGTATGACGGAAAAATGATTAAATAACATGCTTTTCTATTCAAACTTCAGTTATGCACATTTCTTGATAAAATTTTAGATCCAACAGGGGTGAAAAAGTTTTTGATGTGAATGAAATGCTGTTCGATATTAAAGCTTGTCCCATTATAGAAGGCAATAGAAGTTTTTGGGTTCGGTTCTCAGCTACATAGCAAATTCAACAATAATATGAAAACCCCATTTGGTATAAAACGTAGAATCACAGAACATAGCAGAAAACCATAATTTCCATGTTCAGATTTCAGAAGAATAAAATAAAAACTTAATTTTTTTATATAAAAATTTATTTGAACTGTAGAAAGAAAAAAAGTTATTTAAATGAAAAATGCGTTATGATTTATGGCATTACTAAAGTTTAAACAGCTTACCTGAATCAAATTTGAGGCTAACTTTAGGCATTGTGGAGGTAAATCTTACCACTTCAGGTTTGAAGACTCAACCTGCAGAAATGGAAAGCTTTGAATCATGACCACGGTTTCTTACAATATCTTTGTAGCATATCTTCAGGGAAAACAATTCTTTAGGATTTCAAGAAAGATCGATTATGAGCTTATGTTTTTGAACTACTCTTTCAATCTTCAGTGACAATATCCGAGCTTGTAGCCGTTAAGTATATGCAATGTTAAATTGGGAAGAAGTCGTGTTCTACTCTTTGTAAGGAGATTGTCGTTAATCTTATTATAACAAATGAGTTATAGGCTCCGGTAAAATATATAACCGTCGCGGAAATATTCCAAATTGTTTATACCAGAACCTCAAGGAACCCATGCATCATTGTAGTGTCACGATTCGCCAGCCGAACCTTATATAAGTGGAAATGGCAGTGCTCGAAGGGACCTGTTCGAAATCTTGTAGGTTCTTCATTTTTCTTCGTTTTTATTGAATTAAATTCGTATGCCTAATTAGCTACTGATCTTGTGCGATGTTGCAAAAAAAAGTGTGGCTACGATTAAATATGAATTCCTGACTGGACAGTGAACATATTTGACCTCGAGCTCTCCATCGAGCACATGCTCTCCGTCATAATTTATGGGTTTCCCCATTAGAAGATCTCAGGTGCCATAGTGTCCGGCTAGCTCCGCTCGTATCTTCTTCTCGTTATCTTCACATATGTTGGATGTTGTGCGGACTCATATAGTGCGGGCCCGTGAAGAACATGATCGAAGATCTTTTTATGTCGTGTTTGAATTTATTAATCGCGCTTCTGGCTGCGGCGATTTTCATGGCGGATATGGCGATACTGGTCGAGTTTATTGGACACTTGTGGTGCCAGAGTGCATCTTTGATTTTTCTATTTGGAAAATTCTTCGTTTATGATGCAATTGCATATCGATCATGTGTGTCATCAGTTTTCAGATTTGTCTATTTTTTGAATAATTCGTTATTATAACGTCATATTGAGTATAATCTCCTTCGCAGGTATCTAATTCGATAAAGGTTACAATTTCATGGGTTTTGCGGTGCACGCTCCATTGGATGCAATTCGTGATAGTTTGCGGTAAAGATCTTTAGATAGTTTGTTTGTTATGCACAGGAAAGATATTGTGATCGAAATGGCTTAACATCATAAGATCTGATTGCAGAGGGGCTCTTCAGGGGCTATTAAGTGTTTGTGTAGAGTTTCACAAATTCCGAAATATTTCTTAGGGCTAATGAGGTTTCGCGACCAATTTGACTTTTATAGGATTTAAATAAAATCGTACAAAATAGATTGTAACTTTTTTCGGATTTGGATTAGTTGTTGAAGTTTGCACGAACTCCTAAAGAAATTTTTAGGTCAAATTCGCTTTTACTTTTATGGAATTTACATACGAGAATAATCGTAAAAAAATTAATTTCAGAACTTTTCGATATTCAACGCCTGAGAGAAGTAAGATGATTGAGTTTGTTTTACGAATTCTGACATATCTCTTATGCTGCATTTACAAAAGCAATTCGCTTAGCGTTGATGGGGTCTGTTTCAAAATATTCATTGGTGGACAATGGCTTTCGACAGTTGTTTTTTATTCGAAAGAAATCATCACCCCTTAGATGTTGATGTGTAAATCATCATACAAAATTTTATTAATGTGCAATATGAATGTGTTGCCAATTAATCAAATCAAAAGACACCTGCAGACGTCTTCGTATTTTCGAAAAAACTAGTCAAATTATATACAAAACATTTCTCAACTTAAGCGCAATATTTAATTGAATTGTAAAGAAAGGAAGACATAATTACAAATCATCGCTGTTACTTTTCGAAACGATTGTCGTTTATATTAGGTATATTTCACCCACTGCCAAAAAAAAGCGACCGAAACAAGTAGCAACAACCTGCTTTCGATTGATTGATAGACGAACGACCTTGAGACTCTAAGAAGCAAATTACTTTTTACCTCATGAAGAAGCCGATGAACAGCGCACAGTAGGAAGCGTGCATGCAAATAAAATTGACCATCAACAAATGCTGGTCCAGCCACGATGTATACATATAATTCCTGAGTAGACTCGCTTGAGAAAAGTACGGGCCGATTTGGGTCGAAAGATGTGCGAACAGCTTATTATGTGCTCGAGCTAAGGCTGCTTTCTTACCTGTAACTCTTCTGACGTTTATTATTGGCACCTTGTTAACCTGGAGGCGTGCCAGTTCGTCAATACCACAACTTTTTACATATAAAATCACTAAGGAAAGATGCTGGTAACTATCGTAAACAGCACTTAATTTTTTCTTATTTTTTGTGTCTTATGCTCATCCGATAAGATGAGAAACAGTTTAATAAATTACACAAATGGGCTAAATTATGGTTTCGAATTGCATGGTCAGGCAATGCTTCGATCATACAGAAAAATCGAACTGAAAGTCTAATTAACAATTAAAGCCAAGGACATGATCGGTGCGAAGATCGACGATACTTTCATATCAAAACGACCATAAAAATTGAGCAATTCATTCTGAGTGCATTCGGAGCAACTAATTGACCACATTTCTATCACAAAGTGGCCAGCGCATCATTCAATCTTTCACAGTAAGATGATCGTGTCCATATTCGACTGGAATAACTTCTTATTTTCGATATGGTTTTAATTCACCTCAATGATCGAGCGTATGGCCTATCGTTATTTCTGAAAAAAGTAGCTCAGGTTATTGGTTTCGAATGATCGGTGATCGATTAGTGCCACTCATGTTGTAAGTTGAGGGTTTGGAGATCACTGCGTTTGTGCTTTAGCGCAACAAGAGTACATTATTTGTGCGATCACTACATTTCACGCATCAATCGATCATACAGCGTCCAAGTTGCATCTGATGATTGGTGGTGATCTTGTAAAAACGATCATTTCGTGGAATATGCACATCAACTAATGAGGTTACCTTGGATTTATAAGCTCCAGCTGAGAACCATTAGATTCTTACCTCCCGCTCGATGCCACCATATTTGGTGATCAATTTTAACGGGCAACCCAGTAAATCAGAAGATCGACATTTTGTCGTACTAAAAGCAGATTCACAATGTGTGATTGCAAAATACGATCATGCCAATGGTGTGTGGAAGAACGAAGAATGGAAATTGCAATGCATCCATCTAGCTACTTGGGATTTGGTTAGAGTGCTCTTCTGCTCTTGGAATTTTATTTTGCAATTCTGTGTCATACGGTCATTTTTAGAGCATTCCAACGAGTCAAATGATTTGTGTCTATCGAATTGCCAGGTAAGGGGATTGTTGTTCTGAAGTGAAGATTATGCTCAGGTGAGTACGTGCAGATGTCTCAGGGACGTTATTTTATGAATTCAACGGATTCCCAAGTGAAAGGTTACAAATGTTAGCATGACACGAAGTCGGGTAAATTTGCGTGCTTACACAGATTTGGAGATGTACTTACTCCGTGTCGAAGGAGTGGCTTAGAAGAAGTGCCTAGTGAGATGATATCTGTAAAAAAAAATTTTAAGAGTTCTATTCATGTGATGTTTACGATTTCTTCTAGTAGGTTAAGTAGTCGCAGTGGACGAACTGAAACCTATTTATTTATAGACGTGCATCTTAGTTTAGTTAGTTTAGGAAAAAGGAAAAGTTTTGGTTTAAAAATGATTCGAAAGAAAATCACAAACCGTATTAACTCTTCAAAATCGAATTCACCTGCGGCTCGAAATTGACTTGATGTAGCAACGTAGTGGAATGCGTGATATTTTTATATATGAGGGAAGGACTTACTCTAGAATGCTTGATAATTGCTAAGTGTATGTAGATATACTAGCTTGAGATTGTAGATGGTGAAAATCCCAACTGGATGGAATGCTGATGGCTTCTGTTTGACTATGCTTTAAAATATAGTATTCTGTGGTTAATAACATAATAAAAAATATATTAATTCTTTTCATCCAAATTTCGGATTTCTGATAAATTTGGGGCATGCAGACAACTCGTTACGCAGAAGCATATAAAAATTTTTCGCATGTTTCTATTGCATTTTTAAGCAATGTACCTATTGTGATTTATTGCAGTAATAATTTCATCTTTTAAAATTAATGACGCGCCATTTGATTTCTTATGAAAACTTACAACCATTTATCATTACTTGTCTGTACAAAGTATAAAAACAAATAAATATAAATAATTTTCAATATATCGGTAATTGATGATTGTGACACATTACAATCAAAATAATTTGTCGTAAGTATTTTCGTTCGTATTATTTATTAATCACATCACTACCTGGTCCATTCAATCTTCGTATTCTTTCCAAATAATTTTCGACTTAATTGTGATGATGTTTCTATTTACTCTTCGCAATAGAAGAAATTTTTGGCATTTAATTTTTTTTACAAAATCGCCGATGTCGAAATTACTAATTTGTCGATCTCGGCGATTTTTCGATATTGTGTACCTGACCTGTACCGATTTCAACATAACAGCATGCCACTAATCGATAATCTTTTCGATAATTGATTATTGTCGATCTTTGATAGATATGAGCGTCAAAATTTTGGCCAATTAATCGGTTAATGTGCTAATTGGCGCACGAATAAAATCCGTCACGCAGACGAAGGTATGTCTTTAATCCGAAAATTCTTCTTGAGAGACCGAGAAGTTTCGATTGGTAAATTCGCACGACGAAGATGATATGCCTGTCAAGAAAATGCTTGAAGTACGAGTATTTGAGATGAATGACTCTGGCAGGTGAAAGACAGAATTAAGACGATGGGTAACGATTTCGCAGTGGTAGTTCGATGGTGATTAAAAAATAATTATGAATCGCTGTTTTCATTATATATAACATATTTGTATGATTGATTGCTTTTCGGTAAAATAGCGAACATGGTTGATCTTCAATCCCTACGTCTCCTGGTGCATAGTGTCTTTTTCCAGTACTATACCACTTTCTTTTGAAGACCCCAAAGAGCCATTGGACTAAGTGACACTTGAAATTACCTCATCTTAGCGTAAGAAGACCAAAGCGATTAACGTCTAGAATTCCAAGACCTTTTAGATACTATCGGAGTACCAACAACAATTTGTATAGTTTTATAGTACCTGATACCAGTTCAGCAGTTGGTGATGCTATTCCTGATGTCCTTTTTAAATACTCCATTAAAGCCGGTGCTGTCTATGGATCAATTTGATTGAAAAGTAAGACGCAGTAATTAAATTGTCACCAGTCCACTTCATTTTTTACAGCCCATTAAACTGTAATGCGATTTACTCAGACGACAAGGCCGCTGTACGTTTGAGCAGATTGGGACTTCAAAACTTAAAAAATTCTCCTACTTATTAGATTGTTAATTTTAATGAAATTTGAATTTCAATAATAGTGGCAAGATTGTCTGCGCTTAATTTGCTGCAGTAAAAAACCTAAGCAGTGACTACCCATCATTGGCAATGAACTCTCACGTGTAGTTTGTATTGATTTCATTATCCAAATACTTATGTGGATACCAATCACCCATTATCTACTGAAAACGCTCGGTGCATAAACATCATTAACATTCTGTGTAGTAATAATAATTACTTTTGAGTGGATCCTAACTCGAATGTTTCAAAGTCAAAATATTTCGCCACCGATGGAGGTCGACATTTACCACGAATTAATCTTGTTTCTTTTCACTTCGGAAATACGAAAATTAATAAATCGATCAGAAATTCGCTGCATGGACCTTCGCAGAAGCATTTTCATAAGTTTCTCCGCGTGTACAATTAGTTAGGAAGGCGCTAGATGCATCTTGTCGTAATATTACAGGCCAATCGATCAATTGATTATTGGGCATAATTCTGCACAATTGTTCGCTTTCGCTTTCGATTTGATGCACAATAGCAGCAACTTTAATCACAAATTTCATAAGGATGCCCCCTTACTAACCTCCATATCTTCAAACTGATCGTGTCGTCTGCAAGAAATCCGATAGTGCAATCATTGCACGCATCTCTTGAATTATTTAAGTCTCGATGCGGTAATTGCATTGCAATGCCAACTATCCTTATGTAGGGGAGTAAAAATGAGACATTGTATCGCAATCGTACATTAACTTAAAATCTTAGCTTTCGACGCAGAAAACAACATTCGCTCATTAAATTTTGCCAAGAATTACGATGAGGTTTTAAGATGAAGATGAGGCATTGCTATAGGTACTCCGGCAGTCGCATGGTCTGGCCGCAATCGGCAACGAAGAAGTCAAATTACTGCGGAGCAAAAATTGCGGACAAATTTGAAATGATCTTGCGATTAACAGAAATACGAAATTAAATTAAGTGGCTGTGTAATGTGAGAACTGAAAAGATGACCAGCCGGGTACTATCGATCGTGTAGATGTGATCGCAACATCGCGATATGGTGATCGCGTAGTTCGCGACTTTATCTTTCTTAAATGACCTCGAAACGAAAGATGTTTGCATCGACATACCATGCGGCTCTACGATCTGCAAATTTTTGATTTGTTAAGGGTCTCTCCTGTTGATCTCTTGCCTGAGATTGTGGTCGACATTAAATTTATTTGTCTCGTATATTGACCATGGGTGCCAGTGTTACTAATTTCCTCAATGACATTAAACAGCTCTTATATTTAGTTAATACTGGAACCGTTCAATTATCGACATGTCTGAACGACATAATTAATACAACATAATGAACTTATAGCACAAGTATTGCTGTGAAAACAGCTCAACTCAATTTTATATATTTATTTTATTTGTTTCCCTTGAGATGCATCAAGTTCTTAAATTTAGTGTTTTTAGAACCATTGCTCACATAAATGAAAAAACTCAGTTTCTAAAAATAGAAATAAATATCGACTGATCATTCTATCCGCTTTATCCACACTAGGGCTGCAAGCCATGCAGTTGGAGAATCGGAGGTTTAATTATTCTCCGATTCTCCAACTGTAAGGCTTGCAGCCCTAATGTGAATAAAGTGAAAAAAATGTCCAATCAATAACTGGTTTTTAGGGTTCCATCCAGTACGACAATTTTTGGGATTCAATTTATGGAATTTTGTAATATTGTAAGCATCGAAGTGTGAACGTTTTTTCTAAAAATTTTCACATTCATTACGTCCTTGGTATTGTTGGTAATACACGGAAAAAAATTATGGGTTTTTTTCCGGTTTTTTTTATACAGTTCTTCCCATTTACATCATTGATTTTGGGTTTATAACATTTAATGGGGAAAATTACTATAATTTTTGTGGGAGAAAAATCATGGAAAACTTTGGACAAATTGCAATGTTGTAATAGTATTTTCTATGATTCGTAGTGCTAATATTCCTTTGAAAAGGGATTTTTTCCTATGCTGATCCAGGAATTAATCACAATGTGATAGTGCTAAATGCCGTTTTTGCACTGGATAAAACACGATAAAAAATAGTAAAAAATCCTTTATTAATTGGCGCAATTTCTTTAAATTCTTGTATATTTCCCTATTTTTTAAAGCAACAATTGCAATAAAAAATAGCGTTTTGGAACATTGTAAAAGGGAAATTTCCAATGTCATTGTGGACCTATATCGTAAAATTTCCTATTTATATAGTAAGAAGTTCCTTTGAAAAGGGATTTTTTCCTATGCTGATCAAGGAAATAATCACAATGTGATAGTGCTAAATACCGTTTTTGCACTGGATAAAATTCGATAAAAAATAGTAAAAAATCCTTTATTAATTGGTGCAATTTCTTTAAATTCTTGTATATTTCCCTATTTTTTAAAGCAACAATTACAATAAAAAATAGCGTTTTGGAACATTGTAAAAGGGAAATTTCCAATGTCTTTGTGGACCTATATCGTTAAATTTCCTATTCATAGATTAAGAAATCCAATAAAAGACTAGATTATTCTGTCGTTAATTTAGTTCAGATCCCTTTACATTGATGTATATTTTCCCAATTTTATTGCACTTAAGATTGCTATTTGAACCTTGCATAGAGTGCAATATTGTATATAAAAACATACTGCAGTCACGATCGGCTGCAAGCCAATAGTATAATACTCTAGAATCTAGATGAATACTGAACTCCGATTTATATTGTAGTTGGGGCTAAAGTAGAATTAAGTATGTGCATGTTGTATGTCATTTATTAAGGACCCCATTCGGTTGCTACTTGAAACTTAAAGACAATATCGTCCATGTTTAATATCATTTCCTAAACTGGGTGTGCCATCGAGAAAAAAATTTTATTATTGAAGGACTTTCACATGTGAGGTGCAGGAAGGATTCACTCGATTTCTTATATATTTATCCTTTTCCTTGGAGCCATTCACAAATTAATGTGTACAAAATTTCAAATTCGTAGCTTGACGCGTTCAAAAGTTATGGGAAAATATTGTTGAATACGTGTCAGAAGGATTTTTTGTATGGAAGGTACCAGAAGGAGTAAAAGGGTTTCGCTGACTAGTAAACTCGAACTTCGTTTCCACTCAAAACTAATAAGTACAAAATTCCGAATTCGTAGCTAGAAGATTATTTGAGTTATAGTGAGTTTCGAAAATTAAGTGAAGTCATTTTTACAGGATATTTGTATGGCAGGTACACGAAGGACTAATTGGATTTTCTTCATAGTCATACATTTAGCTCCAACTCTTGGAAAAATGACACAGTTAAAATTTCAAAGGCGTAGGTTAAGTCCTTCTGAAGTTATCGACCAATATTCTTGAACATGTGTCTTAAGGACATTTTGTATGGCAGCTACCCGAAGGAGTAGGACGATTTTGCCCGTTAACGAACTTAGCCTTACAAATTCAACCAAACACCTAGATTCAAAATTTCAAGATCCAAGGTGAAGCCGTTCTTGAGTTATCGTGTTCACGGACAGACAGACAGACGGACGGACGGACGGAAATGTTATATGTTAGTTCATCACTATCAAGTAATGGAGTAAAAAATTATAAAATTTTAATTCGACAATGCAAATCATGAGTACTTTTTCGATGACAACACAAATTGTATAATTACAAACCACCTAAAATTTTTGGGATAAATAATATGTAATTGCCTGCGTCTTTAATAAAAGAACAACATTTTGATATAATTTAAAATAAACTCGTTCTTTTATTTAAACAAATTATTCAATAAAATAAATTATAATTAAATTGTTTCAGTAATTCATTGAAATCACTAAAGCTTGTATTACACTGTATGACCACTCTGTCAAATTGCAGTAATATGCAATGAGAAGTAGGCGAATACAGATAAATCTCACTCTGAGATTGAAAAGGGATTTTTTCCTATGCTGATCCAGGAATTAATCACAATGTGATAGTGCTAAATGCCGTTTTTGCACTGGATAAAACACGATAAAAAATAGTAAAAAATCCTTTATTAATTGGCGCAATTTCTTTAAATTCTTGTATATTTCCCTATTTTTTAAAGCAACAATTGCAATAAAAAATAGCGTTTTGGAACATTGTAAAAGGGAAATTTCCAATGTCATTGTGGACCTATATCGTAAAATTTCCTATTTATATAGTAAGAAGTTCCTTTGAAAAGGGATTTTTTCCTATGCTGATCAAGGAAATAATCACAATGTGATAGTGCTAAATACCGTTTTTGCACTGGATAAAATTCGATAAAAAATAGTAAAAAATCCTTTATTAATTGGTGCAATTTCTTTAAATTCTTGTATATTTCCCTATTTTTTAAAGCAACAATTACAATAAAAAATAGCGTTTTGGAACATTGTAAAAGGGAAATTTCCAATGTCTTTGTGGACCTATATCGTTAAATTTCCTATTCATAGATTAAGAAATCCAATAAAAGACTAGATTATTCTGTCGTTAATTTAGTTCAGATCCCTTTACATTGATGTATATTTTCCCAATTTTATTGCACTTAAGATTGCTATTTGAACCTTGCATAGAGTGCAATATTGTATATAAAAACATACTGCAGTCACGATCGGCTGCAAGCCAATAGTATAATACTCTAGAATCTAGATGAATACTGAACTCCGATTTATATTGTAGTTGGGGCTAAAGTAGAATTAAGTATGTGCATGTTGTATGTCATTTATTAAGGACCCCATTCGGTTGCTACTTGAAACTTAAAGACAATATCGTCCATGTTTAATATCATTTCCTAAACTGGGTGTGCCATCGAGAAAAAAATTTTATTATTGAAGGACTTTCACATGTGAGGTGCAGGAAGGATTCACTCGATTTCTTATATATTTATCCTTTTCCTTGGAGCCATTCACAAATTAATGTGTACAAAATTTCAAATTCGTAGCTTGACGCGTTCAAAAGTTATGGGAAAATATTGTTGAATACGTGTCAGAAGGATTTTTTGTATGGAAGGTACCAGAAGGAGTAAAAGGGTTTCGCTGACTAGTAAACTCGAACTTCGTTTCCACTCAAAACTAATAAGTACAAAATTCCGAATTCGTAGCTAGAAGATTATTTGAGTTATAGTGAGTTTCGAAAATTAAGTGAAGTCATTTTTACAGGATATTTGTATGGCAGGTACACGAAGGACTAATTGGATTTTCTTCATAGTCATACATTTAGCTCCAACTCTTGGAAAAATGACACAGTTAAAATTTCAAAGGCGTAGGTTAAGTCCTTCTGAAGTTATCGACCAATATTCTTGAACATGTGTCTTAAGGACATTTTGTATGGCAGCTACCCGAAGGAGTAGGACGATTTTGCCCGTTAACGAACTTAGCCTTACAAATTCAACCAAACACCTAGATTCAAAATTTCAAGATCCAAGGTGAAGCCGTTCTTGAGTTATCGTGTTCACGGACAGACAGACAGACGGACGGACGGACGGAAATGTTATATGTTAGTTCATCACTATCGAGTAATGGAGTAAAAAATTATAAAATTTTAATTCGACAATGCAAATCATGAGTACTTTTTCGATGACAACACAAATTGTATAATTACAAACCACCTAAAATTTTTGGGATAAATAATATGTAATTGCCTGCGTCTTTAATAAAAGAACAACATTTTGATATAATTTAAAATAAACTCGTTCTTTTATTTAAACAAATTATTCAATAAAATAAATTATAATTAAATTGTTTCAGTAATTCATTGAAATCACTAAAGCTTGTATTACACTGTATGACCACTCTGTCAAATTGCAGTAATATGCAATGAGAAGTAGGCGAATACAGATAAATCTCACTGTGAGATTTATTAGTATTCGCCTACTTCACATTGCTTATTACTGCAATTTGACAGCGTGATCATACAGTGTAATACAAGCTTTATAATTAAATTACGTAAGTAATTGATTTAAATTTTTGTAAAGCATAAATTTTTGTGATGTATTTCTCTAATTTTATGTAATTATTTTGATTAGTTTTTTCGACTACATATGAGGATGTATGAAAGTCAAAATATAATGTTTGTAGTATATTTATTGCAAAATAAACATCTTTGGCCAAAGAAATAAAAATATGTTGAATGACACAGAACTTTGGAAAGTCATCATCGTATCCGATTAGTATGACAGCTCCAATTTTAAATTTGATATTGTTAGATTTAACCCAAGAAAGAAATTTGACAGATTTCCCATCTATAGTAGGAAGTTCATAGGAGAGATTCCAAAGTGAATCATCAAGGGTTTTACCATATTGTGCTTCACTGGTCAATGTGAAACCATTTTGAAGAGAATTGCATTGACTAAGGAGATATCTATTAAATATTGTTTTACACGTATTTCTCCTAGATGTAGTAGCATGTGCAATGTTTTTCAAAACTTTATGTTTAGATTCAAATCTCATTGACCAAATGTGAACCAAGGGACCAATTTTTTTTATAATAGTAGTGTAGTGGGTCATGAAATGATGTTTTGGCTTAAGTGGTAGATTAAATATGTTCTGATATAAAATATGGTGTTCAGAAATTAATGAATCAAGAATGAGAATAGAATAATCGTCTATGGATTCCAACATTATAATTTGTATGATTGCATTTAGTTTTTGAAATAGTTTCCAAATTAGATTATTTTCTGGAACCCAGTCTCCGATTATTATTCCTAAATATTTCACTAACCAAATTGTTTCCGCAGCTGAATATTTCAGTTTTTTATTTTTCAAATGGACTTCTGAAATTTCTTGGGGTTTATTTATATGTTCATAAATATTAGAGAAATTGAATCCAGTAATACGATTGTTTAATGCTTCCAAGCTAAAATATTTTTCTATTTTAATAAAATTGGAAAGAATAAGTGCAATTTCATGGTTAGCTACTCCCTCGAAAATGTCGTGCATTATATCTACCGAGAAGTTTTCTGTTACATGAAATAATTCAATTTGATTGAATATGCAATCAGAAACTATACCAGTTAAAGAAAAATTGTTTTTTTGTAAGTCTTCCTTGTAATTAGATGGATTTCTTAATAAATTGACTTGAGGTTCACATGCTTTTTGACAATCTGTTTTCTTCATTTTGCAAAATCTGCAGTAATAATTAGCTGAGAAGGATTCCGAGAAACCAAGCATTGAATTTAAACCCTTATTATCGCCAACACATAGTACAAGAATAAATGTAATCCTTTTTCCATTTACTACAATACCATCTGTCTCCAAACATTTAAATTGGTTGATAAGTTGCTGAAAAATTTGATTTCCAAATTGTTTACGGTCTAAACTATTAAATAAGTAAATTAAAAAAATATAATCTAGCTTTGACCTGCACCATGGAGGAATAAACGGAAATGATAAATAAACTGCTCCTAAATTTTGCAAACCTGCTCGAGAGCCCATGGCATTGTTGGTTTCGAAATCATCGTAGCTCAATATTAAGGGCAAAATAATTCTATCCAAATTCAAATTAAATGATTTTTGTTTCCAGTGCTTGGTTTGCATTATATTTGAAACTACGTGTTTTTCATTTCGAAGGAATGTATTATAATCAATAATATCTTCTAAAACCCCATTCGAAGACAAAAAACTTTGGAGCATACTTTCTAAGCAAATGATATTGGCTGTATTGGATATCGGTTTAAATATTACATTATTGTTAAAGTTTCTCGTTTCTAACCGTGTACCTAGCTTTATAGTAATAGATTCTGAGTAAATAGATGTGCTTTTCAGCAATTGTAAGCGTTTATATTCTGTAGAAATATTTAAAAGTGATGATTGGATTAACTTAAAGATCTGCTTTATATCGTTCCCTTGCGATTGACCGAGTACCAAATCTCTACATACGGCAAATATTTCGCTATTGAAATAAGAACTGAAAATTTCAATAATGTGTTGTATGGACTGCCTGCAGATTTGTTTTTCTTTGTACAATTTTGTTATTAGTTTTAAATTTTCTGATTGAATTAATTCATTCAATTTTGCAATGTTCACACTTTCTGTTAATTCTAATTTAGATGTTATCAATGTACTCATACAGGGTGAATTATTACTTTTAAAAACCAAGGAATTATCAACTGAAGGTTGGATACTAGAAATCTTGCAATTCTCAAGCTTATTAAAATGAACATTTAAATGTTTCTTATATGAACTAAAATTATCAAATTTTCTTATTGGCTTACAGACATTACAAACTTTTACATTCTCCAATGGATGAACAACTTTAACATGAAAAATATATGAACTTAAAGTATCTAAAATTTTATTACATTTAAAGCACTCCATTAGCCTTATTTGCAAAATTTACTTACTATTTCTACTTACATGAATATTGTGTGAATAGTAACATATTATATTTATCTTTATAACATAAAAATATATAGGTACATTTATTGAGAAGCAAGGTTGCTCAAATCCGATAATAACGAATTCACACTCGTGAATTCCTTATCGTGATCCTTAAAACTGATATTATAAATTTTTTTTTGAAAAAAGGTACATATTTGAGCACTTGGCTCTGGATATTGAGCGTTTAAAGCTACTATTGTCTTAAAACACTCATCGACTGCTTTAAGTGCACTGTCAAAATGGTAGAGAGTTTCATCTACAGCGACATAGGCAGATGTTATATTAGCTGGAAAAAAAATTTATTTTGTTATAGTTAAAATATACATCTTGGATAAAGAGATAATTACCGAATGTATCACCCACTAAAATTACAATTGGCTGAAGTGTTTGGTTGGTATGACTCAAATTTTTTTGCTTTTCCTCAAGGGTCTCCGTGATTAGTGAAGTATCCTATTGATTTGTGAAATATTTTTTATAAAAGTTATGTTCAAGTTCAGTTATTAAAAATTACCGTCACATGAATAATAAATCCCTCTAATATTTCTTGCTTAGTATACTTTATGCGTTTGCTTTCGCCCTTTGCTCGCTTTCGTGAACTATATGCCGTCGGTAGCAAATAAGGTAATAAAAATAACCCAGTAATATCAGTAGTATTACTTAAAATTGCTGTTAAGCTTTTTTCTTGCTTCAATTTTCTGCTCAGATTTATTAAATTTTCATTTAGTGTAGGCCAAGAAAAAAATAGAGAATTTGACGAATCAGGATATTCCTCATCAAAATCCTGACTTAGCAAACACCAGCCTTTAGCAGATTTTAGAACCGGAAAATATCCAAAGTATACAGAAATTGGTATCTGTTGTAAAGATTTTCGAAATTCCAAGGTATCCTTCCAGAACTCTTGAATTTTGTTGAATGGTTGCAAGTTGTTTTTAAGGAAAGCTACTTTTGCTTCTATTAATTCTGAAGTTGGTGATGTTTCGAGCACAACAGGCGTTTTTTCGATTTCAGATTTTCTGATACGTTTTTTTAAGTGATTATATGCTTCCCATAGTTTTCCGCTCGCATTCCGTTTTGATAATTTATTGTATGGAACAAAATAGGTAGTCTCATTTTCATTACGAAAATTGTTTATTATTTCCTTGCAAATATCTTGGAAACGGGAAGTGGTTATCTTAAATTCCTTAATATCAGCACAGTTTGCAATTTCGGCATTTATTAGTTCTCTAGCCAAAAGATTCTTATGAGTTCTTTCCAAAAAGCCAAATTTTTTGAAATAATTTGCAATTATTTTGCCATTTGTTGTCTGGTTTAATATATTGTTTAAGCGGGGTTGATAACTTGCCTGCTCATTAGAGGAGAAATCAATGTCTGCAGTAGAAATAAGCTGAAATAACATTGAAAAGAGGGAACAATAACAAAACGAAATGAAAGTAGTACGAAGTACGAACCTCTTTTAAAGTTTCTAAAGTTGAGGTGTTCATAGAATCTGCTACAACATCAATAATTTCCTTATCGCTACCATAGTTAGTCGACACTGAGTCAATGGTACTGATTGTTGAAGGTTGTGAAAGGGTTCTAGCGTCTGCAGAATTCTGTTCAGTTAAGAAATAATTGTATTATAATATAATATTATTTGACCTCGCAAGATAAGCATTTCTCTCAGAACTTGTGATATCCATATTAAGGGGGAATATCTGAGTAGAAAATTTGGGTTTTTCAAAAAAAAATTTAAAATCTTAAAGTTTATAGTTTTGAGAATGTTTGTAAATTTCATATTGAAATTCCAATAATTGTGGAAGTTATGGGCCCTTCGTGAATTCTATATATAGAACAAACGCGATTATCTCGAAACATACTTTTCAAGGACGGTTTCAAAAATGTTCGAAAAACGGATGAACCAATTTCTTCCAAAATTACACACATTATTTTTGGATAGGTTTTCTCATTCGCTACGTAGGATTTTTTTTTAGCATATTTACTTTTTTTTATATCAAGCCAGAAAGGTCGATAATTGACTCGCATGATGTTAGCCGACAAGTACCAACAAGTTAAACTTTTTTTTGTTGCAATCGTTTGGAGTTCGTTTGGAGTTGTTTGGAGTTCCATCAGAATCGTTTGATAGTTAACGGTTTTTTTTTAAAAAATCATTCAAAATTTGACCATGATGTTGACCGACAAGTAACGGCTTTTAAAAATTTTTTTTTTATAATCAATTGGGTATCATTCCCAGAGGTTTGGAGTTTTTTCAGAATCGTTTGATAGTTCACCGTTTTTTTTAATAAATCATTTAAAATGGGAAATTTTGCCATTTCAGTCATCTATGAAGGGATTTCCTTCCAGGCTTTCGCCAAAACGTATCGATTTCGAAAAACTAGCCGTAAAAAATCCGTAAGAAATCCCTTCATAGATGACTGAAAGCGAAAAATTCCCCTTTTTAAATGATTTATCAAAAAAAAACGGTGAACTATGAAACGATTCTGACAAAAGTGTTAACCTTCTGAAACAGTTCTCAAACGACTAGAAAAGATAGATTTTAAAAATAGACTGTTTTGGCGACAGACTTGAAGGAAATCCCTTCATAGATGACTGAAATCGCAAAATTTCCCGTTTTAAATGATTTATTTAAAAAAACCGGTGAACTATCAAACGATTTTGACAAAATTGTTAACCTTCTGAAACAGTTCTCAAACGACTAGAAAAGACAGATTTTGAAAATAGACTGTTTTGGCGAAAGCCTTCATAAATGACTGAAATGGCAAAATTTCCCATTTTAAATGATTTATTAAAAAAAACGGTGAACCATCAAACGATTCTAAAAAAAACTCCAAACCTCTGGGAATGTTACCCAATCGATTAAAAAAAATTTTTTTTGAAAAGCCGTTACTTGTCGGTCAACATCATGGTCAAATTTTGAATGATTTTTAAAAAAAAAAACCGTTAACTATCAAACGATTCTGATGGAACTCCAAACAACTCCAAACGATTGCAACAAAAAAAGTTTAACTTGTTGGTACTTGTCGGCTAACATCATGCGAGTCGATAATTGAGGTTAAAAACTGAAAATAAAGTTCAATCAGCCGCCATTTTGGTGAAATTTTTTTTTTTCAGAAACCCTACTTGGCGGAGGGCATCATACTTTACATTTTCAGAATCATTTTGAAATTGTTGTTTTGGATCAACCGTCTGCATGCAATCGTGGGAACCGCAGAGCGTACGAGCGACGGACATTCTTTATGCCGACTCTGACAGCAGCGCCCCTGGCTGATATATTGTTCCATCAAATGGGCTTCAAGCGACGCTGAAGTTTCGAGAACGAGAAAGAAAAGTTGACAACGACGGAACGGGAAAACGGCGAACAGCGCGCAATTTATTCAACGATTGGTGAAACGGCAACGGTGGCGACAGTTAGTAGCGGAGCACGAGGCACCGCTCGGTCGAATACACGACAGTCTGGTTGCTGTTGCGCGGCAATGGGTCCCCACCCCACATTGGGGCCACCCCGGGACTGTAGGGCCGGACGACGACAAGTCCGTCCGAGCACATTCTTTCTTGCACACGTTCGCGATATTTTTTAGTTTCTTTTTACTTGTTTCTTTTTTATTTATTATAAATAAACACTACTTAAATTAATTATTTACCATATTGTAACAGCATTCATGCATACTTCTTTTATGTAGAAAGCGAAGAAACCGCGACGAGACTTTGCTTTCGCTCGTTCGTTGTCTGCCTGTCGTCGATTCCCGTTGGGATTTTTTCGTTTGCTTTTTGCGTCGTAGGCGATAGCGGCACGGAATTTCGGCGAAAAATCAAGTTGGGTCGAACTTGAAGAACGGACGCCTTTTGTTGGGAGTCTGTTTTGTATATTTACGGCACTTTTAGCGACGAATCGCCTCGTAATTCGTGTTCGAAAGTCAACAAGAATTGTTCACTTAAACAAGTCAACAAGAATTTTTCACTTAAACAAAAGCACTTAAATTTTGGTACCTGCGGTCACCACTGTACAAGTCCGAGGTTCAAATGCGACTAAAGCTTGTATTACACTGTACAAATTGCAGTAATATGCAATGCGAAGTAGGCGAATACAAATAAATTTAACAGTGAGATTTATTTGTTTTCGCATTGCATATTACTGCAATTTGACAGCGTGGTCATACAGTGTAATACAAGCTTAACTCTTTATTCCATGAACAATGTACATAAATGTAAGATCAAATTTATAAAAAGTGTTGCCATTTACATAAAAATAAAATAATTGTAAATAAATTTAACAAACATAAAAAATTAAAAACAGAAATGAAAATAATAAATTATAATAAGTTGATAGTTGTTCGTTGACTATAATTACCTCAACATTCTTACAATCGAGCAAATACTTTTTGAGATAATTATTTCTAAAATAATATTATTTTTTGTGGTTTCTACTCAGATGATCCCCCTTAAGAACCCTAAAGGGATACGTCGATAATTCGCAATAAGGATTAAATTAACCTTGCGAAGCAAGTTCACGTATATTTTGATACTGACTGCACATCAAATTAAGCCAAAATTAAAACTTACTAACCTCATCAATGTAAAATTTTTTGTACTTGGCCCAAAATTTTTGCCGCGGTCCTGCCTTTGGGATAATGCTCCTCAGAGCTTCGTAATCTAAGCATTCAAATGCTTCTTTATCAAATTCTTCATCTTATAAAAATAATTCAGAAAACAAAGACACACACACATGTATATATATATATAAAGTACAATATATATTACTGAACTTAAAAAAAAAAAAAAATTAATGACTTACCGGCAAATACGGAAATTAATTGGGGAAGCCCCCATTGCTCTAAGGTTTCGCGGACGAAATTTTCCTCCATTTCCAATGTGAATTATCGTATGCACTTATTATATTTCACGAGTTCACCGATTTTATTGTGGACTTATTTTTCACACGAGTTTTAGATTAGACAAGCACTGCGCACTACTGAACTACACAAACTCTACTGAACGCGTCCAGCGTCAGCTGAAATACATAACTGACATATCCATATGTACGTGGCAAATTTTCCTATGTTCATAGGACATTCACCTATTGTGAAATACAATTTTTACATTTAACATATCATTTCGTTTAATTTTCCGGATAATTACAGTAACAAACAAAAACGTATTTTAAAAATCGCCCAAATGGGTAGAAGTTTGACAGTGCTTAATGCAGATATGCGGTGTCTGGGCTATGGGACTTCTACCCATAAAATAATAAAGTTGCTCCCAGATTGTTGGCCGAGTTTTGTTAGTTTTTATTACTCTAGTAGCACATTTACATATACAGTGCAACCCGGTTATAACGTACCTTGAGGAGACCACAAAAGTAGAACGTTATAGTCGATAGTACGTTATAAGTACCATAAGAACCTTTCACATTTGTGAATGGGGATTGAAAAAAGGTACGTTATAACCAAAAGTAAGTGCATTTTATAAGCGGGTCACACTGTAGGTACTAAGTTTAAACTTTCTAGCATAACCCGTTTCTGAGATATAAAAACCACCTCTACCTCGCTACCGCTGTTAAAAATTTTCCTGCTATGACTTTATAGTAGTTTTATATAGTTTTCAATGTTTAGCTTTCTATCCTTTACTGATTTCGAGAAATTAAAATCAAAATTTTTTCTCTTCCACCCCCTCCCACTATTACTCCCTATATCCATACACTCACAATTCTACAGGAAAAATCAAAAACTAAAAACAGAAATATACGTCTCTTGGTCTTTTCACTGTAAATTTTAATCACTACTCTAATCTAAATCCGCAAAAAACAGACCTAATATACATAATATAATATTAGTTTGGTTTTAAATTTGAGCTTAACAGATTGAATTACTAACTAAGAACAAAGATTTCAACACTTAAGTTATTCAATATTTTATTCCACTGTGAGCCAATGAACATAACATGGCGAATATTCCCTAACATATAGTAAACTGTCCATTATAATAAAAAGAACTATTAGCTATAAGGTCAGGGAAAATATCCTATCGATAATACTACCCATGGAATATTTCGCAAATTACAATATAGTTAGGGAAAAATCCTATATACATAGGATTTCAATAATATTTGAAGAACCAATTGTTATTTTCCCATATACTATATTATTATTACCTGTACAAAATGGAATAATTTGCCATAAACATGGCGTTTTTCACCATTAGATGCGTTCCCATGTTGAAGTGGAAAATTTGCATTGTAAATTTTTTTCCGTGTATCCAAGCCATTTTCTAAACAATGCCTAAAATTGCCAGTGATGCTTTCTAGAAACTAATAGTTCTTATACTTAGGCCCGTTCCTACAATCGTCAGTAACGTTCTAACTGGAACTTTAACTGACAGATGTTCATACGAAACTTACAGTCAAAGTTCTGGTTAAATTTTAACTGCAGGTCGGAATAACGGCCCTTATAGTTACTTATCATCATTATGATCATATTTTCAAAAATTGAAAATGGGAGCACCTTGAAGAGTTGTTAAGTTCAAGCAGGATTCGATCTGGCTTAGTATCTTTTAAAGTTAAACAGTTTTGCAATAAATTTTTGCTACATCTAATGTTAAGTAGGTACTGGACAACATTGTGACCTCTATTGCTCTGTTTTTAGAGCAAAATCTGTAGAATTTTCCCGTACTATGTATGATAATTTTTGTCCTATAATAAAATTTGTTTATCAACTTGTTGGTTATTCGCAATTTGTTTGCTTTCTTGCGTTTTGGTACATTCTGTTACCAAACAAGTCGATAAATTTTATCAATTTCATTTTCTTCCAACAAAAGATGGCAGAAACTGGAAACAATACGATCATGTAATTTACATAGTTGTGACCGTTCAATCGACGTTCCGAGCAACATAAAGTCGCATCCCGGTGGAAACAATTGAAATTTGCGTTCTTCAGGTTCGACCATTTTGACCTCATCTTTCCGCTCCTACGTGAATTAAATTTCATGCTAATCACGAAGCTCGACTGCACTACTGGAATGCGTTTCGCAACCGTTTTGATACGATCCCGATAAATTCATTTTGCTACTGTATCTGAATCTATGCGGCATCATGCGAGCGACGACACGCTAGAACAATCATTTAGCCATTTAGTACCTTAAAATGGTTGTGCATCAAGAGCGGTTAGTTATTCAAGCCCCGCAGGTGATGAGGTCCAATTGAATTTCATCGAGCCAGGAATGCACTGATCTTGCCACGCTCGTCAATCTGCAACTTTACAATGTCGCGCTAGTACTAAACTACACGTTTCGTCCTCCTCGTTGAAACTGAAACTATATATGAAGTGCACACTTTAATGAGATATCGGAAATATTTGCACCTCTGAAAGGCACCTTTATCGTCATCATCATCGTCGCCGAAAAACAACTAAAATAGTTGAGAACTCGCTAGCGTTGTATTTATACGAGACATGGCGCTCTATCGAAGCATAAATCGAAGATATCTTTGAATATCAAATTACAGATGAGATGGTACTGCCTTATGTTGCAGCGAGCATAATGTGGCCGTGTTTCAGGCATTTTATTACAAAATCATGCGACATAACTCGCTGATCGAGCAAATCGAGAGTTCTAGCCGATCCTAATCGAAAGCTGTGTCCCATTAGCAAATAGCTGACTAGCTAATGAGCGATTTGCGCGACGATTTGCGCGATCATCTTCAAATGACAATCGTTTGCAGTTCTGCAAATACAACGTCCTGGGATTGCTCGTAGGTGGATTTGATTGGGGTGGTTAATTCGTTTTGTAGTACTTCTCGACGATCTTGTGCAGATTACGTCGAACAATGTAATTTTCTGGTAGAACTCGCGTCGGCATTTGAAATTTAAATAAATTCCGTTTCGTATCGATAATAATTAATGAAGTCTATGGTACATCGGTACAGCTTACTTTGGTAGTAGATGGATTCTTTTTTTCCCTTTTCAAATTAAAAGTAATTGCCAACTCAGATGAAAAATCCACTTAAAAAAGTGCTCTGCAGACTGTTTTTGAGTCAAAGACCACTTTACTTTATTATCTTAATAATAAAAAAGAGCACACTTTCTGAGAGTATCGATTTAAAAAAAAAACTACCCTAAATTTTGTTTTCACTTCTAAGGATTAAAACAGTCTTAGACGCAGTAGGTTTTGTGTTAGATGCTCTTTGCCTCGCAGAATCACAGGTTGGACTAATATTTTTGTGGCTGGGACTATGAAGTAAGGAAATCGGCACTGAAGCCAACAAAAAGACCCATAACACCACCCTTTTTCGATTAGAAATTTAAGGTGTTTATGATTTCTACTCTTCTTTCTAGATTAGTTGGTTTGATTTCTTACAGAATTCCTACCCTGATTGTGTCCTGCTTCTGAGTTTCTACATCAACTAAGAAGCATGCATCAGGTTCCTCAACTTTCCTAGCTTGCGAAGGTGTAAACTTTCATGTTAAAGTGAAAAAAAAAATCTTTAAACATTTTTTTTAAAAAATCTATAAATTTTTTCACGAATTTTGCCATATTTTAGTTTTATCTAATCACATACAAACTCTTTAAGGATTTAAGGATATCCAAGTCTTTAATGAGTGTTAAGGAGTTGTTAATAGTTTCACGAATTCTGTCATATCTCTTTGGCCTGATACGATCTCGAACTGGTTTTTAATTCAAAGACGTTCTATAAAATAGCCCAAAAACGATATCAGTATTTTCTAATATTCGACCTGTCCGCCATATCTAATAGAAACTATTTTCAGATTCCTTGCAAAAAGAAATCTGAAGAAGTTTGTGCCTAATTATTGACTTTATATTATTATTTGAAGCAGGGGCAGAATAAAATGTCCGAAGCAGTCAAGAAATGTTACTCAGTAGTTTATTTTTTTTTGCAAACATTTGCAAACATATGATTCAAGTTTTATCTTGGTGGTGTACATTGTCTTCGAGAACAAGGCTCGGGAGTTGTCCCCAATCCACTGTACTTACTACATTTTCAAGTGCGATCAAAATTTATAATTAGAATGAGAATTATTGTTATTAAAACTGGTTAAATAAATTCGAAATACCGAACTACTTAAAATGAGTGAGAATGCTGAAAATTTTTTTTTAATTTTTTTCATGGGTTTTAAATGGTCAGGAATTAGGATTGCTGTATCTGCGATCACTTCCTTTCTTTACATTTTCTTAACGTCTTCGACACTTTATTTATATAATTAACCATCCATCTGAATGCAATCGATAATTGAATGGAACTAAAGTCGAAGATATCGAAAACTGATTCCACCATTATTACATAATTGCACAATACCAAAGTGACAATTAGCAACAATATCAAGATGAATCTTCCTCTCTTCCTCCGAATTACCCACTTACCGGGTATAGGCAACAGCTTTATACCTGTATATACCTGGAACTCCCCGAATAACCTTATAAAGTTTTCGAAGTGACACAATGCCCCGCATGATCCATGTGTCGATATGGCGCTGATCATATCGTACAATTAATTAAAAATTCCATGATCTTCACACAGCATCTCACATGAGCGCACCAAGTCCTCTCAACTTCTGGGAAATTTTCCGTTGACTTGATCGCATCACGCTTACATCCTCCTTGTTATCCGCATCAGTAACTCCTTTTGACTTTCAACCTTTTCAACTTGATCCAATTTAAAGTTGGTGCATTCGATTTGTGTGTACATGTGTGCGCAATACCTTTCTCTCCGCGATAGATCGATAGAATCCCATAGGCTAAATTTACACGAACCTATTGACTTTTTCGAATCGTACCAAAACGTCTTTATGCTCATCTTAGCGGTCGAATGTCGTCGTCTTCTTGAAGCGAAGATGCGAGCATAAAAGTAATTGTACATGTACTGAATCTTCCAACCTTATGCTGCTATATTAATGTTTTTTTTGCCGCGCAAGGTATCGAGTGTATGGGGTAGTTGGAGCTGGAGCATGTGCGCCTTTCGTCTATGGTTTCGTCGTGTTGGTGTGGAGCATCTTATGTCCATGAATGAATGCATTTTAAACTGCTGCGATATGTGCGATCTATTCCTCGCAGGTATCGACTGTATGAAGTGTAAACATAAGCGTAGTGAGTACCGGCGCCTAATATTTAAGAGCCCATCCGCGAAAAGTAATTGTAGTGGTTTCTATGGACGATCTTCATCACTTGAATGCTTTTTAAAATGAAATAGCATTCGAAATGTGTTGTTTTTGTTGGTTGCTGTTGTTGTATTTGAGATTATAGCTATTTCTGGTGTATCGGACAAAAATTCATCGGTGCAGGTATATAAGAGCAGAACTTTTATTTCGAATGGCATAGTACACCCAACAATAGTCGCTTGATCATTCGAGCAAACAACCCTTAAAAAAGTTCAATATTTCATATTCAGGACGATTTTCAAGATCGGTTTTGTGAACATCAATTTTTGATATTGCAAAGTGTTCGGTGAAGTGAATTTATCTTCGAGGATTTAAAAGACTATTCGAAAGGATTACAAAATGAAATTGGTAAGTTGGTTTTTATTTAAATGGGACTTCAATCGTGATAATTGGGGATAGTTTCGTCTTATTGGAAGTGATCCTTTTACTTAGTGATCTTGTTTTGAACACAAGTGTTCATCGCATAGTTATACAATTTTTGCGTACTATGTTTTCAAACAAGGATCATTGTACTTACTTGTTTACTTACGATGGCGCTACAGCCCGAATCGAACCTTGGCCTCCTGAAGGATCACTGTATAGACCTCCAATTAAATTTTCCGACAGTTTTTTTTAAAAATATTCGGTGTTAGGCATTTTATGCCATTTTCGATAGGCATTTTAAAAAAAAAATCCACTATTCAATTTTAGAAGGGGGGTTCATCTTATTCCAAGTCATCATGCACCAATCAGGAATAGAGAAAAATATATCGTGAAAAAAGTAATAGTTCGGTTTATATAAGATAAAGGATCTCACGGAGATCATGATTTTGAATCATACCGTCTCAATGGCCGAGCACTTCCTTTCATTAAGAATAACAAGTAGAAACTGTAGCAAAAATACTTATAGCTACCTATTTCTCAAAAACGATTACATGAAAATAATATAAACATTAAAGGAGTTCAGACAGTTGCTGAACAATTTTTAAGCAGCTGTGTAAACTCCTCTTATAAATCGAAATCGAAGGAGCAGAGACAAATCAATAATTAATAAAATTAATGTCGCCAAACATAAGCTTGGCGAATAATACGATATAATTAAAACGACATTTAACAGCGTTCAGGTATTTCCCATCTTAAATCCTCCGAGATCATTTATAAATGCTGTGCATTTAAGAGAATCTATGTCTTGTACAGCGACAAGGAAGTCGTGATCATTGATCACAGCAATGAAACTGAAAACCTGTAGAAAAGTGCATCCCGTAGTTATGTCACGATTGTTGGCTTGAAACGAGGGCGAATCGAGCTTGTAGCTTAGCAAGGGCGGATACCAAGCCTTCAAAAAGATCTACTATCGCGCTTTCCTATAGAGGAAGAGAACTCTTGCATAACACCTCACGCGTTGATTCCTTACGACCTTGCTTCATTTTTCCAAGTCCTAAGATCCATTCTTTGGTCGAATGATGGAGCAATCCTTAGGGCATCTTATCCGCGGGTACCAAATGCAACGGATGACCGAAAATCGTGAGAGCTTGTGGGTGCGATAGATCTAGATATCATTTCCGAGAAGAGCTATTCCATCTAGCATCAACCAGTCACCTGATGACATAATTGGATAGCAGCAGTAGTAGCAGTTCCATTGTGAGGCATCGGCAGAGTTCACCTGATCTTGTTAAATGCTGAGATTTGCTCGCTCGTGCACTTTTCGCGACGTCAATTTTCATATTGCCGATGTTAACTAATTAATGTTAAAGGCAGCGATCATATCGGACTGTTTCGAGAACACCTTAATCTTCTCGATGGGATGATCACGGCTTGATCACTGGAGCAAGATCGGCTGAATCCATGACTTTTGGATATGCGCGGCGGGAACTTGTTACGGCGATCGAAGACTTTAATGTTGCATAATCGAGAAGAGTATCGTGACTAGAATTTTGACAGGTGAATTGTCTCGGAAAGATGACAATAATTCGTGATGTGGAACGTGAACAATATGAACATTTCATGATTCGTAAATCGATGATTTAAATTGATCGAAAATTGATTTAGAGCTAATCGCGATGAGTTGACCTCTTTCATTATCACTCAAAACCAACTGATCGTAGCCACTCCTTTGTCGTCAAGATATTTTCAAGACCATTATAACCGTTCCGTTTCTCTTTTCAGATCGCCTTTGCAACTTTAATTGCCGTGACATCGTGTGCTCGTTTGGAGAACAACTACCTTCCACCACCCGGTGCATCTGGAGCTGGTGGCGGTCCAGGTCTCTCAACACCTGGATTTGGAGGACGGCCTGGAGGTGGTAGCGGTGGTGGTGGAGGAGGCGGAGGCGGTGGTGGTGGAAACGGAGGTCTTGGAGGATTCGGTGGTGGCTCACCAGCTCCCGGTTTCGGAGGTGGACGTCCATCAGGTGGCGGTCAACAATCGTCAGGTGGTCCACCAATCGAAATTATTTCATATGAAAACGAAAACTACGGTGACGGAAGCTACAAGTTCAGCTACGAAACCGGAAACGGAATCAAAGCCCAGGAACAGGGAGAAGTCAAGAACAAGGGATCCGAAAATGAAATCCAATCGGTTATGGGATCGTACTCGTACACTGCTCCCGATGGTCAATTGATCACGGTCACCTACATCGCCGATGAGAACGGTTTCCAACCGCAAGGTGATCATTTGCCAACACCACCACCAATCCCAGAAGCAATCCGGAAGGCACTCGAAGCTACCGCTGCAGCTCAAGGTAATGGTGGCGGAGCCGGATACCCATCGGGACCATCAGGACCATCAGGAGGAGGTAATGCAGGTGGACGCGGACCATCAAGCGGCTATGTACCACCAAACCAACAGAGGCCGAGCGGTGGATCCAGCGGCAACTTCAATCCGCAATCTGGATACAACTACTAATTCTGTCCATCTTACATTTTAAGTATGTTAATTTATTATACTCCGAGCGCAACATAAACCATCAAACATCTCGATCAATATCAAAACGACAACTTTAGCTATGCAAATGGACCAGATCTCAACGGATTCAGAACCCAATCAACGGAAAATTGCGTGATAATTGCGCAACTAAGATTTTAGTGAGATGTTGAATTAGGCTAGTGATCGATCCGTTCTAAATATTTTATTACCTTGTATGTGCTAGAAATGGACAGATATTATTCTGTTGTGGTTTTCATTGATATTTATTTTGCTATAATAACTTTTTTTTAAATAATATTATGTATACAATGAGCAATAAAGCAAACGTTTAAAAGAAACATAAAATAACTGGTAGTGCAATGCAATTATTTCGAATATATGTAGTCTTCCGAATTAAGCCACTCCTTCAATTGGATAAATGTTTTCTTGTCTGTAAAAGATGGTGGAGTCACAAGTAGTAACATGGCAAACAAAAGAAACATGTGGAGAAAAAAATTCTAAAAATTACTTTTTACTAAATTAATCCCAATTTTGCATGTTAGCATGGTAGTTTTGCATGTCGAGCTCCTGAGTTGAAATTAGTCAGAAGCTGATACTCCTTATATTTGAGCTTAACAAGCTCTTAAATTACAATGGAATATATTTTCTTGTCTTTTAATAATAACGTAAATGGATGTTGAGCTATTTGACAAAGTGGTTTAATTTTCATCATTGGGTTTTTGGTGGAATTAAGGAAAAGTGTATGAAACACTTTAGATTCCCAGCTCAAAACCTTTTCTGGCTTTCTGTATTTGGATGGCACCAACCCGAACAAGTGGAGTAATGTCGAGTTATGCATAGTAAATACAAAATTTGGGATGCAGTACTCAGCTACTTTACACTTCCACAGGGGTGGAGCATCGAAAAATTTGGAAAAAAATTCTAGCCGCTTCGGGTGGTGCGGGCAGGCGCATGGATGTGAAAAGGTAATCTTTGCTTTTCCTAGCTGTTTTCGACGGTTGATAGTGTTTGGTTCTAAATAGGGGGAAGGAAGATTTGTTAGCACTTGGTTTCAGTTGCCAAGATAAGGTGCCCTGTTCAACCTCGAGATGCTCTCCTGATTTGGTGCCCTGCGATTATTTCCTGTGAGGATACCTAAAATCTTTTGCTTACAACGATCGTCCCACAACCCTGACAGCCCTCAAAGATAACATTCGAACCCGCATCCTCTAAATTCCTGTGGTAATGCTTGAAAGAGTGAACGAAAATTTCAGAAAAAGGCTCACATAATGTTTGGAGTGCGAGAGCCGCCATTTGGCAGATACATTAATTAAAACTTTATGAGCTTAAATCTCCCATGTACATAAACAAGGAAAAAATAAAAAAAATAGTTATTTTTGAACAGTTTGCCTTTTATTGATGTTTCAAATCCATGCGTCTGCAGAAAAATTACCTAAGAGATATGAGGAAATTCGTAAAAATGTATCTTAACTCTATAACAATCGTAAGTTTCCACCACCGCATACGGTGAACAGGGTATACGCCGCACAGACAGACTTTCTTATTGAAGTTCCAGGGTCTTTTGGCTCTAAAAAGCGAAACTACCAAATTGTTGGGGTTATTTTTTTTTTTAAAACTTCAGGTCGATCACAATGCTTTTTTACAAATGGAAAAAGTAATACCTTAAGCTCTCTACTCACTTTCTGCTCTGCACTAGAGCACATTTTTAATTTGAACACTACCTACATCCATTTACCCTGATAATCCTCTTGTGATGGAATGGGAACAATCTCCAAATTGCTAATTATGAAATTGATGCAGCCCTGCTTGGAGCGGTGTGACTGAGATTCAATTAATTAATATATATTGTCGTAGTATTTAGTATAAGGTGTATAATAATATTAACACATTTCCGATTTTTTTTTTTTTTAAGTTTTGATAATCTACAATTTATTTCTTGGCATTTGTATTGTCGAAAATTAGATTAAAAGATTTTTCTATATAAAGAAATATTATACATTAGTCTTCCATCTGGTAATAAATCTTTTTAGTGCAGAGCTTATTGAACTTGGACTAAAGTCGAATAGGTACTTGATATATAAACTGAAACTGCAAATATTTTATTAATGGAGATTTTTGAAAATAGTAAACTGGTGCCTAATATTCTGCAGTCAAAATGTAAATATCTGCGAAAGCCGTTTGTATTTTTCACTATCCAAAGTCAGTTTCTTCTTATGGATAAAAGGTGAAAAGCTCGTTTAATATGAAACCAAGGTGAATAGTGTTTGGATAATATGAAGAAACTTTTCAAGATGCTGTGGTCTTTGCTCAAATAAATTAGCATATGCTACGAAATTCGCTAAGTTAAAGCTTTAGTTAAAGGTAGAGCGGCGAATTAGTTGTTAACGTTTCTCTAGCGCAGAGTTGATAAAATATGTCTACATATATTTTTAAAATTTTTTCTAATGATATTTACTGATCTTTGTTCCTGACAAATTTTCCCTAAATTTTGAGTATCAGTGTCAAAAGTTGCTGACAATTTTGGTCTATTCATTTTTGAAAATAAGGTATTGTGACCGACGTAAAACTTAATAAAAATTTGATATGTGCATTCAAAATATGTAGGTATTTTTACCACTTAGCATTATCAGCATCCACTCTATTCAAACTAATTGGCGTCCCATAGTTCCAGAACTGTGTGAGTCCTTGTTAAAAGGAAAAACATGTTCTCATATAAATTTTTTAGGTACCGGCCATACAGTACTGAAATTTTTAACTGCATATGAACTAAGCCGAAGATTGACACCTCGAGTACTTTATTTTCTAATAACATTTAAAGAGGCAACCAGCTTCTGTGGTACAGTTTTGTGTTCAAAATGATGTAGTGCTCGGTACTGGTGGGGGTATAATACTATTTAGTAAAACGTTTTATTAATTGTTTGGTCTACATCACGCTGTACATAGAGACAGCCTATATATTCCTTTTCGAAATAACTTTTCAACTTTTCAAAAAATTTAACATACGGAAATATACGAAGAACCACTTCAGATAGAAAATTAAAATATTGTATATCCAATTTTTAATGAAAACAGACAACGGTCAGTCTTTCACCAAAAAATACTTCAGATAAATTCCTATCTTTTACAAGGCGTCACACTTTTACCATCGATATCCGATATTATGAAGAAATTAACTTTTTAAGTCGATTCACACTACATAACGTGAAGAAGTGTTTTAAAATTTAATTTCATGAAGATGATAATAGCATGACAACTTCTGTAGTACCTAGATCGCGAAAAGATGTCAGCCTTTTAAGTCGGTTATGAGCTGAATGTAATGCGAAGTACTTGAGAAGAACAGCTCTTCATATCTTCGATGCTTCTCAAGTTTATTGCTCTGAAGTGCATTTGAAGAACACTTCAGTCAGTGTTTAATGGTCACTGCTCGAGTACCGATGCAAATATTGTCAATATGATTAAATAATTCGGAAATTGAATGGGAATGCTATAAAAGGTGAGTTACGCAATTGGAGGAATATCTAGAGCAAAATATCTCACATAGATCAACTTGAAATTCAAAACCCAGGAAGTACGAAACCCTGAAAAAAGACAGATACATGAACGTGGGCGCGTACGATTTAACACATTAGGTTTACCTGAAAATAATCTTTGAACATGTTTACGATGGTCGCAACCTTGAACTGTGATATGCACCTTATGTAATAGAAGCTTAGCACTAAAAACAGTCTTCACCTATCCTAAAATAGCCACATTCCACACCGTCTGAAATCCATTGACCAGCTAGCGTTGCTTAACGAAGCTAAGAAGCTGCGATTGTGAAACTAAAGGTGGTACATACTTTGCGCGATCTAACATCAACGGATGAACATAACAAGATTGACCCAGGTGCTACATTTTGGCGAAATTAATTCGGTAATTTTGTTATCGAAAGTCGCGTGTATACCAAGCGGACGTAAGCTGCATGTCCGTCTTCTTAACTCTTAAGACCAACTGTGTCCAAGACAAAGAGGAAAAGTGAACTTTCAACAGAAGGTAATTCACCGAAGATGACGATTTAATAGCCGGCGGTTGAGAAATATGCCAAAAGTACCATAAATTCTGGCCAATTCCGCAAAGACAGACTTTGGAGGCCTCATGGTATCTTCGGCGGACTTGTGTAATATGATCCCGTATATTAACATACGTGAATTTAGCAAATAGTTGACCAGTGAACAGTGCGAATTTGAAATGTAACTGCTATAAGATATTGTAGTGGATCTGCAATCTGCTATCAACGGTGGTATTTTATTACAAGGCAAACGTGCGTAGATTTATTTGATTCCAATGATTTTTCTTTAAATAATCAAGAAAATGTGTGCAAGTATAAGCTCAAGAGGTACTGTAGGTATTTTGTTTTAAACGCTTTGAGATAATAAAATTTCAAAAGTTGTATATTTGCTGGATTTTGAGTGCCAAATGAATTTTCAAAGTTCATCAGATTTCTTACTTTATTATTTATAATACAGTATTTTAATAAGAGATGGAGGCGAAAAAAATAGATAAAATTTTGTAAATTGTATAGTAGGGACTCGTTAAATGACTGAAAACATTTAATAGCCAAATGCACACATTCAATTTCGTTTCTTACAGTGCGTACTCACCTTAACAGAATTTTACAACGTATTAGCTTTTCATAAATGAATATACATATGTTGATGACATTGTGATTGTCTATTTGTTTTTATCGCCATAAGTTTAGAGCCGCTCAAACAATTTCGATTTAAATAATGTGTACATAGGTACGAGAGTATGACGAAAGTTTTAAAGAACTTCTTTCAGGAAGTTGTATATTGGAACTTCCGCTCATGGACAATTACCTCGAACGAACGAACATACATATATCCATTTTTTTTTGCATAAATGTACTGTAAAAATTTCACGAAATTGAACAGGTAAGAAAATTGTTAATTAATAAAATCAACACCGAAAGAAATTCATTGGTAAAATCAAATACAAACCTTATTTGATTTTGTGTCAAATAAGTAACGTTGTTACTTCAAATATGGTTTAATAGTTAATTATATTTTCAAAACATTACATCTATCATTATTTGATTTTCGTTGTCAATTTTGTGTTTAAATGATCATGTTCATATTTGAATACTTATATACATCTTTAAAAGAAATAACATATTTCTGTGCTTCGATTAGCATGATCAATGCTAGCGAAGCACGTTATTGATTTCTGAAATATTATACATGTGGTATTTTAAGCACAAACATTTTTTGTTAAACAGTTCCATTGTTCCTCTTTTAAACATGAACATGATACTAAAACAATTTATAATGTTACTTACAATAATATCGAATTCACTGAATTTTAAGGACGAATAATTGTTCTTAAATCAGTTTATTAAGTAAAATGATATCGTTATCCAATAGCGTTACAGACTACAGTTTCTAGAAGAATTTAATAAAGTACAAAACTTCAATTAGATTTTTTATTAGCAAATTATATTATTTTAAATGACACAAAATAAGTACTTCATTTAATTGTAAATTAAGTATAAATTTACTTTCCATATTTACAATAACTATAATTTTTTCGATGAAACTTTACAAACGTAAGTATACCTCTTTAAAATAGTAAATAAAAAAATAGAATTATAAAGTAGAAAATACAGTTTAGGGAACAATGCAAAACTGTTGAAATAAGTGAGAAATAATGAAGAAAGCAATATTAACATACAATGTGTCCAACGTTGATAGGCAATGATTGATTTGATTAAGATGGCGATAGTATTGGTGATGAAGTTGAACTATTAAATATTTTTTCTGACAACGCACTGTTCCGATGAATATAATCCCATAAATTTTGTTTAATAAGTTCTTGATATTGCTGCATATCGTTCAAAATACTCGTCATATTGTTGATAAATAACGCGGATGGCTCCGATTGATCACTCACTCCCTAAAAATAATTTAATAAAGAAAAAACATTGAAAAGCTCGGTTTTATTGTTTTACATAATTGATGTATTTACATTCTCCATTCACCATTGAAAGAGTTTATGCTTAAACTCAACTCTGCAAACTATAAATTAGAAAAAATATCTTCGTTATCAATTAACTTGAGTAAATTAACACTTTTTACAATAATTTTACTGTATTATTTTTAATCAAAGATTTACTTCTTTACACTGTAGTTATAGACCATTAAATGAAAATGTTGAATGATTTTTGTTTCAAAACTAACAGTTTTAGCGTTTGGCATACAATGATCATTGGTTAGTCAATCACGGAAAACTGCGACCTACAAATATTTTCACTTCGAGCTTAGAATAATTGTGCTCAGGTGAAAATGTTGGTGTTACATCAAGATGAAATGTAGTATGGTATGTAGATGATTTAAATACGTAACCTTATTTAGTTAGGCTAGTTGTTAGTTAACAATGTATGATACTTGATTCAAATAATGATATTTCGGTGTACGAAATTCTTCAAAAACTCTTTTTTCTCACACGGAAAAACTATCTCGTACTCTTGTTCGCAGGAAAAAATTTATTTCAAAATTTTTTAAGCTTATAAATTTTAATTCGAAACTGAATAAGACTTAAACCAAAATAATTATAATGAGAACCTTAAAATTAAGTTACACAACTAAATACATAGAACTTAAAATTAAAAAAATTAAATATTAAAAGAAATTAAAACCTAAAAAGAATAAATAACTACATTTAAATTTAATAAATTCAAAATTATATATAGATGTATTAAAACATTAAAAAAAATCAACACTCACTCACACATTAATACAATTAAAAACACTATAAATAACAGTTTTTATCACTAAGGGTTAAATTTAAATATAATTACGATATATTTTCTATTGTTTTTTTTTCTTCATTGCCTAGTGCTTCAATTATTACAACTTAGCTGTTAAGATGAAAAGTCTAATCTTTAAAATATGTTTGCTCTGTTAAAGCATATTGAGTTATTATAAATAAATATTGTTTGAGTTTGAGTTTAAATATAGATAGATACCTACATATTTTCCATATTGTTAAACATTTTGTGCTTAAGCTAACTTATAATTATTCGGTGCGTTGTCATCTCTACATTCATTGTTATTAAATTAAATTATAGCACGGAAGCTGATGTCTCTAACGCATAATTGTTGATTTATGATTTATGAAAATGGAGCAAAACCTTCCTGCGTATAACTATTATAACTAAAACTAACTTCAAGCTAGGTACTTAAAAATTAAAACTTAAGTATAAAATTTTTACGAAGTCCTTAAAATGATTTGTTCTTTGAATTTTGCTTTTTACAGATGTCTTCAATGGTAGGTACGTATTAAATTTAATCAAAATCTGTTCAGCCGTTTTACGGTTTAAGGTTACGATCGTTCAGACAACTGGAAAATCGTTAATGTATTTATTTATTAAAACAAATAAATATAGGAATATGATACAGCGCAACATAGCACAGTCTGTGGTGACAAGGATAGCCTTAATTCTACTATTAAAGATAACGCTGGTTTGTTTCTCACAGATAAGGCGGTCAATTCGTTTTCTCAAATTATTTGAATTAAATTGATAGCGATATTAATCTATTTTGGTGATTAACGCAATTTTGTCTGTCTAAAGTACCTTTCAATCGAAATCTTCAATTAATCATCTAAACAAACACAATAGGAGGCACTTTAATCGAGAGGTCAACAACAAGATGCATCAGTTGACTCTTCCTCGTACTTTTTTCTACGTAATCAATCAAAACGCTTTATCTCCTGGTTTCGCCGTGTTCGAAGAGTGTTGGCTAATTCAAAGGTATCTATCCATTTTTTTGGCATTTAAGCGTATAAAATCTACAACAATGACTAACAAGGTCGTGTACTAACGCTTACAAAAAGATCAACAGTTAAATGTGAGGCCAAAACATCGCTGGGTACTGTACTGAACCCATCTACTCCGGTAATTAGAAACTTTCTCCATTCAATGGCGAGGAAATACCACCTGGCAGCAATTCGATTGAAATCTACCCTAAACCTGATCCAGGTAAAGGTACCTAGATCTGCTTCTGAATTTTTGCATTCGCACTTTTGTCTTAAAGAAGATATCGCCGTAGGTCCTAAATTTCAGACCTGATGAACTTGACTGCATTCGAAAAGCGTTAACCTCCAGCGAGCGTTTGAATTTTTTTTTTTTGGTTAGAAGCTATGCTTCCGTCTTCTTTTACGCGGGCTTGTTGATGAGGACGTGATGATTGCCGGTTTCGCTTCACCTGAATGGCCCCCCCCCCAAAAGCTAACGAATTAATTACAGTTTTCGGATTTTAACTACGGAGTAATTTAGCAATTATGGTGCCGGTCAAATTGATCTAATGATCGCGACTCTGGACCATGTGAATGCCTCTTGGTGTAACTTTAGACCAAAATGAGGTGTAAAGTTTTTTCAGAAGATGCATGATGAAGATTTTTATGAACTAGAGTGGCTGGATTCAATGCTATTTAAATTAGATGCAACCAAGTCAGGTAAACATAAATCATAACTTACGATTCCATCGACCGATCATCATAACACTATTGCGCATAGGTATTTCCCGTTTTACCTGTATTATTGAGCAAGACATTTCGATAGAAGCGAACAATTTTAGCAATGATCTGTTCGCGAAGTTGTCTCGTATGTTCAGCACGTGTTATAGCATGCGAAATGTCACAGTACCACAAACTCTGACCAAATTAATTTCTTCTCATCGATTTTTAATTGCGAAGGTAGTCGAGGTAGTTGCCAATTACCTGAACGACTTTGTCTCTGGAATAGCGAAATACTGAATATCTCCTTTTATACCCCGTCGTATCGGCTTGGCAGTATCCTAACGTTGGAAGACTATCGACGCCCATTTTCAGATGATAGCTTTGTTGAGATGACGGAACTCATTACCATTAATTGAAGTAATTTTAGTCCGCTTCGGGCACTTCGCAAACAATTCGGAGTACTCACCTATGGGAGAGGTTCGTTCAGGTTTTACGGCTCTTTCGGACAATAGACGCCCGGTTTGTACAATTTTTCTGCTAACTGCTAACCGACAATTAACTACTATAGTTAATTTAAACTTTGAATGATTCTGCGTGTTTTGCAATTCGTCAGTAGTTTGCGAAATGTTTGTATCAAATGTCTGCGATTTAAATTGAGTTTGTAGTTGTGGCGTCTTGAAGCAAAAGTGAATAAAGTCTTTTAATTTTCTATTGATTTATCATTCATAATGATAGAAACATCGTGTATCATTATTACATTGATTGATATTACACCGAAACTCTGTCTGTAGGGGTTATAAAAAATAGTTATTAAAAATTATCTTTTTTTTTTTAATAAATTATTTATAACCTTTTTTGTAAAAAACTCTGTTCTATCCTCAATCGAAGCGGTCGATCCCAGAATTTCAGAATATTTTCAGAAGAAAAACCTTTGACGTCGAAAAATAATATAAAAAAACTTACAATTATTATATTCCTTATCTACGGCAGAAACATTTTTTTTTTATTTCAAGTTCAAGTTCAAGTCTCTCGTTGACTTCATCAGTTTTTGTAAAACTAAGCTAAGACATCAACCAAAGCCTAATACTTCAATAATCCTGTTAGAAGCCTCTGAAATGGTATAGTCAATAAAGGGAGTAGTATGTGATAGTGTTTATAGAATTATAGTAGCACAATGCTCAAAATTCTCATAGGTGTAACTACCAGGCAACACTTTATATTTCTATAAAATGTTGGAGCTGGAAACACTATTAAAGACATAGACCGGTCTTCACAGTCGTCATAAAGTTGGCTTTGAGTTAAAGCTGACTTTAGTGTCGTATAATTTATATGACACTTAAATCAGCTCTAACTTAAAGCCTACTTTATGACAACTGTGAAAAGCGGCCATAGTTTTCGAGATACGTGAGAGATATATAGCAGATATATTATTTGTAATTATTTTTTTATCACTACAGATAAATAAATTGCATAAGGTAACCTTGCCACACTGAAATATCGAAACCCTTGCTCAAAATGACCATCAAACCTTAGAAATCAGTTATTCCCAAAATTAATTCCATAGCTAACTGAATTTCTGTAGTTTTATAGATTTGAAAAACAAATTCCGTATTTTTGCTGCAGTAAGTAATAGCATTAAAACAAATATTATGTAGACAACTCAGAATCCAAAATGTATTCCAGAAGCATAGAAATAAATTTCCAGCGATCAAAATTACCATGAAATTAACGTATTCAAACAAAAAATTCTTTTGGTCACCAAAGGTGATTTTTTTGGAAAGATTTTTATCGCAAGCCATGATTTATGTTTTATAGTTTGCATGAGGAGTCGTCTTCCAAATGCAATAACAATTCTGCTGCAAATACACTTTTAGATCTTTGTCGGCTCAGTATACCGTCCCCAGGCCAACGAAGAAACCAAACGTAAAATGTTGGTACTCCGACCAATTAGGCTTGTGTTTTCTGCAACAAGAAATAGCTAATGAAGACCCGGAACCAGGTAGCAACTATGTAGATCAAAATAAAATTTATGTAGAGTTGATAAATATGTCGATTTGAATTCTAGTGGTATTGCTGGCTACACATATTAAATTGCACGTCTTATTTTTGTTGGACAATCAGGAATTGGAACATTGGAATTGGAACATGCTATTAACATTTCGACCCGAAATTAAGGGGTTTTAAACTTTAATTTTTATAGTAGTTAAATATAAAAGTATTAAGATAAAATCGCTGATACTAACTTAACTAACGGTAATAACTAAGAAAATCGCAAAACCCCTATGAGTACATAGTGTTAAATCTCCGATGATTTTTCCTGAATATGTACATATTTTTCATCATTATTTTATTTTCATAAATGTCTTCAAACGAGAGAAAAGCCTTTGACCAAACTTTTAAAAGAAGGTGCTCGAAAGTGCCCTACAATTGTATTCGACTTATGCAGGCACATTTTCGCAGATGATGGAATTGTATAGGTGTAGTCTAAATATTGTGAATTATACTGGCAGGTTATCTCTTTTCAGAAAAAATTACGCAAGAAGTTAAAAAGAAACGCTTAATTCTATCCCTTTTACTCTGATCCCAAACCACTCGTCTAATAGAGTTAATTTTAAGTGTTCACCTATAACCTAATTTTCAATTTTGTAAAGTTATTGATACCGACCTGCGTATGCTACTATCTCATACCCTCATAAAAATAATAAGTTTCAATATTGTTGAATGAACCATTCCGGTTATATTTCTTGACCCGCCCTCAAACACAATAGATATTGTTTTCTTAATCATACCCTTATCTCACCATATCAACCACATTTTCACAAAAGCTTCATTATTTTAGAGTATCTGGTTCAGGTTTCATCAGTAAAAACTATTACGACTACACTAAATTTAATCACTAAAATTATTTCGACTTGATTACGGAAAAACTCATACACAATGACTGACTGAGAAGAGTTTGGTGATGGTGGACAGCAACTTACGCATAAAACTACTTTCTTCTAGTAGTCCTAAAATTTTAAAAATTTCATGATTACTTTACTTATTAAAAAAAATTAAGAAAAAATTCGGGTTACTGGCTTAAGTCTATCGTTTCTCTTTATTGAAAAACTAAGTCTTTTGATGCGATATCGTGTGATAATTGATTTAAAAAATTATCAGGTTGAAGTCATAGACCATTTCTTATATGATACCTTTTAATTATTTTCATTAAAACTTGCGTGAGAACTTATCCTTAGCTATCAGATTTCCATAATAATCCGAACTGTTCACAGCGTTGAACATGATCAAATTGCTTTTGCCAAAGAAGTTTTTAAAAGGACACATTTTATTATAACATATTTCTTGATACTAATCGATATAAATATTAACGTCGACAAAAGTTTATAATAAACTAAAATTCTAACGAAATTTATTCACAAAACAACTGGCGATAAATTTAGGTCAAAACACGTTCCTGAGAAAACTCCAAGTAAATGTTTCCCCAATTTCGCTCGAAATAGTCCCGGCAAATAAAAAAGTCGAAAATCACAATTTGTTTAAACAAATAGCTAGCTAATAGCTAAGACACAGTTTCACGTCTAAAATTTATGAATGAAGTTGAGAGATTTGAGTTAGGCGGCCGTACCGCATCGACAAGACGAGAAAAACCTGGTTGCACCTTCGAATGCACCTTTTCACCTTTATGTACCAACAATACGCACATATAACCGATTTTTTTCTGAATTGTTTGTTCTTGCGAAGGTAATCGCGTGTTATGTATACCGATGGCGGCACCAAAAATCGCGACAACTTTAAAATCGAGTGATTCAATTTGATGTATGGCCATATAAGTTGTGAACCGAAATGTAAATTTCGAAAAATCGAGATACAAATGACTGTGAAGATATGGTAAGATTTATAACAATATAAAAAGATATCGTATGAAGTCAAAGTGAATCTTCTCGGGCTGTAGGAAGTCACTGGTCGGTTGGTGGATGAGCGCAATCCGAAATGAATATGGTAAATTTGTGTCTGGTGGGAAATTTTTATCTTGACCAGTAGTAAACATGATCTTAAGCTTATTTGCAAGTTGCAGTACGCGATAAAATTTACTGTGCCTGTAGTAGACGGGGTGAAGTAATGATAGTCATACTGATCAAACCCTCGATGTATGTAAAATTTTTCACAAGTATAAATAATCACGATGGGCTCCACTAAAGTCACAGTTTGCATTTAATTGTGATCCAGTGCGATCTTACCCCAAAACAACGAACAGAAAACGCCATGAAATTCACTGTAAGCTCTCGAATTTATTTCGGCACTACAAATTGGAGCCCTGATTTACGGATTACCTACTTAATTTTGGCGTTTACCTTTGCAGATAGTATTAGCCGTGACAATAATAGGCTGCGCCTTTGCTGCCTCGCAAGGACCCACCACCGAACCGATCCCGATTATCAAACAGGAACAAGAAGTTAATTTCGATGGATCGTATAAATGGAATTACGAGACGGGCAATGGTATTACAGCCGAAGAGCAAGGATACTTGAAGAATCCCGGTTCAGAAGCAGAGGCACAAGTAAGTAACACAAATTAGTCTTGTAATATCATCGGATCGGATCGGATCGGATTAGGAAAAAGAGCAGATCGACTTGTTTTCTTCCGCGTCACGAATTCAGAACAAAGCTAATTTCATCATGAGCTACTATCGTTCGAAGAAGAGGTCTTTTTTATTAAAGCAAATTAAACATTGTAAGCCTGATTTAAATATTCGTAAGAAGATTCGCGATATTACAGTATTGCATAATTGGATTTGATTAATTGTTGCAAAACAATTTCTTAGTGCTGTTTTCGAGAAATGTTGCGGAATAATAACAATAATAGATACATCGTGATTAAATTTTCTTCCATACAACATTAATGATAATACAATAATTCGAATCATAATTCTTTCCAGGTTGCCCAAGGACAATTCGCCTACACAGCTCCCGATGGAACACCAATCCGATTAACGTACATTGCTGACGAGAACGGTTTCCAACCACAGGGTGATCATTTACCAACACCACCACCAATCCCACCAGCAATTCAACGGGCTTTGGAATACTTGGCAACACTACCATCCACCACAGAACAACCACAGCGAAGATTCTAAAACCACCAATTCTTACCACCAATTTTAAATATTCAGACTTACTGCCTATCACTCTTCAACTATCATTTGTAAATAATTTTCAAATTATGATCTTTTCCGGTAATTTTCGCCACAATACTTTTCCTTTCTCCATTAATTTTGGTCGTGCCAACAAGGCTGTGTTCAGTGTTTGAAAAAAATAAGACTTCCCAAAAATCAAAAATCACTACTCTTTCTTGTTATAAATGAAAAAATAAAATTGTAAGCAAAACAAATAAAATTTTAAAATAATAATTTTCAAGTGTTTGTTTTCGGTGAAATTCACTCGATGTTATGATTTAATTCGCTAATGAGGCGCTTCTGGGCAAAGATGTGGTTGCAAATTTTGAACTCAAGTGCTAATATACGAACATAAGAAACGCTTCAATGTGCATATTATTGCGAATTCCAGAAGAAATATAGTTAAACATAAGATATTGATCTGAATCTATTTGTTCATGAAAAATCTATAATGGTACTTACTCGTGAGTAATAAGCGTAAATAATTGTTATTTGATTTGATTGTTTTAAAGAATGAAAGAAGAAAGTTTTTTCAAAATAAAAGCATCTCAAATTACCAATACTTTTGTAGTTTAAATAAATAACAAGCACTGCTGCAGTCGCACTCATTTTTTAAACCAATAAACTTATTTGTGTAACATTGGGATTGAAATATAATTTAAAAAAAATAGCCTTACCATCAACATTTTGAATTCCTACTATATGCAAAAGCGTAGAAGTGAATTTAGTAAAAAAATTTAATTTCTATATCGCGGGAACAGTTCAGGCAAGAAATCCGAAATTTTGTTAACATATTCGAGACATTAACTCCAAAAATATATACTTTTTTATTAAAACATAATAAAGTAAAATGTTAGTTTATTTTTGTGTAGAAGTTCGGAACGAGTTTAATCCTAAAATGCAGTGCATGTTATTATGCGACTGGTAACCTGAAAAAATGCCTTTTTGGTAATTATTTCACACAAAAATTCACCATTTAGAAAAATTTTGCCTAAACAACCGACCAAAAAGATTTCAGTGTTTTATGATCTACGAGCCTTCAACCGCGGTGTGTACGGCGGACAGACAAATATATATAATATATTTTTTTTGAGGGTGTGAAATTTTGAGCTAGGGTCAATCGAACATAATTAGGAAAACTTTTCGTAAAAATAAAAAGTAAAACGTCACCTGAGACCTGACCCCCGTCTGAACGCCAATGATTTTTTTTGTCTTTACTTAACTAGTTGATTTATAATATAACATAATATAATATAATATATATGTGTCCTTTAAGCCATCGATATATAGATTACGATTTCCAGCTTTATAGTATAAGCCGTTCTATAGATAGGAAAAACACTCTCACTTCTGTATCATACTACCACTATAAAAAATTATATTTTGACAACATGCTACTACTATAGTTCTATCTAAACTCCAAGTTCAAGTTTCCCATGATTATAGATCCTCCAGATATAAAAATTTAAAATTTTTTCTTTTCACCCTCACGTCGAATTTATTAATAACCGCTTTCACAAGCATTCAATTATTTTATGGTTTGCTCCGAAAAAAGAGAACATTGTTCATAAAATCATTGGTTTTGATCCAACGCTACAATTTATTTAATTCATACAAATAGCGAGGATGCTTTATTCATAATGACTTTTTAATTAATATGATGATTAAACAAAATTGGTACTTCATGATAAGAGGACATTTCTAATGAATGAGATTCTATTGCACAGATATCGATATTGATATTTCTACATTGTTTCATTTACCTTTTGGCTAATTCATAAAAAACGGTTGAATGAAAGGCTTTCATTATTTTAGGAACTGTTTTTAGTGTATTCTTTATCTTGGACGAGTAATGACCTAGATATAAATTTCTTTTCTGCAAAGAGCAATACTATCCAGACGTGGAATCACTGTAGAAGTTTACTGCTTCTTGAAACCTTAATGTCAACATTTTTCACAACAAAAATTAATACAGCGACCTTGGGATATTTGTTTCGATAAAGAAAACGATAATATTCTTAAAATTAAACTGTTTTACTGTCCTATTAAATTGTTAGCACTTGAATTATTCCATGAAATCAGCTCCACCATATTCTTCAGTTGGAACTTGTTGTAATTTCGATTCTTCCATGAATCATGTTAACAGCTCCATTAATTTCATTGGCTTAACACTGAAAAACGCTTACGCAATAATTTGCATAATCATTTTGCTTGGCTTATTCCATCGCTTGAACTTTGGCTTTGGCTAATGACCCGCAGGTACAGCTGGGAAATCCACTTGAAGATTTTTATGGCAGTTTTCTTGCATTGTAGCGGAATGGATCACGTAAAGCAGGTAGGTACTAAAGCATCGAGTAACGTGTAAGTAACATCACCCACAAGAAGTAAAACCAGCAACTACATGACGCTTTGCGGCTAAAGCCATCGCTAAGAATCCATTGAGGATGACTTGTTGGGCCGGTACTTTCAAGATAGTTACTAGGGGGCTCGCAATTGTTCTAAATGCCAACTTCGTGGCTTTCCACGTATCAGGGTATCACTCATGCTAAATGGTATCTGCATCGTCTAGCGCAGTTTCTGTCGCCTTCGATGAATTAATAGTGAGGTGGATGGTATTTGAAGCAGCTTTTAATTTCCAGTGCTGGATGATGGACCTCAGCCTGATCGCCTCCTGTTAGACCTGTTTTTGGCAATCAAGCCACTTATTTGCTATTGCTTTGAACTTTTACTAATCGCCGTCGTTTTCAACCTTATCCGACTTTCAACCGCAATAATCTTCAGCATGTTCGACAAAGGCTTAACAAAAATACCGAGTAATTTCTCGAATTGAATTAAGAGCAGGGCCTGTACCGCTGTTTTTCGTTTTGGGAATTTTTGGCATAACAAGATTTCATTGGAATCGTCTCTAGTAAATCATTTATCCGAAAAGTCAGCGGGAGATTTAATTGCAATTTTTATTCGACGATTGTTTGTACGACGTCGTCAGCGACAACGTCTTCACTTTCTATTGGCCATCAGGGTCGAGGTGCATCAGCCGCGTCCAAGTCGAAATCGGCTGCAGATCTTCGTAACCACCTGCGAAGAAAGCAACTTATCTTTGCCGAATTATTTCACTTAAATCACTTAAAATCATCAAGGACATCAGTGCGAAACTGAGCTGTAGGTACGCGCAATCCAGACAGTGTAAATGATAGGGAGATCCGATGAAGGCTGCTGTGAAGATTTCACGTCGGATAAGGACAGTTCAAGATGCTTAAAAATTTTCTGATTTTTTGTCATAAAATTGAATAATGAATTGGAATTTAATTTGAGACCGAAATATATTGGGCTTTTTAAGACTTCACTGGCCAGTGTCATTTTAATTTATGGTTCGCGCCGACACATTTGCATCTGAATTTATTGTTATAAATATTTTTATTGTTATATGGTATGACTGTATTGAAGTGTTGATCTTGAGGCGATTTGGTGTACATATTTAAAATTTATAACTGAAATAATAAAACAAAATACCACAGAACTTTGAAGGTTTGCGGTCGCAAATACTTATTTCAATTTATTGATTTTAAATAAGTCCAATATAATTTAAATTTTTATTTAGTTCCACAAATAAGGGTGGTAACATGGAAAAAGTATTATATATCTATAAATACTCGTCTGATCACCGCAAATATTGGATGAAATATTTAAGGTGCAAAACAATGGGAAAAAATTCATACGATAGATGTAAAAATCCATCATTTTAATGAAAAAATCATCATATTTCGCTCAATGCAAAGCATTCATCACTCTGGTGAAAATCCAGTCATAAATTTCGTAATTTTTTACACTTTAACATTGAATAATTTTATAATTTTTCGTAGCCGATAATAAGTAGTTTCGAGAAATATGATTCTTATAATTGATGTATTTTTCATAAAACTTTAAAATCCTTGATGATTTTGATTCATTTCATAACTTCGATATATTTGTGGTTACTGGAAATAACTTGGTAAGTCGAAGAATGGCTAAAATAGGATAAGTGCACTTTGGTCATAACCCAAGCTTATAACCACTGTGCAGAAGTTGACTACTCATGACTCTAATAGCCTTCGAGTTAGAAAGGTGAGAGTTTCTTGCTAAGTGGTAAGTTTGTGAATTTGCAGGAATAGTTCAATAGTTTAAAAAGTTCTGCCCTGAAGTTTAGTTTTTAGACTTACCGTGTTATACCGTGTATTTCGTTTGATGAATGATCATTTTTAACTTAATGAACGGAAGTAATTGGAAGTGTAGAAGGCTGTTTGTCATCGAAATATACATCTTTTGAGCTTAAAGGTGAACTCTACATCTGCGTAAGCTATTGTAGTATAATCTCACCTGCTAGAGCATATTAATTAAGTTTCAAGTATCGATCAAGAATGAAGTGAAGTTCCGAATATAAAGAGAAACAGGTAGAGATTCTTAAAACTGGCTAGAGATTGAGAAAACTTTTTTATATCAGTTTTTTGGTAAACCCTTAAAACTTTCTTTCATGTCTGAAAAGGTTTAAGCTGATTAAGTAAGAGAAATGATATTGTTCCATTTAAATAGTTTTTTTTTATTCTGTACACTTAAAACATAAACAATGTTCAATTGAAAATTTGAGGTAGATCTAGTGTTTTGCGACATATTCCTTCTCTACGTATGGTGGAGCGGTGGCCAAGTAAGCCAAAGCGCGTTGGATGGCTTCTGGAATTGGTGGTGGAGTTGGGATATGGCTTCCACTGGGCTGGAATCCATTTTCATCAGCAACGTATTGGAGTTGAATAACTTCACCTTCGGGCGATGTGTACGAGTATGAACCTTGAGCAGCCTGTGAAAATGAAATTTGGAAAAATGTCAATCCAGGTAAATGAAAAAATTTGGAATATAGCTCGATAGTGTGAAAGAAAATTTTCAAATAGCTTGTAATAGCTCAGAGCGATTCAAGATCAAACTTACAATGGTTTCGGGATCTTTCAAAGCTCCTTGCTCTTGAGCAGTGATACCATTTCCAGTTTCGTATACGTATTGGTACGATCCATCGGGATTAACAGTTTGTTCACTTCGAAGAATTGGAATTTGCTCGTCCACGGCATAAACCACCACGAAGGCACAAGCTAATACGATCTAGAAAAAAATGTTATAATCCAAAGTTCGGGTAAAGTCGGTTTCTCTAATTTTTTCACTTTTCGTAGTGGTCACTTACAGCGAATTTCATTTTATTAAATTGTTCACAAGATGTGTATTATCACTGATCACTGTTAGTACTCTGTTGATATCTTCTAAGCCGTTTCGTCTATTTATACTGGCCATAGTACCGAAAATTTGAGAAAAACCTGTTAAAACTACTCATCTGATCCAGATGAATTGATTTGCAGTATGGAGTCTCCCTTCCTTCGCACGCTTTCGGGGTTTTCGGCACATCCACCGTCGCAATAGTGAAATCCGACGATTTTTTTTCTTCGAATGAAAAAAACCCCATCTTCAAATAGAAGAAGTACAGAAAGAGATGAACAAAGAAATATTAATTTTAGCCATCTCTAAGACGGAGCAGAGATCTAACTAAGATGCCAACAAGAGTGGGACGGATAACAGGTACAAGCAAAAACTCGAACATGATTCCGAAAAATTTTTGGTACATCGAAGAGAGTCGATTGCCTCGAGTAAGGTCAGTCCTAAAATCCGCTGGATAGATGCACTAGGTCACTATTGTAGTTACATAACTGCCGGCTATGGGACGACGTAGTCTTGACCGAAGATTACACACGCGCTTGAGGCCAATTTCAAGCCATCGTACGCGTAATAATCTCAAGATCCGATTTTTTTAGGCTAATCGCCAAGATCTTAGCGACCAATTTTAGCCAGATGTGGACTTTTTTGTATCAAAATAACAATTCGGTCATAAATTTCGTAAATCAAAAGATAACTGGATATGAAGAAAAAAGAAACCTGTCTTCCGGTATAAGAATAATAAACTCATATCAAAACAATGTCCAAAAAAAATGATTCAAACAATTTTCGGACAAATTAAAAACAAGTTGAAGGACATCATCTCTTCTATTTTCATATGAATGGTTCTGAATAAGAACGCGTTTTCTTCAGAAATTTTAAAGATGGATGACATAGAATATTTCCTATTAATAATCACAGTGATTTATTTGACAAATTACGCCTTTTTTGAAATCTAAGAAAAGAAAACCGCTGCAGAAAGAATGGTTAAGATTTACTAGAAGTTCAAAATGTGTTAATATGCTCGTTCAAAAGCTAATTACTTAAATTCTTGTCAGTTTGACTGAAAAAACCAGCTAGACATGGATTTTTTTAAATAAAACTTGTCTCGAAAAATTAAATTGTACAAGAAAAATATCTGCATAATAATAGCCACTAAAATGTGCAGCATTATTGTTTTTAAAGTTTTGACTTCAGCTCACTTGCTATTTAGCTTCAATAGGAGAATTCATGCTAAATTTGACTCGTTTTTTTTTTAATTGAATTGTATACATCACACTTTTTCCAGTGGTCATTTATATTTTGCTAAACTATTTTCTAAAGAAACGATAAGTGCAGAAATATAAAAGAACTTATAAATTACTCGTAGCTCTTATGAATTGCCTGATTCTCTTATAAGATTCTCATAACAATCTTTAATTCTTTCTTAACTTAACTCTTGTAATAAGACTTTAGACTTATAGATTGTAATTGCGAGACGTTTTTACAAATACGCTTTATTATATATTTGTACTATTAATATTAATGTACTATTAATACGCTTTGGTGAAGTGTTTCATTTTGTGATATCTTAAATAGCAGTACTGGCTGGTGAATAATTAAACCCAATATCAACTATAAACGTATAAGTATTTTTTTATTTGAAATATTCGTTGAGGTGAGAAACTCTATTTTTTTTAATTTATTAAACTTAGAAAACTGCAGAACAGTTCCTTGTCACCTGCTCAAGCAAATCAAGTACTTTTGTTGAAAGCCCCTTTTAAAACATCAAACAATTATAAATGCATCGTGGAAAATACATCAAACCATATTACCAAGTAGCCGAGATCCGAACCAAACAAGTGATATATTTCTCGCAACTTCCAGTATAATTTCATTCACATCAAAAGCTTTATGTCCGGTACTTACAAAATTTTCTAAATTTGTTTTCCTTGTCATGAAAACAAGTATACAAATCAAACTCTTGACATGTGTAAAATTAATAATTCTATATCGAATTTTTCTAATATATTTTTGAATTCTATTTGCCATCCTCTGACTGAGTCACTACAATATCTTCATTGACAAAAGTAGCAAACGTAAAATAAATTCTTGTAGGTTTTGAGTCTCGCTATCCGAAGAACTTACAAAATGAAACAATGAAGAATTCTGTGGGAAATATGGAAATGACGAACTCAAAGAAAAGCCATGATATTGTCCATGCCCATCCACAAGACAACACTGTGACGAAGCATAGCGCAATTGAGGAATCACGAGAAGCACCTTTGCTGATTGAACAGGTCCGTAATTCAAGGTAACCGATCGACATTGATGACCTTTGCAGAAATAACTTTTCGCGATCTTTATGCGGAATCTCCTGGTCATGTATGTCGACATCGTAATTCGCTTAAATTTTTCTTCCGTTAAGCTTTTTTTCGCATTTGCAGTTTTTTGTGCGTTGCAGCCTTCGAAGATCGAAATTTAGATTAATTAGTGTAACTTTATTCGAATTTCCAAATGATTTGATTTAAATTTGATGTGGAACCAAATGCTCTTTGTGTTCGACATCAAGTTTAAGTCGATGATTTTTAAAAATTTCTTAAAACTTAATCGATCGACTTGGTAAAAAAAATTATTTTATATAGAAGGAAGGATAAATAAATACAACCGATATTTGATCTGTTAAATTATTATTAAATTCTTTTGTCCACCAATAAAAAGGCCAAGCTCAAAAAAAAAAACTTTTATATGTTTCTTATTTTAGAATCTTGGACCCTTTTAGTTTTAGCCTATGAGTAAATTTCTGTTGTCACTGCTTCCAATTCTTTTAATATTTTATACCTATAGTCGAAACTGGGCAGATAGTCGACTCTAGTTGGCAGATTGCAAATGACGAGTTACTACCTTCTAGCCAGCTATCAAGCGCAACTTACCGGGTCAGTTGATTAATTTCTACATAAACCCTATTCTTTCAAGTCTTCTTCAGCGTTCTTCAATTGAATATTATGTATTTTGTTTCCTTACGATAAACGAAACTGAAACTCTTTACAGTTTCCTGCATAGAATCTGCGGATTTGTGTAGCCTTTTGTCTGCGCATTTGCAAAAATGTAATAGTAGCTTACGAATTATAATAGGCACCTCTGAATGAAGATTGCATAACTATAGTTAGTCGACAAATGAACAATATGTTTCGATTGTGTTACCATACAAGAGTATGAATAAATAAATAATCTATTGTACTATTAAAGCTCTATAAATATCCGACTGGGGCTTACCCAGTCAGTGGTACAATTTGTAAAGGCTGCCGGAAAAACTAATGAATGCGTGATCTGGGAAATAGGTAGCACGTTGCTTAGAATATTGACGAACCTCAGTATAATGCAGGTATACCTGGTTCAAGTTACCCTAATATTTTGGAAACCGTACTTATGAATCTGTTTAGTCAGTTTTATTTTTGTCTTAATTCTTTAAGCAGTCCTATAAAATGTTGCTGTTCACAAATCTTGTTTTATTGATCAGATAAAATTATATTTTAATCCTATAATTTCGATGATGGCAACTAATAAATAAAAAAAATATTGAAACAAACCAATGAAAAATTTTTAAAATAATAATTTTTGATGACTGACTGAGTGATGTATTACAACAGAAGTTTAAAACATCAAACATCTTTTGTTGCATTATTTATATTTCCACAAACATCGAAAAATAATACAGCGATTTTGTAACACTTTAAATATATAGGTATTTTCTGAAAAACTGTTAACATCAATCAAATGACTATGAAATTCCACGGAGTTAATTTCATTTGTAATAAAACGTTTTTAATAAATTAATTACTCTATGGACAGTTTTATTGTATTCGCCAGTTTACACTCGCTATTATATTTAATTACAGAAGCATGATATAATAATTTCTGGGTTTGGTTTTTTTTTTCGTTGTGGTTAAGCTACATGATAAATTGCCTTCTTATAAAAAGAAGAAAAAAATATTTTTATTAAATAATAGAGAAGATCGGCTACGATCATCAAAGAAATACGCAGCAGTTTAACACAAAAGCGAGCAATTTACTTGGCACGATCAAAACGGCTCGTTGTCGTCATAGAGATCTCAGCCACTTATTTCAGCCTGACTGACATGAAAAGCTTTCTTAATATACCTCAAAGGTAATCAAGTGATCTTTAACAATTTTTTTTTATTGTTGTCTTCAAAGTATTCAATTTTTTTTACCTTAGATACAATTAACTTGGACTCCCGGAGATCGCACAAGTCATGCGAAACAAACAAACCGAATGAAGGTATACCTACTCTACCTCGTTTCGTATTAGAATGCAGGTGAATCTCACTGAGGATATAAATTCTTTGACAGTTGGCTGACAAGTGATCGAGCAATTCCACTGTCGATCCATTCAAGAAGTCAATGGTTCTTGCTAATAGCAAGTACAAAAAGATACTATTGCTTACCTTGTGAGGGAACAGCATAATGGCCATGCAGGTATCATTCAGAACAATGTGGTACATCAAGTGATCTACAGTGATCGCGATAGTATTAAGTATGCTACATATTTGCATAGTCGTTGCAATAGATCGATATGGCACGAGAGACACTGGATTACCATAATATTATCATTATCATACGATCGAATTTATTAACGATCATCACAATTTATTAAAAATGTTGACTACACAACGTTACAGTTACAGTCAAAAATCTCATAAATCAACCGTCCAAATCACATCAAGATCAAGATCAAATTTTGATCATACAGTGAGTCACACAATTCTGTAGTAGACTTAAAATACATTTAACGTTGGCTCGAACATAGTAGTCTGGGTGGCTTAGTGGCTAGAGCACTTGCCCTCGGTGCACCTGGTACCAGGTTCGAATCTGCTTGGCGGCAAGTAATTTTCGAAAATGGTATTGGGTGCCGAACTACCAGTTCACTCAGCTGTAAATGAGTACCTGAGTTAAAATCGGGGTAATAATCACGGCTGACCACTTCACCTCCTAGTGTTCCGTTGGTCTCGAAATAAAGTAACTCTAGCATTACTTCAAGGCCTAGGCCCGATTTGGGCTGTTGCGCCATTGATTATTATTGGCTCGAACATGCCTTATTTATTGGATAGTTAAAGTAAAATTATTCTGTAAGATACTAACCGTTTTTTACAATATTTTGTAGAGATGATAGTTTTATGATATATGATATTAAATTTTTACTGCAAGTAGTAAAATTGTTGTACCCTTTTGCGATAGTGCATGTATACGGCGGCGATGTTATGAGGATGGAAGAATTCTGTTCTCGCTCCCTATCTCTTGAAATTCGTGAAGAGGATGAAAAAATTCGGGTAGTGACTTTTTCGTTTTAGGACTTGTAGGCTTAAAAAAGGCATAACAATTTGGATACCAAAAAGGTATGAACTTTCTTCTAGATCTCAAGGCGAACACGTTCCCGTGTAGGTAACGACAATTATATATTATGCGATCATTTTATCAATCCAAACACTAACCAAACTTCATATTTAATTTCCATTTCCTCGCTTTCTTTCTTCAATAAAATTATTCGTAAGTTTCGAAAATTATTTAATTATTTTGTGAGTCAGTGTATTTTGTATATTCCTTTATATGGCGATGATCGCGATATAAATCAAGTTTTTTGTAAGTATAATTTCTTCATAAATTATCAGAAAATGCGATCACCATACGAAACGAGAGTAAAAGTGGCCGGATTTGACCAAGTAGACCGGTTTGTAATGTAACAGTCTTTCTGGTGGCCAAGATCAATGATATTTGGATCGTAACCTGAACAGTTTGCAACGATTACCGTAAAAACATCGAAAGTGTTCTCGTTTTTATGGTGTCCGAAATCGTGAGATAGATCTCGTGCTGTTTGTTTTATGGGGTTACTGATCTCGGCATCAGTTGGATTACTTAAGCGAACAAGATGATCCTCATATTATGAGACTTCTATAAAAAAAATAATAACGCCACTAATAGTGCATCCACCCAACTGACCTTTAACAAAATGCAATTTTTTTCCATGTCAACACATAAAATTAGCTCATTTTATTACGGTCTTAAATCATATGATCGTATGTGTTTTATCGATCGTAGCGTCAATTTATTGAAAATTAAAATTTAGTCAACAATTTAATTTTTTTAAATGGTCAGAAATATGAGAATAATATGAAGAATAAATTCGGAATTAAAATAAGCCTATATGAACGTAATACGCAATTTATTTAAATGCAGAGTTTCATGTAATTACGCAAAAAGTCGTCATAAAACTGGAAAAAAAAATTCAAATCGAAGAAATTAATTCGGCAAAACTTTATGATATAATTCGCTGAACGTAAAAGGAACTTAACGGATACACGCAGTACGTGTACAATGATTCACAATTCCAGGTACTGATCTCGATTTTCAATTCTCGGAAAGCTACAGAAGAAATTACCATTTTATCCATCTAAAGATTGAATTATTATGATTCTGGTGAAGGTAGTGCGTGTGCGTTGATGAAAAAAATTAGTTGAAGGTAAACGCAGTCGTAAATGTGTCGCACCTAAACAGAAATTGCAGCGAGATGCACCACTGACTGGAGAGCTTGTTGTCATCAACTTACTGCTCACTAGCGCTGTGATACAGAGCTTTTAATAGTCACCTGTCGTAAAACAGACGCAACAAGTACTTGACGAGATTAAGTAATGCTGAAGATGATGGTCGCGGTATACCTGAAGAGATACCTGCTACTATTGACACAGTTACTTTCTTAATGGGTATGTCGCGACAAATAGCAATCGATGTTTTTTTAGATGTATGTACATATATATTGCAATTTTTTCAGATATTAATAGTTCATATCTAAAGTAGGTACCGTTTTCGAAATATGTAAAAGCAATCCTTGTCTTTACCGGAAATTCGCGCCTATTTATATATATTTATTTTTTATTCAAATTACTTACGATACAAGTTTCAACTTTCTAGCGTCTGTCGTACCTGGGTATTAAGAGCTGCACCGACCAAAAACTGGAAAATATGAAAAAAAAAAAAAATAGAAGTACTAAGTTAATTCCAACGAATTCCAGTTCTCGAAAACAAAATGTCAAATTTAAGTGAAAAAACTACCACATAAATGTTCCCTTAACATAATCTACTCATTCATCTGCAACACAAAGTTCAATTTAAAATCAACTTTTTATTGATTGTATTCAACTATTACTAAATTATTCAAACAAATTTCAACTTTTTAGTGTTGAATTTATAATCCTTCAGCTCATGATGCATTTTCATGTTTCGGTTATCCTTGCTTCCTTCGGTTCTTCGGGTTCCAGCATCACTACCAATCATTTTCCCCAGATTCTTGATATAAATACCTATAGTACACGTTTTAGACATTTCTGGACATTCATCCCTTAAGTTTTTGTAAAGATGGTTGAAGTAGATTTCACAATTTCCGCCACATCTCATAGGCATTGATGGGTAAAACATCAAATGGTTTATAATTTCCTTTTCACTATCTTGCATATTTCTAAGATCCAACGTCTATTCGTCGCGGACTATAACTTGAAAAATAAAGTTGCACCCCGACTGCAGATCTTCTTCTCAGTGGTAACATGAAAACATTTTGATGAGCTTCTTTTTCATATTTGTTAGGCATTTCCCTCGCCGATCTACACTTCAAACAGCCTCTGAACTCTGTCAATAATTAACTCACCTGTTCACTTACCACAGGTTAATTTTCATATAAAATTTGCACTTTGATTATCTGATTTTCAATAATAAATTAATGCTTACATCATCACCTTGTCCGGTATCCAGCTAGTGCGTTTCGTATAGGTCTCAAGAACTGAAGACCCAAATAAATCTCGGAACTAATAGAGCAAGTCGGTAAGGAGCTAATTGCTATATAAAAGCGCGTAGTTTTTCTAACATTCACGCAATCTTGAAAATATTCTGCAGCGATGCGACTTCTACAGGTGAGAGAAATCTGATGTTTAATTGGAAATTCATTTAAAACGAAATCTAATTGCAGGGTGCGGTTCTTCTTTTACCATTGGTGCTGGTCGTAGTTATGGGACAGAACAATGGTCGATATCGTCCACCATCGACCACTCGGCGACCATACCTCATTCCAACTTTTCGTCCTTCTGCTTATAATGGACGGTACCGTGGTAGTAACGATGGGCGGTATAAAGGTGGAAACGATGACCGATCTGGAGGAGCGAACGACGGACGATATGTTCCTAGCGACGATGGTCGATATAAGGGCAACGTTGGAGGTGAATACACGGGGGGTGGCGGAGAATACACTGGCGGTGGTGGCCAATACACTGGGGGTGGTGGCGAATACACTGGGGGTGGCGGCCAGTATATTGGAGGTGGAGGAGCATATAACCCAGATCGAAATCGATTGTCCTCAATTGCCACGACAGTAGGGCCATCATATCGCCCCATTACAGTATCTACAGTCGCGCCTCGTCCGACCATTAAAGGAAAGGGTACCGCAGAAGGTGGCAATGGGTGGCGAATCATTCGATCCGAGAAAGAAATCGATCAAGAAGGCTACCATTATTTGTAAGCAAAATGTATACCGGCGTCCGGAACAAACATACTAATCTTTAAATATTATCGAAATCAGGTACGAGACAGAAAACGGAATCCTGGCAGAAGAAGCTGGACGCGTTGAGAATGTTGGACGAGATGACGAGGGCCTAAAAGCCAAAGGTTTCTATGAATACACAGGTGATGACGGAAACCTCTACCGAGTTGATTACACCGCCGATGACAATGGTTTTGTGCCTTCAGGCGACCATATACCACCTGTACCTGATAGTGTTCGACGTCTTTTAGAATATCTCAGAGCTAATGGCGAACTGGATAAATAAAACTTACAGTGAAATAAACCAAGTATATGATATGATGAATTTATTGGCTAGTTCTTATTTCCTTCTAATACACATAATTCAAACGATCTTAAATAGTTGGTTTCTTGGGCTAAATACTTCGAGACTGCAATAGTTCACTATTTTTATATGATTCCACAATCCAGGATAATAAAAATCTATAAACATAAGACAAGATGAGAAGTAAAAGTAAAATAGAGAAAATTTAATTACAAGAAAAGCAAATGCATTTAGTTTGCATGGAACTCCGTCGCTCCCCTAAAAAAAGGTGAAAAAAGTGCAGGAAAATCATATCCAAACCTCTTGCAGTTAAATTAAGCCCAAACCTGTGCTATCTCAAAAATGGCACCAGACTCGGCGAGAAAACTAGAAGCTTCTCGGCTGAATACAATCCAAACTTTTCAAAAATGTTACTAGCAACATTTTGAGCCAATCTTTACTGTTAAGAAACAGACTATTTTTCAGCTGAAAGAAGTACAGGAAAATCACTTTCGAATCCCATTCCCAGCGTCGACTCCCAATATTTAATCAAAAATATCGGTTTCACCGCGTTTTATAACATAAAATGATGTTTTAAATAAATTACACATAACGAGTAGTTAAAAACAAGTCTGTAGCGGTTGAAAATTGAGTCAGTAGTGGATTTTTCTTGGACTGCTAGAATGTGGCGAAGCACTGCATGAATGCACTGTTGTGTATTTTTTTTTTAACTTCTTAGTTTTAAGGGGTTACATAATTGGCTTTTTGTGAAAACTAACATAGCCTCATAGGTACAATAACGCAAATTATAATTTTAATTTTTTTTGGTCGAATCTGATAAAGATAGAGCATTAAAAATTATACAAATGTTACGCAATATTTAGTTTTTTTTCATTTTCAAATGACAATTATCGAATTTTAAATTAACAATGATTAACCAAATACCTGAAATCTGGACCCAACTTCATTAATCACCTACATTAACGAATATGTATATAAGACATGAACGATTATAATAGTCAACAAAATCGTTCTCTGTGAAATCACACTAAATAAACTATGAACCAAATATTATGTACGAAATTTTTCGTAACGAATAATTTCATGATTTTGCAACGCGTGTAAGTAACAATAACAAAATTGGGACTTGATAAAAAAAATTAAAATCGAAATAGGAAAGAACTTTTGGCATTTAACGCACTAATTTCATTTCAGTCAGAACTCAATTAACTCAAACCGTCATTCAAACTATTGCTTAGGCAAGATTCGCTCTTCCATCTGGCAAATGTTTGCCACCCAATTTTTACAATTGGGTATATACGAGTACATATTTCTAATATGGCACTAGTCATTTGGGTATAATACCATCTGCGCCAATACTTACATTGGAAACGTTTAAATAATTACCACCCCACTAAATTCTGACACTGAGCTTATTCACGAGATTGATATTGTAAGTTCAGAGTTTTTAATATAACAGAGTGCTGCGATGAAAAATTGTAATGAAACGGTTTCTTGGTGTGATAAAGCTCAAGTATTCTCTTACCAAGATACAACTTTCTTTATACCACGTGTCCACTACACCTTAATCTCGCGATTAAGAGAACTAGATTAAGCACGTATACGTGCTAATAACGTCTAGCAGACGGGTGAGGGGGGCGACAGGCAGGGCATTTGCCACATTTGATAAATATAATATATGAAAATACCAAATTCCCCCCTTCCCCCTACAAATGACGTCACTCAGTGCTTAATCTCGTTCTCTTAACCGTGAGATTACGAGGCAGTGGAAACATGACATTATACAAATTCTGAGATTAATAGATTGGTTGTAAAAATAAAAGTATCGGAAACATCGATTTTCTCCGATTATATGAATAAAAACACCGAGTATGGTAGAAATCTCGAATTTTGGAAAAAAGTATGCAACCCCTTTACAGTTCTGTGGGAATCAGAAAAAAATAAAATAAAAAGTTCCCTTGTAAATAGTCCTGCTTAAAATAGCTTTTGATTTGCGAAAAGCGCCCTTAAAATCAGAGCTTGAGCCAAGAAAATGCGCACTAAGTGTTTTCGAGTCAAATTTGAAACTATTACTTCTTTACTATAAAAATAAAAAGAAACAAAATTATTTATCCTCCATCTGGAAAATTTTATTCGGAACGTGTACAAATTAGACAATGGTGGAACTTATGTAGAAGTTATTTAAAATAATTTTTACACGTTTATGTTTAGCACTCTTTTTTAATTTCAGCAACACCATGTAATTTCATCAGTACAGTAACTGCTCCCGCTCGGGTTTTCTCAAAAAACCTGTGGAGACAAATTGCTCGACTAGTAGTCTGAAAAGTTTGGATCAAAGGCAATGAATTTGGTATAGCAAGATTTCGCAAATAGTAAGATCCCGACGGAATCGGACATTGCAAAGTCATATTCGAAAAATTCCGTATCAGCATATTAAATATTCCAAACATTGCTGAAGATTTTCTGATTCGTCCAATATCACAAAGTTTCACAGTTTCATTGAAGAGAAGGCGCGAATTCATTTTGATCCCGGATTGAAGAAGAACTACGAAATTCCAATATGTCTGAGAAATATTCTTGAAAACCTTTAAGTCGGCGTCAATTTTTGAGTTATTGTAAAGTCGAAGATTTATTTCCATATAATCTGGATTAGAAGTCGCATTAAAAAAGACGAGTTTTGCTTTTATTGGGCATCGCTGAAATATTAAGAACTATTAGTTTTAAGATTAGTGAACTATTTTTGGCAAATTTTTTTACTACTCTCCGCGCTGTAAGTTGTGCAATAGCCAGGAAAATTATAAACAACCTCATTGTCGAACTATCCATGACTAGGTTAATTCAGATACTGCCGATATTGCAACTGGCATATAAACCAAATAAAGAGATAATATTTTCGGTAAGCATGTCTTTCAATTATAATATCATTCGTAGAGCACTGGCAGACCAGCCAGAAATTTGATCTTGTGAATATTTTAACATATGGCAATAATGAGTATGAAACTTTATTATTTTAAAATGGGAGGGTTGTAATTACCAACACCCACACCACTCTATAACGGGAGTGTTTGATTAGTCAAGAGAGAGTGAGTTAGCCGTCATTCATACCGGACAAACAAATCTTTATCCTGAGAGCTATCAAGCGCAAATTAATCTGTCAACAGTCTGAGCGTAACTTTGTTATTTTTAAGGTAGAAGTCCCGAACGCGTCAAGTGCTGAGATGCTGAATAGGTTACTATGCGATCGATAACCTAAAAATTAATGTTTTAAATAGCCCCCTGGTAAAGTTTCTTGAATCGCTTAAAACAACCACAAAGTTTCAACATTCTGACATGAACCGTTCACGAGATATGGTTTTTAGAATTTTTAAATTTCAGCTCTCAAATGTGAAAAAATGTGGACAACCCCGGGCGAATTTAAAAGGACGTCAAGAAGTCAAATAGCTGTCAATCAAATGGTAAGGAAACAAATATTAACCCTTGCGCAGCTAAATTGAGCCTACGCCAATGCTACCTCAAAAATGACTGTCAGAAAAATATTGCCTGAGCCTAGAGCAATTTTTGAGGTAGCATAGGTTTAGGCTCTATTTAAGTAACCGGTGAGAAAATTAAAAGCTTGTCGGCTAAATGTGAATGATGATATTGTAAAATGTTTGAATAAGTAAGCCCCTTTTCAGATTAACCACTTTAGCTCGTTCTTTTATAATTTGTTTTTATTTAAGTGATTTAAGTACTGATGTGTATTAAAATTTATTTTCGTTTATTTTTAATCGACGATTTTGAAACATGTTTTTGTACAGAATTTAGTATCTAAACTCTATTAAATCGTTACATTTACATAACATTTTAGTAGATTTATATTAAAACTAATTTAAGATCATATGTAAGACAAAAATTTCTTTTTGGAAAATGCGCTGAAGTGGATAGAATTTCTTCTTCGGGAAAACTAACTCGTTCTCTCTCTCGTCAAAGTCTATAGTCACAAAAAATATTAAATACTACAACAACGCAACTTTTAATAACACCGCTTTGTGTAATTCCAATCTCATGAAGGTAGAGCGATAAAATAAATTAAAAACGTCATGCATTATTTAACTGCTTTCAATTTTCGAAAGATTCTTACAGAATGATGAAAATATGAAAAAAAACACACACACACACGAAATAATGCGTAAATAATTAGGTTTCTCATGTTTTTGTCGGAAGTTAATTGCCATAGTTTTGATGTTCGAATTTAATAAGAACAATATTATACAATTAATAACTAACTATGTAAAATTATTTATTAAATTCATTCTATTAGTTACAAAAAAAAACTATAGTCAAAATTATACAAAATTCAGGGTTTCTTACCCCTTCAGAAAAAGTTGTTCAAATAATTTTTACACATTTTAATTTAGCACTCTCTTGTAATTTCAGCAATACCATATAATTTCAGAACCACAGTAACTGGTCCTGCTTGGTTTTGCTCAAAAAACCTGTGGACACAAATAGCGTGACTATTAGGCTTAAATGCACGAATCAAAGGCACCGATTTAGGTACAGTAAAATTTTGTATAAAGTAAAATCCTGGCGGAACTGGACATTCCACAGTTATATTCGAAAATTTCCGTAGCAGTATATCCAACACTCCAAACATTGGCGAAGAATTTCCGAGTCGTCCGATATCACAAAGTTTCACAGTTTCATTGAAGAGAATGCGCGAAGGCATTTTGGTTCCAGAGTCCAGGAAAACTACAAAATTCCAATATGTCCGGTGAATATATTTAAAAACTTTGAAGTCGGCGTCAATTTTTGAATTATTGGTAACACGAACATCTATTTCCATATAATCTGGATTAGAAGTCGCATTAACAAATATGACATTAGCCTTTAATGGGCATTGCTGAAATATTGAGAATTATTACTTTTGAAATAAGTTAATTATTTTTGATAATTTTTTTACTACTCTTCGCGCTGTAAGTTGTGTAATAGCCAGGAAAATTATTAACGACTTAATTGTCGAACTATCCAAGACTGGTTTAATTCAGACACTGCCAAAGTTACAGCCGAAAAATAAGCTGAATTTTCATAGATAATTTCCTAATTTCCGTAAAGTATTAATTTTAATTAAAAAATTTCATTCGTATTCTGGCAGAGCAGCCAGAATTTTGATCTTGCGGATATTTGAATATAAGAAATCATACTGCAGTCACGGTCTGCTGCAAGCCAGTCGTATGATACTCCAGACGAAATACTGAACTCCGATTTATATACCTAGTAGTTGGCGTTAAAGTAGAACTAGGTGTGTTTAACAATTAATGTGTACAAAATTTCAAATTCCTAGGCTCAAACGTTCAAAAGTTATCGGAAAATATTGTAGAATAAGGATTCTTTATTTATTGAAGATACCAGAAGGAGTAAAAAGATTTCGCTGACTGGTAAACTCGAACTTCGTTTTCACTCAAAACTAATTTGCACAAAATTGGTCGACGGAAAGTAAATTAGCCGTCACTCAAACCGAACAAAACAATGCTTAACTGAGAGCTAAATAAAGCCTAAGCTTATGCTAACCAAAAATTAACTGAGACAGTAATCGGTAAAAAATAAGCTAAGGCAGTAACTGGCGAAAGAACAAAAAGCTTGTGGGTTGAGTCAACGCTTTTGAGAAATGTTGCTAGCAACAATTAGAGTCAAACTTAAAACTCTTGATATAATTGCTATGTTGTTGTGACACTGCCTCTTTTTCAGCTGCGATAAAGTGCAACGAAAATAGCCAAATGTCGTTTTGACTCGAATCCATTTTTTTTTTCAGTCCGATCTCAATGAAGTCCAAATCAAAATCATATATACATATATACATATACCAAGTTCCAACTTTTCAGCATATTCGGTTCGTGAGATACAAAAAAGACCCGCCCATCACCATGCCCTGCTACCTCTAAAAATAACAGACATCAGCATTCTACCCTTACCAATTCTCTAGAAATAAAAATGAATTAAAAGGTTTTATTGCTTTTCAACCTCACCGTCCATACTCCCCAGCATTTTTTTTCACGGCTGTATCTTTTGTAAATTCTATCAGCACTTTTAAAATGGTTCTGGAGATTTAATACTTATTTTTCTTGGTTTCTTCTTGGTGCTTTACCCCTTTCGTCTCTCCCTCCCCACACGCCCCCTACGAAATACTATGCACATTTGGGCATAGCGCATAAGCGTTATGAAATTATTTTAGTCTGGAATTTTGTTGCATATACTTATATGTATTTAAGGACATGACGTCGTACACAACGGAACAGATCATCTTTTTAATAAAAATCAAGAAATTATTGAAAAGTTTGAAGTTGAGAGATTTAGAAGCGGTTATTCCCAGAATAGATTATTACTAAAAAATGTTAAATATGATTGCAGTTGAACCCGTTCTGTACACTTAAATAATGTGCTTTCATAGTAATGAAGATGTTTCCTAGAGATATTTCACATGCATAATTTTACTTCATTATTTTAATGATAAAATATTTAATTACTTGTGTTTCCAAAGAAGAAGCGAAAAAATATCAGAAAATTTATATTTATAGAAATATATTTTTGTTTTAACATACTTGAGAAAAAAAATAGTTGCTCGACAACATCATAAAAAAAAATCAGAATTAAATTCTAATAAACAATATGTTTTTAATCATTGATTGTCGGTCATCGATAACTGATTTATTTTTCGAGAGAAATACGTACTAATTTTTTTTTTTCTTGTCCTTGTGTAGTCAGTTTGATTTTTGCTTTCTACCAAATTACCGTAAATATCTTTCTTTCAGTTTCCAACTTCATTTATCAGTTGTATTTCAAATTAAAACGAAGAAGGTCGATTCAATTTAGAGACAATGCATACTTAAGAAACCTATTTGGTCACCATCGTAAGTCACCAAAACAATGTTAAATTAAGATGCTAAAATTCCAAGTAGCAATTCATGTCTTTAATTTCACATAAGAAAATTTGAACCATTATACAAAGGTATCGATCGGTTCCTCAACAATGCATTCCTTCACTGGATGGAAATAAGACACAAAACTCAAAGGAATCAATGGCTAATAATAAAAAGGTCAGTTAACACAAATTTTTGAAATTCTGATATGATGAAAATATTTCATAATTCAAATAATAATCAAAGTTAGACCTATTCAGAAGTCCTGAATTGTACTTCCAAAAATACGAGTGCGTCTGAGGTGTATATCCACCGACAATTTAAATTCATTGAACTCCAACTAAAATTTTCAATGCATCGAAAACGTAAAGCTGGTATCAAGTTCTTTGAAATAGAATGGGTACATCTTTAGGATAGCCAAAAACTACTAGTACATGAAATTATTCCAAATATGCAAGATTTTTTTTCTCCACTTAAACATGTTAACATTTCTAAATTTGCCCCTGACCCGAATGGTATTCTGCTATCTTGGTCGAGACATCTATAAATCTACACTGGGTATCAGAAAGGCTTCATGTTGACGATTTATTCAATGTGAAAGTTGACTTTCTAGACCGATGCAGCTATTCCACTTCGCTTGCTCTTTTTTCATGCATTTTTTATTCGTAACTTGCAACCTATTTTCCTCCATAGCCCAATTTTACCTGCAATACTTATAGTACTACACGTGTTTCGTGCGTTCTCACAACACCTTTCGAAATGCACTTTTCGTTCATCGATCGGACTGTACGCTTTTTAAATAATTTATCCACCATCTATTAATAGTGAGTACCTATAATTTTCTTCCAAAACGCTCAAGCGAAACACTCATCGTTACTTTCCCTGACTCAATTTTGTGCCGGATTACCTTCTCCAAAAAAACCAATATTCAAATTAATATTTTTCAACTGTCATACCCCAAATAGGAATAGCCAAGGCAGCGATCGATCTCAATTAGAAAGTACGTGTGGAGGGTTTCGCAGTCTCTTCTTAAGAAAAACAATCCAGGCACTATTAAAGTTGGATTCATTTGGTATAGTTCCACTACGAATAATTTTTAATTAAAGCCTCTCATATTAAATATCTTATTTAACAAAATAATTTGATTTAAAACACGTAGATCTCTCTCTCTCTATATCCATAATATTCCAACACATCGAAATTTATAAAATAGTACCTACCTACATTTAATTAAATAAACTAGGTACAAGGTAAAAAAAATTCTTTTAAAATGTATTTAGGTAAATAATTTCATTATTCAGCATAATATTGTTTATATGTACATTTACCTCATATTTAGTCTCAGAAATGCAACAATTTCTCGGTAAAAAAAATATTTAGAAACCAATCTAAATTTATTTACCTATTTAGAATAGAAATTCGGCAGAACTCTTATTATATTTAGTTAGGTACCTTAAGATATAATGCACTATGGGTCATTCCATCAAGAATCGCCATCTCCGATTCTTTTGAAAAGTTTGTACTTGAAGAGCGAGTGAAAAAAATAATTGAAATTAGATTTTTTTTCCATTTGATTTTTTTTTTTTAATTATACCTACAATAGATACAAAAATATTTATAAAACTATAACGAATGTAAATTAGCTCGAAATTATATACAATTTTTTTCAATTATTAAATATTTTACGTAGTTTCAGTGTTCAATTATTAAATCAAAATTTTAAATTTTTTTTACTTTAAAAACCTTGAATTTTCAAACGATCGAAGTGACTCATATGATGTCAACGAAGCACACAATTCAATAACCGACCATAAATCGTCTAATAAAATTTGAATTTATTTTTATGTACTGCCTGGCAGTGTGGGTTTGGAATTTGGAACAGATTTTTGCAGAAAAAAAAATAATTTGAAATTATTTGAAAATATTAGGAAAGGCGCTCTGATTTAGTATGACCGATTCACGGGGCCTGGAAAGGGCATTCTGATTTTAACGACCAATTTTTTCCTTAATATAATTCAAGGTATTCTTAATACTCGGTACCGCACCAAAACTAATCTCTATAAAAGCTAAAGAGTAAAATAGCTAAACCAGTTCAACGATGGCATTTTATTGAGCAATTCTCCGTGTATTAGATCAGCATTTTGTGGGATGAAACTGGACATTATTTCCGCGTGTCGTCATATTTCCCAGCCGAGATTGCGAAGGGCACCACGTATTTGAAAATTGATCGGAACAAAGTGAAGAATTTCGGTAATTTTCTTTGGGAAATTTTTTTTTAATGGCATTTTTTTATAACCATCAAGCTACCGTGTTTTTTCGTTTCTAATATGTTAATACCTAAACAAGTGTAAATAAATTAAATTGATTATACATAAATTAGTTGTTTATTGTTTGTCTTGATAGATACAGTTAAACCTGATCAAATTTTAACTACACACCAAAAATTTAAAAAAAGAAGAGTTTTTAACCGATTTATCGCAGCATATTAAATGCAACGGTTCTCAAACACTAGCCAACCACAACACCTTGACCTTTCTCCGTTTATTTCAAGACCTAAAATGCTACAACACCTGCAATAGCTCGTTGACGTCATCAACCCGATCTATAACTTTTGAACTATACGCCCACTTGTGGTTGGATTTTGTAACTTTTATTGCACTAAACCCGAAATAATAGAAGCTGGAAATTCTCCAAAAAAAGACAAAAAAAAAAATTATTTAAATCTGAGTTTAAATATCTCTGTAGTCTTTGCAGATAACTCAAGGAAAAAGTCAAAATTCCAAAATTCCGCATTTTACTTTATTTTCAGGCGATCGTTAACCTGTCGCATTGAGGTAGGTCACCGTATGCCACTCTCTTATCTCGTTATGGAATTTTCTCCGCATATGAAAAGTGACCTTAACCTGCTGCACGCGACCATCTCGGCCAAAATCCATCGTTGTAACTGGCTTAATAGTGGTCTTAAAATGGTAATTGGCTGCTGTGATGGCATGGCTTTAACGATTAGGAGCTTAACTGAGATGTCCACGCTCTGCGATTTTTTTCGACAAGACGTTTAAACAGGTGTTAATTATGGAGCGCGAAGTCAAATAAATTACAAATTTAATAAATTACCTTTTAAGATTTGTTGTGGCACGTTGGGCGCGGAAATGGCAATATTTTTGACTGACTTCCCTTCACTTTAAATTTATTATTAAATAACTGACAGTTAAGGTCCGCTGTTATCACAAAGAAACTTAGTTTTGATTCCGTTCCTAAGGTTCCCTCTGAAGTACAGGTATCGTCTACGTGTATGCGGTTCAACTGATGTTTATTTTAAATAATTCGAGCTTCAGATTAATACATAACCTTGGTAATATTCCAATCACCGCTTAATGCCTCAACATAAGACAATACTACCAATAACAGCAAGTAAAACATAAACCAGTACAGCAACATGAACTTAAAACTTAGCTAGAATTGCAAGCCCCGATAGTTGTCAGGAAGATTTAATGTGAAAAATTCGGAGATAGTTCAAATTTACAAAACTAATACTCGTGACTCCCAACTGGAAAATAACGCCATTTTACCTAGTAAAATTTGTTCACTGGTCATTATACCAAAAGAAAAGATTCGATTTAGAAAGCTTAGAAACTTAATAAGTACATCTATGTATGTAGATCTACTTGAAAAGTAGTTTAGGTAAAATTTTCATATATGTATCAGTTGGCGTAAGGAAGGTGAACAAAAAGGCATGATCAATTGAAATAGTATGAATATTTTCACGCATTTCGTCATATCCTTAAGCCATCTCAAATATTGAATTAATTCGTATTCTACGAATTCTTCGTATTTTTATGCACTACTTAATTTTAGCCACTACCTGAACTTTGACCTGGAACATAAAAGAGTTTTCTATAATAGGTGTGTTTTTTTCAACTGGATCACGATCAAGATCATTCGTTTTACATTGAAAACAACAACAATTGAGATGATCCAAAATCAAAACGGGATCATAGTTGGATCACTAAAGCTGCTTCTGAATTCAACAAAATTTGCATTTCGCATTTGCACAATTGTCGCCCTGTAGCTGAACTGCAGCTGATAATTGACATTTGTCAAACGTTAATAAATATTTTCCGTGTTTATTAAAGAATATTCGCAAATATCTGCACAGTATCGGTTCAATACATAGTAATTTTAAGTACTTACTGCTTCTATTTCGTTTATATCCATTATGTTCACTATTGTATCTGCCAACAATATATCAATAAATATTTGACACAAAAAGCTGACACATAATACATGACATTTCTAGCAGGAATGCCAACCGTTTAAATTGATTTTTTTTGGATTATCCCACAGCGTTTTTTTCAATTTGATCTTGATCCTGTTGAAAAAAACGCACCTAATATTGTTAAATAATTTTTTTATTTAATTGCCATTTTCTTAATCAAATGACAGATAATTAAAATTATTGTTTTTGAAAATATAAAAACAATAATTGTCTAAACTTAGTTACCGAATAAACAAAAAAATATTATCTCATAATTTTTACGTTAATAATTAATAAATAATAATTCAATTTTTCAGTGGCCTATCCCAATTTAACCTCGATAAAATTCTAAAAACGCAATAAATAATAGAAACTGGCTTTGAAATTGATTTTTTGACAGTGACGAAGACAATAAAATTAATATTATCCATTTCCCGCTATATTAGTCAACAATTTTATTAACCATTTTCCACCGTCATGTCGTGGCACACGAATTTCAATAAAACCAAACTAAAAACAATTTAATTAAATTAATTTTAAATCCGCGATATAAAATACTATTAATTAAGTTATAAAAAGCAAGCCTGAAGGCATGTTTCATAGTGATCATTTAAAAGCTTATCCTCAGCATTCCTTAGCCTTCTTCATAGTCATAAATTCAATTCTTTACTGCACGTTTGGACTGTAGATTCTATGAAAATCGTATGGCTTTCCACATAGTTTTCAAAACCAGGTTATTACTCATCCTGCTAGTATTAAATACTACACCTTCGTCTCGAGTCTTATTAGATTTTAATTCTCCTGTCGAATTAGTAGTTAAGCGGTCTTCAAATCGACGGTAGAAATTCGTTAAAAAATTTAGTGAATATCGCGTGGTGTGTAGTGTTTTCAAATTTAATTAGGACAATTTTCGAAAATCTACTCTACTCCAACTTTAAGACAAAGCCATCAAGTTGTGTTAGGGGTCAAATTGTATGCGGCCGGATGAGCAGATTAAAAACCTATAAATCATCACTTAGCATCAAAAATCCCACAAAATTAAATTCCTTATAATAAAAAATCAATTTGAACCTACGATATAATAAGAGTCCCGGACTTGAGCGTTAGAGGTGTTACATTCTTTGGTTCGTTGAGTTCATTATTCTTTAAATAGGAATGTGTTTGTTCATCTGAGTGGAAAATCATTTACAAAAACTTTGATTTAATTCGCACACCATTTGCATTAAATTGTCGGTCAGGAAAAAATTTAAAAATCCTTCGAATTTGTGATATTTCGATTATTTTCTTCAAAATTGAACTTGTTCTGTTAATTGATGATCAAGTCAAGGTACTGTTATGGTGGATTTACACCGTATGCGTTTTACGCAACTTTAACCCCACCATCAACTAATTTGGTGATGAAAAAGCCCAACCATGATCGACTGACTTGGACGGGAGCTCGGTTTGTGATGGCCCTGTGGGAATAAAGTCACGCCGAACCGCTTTGGGTATAAATCCTCCATTAAATAGAAGCGACCTTAAGTTATTTGTTTCATAACTATATGGGGACGTTTTTTCACACCCAACAACACTTCCCTTTAACTGCTCTCTAATTTTCAATTATTTTGTAAGTAACATTTTAGCTGATGGAATCATAGAACGCATAAGGATTAATTTGAAGCTCTTCTGAAATAGTGCCAATACTTTGCAGAAATCTCTAATCCTAAATTAGATAAGATATTAGTTTAATGTAGTTGGGAGATGTTTTAATATTAAAATAAATGTTAGTCTTAAACTTTGGGTCATTATAAGACTTCCATTATTTTTGATGCAATATCCCTGTTTACCTCGTTAGGAAAAATTTTAAGGAAGTCGAATGTTCACTGTGTGAAATGTGAAGTTTTGTTACATATATGCACCACCTCCCAGAAAGGGTTATCACCAATCTCTCGTTGCAGACGACAATGGATCTACTTCAAAAAATCTTTCTTTTCACCTAATCCATGTTTTTATGTACCTAATAGGTACTGCAAATTTTAAATTAAATTCATTTAAATTAATTTGTTTATCGTGTTCCGTTTCTACTTACAACATTTGTGCGCTAGAACTTCAATAATTGTTTATCACGATCGACTTTAAAAATGTTACAAACTGAACTTGGAATCATAATCTTGTGTTATTTTATCAACTGATTTAATTTTTTCCAACTATCAGTGCTCACAGCAGTGTTGGTTTCCGGTGATATGCTGTTAGCCAATAGTTCAACCTCCGAGGAGTTTAAGATGCAAATAGTCAATACTATGGAAAGACAACATTCAGTTCAAAAAAGGCAAATGTGGTTACTAGACATTTCCGGTTTTACGCGTCATGTTGTTTCGTTCATCTCTACGAGTATAGCTAACCCCTACCGCATGTTTAAGCTAAGCTTAGTAATTTTTTACTAGTTTATTGACTTCTACGAAACCTTTACTTTGAGCTTAAGGAATAGTCTTATTTATTTAAATTTTCAGAATAAGACCTAAAACCTCTTTACCACTATATTCCATCATATTAATTACCATTAAAAGACACGCAACTCTTACCTTTTGCTATTCAGCGAGTAGGTACGACTCTGCAGTGGTAACTTAAGTTTTGTGCCAGGTACTGATAGGTATTTTAAATTTAGGTCCAACGGGTCAATGGTCCTATGATATGAAGGCATATTGGGACTTCCAAAGTAAGTTTATCCACAGCTTAACATGCTTAAGCTTTGTTAAAATTGAAAACACGCGAGTAATGAACGACATCATCTTCACAATAGTTTACCTGAATCAATTCTTCTAGATAATAATTATGGAATTTTATACAATTTTGAATAACTCATTTCAAAAGATTCTAAGTAGAAGAGTTTGATCTGGAATGCATTGTTTTTTTGCGTCCCTATTTAAACCATGTCTAGTTAGCGGCATTAGCAAACAACAATAAAGTTAAACTTACGAGCAGAGTACCACTAACTTTATTACTATGGCCACTCTGCTCCCGATAGAGAAACGAAGTCAGAATATGTATTATGGCGCTTCAAACGAAAAAAAGGGGATTGTTTCAATAGCGCTAATTGTCTCTTGGACGTAGCACGTTAGTGATACAATCATTACTGTCAATAAACAATAACTTATTTCGTTAGTAATATTTTCCACCTACCCCATCTAGATGTGAAAAGTAAAACCTGCTGCTCTGCTATGCATCAATATATTACACTAGCTCTTATTGGAGTAATTGTCGCTTGAACGTGCGTTTCTATTATTTTCACCAAATCTTAAATTACATTTTCTTAGAATTTTATTTTTAACAAATGTTCAAATTTTTGAAATTAACTTCAAAATGCCGATGTTCTCCAAAATATTACATCATTGTGATTACTTTGATGTGATCAACGAATTTTGTATTTTTGTTGTTAGTTATTATAAAAACTATCGGACACATGACATTAAAATAAACACAAGGTCCGGATTTTCAGTATAAAACTGATTTAAGTGGACATTGCACTATAAATTTTCTATAGAGTGATTGAAAACGGGTAAAACACAGTTGGTGGAAGATTAGCTAGTTACACGAGGGCGCCGATCAGCAAATTTTTATTGAGTTTCGTAGTACAACATCCATTTGAAACATGTAAACCTTCTATTCAATGTCATCGTGCCTTGTCGAATAATTTCTCTTTTCGAACTCGCCATTAGAATAGGTAAAAAAACAAATTGTCAACGAAAACTTAAAAAAAAATATTGCTAATAGCGAAAAATTACATGAAAGATGAAATACATTAGAAACACCTCGATCAAACCGATAGAGGAAGCTTTTAGCCGAACAACTTCTCCGAATCGAGTAGTTCATTTGAATCCTTCGTCGAATTAAACATTTAAATTAATTATTAATTCTAATTTCGAATCGATGAAGAATTGCCAGTATTTTCTACATTATAAGAATGTTGTCGTGGAAGGACGGTGGGTTCGATAGGGTCAGGTTTTTTGTCTATTCGAATGGAATGTAATTCGAGCCCTACGAAGAAGGTATCCGCCACAAATACCCAACCTTTCGATTAAATAACACGGAATTCGAAAGATGGCTTAATTAAGCTTACGGAAAAATATTAATCGTGACTAACATAGGTGGCCGAATTATAGGTGAACTGATTTTCCAACACTAACTTAGATAAGGTCAAAAGATAATGCATCTCGACATTTCAAATCTAAACGGTTTTTTGTTAAATACACAATTACTAAACAATAAGCCGCTGATGCACAAAAAACTACTTCAAATTACTCGGATAAATTACACTAACAATAGCGAAATGCAAACTATCCGAATTTTCTAAATGATTTGGCAGTGACCTTTAGACCGTTTATAATATAGCTAACAACATTGTGAATAAGGCAATCCTGATGTTTTATCTACATTTCAATAGAAATGAGTTTATTGACTCATCGATTTATTAACGAAAAGTTGAATTAAAATTTAAAATTTATTAAATATGGAAGTTATGGCGCTTTTATCCACATTTCGGTGACACGGAAGTCGAGTTTTTGTTTTAATCGATTAAATAAATAATACAATTTTATGTTAATTATTTCATTTAAAAGTTCACACATTTCAGGAAACGTTGATGAATTTGATCAGAAACTCGGCGTTTTTTCGCAAAGTCGCTTCTACCTCTTTGTTATTTATTCGTTAAGAGGAAAACTTTTTGGTGCGATATTGTTGCCATGAAACATTTTCAAATATAAATCAGTCAAAAGATTCAAGCTACTGGTGTAAAAATAATATTTTACTAGAGAAGAATAAAATATAACGCTAAATGTAAAATACATTTAATTAAAAAAAAAACATTTTAAACCTTAATTAGGTCCAACTTTGCTGTTGTGTCATTGATTATTAAGTACGTAATTAAAATTCATTTTAAGAAGCTAGGATCAGCTCACTTATCTAGAACTCGATTAAGCATATAGACATATTACTGCTTAGTCTAAATTAGATTATTTCTGTAAAATCATTATTAAAAATTTGAAAAGACTGATTCGAGGAAACAGAACATATATTGGAATTAATTTTTTCAAATCTTTGTTTACAAAAATTAAATTTACTGGCTCGATTATTATGTAAACATTATGAATTTAAATAATTCATCGAAACTGTTTGATAGCAATTTGATTGCTCTTTTCAGAATTCGATCGACCTCTAATTTACATACTATCAGAGGATTTGCATATCTAATCGATAGTTCCTAGTGCCGTCTATGGGAAGATTAAATTGTCCAGTGTCCACTGTATCAGGACGGGCCCTGGCATAGAATACTTTTTTTCTTTTCATGTAATGTAATGGGTTCCGGGTAGTAATCGGCGATTGCCTTCAATTGAGGTGTGAATCACTTAAAGGTCATTTACTACATACGAGAATCTGAACAGCAATTTATGAAGAAGAAGAAATAAAACATTTATTGCTATTTATTGCACAGTTTAAAGCACAAATGACCACGAAACGCATTCACCTGAGTAAAGTATTGACCTGTGTGTTGTCGCGTTTCTTTTTAACTATAAGAATAGCCTGAGGAAATGAAAGCATCTTGAGACAGGGGTAACAACCATTGTAAGAGCGGAAGGAATTTCACGAGTCTATACTATACCACTGCGTGCGATTGTACAATAAAATTAGAAATGGGCTTCATAAATCATATGGAGCCGTTGCGATTCCGGGCTTCGTCACCGGCTAAAAAATGGACGTAGTGTACCTTTAATTTTAAGATTTTCAGAAAGATATATGGGGTCATTAATAGGAAGAAGGCCGTCTAGCAAAAGTTTGAAATATTTTTTTTCTTCTTTGTAACGAGATCATCTTAAAAGAAGTGGTACAAACAAATCACAGCACCAATGGTGTGGCAGTTGACCTTACCGCGCTTTGAATTATTTTCGGACCACGTGACGTTATCGGATTGTAATAAATTGGTTTCCTTCAACATAAGTAAAATTTAGCAAATGGCTTGGTGCAATTTTACTACAGTTTAGGTTATAGCTGCGACGCGATGAAAACAGTTATTAAACTATATATCCTTTTAAATAAAATTAAGTTGGAATTGCCCGATCTTTTTCTTGATTTATATTATTATAGTATTATATAATTTTATAGTATTAAGAATACGAGGTTTTCCGGTGAATACTGTTAAATTTATTTTGTGTGACGCTTCGAACTCGACTGAGCCCTTTTTCAAGCTTGGTAAAGGACTCAGTCGAGTCCGAAACGTCACTCAAAATAAATTGAACAGTATTCACCGGAAAACCTTGTATTTTCAATTCGAAATGTACTGTGAAAACATTCATCAAACATTATTGTATTATATAATAGAAGTTAGACCTGAATCGTACATTTTCTCAAATGCAGCTAGCTACTCAAATTTAATAAACATGTTTTTACTATAAACTAAGTCTGAAAGCCTTAATGTATAAGGAGGTGTAGAGTGATTTCCTATCTCTGGACTGGCTTATTCTAGAAAGTTGAACCTTCATGGCTTTATTTAGATATACCAGTAAACTGATTAAGAAAAACAAACTTCATCTTTTTCCGGTGTCAGAAGAGTTTCTGGTGTGAAACCCCAACACAATATCCCCGATTGGTGATTAGTCGCTGTCCTTGAGGACATTAGAGTTGGAAAACCTTCACTGGATAGTTAATAAGACTGTATTGGACTATCCGCCATCCGATAACGAAACAGCTCCTTCAGATCTAGTTAAACAAGGTTTTAAAAAACTGGTTTCTCCAGATAAAGTTTACCAACTGTCATGTCCTTCTGGCTACTGCCAGGACTGCGTTTAATCCCAGTCGGGATTTTGTGTTGATGTTTCGCACCTGAAACTCCTCTGAAAATTTCTTAAATCAATATGTTTAAGAAAATATTTCATAACAAATCATAATTTCGATTCCACGTTTAAATTTTGTAGCTTAAACTCTCTACAAGTTGGAAATGAAATGATCACGTGCAATCTGAATTTTTAGTATCTACCGGCCCCAAACCGAAAAATTAAGCTTTTTGAAAGGAAGTAAAAAAAATAAAAAGTCTTTGTTTATCAGCGTTAAAATACTAAAAAATGTTTGAAATTATTTCTCGAAGATGCCATATAAATCTTTAACGGAAGGACTGAAACGAAAATTTACAAATGCAGTCATGTAAGCAAAATACTTGTGACTTTTAAATTAAATTAAAAATAGTGATTCATTCAATCTGTAGTTCATTAAAAACTTATTATCATTTATTAAGAAAAAAAATGATAGTGACACTTTGATTTTGAATGTGCAAGGAGTTCTACATTCCACTATAATTACATGGAAAAAAATTGGGACCAGATGCAAATGCAAACAGATACCAGATCACCTTTAAATGTTTTTTAATGTTCCTTAAGAAAGAATGTAAAAGATCTGATTACGTCATTCACTTTGATTTGATTTTATCGATCACATCCATTAAATCTTATGCAATAATTAGGCTGCAATAAAATCTTTCTTTATCGCACCTTACAGATCGTTTCCTGCATTATACGATAACTGGTCCAATCTACAGAAAAAAGCCCTAAATCTAAAGAAGTTCCAATCAATTCTTCTTCTTAACATTGTTTCGAAAAATCACTCATTAAAATCATTTTTATTGCCCGATCGAAGGCCAAGGTGAATCGCATTCGTGATCCAATTTGCTTTCGATTTCGTCTCAAAACTTCCTCCCAATCGATCGAATTCCAATCTTCGAAATATAGCCAAATTAAAGACTTTTGCGTCATGCGTTCTTCTTTACAAAATTGGAAATACAATTCAATTTGTAGGTATAATTTTGAAAACGAATTCTAACACTCCACACAATTGATGAGAACAACATTCCAAAATCGGTTGACATTTTATTTCATACCAAAATCAAAAAAAAAACCACACCAAAAATCAAGACATTAAACTTTTGCAATAGCCTTCTCCAAAATCTCGACTGAATGTCCTTCAGGTTTTTTTTCTATATTTGTCCATAGGTAAAACTCTAATTTAAAGTATACGATTTCAGTCCGATGATTCTTTTGAGCCGCTCAAAAATAGTTGCTCAGAAAATTCCTATTTTGTGCGAATTTCGCGAATAGATAGTAAAATTTTTTTTCGTGTTATCACCACCATAAAACATGGCTTAGAAAAAATTAACACCAATGTTACGATTGACCAGTTGATTCGCGAAAAAAAAAACGGATCGAAAATTAAAACGAGTAACACCTCTATTGTAACTCCCCAATGATCAAGGTGAGCGATCAAATTGCATTCCAATATATTGGACCCAGTGCATAAATTAAAAAGATCTCGATTTGATAATATAATTCGTCTAATCGTTGTCTAAAACATCCGAATACAAGTTTATGTCCTGCCCACACTATTGTTCCAAAATATAAGTATTTTCTTTTTCACTTATTTTCGATAATGTATCAAAAAATACAAAAACAAAGTTGCACTAGTCCACCGTCTCAAAGCGACCGTGATACAAAGTTTTTTACCTCCACCACTTTTGTTGCGATCTTCTTCTTCGGCATCATCTTAATCTTTAAGATTTTATAGAGAGAAAAAAAAAATTGAAAAACCAGACCCGATTTTTCCGTATTTAAATGTGAAGCGTAAAAAATAAAAGCGCACATTTGTTATCGAGAGCCCAAACTGTGAAGGGACTACCACTAAAAAATTTCCGAACGGATCGAGAGTGGAATTTTCGAAAACACTACTGCCATCTGGATTTAATACAAATTATTATATTTATATATTTTTTTAAAGTGAAGATCAGTGCTAAGATCAGTGCCCCGAAAAAGTGACATCTAGTAATCAGTTTTAGAACTAAATAAACTTTAGTGCTAACGAATTTTAACGGACTATTACAATTTTAAAGTGTAAAGGATCATCGTCATGAACGGAAAACTACTTTTTACAGTAACTGTACTGGTAAGTAGTGAAAGTATTATTAATATTAAAAGATCGCGTTTTAAATTAACTTTTTGTGAGTAATTGTCGAGCGAGAATGCCAAGTGATAAGTTAGAACTAGAGATTTTCATGAAATTCCCATAACGATCAGACGGTTATTGAAAAAGGTCGTCAAGAACACGATTACTCTCGACTATTAATAAATTGTTCATAAAAATACCACGCATTCTGATTCGTTTTGCATCTTACTCAGATGGGACCACAGATGAATCTTTATTTTCTCCTTAATCACTGGCGACAAGGTCGATCGATCTTACACTACCGATCGTAACTTACAAACTTACATCCGAGCATTGTGGAAAAAACCTTCGAAATACAGTAAAGTGCATTTTTCGCCCATTTTCCAAGGACTCTTTTCGCATTTTATATGACACCATGTCAGAGGTAAATTATTGCGGTCTTCATATTTTGCGGTCTTTCGGTCGCTATGGAAAGTCGTGAGATCACTGTAAGAGATGTGAACTTGAGGAATTTTTCACGATTACGCATCGATTGCAAATTATCTGCTTAATTTATAGATTCAATTAAAATTTTATTACTTTGGCCACAACTCATCGGTTTTATTAAGTGATTCGAGTGGCGTTAATATCGACTTTATTGGATTGGTTAATGGATTTATTACACTTTGGTGAATATTTTTGATGAATGAATTTTGATGGATTGAGTAATCGCAGTTAAAGTTAGATAAATAGTGAGCCTTCTGCAGGTTGTTGAAGTAAGCTTAACCACCCGTTCCGGGGAAAAATTATGTTCCGTAGCTTAAAAAAAAGTAAGATCGGATGGAATGACCGAGCTCAATGTCCCAAATTTTTTTAATTCAATTAAATTTACTTAAAACTAAACATTGATGGTAAATTGGTTTGTTGGTTAAGGTGGTCAGTTAGCAAGCTTTACATTCATATTTACATATGTAGCTACAAGCTATTACTAATAATGATTGAAATAATTAGAACAGGAAAACAAAAATCTTGATGTCCGAAATTTAATTCTATAAATATTATCGAAGAAGCCGAAGCACGATTTTAGCTTGACGCACTACAGATGAAGAAATATTTATTAATTTTATTTTCTGAAAAGCTGTTTGGGATTAATATTTTATATTTGAGTCAAAATTTTAATTAAATGAGAGTTTTCAAAACATACATCGCCTCACAACAAACAATTGATGTATTTCACCGTCAGTCACCGGGTATTTTCCAATGTAAATAACTGGTATAGTTTTTTTTCTTCTTTTCCTGTACTACTTATCTTTCTTTCGTTCTATATTCAGGGTTAATCTTCCTTTGGCTATCCTCATGTTTTTCTCTTTTTCTCCACTATTCCATCATGAGCACTTCTCTTTCTTTCTCTCTCTCTTCTCGTCCAGAAATTTATTTCCAATATATTCTCACTTTCATTTTCTGTACCCATTATTTGCTCTTTTGTCTGTTTCATTCAATGCAAACTTTGCTCTCCCACTGAAACAAGGCGAGTACAATCAAAAACCAGAGTATTGAAAGAACAGTCTTCTTCTATCGCAGCACCTATCCATACCATACCTCGCCTAGATCAATATAATTCCAGGGTAGGGATTTTTGTAGTCTTTCGCCTAATCTTTACACCTAACTTCGTGTGACAATTTATCAGCTCTTTCCTTGAGTTTGGAGACATTACGGCAGCAGGCATATCTTGATTCCTTTGATGTTACTCCTGGCTGCTATTCCAACTTGAATGTTGTTCGATTCAACACTGTTTTGACTAGCAGGGTGCCTTTTCTGATTACCATTTTTGTCGAGTTAAGTGTATGTTATGGGTGAATTGAATTGGACCTTCGAACCCGAAATGCAAAAGTATCCAATACCCAAGTACCCAATAAGTCACCACTGTGGTATCACAATTAGACCAAATACATAAACCATAGTCAGTACGATTGTAGTAGTGACTATGCCTGTCTCCAGGTGCGAACGCAGAAAATTATTTCTGGGGGGGGGGGGGGGGAGGAGTTTGTTTGTGACAAAAAATAATTTGGGGAGGGGGGGGAGGGGGTAGGGGGTTCAGACAAATTTACGCGTCGAGTATAAGTCACATTTAGTTATACGCTTGTAATTACATCATTTCGGGAAGAGGGGGGGTTTAAACCCCTTAAAAACCCCCTGCGCCCACGCCTGCCTGTCTCCGTTTAATCTCGTCTTGTGCAAAATGCTCTTATAAATTGATTGTCAGTACACCTGTGTACGTAAATGATCGCCGCTAAAAGTAGTTATAGTAGTTAAAATTTAATTTTCTTATTACCAATTTTTAAATAAATACAATCGTGTTTCAAAAGAGTTTAATTTTTAATTTCACAACGATCTCATGATATTTCTACGATATTAAAAAAAGCACCTTCTAAAAATTCGAGATTTTTGTCGATTCTGTGAACACTTTGTATTTAAATGCCCAGTTTCGGCTGCACTAAATCTAAAACTTAAGAGATCTAGCAAATATACGTTAACAAATTTAAAAATTTGACAAAATGTAGGTACCTTACTTTCAAAACCACTAGTTAAAGCTTTGAATCAAATTGATTAAATGTTTTAAATGTTTATAATGTCATTATTTAAAAAAATATATTTCCATAATTACGGAAATAAAATCAAGACCAGTCTGGTGGCTAAACTAATTTTCTCACCCACTCTCATTTTAATGCACTGCCTAATCTGTAGGACACAGAATCAATTATCTACAACATCGGCTAAGACTATTAATCTAGTCAATGCTGTCACTTCTTATGTATGTAGCTATAACACCAGAGGCTAATTTCAAAAACAGCAAAAATGCAATAAAAATTCCGTTCCGGAAAAATGTCAAGATCACTATTCCACATATAAGAAAAGTTTAGATTGATAAGAATGTCGAATATATAGATTTTCGTGAATCTGAATATGGGCACTTAATGATCAGATTCAACAATTTTTTTTTTAAATCTACATATGAAACAGAAACTCTATTTTTGGTAATCGGGAAGTATTTGCAATAATTTTTAATTTTTCGCGAAAATGTTGCAGCCCGAAAAAAGTTCAAGGCTTGATGTTGATTGTCTACAATTTCCGTCATTAGATTTAAATAAAAAGCGATTTTAATATAAATTTCTTGTTTTTTTTTTGTATACTTTCAGATTGGATGGGCTGTCTGCTGTTATGCAGAGCCGGATCCTTCAAATGATGGCAAGTACAATCCAAATGAGTATGCGTCTGGGAAATATATTGCAAGCAACGAAGGTACTGTCCTGACAAAGACACTTTGATTATTTGTATAAAATCGTATTTTGTACTAAACTGAGTTTTTGGGTAGAGATTTGCTATGCTCACACTTAACTCTTAGATACTGACAAGAACCAGGAAAGGTGCAAGGTTGAACTGCGAAATGCCTGCTCGCATCACCTCACACGACTGTTACAATTAACACAGATTCATAGTGTTTTTGCGTACTATTCTATTTTTATCCTATACTAGAACCAGCTACTTGTAGATACTAATAATTGGCAAAATCTTCGAATCTTTATTAAAATTTTGTAATGCTTTAACTACAGTAAAATTGATTTAAATTTGATGTAAATGTAATCTATTAAAATAATACATTTTATGTCTTATCTGGAGATAGTAAGAAGTTAGTAAGCATCTGTTTAAAATTTTAAAAAAAATTTATAAGCTACCATGCGACTCTCTGTAGTGTTGTGACTTATATGGCACGCGACAAAAGACCACCTTAAAGGTTACGTGAGTGGGTTTTATCGCGATTTTCATCAGACGCAGTCATAAAATATCGACTTTGAATAAATTGGTTTAGGTGATAGCGACATTATTTTGTATAGCTTGTTTTTATATGAGTGTTATCAAATTTAGTCATCCGTAGATTTAGTTTACATAAAAACAGGTATTCATTGAAGGTGTTAAAATTATTGCTCTACAGCAATCGTAGTACCTAAAAAGGGTTTAACAAGCTAGTTTTTGGATTAGTTGTATATCAAAGACATTTAATTTATTTTATTTTTATTTTTATGATAATTAGAATATAGTATTCCGATGATCAATATTTCCAAAATATTGACTGATTTATGGTAGATGAGATTGATATTGTTTAAAAAGTTCAGATTTGACCCTGGAATTTTTACATATTTGCCTGAAAAACGTACCAAACTAACCCGGAATCAAATTTATTTCGGAACATTAAATATAATATCATAATAAAAAAATTATTTAACAAACCAAATTTAAATAAGAAGTTACTTCCAGTGTTTATTCTAAAGGTATCTTACGCGTATAAGCTTCTATGGAAAAGCATTGAATTTTTGAACCTTGCTGCGATAGTAATTGTTATTTTTCATAAATCAAAAAGGTCTACAATCAAAATAATTAATACGTCAATCCGATTTTTTTTTATCCATATCAACTTAATACTCGTATTTTTAAGAATCTTGACAGATTCTTAAAAAAACCGAAAGATTTAGATGGGTAACCCGCTTTTATTGCTGAATAATTATTGTGTGTAGTAAACAAATAAAATGGAAAGGGCATACATTTCTAAACAATAAAACGATTTAAAAAAAAATAGATCATTGGGGTTGGTTTTATAAAAAATTTCATATATTATATATTTCTCGATGAATATGCATATATTTTATTACGATCTTTAAAATAGCATACATTTTAGGGGGTAACATGTTGCGGGAAGGATTTAAGAGTTCAAAAAGGAATTATATTAGAAACTTTCAATATTGAATAAATTTATTTAGGATGATCAGACAATACACAGAACAGTTTTTTCATTCTTTCTGCATGAAACTACGTTAGTAGGAGTTATTTTTGATTTTTGTATAAATATGAAATCATTGCTAACAAGCATTGTATATTGAAATTTCATTGTAGTGTATTGTGTATATTGAGTAAGTTTACATAAACAAGAACACATTTCATATTCAGTTCATAAATTAGCGACTACATTAATTCCAACCACTTTCCTAACCCCTAACACCTTCCCTTGTACAATATGTAAATATCCTCAACTTGAATTAAACATAATGCACTTCCTTCCGCCTTGATTCACAAGTTCCTCCAACAACAACATTCTTTCATTAAAACCTACTAATATAAAATTCTAATTTGAAAATATTTTACATTTTCGTTATGAAAAAAAAACAGGAAGGTACGTTCCAGACGCATATCCTTACGTGCACGTCCATGATAATCGGGAACTTGGAATTTATCATCACATTCATAATCCTTACAATGGCGGTTATGGTCCATATTCCGGAGATATTGATAAGTACCGTTACAACTATGATCCAGCAGGAGAATACAGGTAAGTGTCTGGGAGAATATGAAGAAGACTAAATACTTTATTATTAAAATAATGAAGTAAAATCAATTACAGCTCAGTAATACATAACTTGTCTAATATACTAATGGATTAAATTTCCTATTTGATCAGATTTTCAAAATTAAATACTTTAATTTTGATACTGAAATATTCGCCTATCAGTTGCAGCAATTTTTAACCAAATTTTTTAAGTTAGTATCACATTTCAGGATTAAGATCAGTGTGATTTATAAAATTTTTAAAAAATTGCTTAAGAAAGTGTAAAATGAAAAAGTAAAGAAAAAACATTAAATATGTTAAAGTAAATAATTGAGCGTTAGATAATATTTATAACAATTACAATTCCATGAAACATAGTCTAGTGAAATATTTAAGACTTAATTTTTTAACTTATGATAATATTGCAGCTGACATGCGAAATATTCAAAATATTTGCCGAATTAGGCAAGTCATCAAGAAAGAAATGAGTCAAATGAATTTCTTCTAACTGTTGTCATTTCAGTCATTAAATTATGCTTATTAAATCGTCTTATTAGTTATTAATTAAAAATATTAAACTCTTGACTCACTGTAAAGATGTTTCAGTAATGCAATCATCAAAACTCATTAAAGAAATTTAACGATCTTCTCACAACAATTTCAACAAATTTGTATTTATTGGATTATCTTGGTGATGGTCATGTTGACGACTTAATTTGTTACATCAATTAAAATACGTGATAGTCGCACGTTGGTCATGATCAAAAAAACATAAAACAATAAATTATTGTCAAACCGAAAATAATCAATTCAATTTACAATATTACGGTAATTTACATATATGTAAATTTTATTAGTTTAAAGTTTTTTTTAAGATTTAGTTTGATTGTTGGATTTATTATCGAGTTGATCTAAAACGGCAAATTGAATGACATAAAAATTTAAATTTGAATGTGGTTCAATATTAATTTAGCTTCCGCAATCGAACACGGTATCACGTTCTTTTTTTATGCTTTACTGGTATTCAGTTGGTTTATCTGTAAAAACAAATACAAAAATTCCGTATTTCGTTAATTTTGTAATAGTTGAAGTCGATCCTAGCAATATCGCTAATATTTCCTCGTCGACCCTGCGTATGATCTAAGTTTCTTCACAATCCTTAGAACATTGTATTCTAGGATACGATAAGCGAACCACCACTACCACTTGAATGCAACATCAACTGCGGGACCTTACGTGTCAATTTCGAACTTAGGATAGATAGAATCGCCGAAGAACCTATCGCCGAACGGCGACGATTACTTCTAAATTTCAAAACGCTATAACTTTTCATTTCAGGGCTTGCGAGATTTGAAACATAGCTCAATCTGTTTCAAAATATCGACAGATTTAAAGATAATTTTTTCTTTTTTTTTCAGGTTGTGGTTACGCAACAGTATAGTACCTTCGCGCCCTTTCGCCTCATAGAGTCCTTCCCCTCTTCTAAGTTTTTTTGTAGGCAAAAATGCCCGCATGCCCCCCCCCCCCAAATTTTACCGGATGCCGATGGGAATTTAAAATTTTCCAGCGGCCCCCCTCGCATTCGATCGGACGCCGATGGAATTGCCACTTTGCTCCTCTGGTTCAACTCTTCAGACGCCCTTAAAAATATATTCATCTCCCTCCCTCCTCTCAATTTCCTATCGATTTAAACTTATTTGCTTGTACTACCAACTAAATTCGACGATTATGTCAACAATGAACTGAGTTCTCCTCCATACTACATCCAGACAGAGTACATACTGTAAATCAGGCAAACGTCTACCAGTTTATGAGTCTTGGGTTTATTATGGTTTGAATATGCAATAAAGCTTTCACTCTTCGTTTAAAATACAGGATCGAGATTTCTTTTTCTTTAAATTGACATTAGTAGATAAATTTAAACTTCATTTAATCTCAAATCCCCGTACATGTGGTACATAAAATACAAATACTTTAATTCAATTTAGTGCTAAGTCACGTGGCGCCATCTGTGAAAATGCTAAAATAGTTAACATTTAAATAAGCTTTAAAAGCACAAAATTAATTTATCAATGATTATATTTTGATTTTGGATCATCTCTTTGTTGTTGTTTTCAATGTAAAACGAATGATCTTGATCTTGAACCGGTTGAAAAAAACACACCTATTGTCTGTGGTAATACCCTTTCTTTCGTTCCAAATTTATAGTCGGGAATACTGCAAGATTCGATTACTTGTCCCGTACTAAGATTAAAAATAAATTTTCAACATGGCTTAAAAGCTATAGTATATATAAGTGAAGGTTGACAATTTAATATGAGACGTCTTAAAACCCATTACACGCACTTCCAAAATAATGCGAATTTTTTGTAAATTCTCTATTTAAGTCATGACTGCACAATTATTAAATCATTTCAAGTGATTTTGTAAATTTATCATTTAAACAAGAAAAAAAAAACAAAAATTTTGGAGTTCAGTTCACTTCTATTTTAATTTAAAATGTAATAAGCCAACTTATAAAAAGTTTCAATATCCAATATAAATAATTCGTTCCTTTTTAAACTCGAGAATAAATAATTAAAATAAAAATATGTTTATAAAGTTATATCGTTAGTATTGATTACGATTTAAAATAGAAAGTAATAAGAATTTTAAGCCGTACCAACTGGAATTAATTTCTTCATTTTTAATCATAATTTTGCTTTTCAGCTATACCTGCAACTAAGCACATATTTAAATATCATTTCATCAAAAAACTGGATTTTTACAACAATTTTCACTATTTTCAAGCGTGTTGTACAGAGATGTAGCGGAAACGTTGGGCTTCACTTGAAGTGCTGACTTTTGATTTGAAAATCTGTTGAAAAAAATTATTTAGTTTAAACAAAGGGAAAATTAACATCTATTTTTTTTTATAACTAAATCGCACTTTCACAAGAATATACTCCAATGAAATTAACGTTTGGACAGAAGTCGCTCCTAAAAAGCATCCCACAATTTCCGTTACATCAAGTACAAATTATTCATCATTTTCTCCGCCATAATAATATAAAAATTTATATAGAAATTAAAATCACAACTTTCCGAATCGTTTCAGCCAAGACAAATACCAAGTAAGTAGCCCGGACGGAATTGATATTCCAATACCCGAAGTCCCACTCGAGTACGGCTTTCCCGAACAGTCCGAACAATCCGAACAATCTCCCATAGTAAAACGATCCATTGCAACAAATGCCAATCAACAATCCGTCCTAGACATCTTGCCCATACAATACATCAGCTATGATGGTGGTCTACAATCCTCCAAAATTCTTGTTGATTCGCAGACAACTACGACAACAACCTCTCGTCCAAGGATCCGTTACAACGATGAAGGCAAATGGAGAATCATTCGTCAAGAGGAAGACAAGAAGCACCACAAATATGACTACTTGTAAGTTAGCTTAAGGATCTCTTTGAAAACCATTACTAACTTCAATCTTTCGGTTGTCCTTGCAGATACTTGACTGAAAATGGTATCTACGCGGAGGAACAAGGTAAGCTCGTCAACGAAAAGAACCAGAAGACCGGTACCAGCGGCACAGGCTACTACGAATATACTGGCGATGATGGCAAACTCTACAAGGTTGAATACACCGTTGGCGAAGAAGGATTCGTCCCATCGGCTGCACATATCCCAACTCCACCACCAGTACCATCCGCAATCCAGAGGGCTCTTGATTTTGTTGCTGCCAAAGAACAACGAACAACGACACGCTTCTAAAGGTCGAGCTTTATCATTTTTTCATTATGCTTTTTCGTTTCGCTATAGGAATTTTTTCGGGCGGCGTAGTTTTTATGTCGTTGGTAGAAAACCGGACCGAAATTTTTCAATAATTATGAAAGCCCTAAGAAATTCCGCACAGCATGCACACAAAAAACACACACTACCTTAGCTTACTCTATTTATTAAGAGTCGCTTATTTTATAATTTAAATGTAACATTGTCGATATAGAAATAAATTTGAAAAAATTAAGGATACGTTATTTTAGATTTCATAACATTCTGTTGGATAAGGCGGTGAATTGGTTCACGCGAGAACATGAATTCGTCGAAAATTTTATTTTAGATATGGAAATTTGTTTTCAGTTACTAATAGTGCACGTAACTTTTCTCTGTATTCACGAGATAATACATACTCACCGCCACACGCAAGTCAACATTAGTCTTATCATTTCTTGAAATTTTCCTTTAAGTAGCAACAAGAATAGTATCCAGAACAAGCATAGTACAAACCTAGCTTTTGGCGTGGAATCTAAAACAATTTCATGATCTTCTTTTACACTGCGCTTACAGTACCGTCTCATATCGACCCAGCGATCTCCAATTCAAAAGTCAAAGTTTCCCATGATTTTCCGGTGTCCGTGAATTTTTTTTTTTTTTTTTTTTTCAAAACAGAAAAAAATCCTGTCATTAACTAACCTGTATGAACCAAATCCCACGTTAGACTAAAAACCAAACCCAACTTTGGCTGCAGCACCAGAAGAGAAACTTCTTATGTTTTGAAAACTTTTTTTCTTACAATTTTCATTTTTTTAATCACAATTCTCTCCCATTTTTTGAAGTTTCAGGAACATTTAAGGCACATATATAAATGACAGATGTATCTTCTTACAACTTAAATTCAAAATCTTGTTAAGCATTTTCATAAAGTTGTTCCTTTTTATTCAAAAAATATGATAAGAATTGAAAAAATATGCTAAAACTGCTACCAAATAAAGAAAGGTAGCTTAATTATCTTCAAAGTTGTTGAACTATTAAAGCAAATTGGGTCTAATTAGTTAGGGTACAAAAATTGCTGTACTAGAATAGGCATATTTGAAATAGATTTACGTATTTTAAAGAAAGATTCTTTAATTAATTAATAACAATCATTTAGTCAAGACGCAATCCAATTATAGCCATAGATAAAAGTTCGCCTCGCGTTTGTCTTTCTAAAATTGAAATTTATTGTATAATCTTAAGATCAAATGTAGTGCTGCCACTACCATACAAATTAGTGAAATAATTAAAGATTTCTGTACATATTTGATTTTTGTGGATATTAACCAATTTCCAATGGCAATTATAATGTTGCCCATGAAAGTTTTACTGAAACCTGTATTACAAGGGATATTTTGTTGTTTCAGGTCTTTAGTTTCATATATATTTTTTTTTTTCGTATCGTCAGAAATTGATTATTTAATCGTGATCCAAATGATTCATATATAAGTCATTTATGGATCCTTAGGCCAAATGATCACATGATGTAGAGATCCTAAGGTCGTATTTGAATACCTTGCTTCGTCTAGTTATAACAGTTAATGACGTCAGATATAGTAAATCTGCGTCTCAATTCCTTTTCGGTTCGAGTCTTGACTACTTTTACGACAGCTGAGCTATCAGTCAATCTAGGCAAACGTAAAAAAATTAAAATTTTTCTATTGAATTTAATTTAATTTTTGATTTATGAAGTGTCAAATAAGCATCATTGTGACGGTTTAGCTAAGCTTTTTCTAAACTGTTATAATATCAATACGATGCTGTGACTTTAACATAGACGAAGCAAGGTATTCGAATACGACCTTAGTAGGCATTTCGAAGGGGAACTTTTGTATACAGACATAAATTTTGATATATTAATTTATTATGAGGAGCAAATAAGAAAAATTCATCATTTTCACCTGAAAAAATAGTTCATAGTTCACACTAATTAAATAAAAATAATCTAATTTAGATTATCTAATATAATCAAAATATATATCGTTGTGCAAGTGAAGTGTCTTCAAATTTTTTAAAATCGTACTATAAGCTATTGATTTTTTTCGAAGCGGATTTGAAATATTGAAAATATTAATTTTTCCCGATTTTTTATATGAGAAGCCTTTGTAGACGTATGAAAATGTAAACTATAAAATTAAGTACGGAATTCATAATATACTTTATTAAAAATAATAAGCACTAGTTGCCTAGAATTCGATATTTTTTACAAAAATTCTTAAAATCTATTATAAATAAATAATTCATTATATATTATAGCAGTGAAGTTCTATTTTCTCCGTTTCCTTTCACCCAATAATTGGTTACGTCCGGCAAAGAGTCTCGTCCATTTGGAAATGGCCTCACGAAGTTCCAGCGGCGTTCCAAAACTCTTCGGCTCAACATTATTACGTTGAATAGTTTTTACCAGCTCCCAAAATTCCGCATCCAGGTTTAAGTCCGATGGCACCACATCTTCCAAATATATTGGAGAAGCGTATAGCTCATTTGAATCTTCACCGGCTAGAGCAATGTGCAACAATAACGCACTTGTTACTAGTATTATTCCAAAATGCATTTTTCTTGACTTTCCGTGACAATCACAATCAAAATCCACTTCTACTGATCTGATGTGAATATGCAAATTCGTTTATATACCGAGTGAGAATCTTGTGATCAGACAGATTTCACGTAAAAGATGTTACTATTCCGGGAAACCCAGTCTGAGAAAGCAATTTTTATGGCAGCCACCTATTGTATTCTAGACCGAAAACTGATGTTCCTTGGTTATTCTAGATTAGTGATGTAATCCAATGGACCCGTCTTACTGCTATGCACACAATAGTTTATCTTAACGACGTACTTTCACTTAAGCTACCCACCTTTAGCGGAATTATGGTCACTGCGCCGAAGCTGACAAATTGGAACTGGCTTCTTGATAGCAATATCTGGAGATCTGGAGTTCGGAACAGAAATTTTTGAATGTTCTTAATATGCCAGTGTATCTGTGGAAATATTTGCCACAAACGAAATTTTACATTCACCGAAACAAATATCTATGTCCAGGATATCCAAGTTATTAATCTTACATATATGGACCTTATGAATAACTTTTGGGAGATGGTGGAATTTTGTTTCTTTTCCAGTTTGACTAGTTTTTGTTCACCATATCTGGGCCAATTAAAGTACGGAGAGAGGTATTGATTAATTAGTCTAGTTTTGAAGATTTCCAAGCTGGTCTTAAATATTAGTTATAAATAATGTACCGCTCAACCGCTACACGTTCATAACTCTCATATGCATGGAATATGAATATGGCTATTGGTCACATTTCAGTTTAAAGTATACCTATATATTAGCAGGCTTCATAGCTTAGTTCCAGATTATTTTTTATTTGGAGTTATTTGCATTATTAATGAATTTTTTACATTATGTATGTTCTTAACTCGTCGACGTTTTATTAACTGTTTACTGACTAGTTATGTAAGCCAAATAAAAAATTGTTTGGGTGCATAGTTTTTAGATCGGAACGATCTACAAATGATACTCCTATTTACTTTACTAAAATTCAGCTATTTTTATAGCTTCACTAGCGCCTAACGTCACAAATATGAAGCAACAAAGTAACTTTTATAAAGAACTAAAAATAAATGCTTAGGACGTACGAATAATTGGAGAGGTTAAATTAAATTTTCTATGCTCTGATCCTTCTTTGGATTTTCCGAAAAAGTTAAGTAAGTGCAAAGTTATGGTTTTTGAACAATCTGCTGACAGTTTGAGCGAATAATTAATATAAGAAAATTTTGAAATCAGTTTGTAGATGTTATTTAAAAACTCTTTACAAGTTAAAGCCAATTTGATATTTCAGCAAACTTAAGAGATATGGCGAAATTTGTGATAGCATATTCAACCTCCAACACCAATTTAAAGGTTGAATATCTATAATCTTTTGAAATTTAAAACTCAAATCTGGATAGAACTCATGCAAATGTGTGCAACCCTTTTTATACCTTCTAAGGTTTTGAAAAGGATGAAAACCTTTTAGAATTTTAAATAAATATATAAAGCTATTCAATATCTAATGAGACCTAAGAGAAATGGCTGAGTTTATGGAAATATACACAATCCTAATTCACCAAGTTTATATCTTACTCATTGTTTGTTTACTCCAGAACAAGTTACACCTTCTTATCTTCACCCGCTCGTGAGATTTTGTAATTCAACACTACCTTTAAAGTTCTAAAGTTTAAGGTTGTCCACGTACGGATTACAATTTTAATTATGGTTTCATAAAGGTGATCATTTTTAGTAGTTTTTCCCCAATCCGTCTTCAATACAATCATCGATTTTTTTTCTTAAAACCTCCGAAAATCAATAAGGTAGTAACAAATAATAATTTACAGCACAGTCGACGTGTAAGCAATGGAATATTTTCCGCAGTGTAAACAACATATTTCTATTCGCTTCTTCTACTCCATTAAATCCGTTCTTGACCATTTCTTTTCCTCGAATTTACTAATGAAATAACATGACAATTTACATAACTGGCCCCCTAATTATAATACATTAATAATTTAGTGGGCTTCTTTATTTTCATTCGAATTGAACGATGGACGTCAGAGTATCTTTACTTCCCTCCCTTCCGTCATAGGTTTACCTTCGACTGAAATTTTCGCATGCGGAAATCCATTATCACAAACAAATACAATTCACGTGGGAGATTAGCAACAAATTAATGGACATATATCAATCAAAGATAACACTTCGATCGATCACACCAAACTTGATCTTGCTAAGAATCTAAAAACAAACTCTTAAAAAAATCAATGATTATTACTCCACTTTAGTAGATCCAAGTTACAGAATTAATTTCAAAACCAGAGCTGAATTGGGATAAAATTGTTTGCCGTTGGCGCGCTTGCCGAAACCAGTTCGATTTGCTGGGTTGCTTCCACACATTTGCTCTATTTCGATCGAAAACTAGTTTCAAAATAAGAAAATCGTTAAAATCAAGTTCAACCCCACTACAAGGACATTCCGAATTCGAATTCGAATGTTAGTCAACATTAAAATCCGCCACATAGGTTTCATGCTCTTTTCGGTTGATCCGTTTAAAAGCGACTTGACCAATTTAAATTTGGTCTACGAAATTACGCACATGTTTACAAATGTCAACAAATTTACAAAATGTTAAAGACAAAAGCACCACACGACCTTGTCAAATTAAAATTGCTAAATTAACATGCGTCAATTGATCAAAATTCATTAGAGACGTTATTTTTATTGGGGAAAATAAACGCGGAATTCGATCAGTGACGAATCTTCGAACGAGTCCGTTGATCTCCGTCGAATTTTCAAAGCGCGATATTTTTCTCGCCGACTCCTAGGTCTAGGCTTGATAATTTTGGTCAAGCCATTAAACCACTACTATAACAAATTTTAGAGACCAGTTTAATTAAAATCGATTCGACAAGTTGAAGGTGAAATTTAAATGCTTTTAGTTAGTGGGTAGAGACGCTTATTCCGAAATATTATACTGTAAGATTCCGTGACGTAGAAAGCACACCCCACACGATGTACTGACCCTCGCGTTGTACTCATACAAGATTAATTACAAATCCCGTGTTATTCCTGGAGCCCCTTGGTGAGGCATTACTACACCTGCAATAATGACCACCTTGTGATTTGATGAAAAAGATTCCCTTGTTTAATTTGGTTCTATGCAAAGTTAAGGGTATTAAATAAAGTCAGTAGTCAAGCTATAAAAGCTAGTGTTGTAGTTTTAAATGCAACCTTGCCATGAAATTATCACTCGTTATCATATTTGAAGTACATAGTAATTGTGTTTTAGGACCGCTATTACTACCCTATACCAGAGCTAAAGATTGATCAGGCTGAAGAGAAAGGTAACAGTAGGTCGTAACATAAATTAATGAATAACTGACAACCTAAGTAATAACGTTCCAAATAGGCTCCTGGTTATTAATTAGGCTGTCAGTCCCATAGTGACCTACACCGCAGCATTAAACACGTTTCGGACTACAACCCATAAAATAATAAAGTTTCGCCAAGACTGTTGGCCGGTTTTCTTTTTCAGATTTGATTACTCTACTAGCACATCTACATATCTGTGGCCACAGGGAATATGGAGGAAAGTCGAAAAACGAAACTATTCAGAGCAGCAATTTTTTGCTATTTTTACTACTATTCCTGTAAATCCAGTTTTTGTGAAAAAATTAAATTTGTTGACATCTCAGTAATCCAATAACATACCTATAACAATAACTTCTTCACGGTGCCTGTAAGTCTGGGGAGATGTCCACAGTGCACATATCCTATTTTAATATTTTTCATCTTACCAAGTTATTCCCTGTGACCACAGATATAGATTTCAACTTGCAACTTTCTAGCATAAGCCGTTTCTGAGATATGAAAAACCTCTACCCACCCACGTACCTTACTACCCCTATCAAAAATTTATTTTTCTGGGATGTCTTTATAGTAGCTCGGTACAGCTATCAGTTTTTAGCTTATGTCCTTTCGAGAATTTAAAATTAGAATTTTTCTCCCACTATCACTCTCTGCACCCACACACTCGAAAATATTTTCCGATAAAGGTCTACTGGTCTTAACTCATGTAAAATTTTCAAAATCATATCTAATACGGTTTATGTATGTGATATACAATTTAAATTTTTGAAAAATGGCTGTCCCCGACCTCCCGTACTTCACCTCCATCCACAAAAATTTTACATTCATTAGACTGGTAATTAATTCTATATACAGAAACTAAATTGGTGGTTCCCCCATTCTACCTAGAAGTGACAATTAGATGTGCTACTTTTTTTCCACGTAACCTTCTTTAATTTTATCTAAAGGAATGCGACAATTTTTTTTCCGCGGGATGTAGAACAAAAAACCCAGTGTGATCTTTAACAAGAACTTTGTTATCAATCAACAAGTTCTTCATCCAGTTCTGCATATTAATCCAAAATAAATTATCAACTAGCAAGTTCTCCATCCAGTTCTGCATATTAATCCAAAATAAATTAACAAATCAACGTTTTAATAATGATTTTAATTGTCACTGATTTCTAATGCACTTAACTCAAAAATGTCAACGTAATATTTCTTAAACAAATTTCACAAATGTCGCCAAGTTTTCCAACGTCACAGAAAATATACTAGCTCTTTTTAGGAAAGCTGCAATATATCCTGTCGCATAAATTAAAGTTCATCAAATTTTTTTATTTATACTTTTTCAAGGCCAAACTGGAAATTGTTAGACTAAATTATATCCTGTTTTTTGACGTCACAGAGTTTTGAGAACCACATTCCCATTATGTTGTTGAAAACCGGCTAAAGATGAGCGAGCGTCTTTAGAAATTGTGTTAAATAAGAAATTGAGGATGACTATTATTTGAAATTTATGTGTTTGCATAACTGATGAATTCTATTCTTGATTGGTGGCTGTTTGATTATCCAACAATGCGATCGTCAAGAAATTATTAGACCACTTTGCTTTGTTTAACTTAGGAACGGCTTTTCTTAGAAAGTTGTTACTTGGTAATTTATTATAAATTATGGAAACATTAAAAAAATTGGCAGAGATAGTTGCAATATTTAGCTGGTTGCTAAAGTGCAGTATTTCGAGGCACTCTATAAATTAAACCACTCGAATTTCTGAATATGTATTATTAACAATAAAAGCCCATAGAACTAAGAACGACCCATTGCATACACTTGGGGGTTGAATTTTGAAATAATTGTGAAATAAGTTGAAGGCGATTTCATAAGAACCAACTTGATATCTCATAAGACACTAGAGATATTGAAAAATTTGTGAAACGTAAGAAACTTCATCACACCACCTTGGGGGTTAAATTTCGAAAAATCACGAAATTGGATTTTAGCCTATTACACTGAATGCCCGTAGAAGAATTAATCAATTTTATATCTTAGAAGCAAGGTGTAGTAAATTATGAAAACAAAAATTGTGAAAACATATGACATATAACATAAACCCCTTTACACTCCGTGGGGTTTGAATATCAAAAAGTTGTGAAATGGATTTGGAGGTGAAGTCTGTGGAAGTAAGATCCAGTCTGAAATCTAAGAAAAATTACGAAAACTGTAAAAGTACTCACACCCTTACACCATTTTCATTTAAAACAAATTGAATGTTTTTTCTGAAAATAATCTTCCATAGAATTGATAGGAACTTCAATTTACATTAAAACAATTTCAAAAAAAGTAAACTTCTTCCAAAATAAACCATATATCAAAGATTTCCTTTTGTAATTTCTGAATACACAATTATATTGATTACGCTAAGAATTATTTATTTAATTTACTTGCACTGAGGCAATTAATTAATCACTTCTTAGCTAAGAAATTTTAAAATCCACTCTAACAAAAACACTAAAATCTTCTTTCTTTCCGATTTTTTTAAACATTTCTAGTTTTAAATTCTGCACTTTGTTTTATACACTAGATTATTTTGTAGACAATTTAATTTGAAATTGAATAAAAAATTATTCTTATTTAAATTTTTATCATCGATATTCTGTCATCTGTCATCTCTATTAAATAACAAATATCTTTTTTATATTAAATTGAAAACAAGCCATTTTCTTTATTATATTTCATCTTGTAATAATATTATTAACAAATTTATCCACGTTTTTTACCGGTTTCAGATTGCAAGCATTCTTTAATTGAAATCAAAAGTAGAAAAGACACTTTTAATTTTCATCCGAAAAACAAGTTATGCTATGCAACAAATGCAGTCTGTTCTTCTACACTATGTTTCTTTGTAGCTGAGGTCAAAATATTGAAAGGCCATGATTTACTGCCCGTATGAAAGGTAAACGATGTAATGCTTGCAAATAAAATAAGCACAGAACGGTGCAGTGAACAACTCATAAATTAAATTTCCGACAGAAACTAGTAAGACCAGAAGTTTTACTATGACCACTGACGACTGGCTACATCTTCTTGAAGATGTATAGCATGTCGATTTGATAGCAACAATCGTAGGTCGTTCAATGAACCTTTTGTCCTATGAAAAACATTTCAAAAATATTCGATTGAATTTAAATCATAATGGAAATATTTCGATCTTATTGAGTTGAAACTGCGAAAAATTTGCAGAACTTGTATAAGAATTAGCGTAGAGTTTTGGAGAATTCGATAAATCGAAGAAGCAGACTGGTCGACCTTCTCCATTTCTCAAATTGGACATCGATGGGATTCACACTAAATCTACATCGCAGGCGAATACAAAATACTCGTATCTATGGAAGTATTCGAAATTTGCATATTTCGATTATCTGAAGAAGGACCTGTTGGATTAGAATTATGTGAAGAAGTTTCCAGATTCCATAAAAAAAAATTCCAATAATAAATAAACAAGAAATCCGATATATAAATAAAGTCGAAGTCTTCTTGGGGCTTTCAGTTGTAATTTGCGATATTAAGAAGCTTGTTTTTAATAAATATAACTGGAAATCGGTGAAATCAACTTTGATACTTTATAGAAACCTATGGCTAAGTACATAAGTTTTAAATTCATTCTGACTTATTTAGTCACGGCTCTAAATCACGACTTCGCAATATGGATGTACTGACTAAAACCAGTCTTCAATCTATTTATTTTTATTAGCATATCAAAATTCTTCCTTTTTTTCCAAAATCAGTCCAATAAACCAAATATCATCCGCCGATTGACCCGTATATCTGCTTATTGCGTAACTGTATAACGATATGTGGGGAATAGGTTTAAAGCTTATTATGTACAGTAAACTACAGTTTTTTGGTCAATATTCTCTTGGGGATAATAACGATTTCTTTATTAGCGGAGACATAATTTTAGACGTGTTAAATCCGTTTGTTATATCCGCTTCGATTCAGACCATACCAATGACCATAATCGTTGACTCTTGTTTAAAGTATAGAACATTATATTATATAATTCCTGAATATTGCATTGGGCTTATTTTAAAGGAGAAGATTGTCTCAATATAATAAAAAGTACGAATAAAAATTATCTATGCAATTGTTTTTTCCTAGATAACGATTTTGTTCTTTATCTATGAATATCAAAATATTTTTTTTTATTTTTTTATATTTTATAGGTTATACACTTTTACAAAACATACTAAAAATTAACATGAGATTTGAATGGGATCGGGGTCAAAAAAATCGAAGATTATAATTATGTTATAGAAAAATTACAATTATAACAAGAAGATAATTATAGCAAAACTACAATTATAAATCAAATCAATTAAGTAATTATCAAAAAACAAACACTCTACAACAGATAAATCGAATACCAATCATACTAAAAATATGACCCGAAAAGACGATGCATTCTATGACTAAATTAATTTGTATAAATGTGTTTTTAGAAGAAAAATCAAAATTGTTAATTGGTAATTTAATATCTCCCTTCGATTATGATTTGTCAAGCGTTTTTTATTAGCTTTGTCAATCGTCTTACTTATTTTTGGCGTAGTAGGTACCTACATGTATCCTAGAAGCCGAGAAAAATGTAAAAATCAAGCATAATTTACTTTTAGAATAGAAACTAGTCACTGTTTCATCAAATTCTTTCTTTCAAGAAATATAATTTCTACAAGCCATTTACATATGGATCACATATTCAAGTATTTTGATTACCAAAAAACGTCAATATTATTTATACTAATTTCATCGTAATAGTTGCCCTATACGAAGATTCTGCCTCTTGAGACAATAGGGTTCCAAAAAAAGCTGTATCTCGGCAATCATTAACCCTAAAGGTGGTCTTAAGCTTCAATCAATTTGCCAAAACTAGTGGAGCGATTAATGGAGCAATATTGTGCTAGTTGCGACAATATTTCGGCAATTTGGAAATGTTTTCAGAGATTGATGGTATTGCTCGCCCTATAGTTGCTGTATTGCCACTAGATTGCAAAACTCCGAGCAATCGTCCTAGTTCGGTGATTCAGTTGTCAAGTTTTGAATTTATTTGACAAGTTTTGTGTTAAAATGGCTTGAAACTCAAATATTTCCTTTTTTTATGTTAAGTTTTATATTTGTTTGTTAAGTTTGCTTCGTGTTGTTCATAGACTGAATTTTCGTGTGTGATCTCATTGCCACATTGCTAAGTATTGCCACATGTCGCTAGTCACTGGTAAGCAACGAGTTGACTATTAATTGCTGATGTTGCGATATGTTTCCGTGACGTCAAAATTGTCTGGAATTGCTGCAAATTGACCAATTTTAATCGTAATTCATTTAAGATTTAAATGGGATACATTTTCAAGTTATTATTAAATTATTAAAATTTATGTATATTTAGTGGTAGCGTACTAGGCTTGTAAACGCGATGTCGTGGGTTCAATTCCCACTCTACGCATAAATTATTTATAAGAATTTTTCAGTTGCTATTGGCTTTGAAATTATTAATATAAATAGTGAACAGTGCGGAATGTTTAATAGGATCACTACTAAAGGATTTAACACTGAGATGAGTTCTGTTTACATTCTTATCAGATTCACTAACACCATCTGAGATACCAGTTGATTTGTTATAGGCAACATTGCTGTTCTGGTAGATAACATCATATCCTAACAGCACTCAAAAAATTATTAACACCAACTAGTACACTGCCATACCCGGCCCGATTTCTGACCTCCTATCCCTTAGCTGACTGGATTGTACACTACAGTATATTAAAGGCTAACCACCTAAGTCCAGTTCAGTATCCTTAAAAAAACAAAAATTGATACAGTAAGCTTTAGTTTAAAAAATTTTAATTTTATAGCTTATAGGTGGTATAGAAATAAATTAATAACTATAATAAGGAAAAGTTATTTTGGCTTTTAGATTTTAATCATTTTTTGTGTTGAACTATTTGAAAGAAATATTTGATTCCCATAAAATCTGACATCCAAAATATTTTTGAATCTATTTGAAAGAACTTTTGAATCAATTGAATCTATTTGAAAGAAATATTTGACTCCCGCGCAATCTGACATCTAAAATATTTTTGAATATCAATGAAAAAGCGTTTTGTAGACAATTTTTGTGAAATATTGTCCAGGAGTTTTAATCACATGTGTATGTGAGTTATATTTATTCATTATTTTTGTTTATTTTATTTTGAAATATTCTCGGGAACAAAATTAAATTTACACTAATATATTTTTAAACAGCTGACGTTGAAATAATAATTTATTTATATTATTATTATTTTTATTCATTTATTTTGGTATCGCGACATTCGCAGATTTGTCTTCGACCGAAGAATCTCGTAGAAAAGCTGTGACGTTTGCGGAATTCTTGATTTGATCTACTGCGAAGAGTTTTCATTAGAACATCAAGATGCATGACATTTGTAAGTTGAAGCATATTATTAAATGGGCTTTGAACGAATCCAAATGTAGATACTAATATATCTCAAAAATATATAAAATATTTTATTATAATTAAAAAATTTAAAAAAAAAAAAATTTGAAGAAATTTTCCATAATTTGTAACTTTGTTAGAAATTTTTATTCCTTGAGTTGAATGCTTTTCATACAAGTGGCTTTGAGTCATTTCCTTGTCGGAAGAGACGAATAGATTTTATCAAACATTTTTATTATCGCTACATTTTATAGGTGTGATAAGAAAAAATTGTCATACGAGTATTTTTATATATTAGTGTTAATTAACTATTAGCTATTGGTAACTATATTTCGAGATGATTTTCGATTTCAGTTTTGAGTCGATAATTTATACAAAAGCGATTTTTATATTTATTTAAAAAAAAACAAAAAAAAATTAATTAATTCCCAATGTTATTTCTGTTAAATTTCTCAAATTAAGCACTTCACACAATTTATTAAGTTTCCGGTTTTAAAAAGCCCATTCTGCGCACACAGAAAAAAACCACCTGAACCAGAATGCAGTCTATAAAATCAATTATCTTAAATCAAACACATTAATCGCACGTTAACTCAAAATTTATAATAATGCGAAATGTCAACAGTGAGATGAAAACAAATTAATAAAATAGAACTAAAACTTGTACGTGAACTATGATATGAGAGAAAAAATGCTTTTCAGAACAAGGTATGTCCAAATTTCAAGAACTGATCCAGAAAACGTCTCGCAGATACCATCATCCAAAAACTGAATCATTTTACCTCGAAAGACAAACATTTGACATTTCGATTGAAGATTATGCCGGATTGCAGAAAAGCCAGTAATCTTTTTTTTCAGATTAACTTCGTTAGTCATGGAATTGCTTAGCGTTAGATTTTGGCCAGAATGCTTGGATGCTGCGTGAAATTCTTGAAATCACTGCGAATTTAATATCACCTGTTATCAGAAAAGACGCCGAATTTGTCTACTTTGAATTAATTTCGATTTAATTCAAACCGGTAGATAGGTTCGCGTGATGTTAGATCCGTGAATCTTCCACACAGTCAAAGAAGAGCGTCATCAAATTCGGCAAACTCGTATTTCGGTATAAATAATCGACGCAAATTCATTTTCGATACACTTCCCTTTGATCTCGAGACTAGTGAGGAAGCAATTAACAATGAAATTGGCAGTGGTGAGTGATTTGAAATTTCGATGGATTTTAAAATTTGGAACTAATTTCTTGGATAATCTTTTGTGCGTCTTCAGATAGTTCTTGTTGCCGTTATCGGCGTAGCTTCGGCTCAATTCGCGCCATTGCGTTTCGCTCCTTTGAAACCAGTGATTGCCACCCGTGCTCCAATCCGTTTCGCTCCAGTCACGACCATCGATGTTGGCCAATACCGTGGAGCAGCCTCCAACAATGACGGTCGTTACGTTCCCGATGATTCCGGTAAATACGTTCACTTCGATGCTGGATACGGTGGTGGATACGGTCCATACTCCGGCGACAACGGCAGATACAACCACCAAGACAGCAAATACATTCACAGTGGAGGTCCATCTGGAGGTTCAGGACCTGGTTTCATCGGTGGCTCAGGATCCGGATCCGGATCCGGGTCCCGATCCGGATCAGGAGCTGGTCTCAGAGGTAGGTCAAGAGTTTCAGTCCACCCGTCGAGGTTGTCTAATTTTATTTCCAATAGGTACCGGATCAGGAACTTACACCCCAACCGTCAAATACGGCGCTGGTGAAGGTGGCTGGAAAATCATCCGTCACGACCAAGCTATCGACCCACCCTACCACTACATCTACGAAACCGAAAACAAAATTTTGGCTGAAGAAACCGGCCATCTCGAGAACGTCAGCCAAAAGGAACCATCAATCCGTGCTCTCGGATTCTACGAATACATCGGGGATGATGGTGTAAAATACCGCGTCGACTACACCGCTGATGAAAATGGTTTCGTACCCAAGGTGAGTCAAGTTTTGCTGATTCTAAGCACTTTTCGACTTCTCAGTCACCCAAAACCAAATCGAGCTCACTGATCTTAAATTTTTTTTATTAATTACAGGGTGCCCATATTGCCGAAGCCGTTGTAAAGAACGTCGAATTCTTGTCCAAGAACGTACAACAATAAGTCAATCAGCAATAGAAACAAATTGAACATCATCCCTTCCGATTTTAAATTCACAACTTTAAGACCTCTTGAGTGATTTGCTTCTGCCATTTTACGGCTGAAGCGCCAAGAAGACTAAAATTCTTGTATTTTTATGCTAAATAAAACAAATATGAATTAACGAAATTAGTCAGTTTATTATTTGAATAATTTTTACTAACATAATTTCATGCAAATAGATCGTGGTCTAAACTCTAAGGCCACGGCTTCATAGCCAAATCGCGTTGATCTCGTGCGTTAATCTTTTGATTTTTGTGACATTTAGATCGTGGCCAGATCATTCAATAATGGCATCATTAATTTATAGAGCCGTAAGGTTACAGCATTTTTGCGTGTAATTTTACGGAATTGCTTCACAGAAGTCCTAGAATTCTTAGTGTTTCCGGCGCGAACCAATCGACCTTCAAGAAACCAAGTGATCAGCAAAATGGTGATCGTGTTTCTTTCACAGATTTAATTTTAATGGGAAACGGGTAAAGTTAGTTCGATTTCCGGTAGGAAAGCCGCCTTCACCTTTAAAAGGTGTTTGTTTATTAGAATGCTTTCAATTATTTGCGTTTTGGTGCTAATGTGTCAATGATTGATCCGTTTATTAGGTAGAATTTAGAGCAGCCGAAAAATTAGGATTGAAGTTATTTGATATTTTCAAAAATTTTCTATTTCTATTGATTAAAAATTTACATACTTGATATTCGCGTTCTCGAAGATGAGTGGAACCGCCAATAGCATTTTGTTAACTTTTTGATTTTTATATCTCTGAAACGGGTTACACTAGAAAGCTGAAATTTGGAATGTATGTGTACCAGTTCTACAAAAGTAATTAAAACAAAAAAAAAGTATTTGCATTGTTGTATGGAAGTTGAATAAAAAAATGCTGTCTGAGAAATAAGATTTTATATATTTTGATTAATTTCGTTATATCTTTGAAGTCTATCGAGGTATCGAATTAAGCAGGTTGACACAGAAACTGATCAAATATTATTAAATGTTTGTAGCCTTCCGGTGTCAGTGGAGTGAAACCCGGTTTCTCTCTCTCTCTTCGACTGTTGATAATTCGCTGTCCTAGAGGACATGACAATTGGAAAACCTTCACTGGAGGGGCCACTTTTTTTAAAGACTGTGTTTGACTAGGTCCGAACGAGCTGCTTCGTCGTCGGAAGGCATAGACTCTTCAGAGGGTGTATTCTAGCCTACTATCCGAAACACCCTGACAGCTGGTGGAATTGCTGAGGGAAATTGTACATAGCGATATTGAAAATAATTTACAATCGCGAATTATAAACTTAAGCGCTCCCAATTGTATTTACCTCTTGTGAGAACCTTTTGTTACATACTTGCTAAAGAATCTATTTTAAAATTTATCTACATAAAGAAAAGGTTGAGAATAACAGAAATTCTGAAATTTTAAAGCCCTTTCATTATTATTTTTACAGTTTTTGAACTCTTAATAAAGTTGAATCACCATCACAAATAGGCGTCCTTCTTATTTCAAATATCTTAATAAAACCGGAATGTGAATGTGAAATATTTGGCATAACGCAGTCTGTATTTTGATAAATTTACTCATAAATCAATCGATTATCTTACCGACGACAATGAAAATAAATTTTTTGTACAAAACTTTTTATTTAATTTTTATTTTATCATTTTATGTATATGTATTATAAATGTAAATACATTTTTGTCTACCATATGAGCTTATCACCAGGCAGTTCTACTCCGACAGGTTCATAACTTTTTTTCCTCTGATGTCCAAACGGACCTTCTATCAATTTTTCTAATTTTACGACAAGTAAAAGTATTTTTGTTTCGGTCCATTTTATAAAATTAACATAGAAATTCCTTCGTAATAATAATTTTTTTTCACAAGTCACTATTATACGTGGGTCTAAAAACTTAAGAAGAAAAAGAAGAATCTGTTGCGTAAGAATCATCCTACATAACCAAGTTAGCAAAATTACCATTTTCAGGTGATTTAATTTTTAGCATTTTTTTTTTTATGAGATCGGAAATGTGGATTTATGGATTTTTTAATAGATATGAATAAGAATTGTCCGATGTGATGAAATCGAAGACGATATTCAAGACAGATTAAAATCGAGGGAAAATATTGGTAGGAAGGTGTGTCAAATTTGGAACGGGTTCTAGATACTTTCGATTTTAAAAAGAAGAAACATTCTTCTTTCTCTTACGAATCATGTGTCCAGAAGCACTAAATTATAAAATAGAAATTATTCCGCTGTCTCGAGCACAACTTGTTTTATTTTAAGATTTTAGATTTTTATATAAATTTTGGTTTTTTAGGTGAATAGGCAAAGTAAGAAATATGCAGAGAATGGTTTTTGTACGCATCTAATCTGTATATTAACATACATATTTTACTGTTCGTAAACTCAACGCATTTTCACCTATCGAGTAACCAATCAATTTACATCATTCGAATCAATGGCCGCTATTCACAGCCGTCATAAAATTGGCTTTGAGTTAAAGCTGACTTTAGTGTCGTATTATTAATATGACACTAAAGTCTGCTCTAACTTAAAGCCAACTTTATGACGACTGTGAATAGCGGCCATAGTTTTCAGGATGTATTAAAGTTCTGTTTTTTGTATTCCATCTCATAGAAATTTTACTAGTTTCATAAATGCTGTTCTACGTACGAAGCTGTGTGTGCTGCTCCCAAGTAGTTTACCACAACAGAAATCTTACAACAATTGATAAAAAAATTGTTTATATCATTCTATATACCTATATTATAGTCAGTACTAAAAAACCATATAGTTAAATTGTTAGCTTCAAAAAGAAAGCATCTCTCACTATGTTCGAGAGAAACTTCTAAAAAAGGAATTTCCACGTATGCATTATATTTCACTAACTAAAATTGTTTCAAAATGAAATGAAAACTTAGTAATGCATTTATTATATTACCAGATGTTTTCAAATTATTGTGAATCAAGTAATAAATAATATTACAAAAACTTAATATATCGTATTAAGCTTAAAAACTTAATTTAAATTCAACTACTCCATTTCTAATTGTACAAGCCCATATCTTTCAAATTTTAACGTATGTATAATTTTAAACAGTAGTGTACAGTATAACAAATTTTCAACAAGATGCTGATTTTTTTTTCAGATTTAGTGAAGGAAATATGTGAAGATTATATATATTCGCCTAAAAGTCAATTATTTTTCACTTCTGAAGCATTTATCGTTTCTCTGTCCAGAGGTGTATCTTATATTGTATTTGTACAAACCTATCTCCAATATAAAATAATGATTTGTTTTAGTTACTAACAAATTAAAAAGTTAAACTTTGAGGAGACTGAAATATTTAGCCATGAAAACTTTATATGAAATACGTTATTGTTAAAAAAGTAAAATAAGATAAGTAATAAACAAATACATAGGTAGTATGAAGTAGAATACAGAAAGAAAGATAAAAACTTTTGCTGGAGAGAGCAATGGCATACGACATTGCGGGCCTTTAATTACAAATTCCGAAAATAATATGAAATGTGTTATAATAGAATATCGAAACTTTCAAGTATGGCCTAGGCAGCTTGGTAAAAAATCATATATTTTCAATCAATGCTGCCAATACATAGTCTAACCGCAATTTTAGCAGCGGACAAAGGCTGGGATGCGGTTTATGTGGTGATGCTAACGCAAATTCCGGAAAATACCAATTATGCTTTTGAGCTATAGTCATGGTCAAAGTTAAATGCTTTTCTTCTCCAAAATTGTATATTTCTTTCACAGATCGTATGTTACTTCTAATATAATCTTCTAAACTTGGAAAATCGTATTTTCCAGTACGTTAGTCTTGGGTGGAATTTTTAATATAACTATGGATTACTATAAGGTAGTTACTAGACAAATAGCGTGAAGCTTCATAGGGTCAGCTAACAATACGATCATGAAATCCATTCCAATTAAACATCTGCCTTTATTTAAGTAAGTTCCAACATCTTTTCTTCCTCCCATTTATACTGCTATTGGCCGGACTAATGTCCTGTCGAAAGTGTTTTCATACATTAGCGATTGTAAGGAGAGCCGCACCAATTATACGCCAAATTTAATTATTTTATATTTTTTTAAAGCTTTGATTACTTTATATATCAGGAGTGCCCTACGCTAGACACTTAAATCTCACATGTAAAAAAGCTATAGACGCATCCTAAAACTTAATTTATTGAATGACTTATGAGCAATGTCGTAAAGCGAAACAAAAATAAATATTTTCATTACCACGATACGATCCAGGAGCTGCTATCACGCTACTTTCTATCAAAAAAACAATTAAAGATTTTTTTACGCATCTCAATGTAATTTTAATAACTAAAAATAAATTTCATCGTATAAAAATACACAAAAAAAAACAAAAGTAACCTCGAAATTCCAAATAAATTTTTTGTTTTTAATTTGCGAGTAGTAAATTTTTTATTAACTTTTCTTACAATATTAATATTTTCACACCACATCAATTTGAATATTTCATTAATAAATTATATAAGTTGATCAAAATAATAATAAAATAGTCGAAATTTGGCATTGAGATATTTACATAAATTTCGCTTTATTTTATTTAAGATACTTTGCGATTTTTATTCATAGAAATTCACACAGATTTTTTTTGCAGTATATATTAATATCTAAAGCATAATTCCCACATGAATACAGTTCAAATTAATTTTAGTATGTATTAAATAATCAATAACAATCAAGATGGTATCATAACATTACCGTATTTTGTCGCACCATATTGATTTGCTTTATAAAAATATGGAATATTATCTAGGTCATTACATCAAGAATCGAAAAATTACGAAAATTTATGTACTCGAAGAATAAAGTGGAAAAACAATATGATTTCAATTTACTGTTTCTATATATATTTTTTTTTATGTTAAAATTTTAGTAAAAATAGTGTCCAAGTCCTCTTTGAAAATGCATATATCTGGTAATTTTTGTCCTAGAATAAAAAATTAGGCTTATTTTAAAGGGGGAGGTTGTCGCAATATAAAAAAATGTGAATGAAAATTATCCCTGAAATTTGTTTAAGGATGAATATTTTGTCCTTTATTCTTGAATTTCTCAAAATACCAACGTTTCAACTTCCTAGGATAACTTCCAGGTAATTGTTACGGAGCAACGAGATAAATCCCGAATGGGACGATAAGACCACGAGTTACCAAAACTAGGATTATAGAAGAATGCTCAAATATAAGACCAGCTTGAACTGCAGCGTCATAGAATAAGGACAATATTTTCTCATGAAAAAACAGATTGTGGAAAACACTGTCATCTTTGATATTCCTTGATGGTTAAAGTAATAATCGTTGCAATAGATAGTACAGTAGAGGCTATGAAAATACGATGTATCAGCCTGCAATCACACCACAATTTCAACAATATTAAAATACACCGGTGCAATTTTTTACAAGTTGGCCTAACACATCTACATTTTAAATTTATTTCAAATAATCGAAATTGCTTGATATACCGGGTATTATTTTAATAAAATAGCAATTATTAACGCATTTTAAATTGTCGACTTCGAAAAGGCTTCGAACCATGTTGTTTGCCCAACACCCGACTTTATACCGCAGAGCTGCATTTTCAACGAAATTACTCAATCGCGATCGAATTTCATTTAAAAAATTATTGGTGATCACATAGCACCACGAATATGCTAATGATATGATCGATGATCCTAATGGCATTATTTCAGCTATCAATCAAGCCATTTACCTGTTTCGTACAAAATTTTGTTAGAGTAAAACAAAATAAAATTTACATTTGACCGTGAATTTGAAGCAGGTGGAGGAGCTAGACCGATCGCCCATCTGTTGGTGGTTAATTTTTTCAAAAAAATATGAAGTTTTGAATAATTTGATGGAATAAGCTTTTTTATTCCATAAAAATGCAAAAAAAGCTTTTAGAAAACGAGTTTCTACAGGTAAAATATATCTAAATTAGGACTGATTCATTTTTTTGCAAAATACACTTTAAAATTTGGCGCCCAACGATTTTTTTCTGAAATATTCATAAAATTTTTACTGACATCATTAGAACAACTTGTATACCTGGAAAAAAAGCTTATGTTGGTTTAAACTAAATTTTACTATTAATAGATATGATAAATTGATAGCATTAGGTGCATAGCATGAATCTACTTCATAAAAATGTCCTAAATAAATTTATGGGTTGTTAGCATTGAAATGAACTTGTTACACGTAGCAATGAAGACGGTAATAAATTGATAATCTATGCTGTTCTCATTACCTTGAATCTGAACCGCAGGTAACCAGCAGAGCAGGCAAAGATACGAGCTTCTATTCACAGTTTGATCGCCACCATGGAAACTCTTCTCAGTTCACTAACGCATGGTATGGAGATTTATCAAAGTGTTAATCTCGTCTCGTAAAATTAGATTATCGTATTCTATAATTATAGTCGGCTTTAGTTTATTTGATGAGCATCTTATAATTTAACGATGAAATAATGTGCCACTGTATCTATAAATGAAGATGTTTAAAACAATTTTCTTGAAGGAAACGTATCTTCTGTTGATAAATTAGTCCGCAACATTTGACAAAATTGGACGAGAGCATTAATCTTATAACAGAAGAGAACATTGCAAAAATATACTGATGTCAGTTAATGGAGCTACTTTTACGCCCATTATAAACGAGCATTGACCAATTACCAATTGGGCCAACCATTTTTATTATTTTCAAATATCAAGATGTTGGTGAACTTGAGTTTTTCCTATTTAGGGAAGAACCAGCACGTACTGCTTTTGACCAAGTGTGCGAGCAACCACTTGCATTTAGGGGTGAAAGTTTGAAGCTCTTCATGTTGGAGATGAATCAAGCCTTACTTGTCACACCAGCTCTGGATTAGTTTTGAGGAAAAACTCAAACCACAGGGTAAATGAAAATACAAGGAGTTTTGAGGCCAGACACGGCATCAGACCTTATTTTAGCGGAATGAAAGTGTTTTAAAAAAGTAGAGAAGCTATTGCCATCACTCGTCTAAGGTTGGGACACACGAACGTTACACATAAGCATCTACTCGCCAAAACAACCCCGCCCATATGCGATCAATGTAAATGTAGATTTTATCCACCTCCTAATTTGCCCAATCTACTCTTTAAATCAGTTCCTATATAACTGGCAAAATAAAAATATCGACGAAAACTGTAAAAAATTACTAAGCTATATTAAAAACATCAACTTAATTAATCTAATTTAAATCCATATTTAAGTACAACATGTTTCACTATGTATCATACAGCTGATGGTCTTAGCTACTAATGCTTTATAATAATCATGTATATTTATATACTTCTTATTAATAAATAATAATAATAATAAAAAAGTAGCTTTAATAAATAATAAGTAATAAATAATCTAATTTGGAGCGGAAGGTAGCTCCTCGGAACCTCTTCTCAACAAGGACTCACTGATCTGGCCCTGGAAGATGTTGACCTTCATTCAGAATATCGTGAACCAACGTTCAGAAATCTAGAAATTACAACACTGTTGTAAAAATACGAAATAAGAACGCCGGGGTCACTAATATTTGAAGCGCGGCTTTAATTAAAGCAAGCGTATTGAAAATGATAACTTTTTGATTACCGTTAATTCTGACTGACAATGAAACTGCCATAAAACTATTTAAAATTATTTACGTATTGCTTTCTTTCTTTACTTGGCTTAGTTTTCTTAATAACGTATTGAGATTGGTCTGGAATTTTCAAAAGGGGTCGTAGCCCACAAAGTTAATTAAATTAATTTAAACAAAGTTTTGTCGTCAAATTGGAGTACCATTTCAGTGATCCTTCAAGGGAGGAGATGAGGAGATGGAAGAGCGATTTAAGCTGAAAAATTAACAAAAGAACCACTTAAGATAAGTAGTTTAAGCTTGAAATATATATAGAAAAATGGCAAAAATAAATGTCAACTTATGTGGTGGGGGAGGCAAAGCAATGCTTCTGAGGTAGACGAAAGATAGAGTCGAAATATTCTAATATTCCTTCTATATCTTCATAGAAATTAGTGTTAGTTTTACTTGCGAAAAATAAAATATTCTCAACTTTATATCTCTAGAACCGTTGAAAATATTGCTGAAACTTCAAATGGATTAAGATCTTCAATAACCTTACTTTCTGTAAACATAATAGAAGGAATAGCATGGTACCAGTTTTTTTTAACTTGTCTTTAATGGAATTGAACAGACAAGACAGAGAAGTCAGAGTCCGTCGAAAATTTCCGGCTTCTTCAGAAGAAAGAAACTCTTAAAGCAATTAAAGTTTTCCTCAAAGTTTTTCCGTTTACTTAATGATAAGGAAACTACTCATAAAGGAGTATCCGGCCGAACTGTATTTCGTCGAGAAATTCATTCAGCTTAAAGAAAGTAAAGGAGATTCACCGAACCCAACTTCAGTTCCTATACAACGCTCCATTTACGTTTTTCTCATCGAACAGGGCGGTACAGTGCTGCTATCATCGCCACGACAATAGTAATAGTTTTACTTATATAAAATAAGTTTAAGAAGAAGGCATTTTTTTAGAACAAAAAAGACTAACTAATTTAGTACATGCAGCTGCCCTTAATTCTTCTTTCTCGTTATCATGTAAAGTTGATCAACCCAATAATATATCAATCAATAAAACAAAATTTCCACATCCACGAATCGCAATCACCTTTATATTTATTGTCAGTATCTAAATCATGTTAAAGATGCGCAATGACCTCAACAATGTTACATCATTTCAAATTCAAATTCGACCCAAAAGAAATTAAAATTTGAATTCCAGTTGCTTATAACTTGGTTTATGGAAATCATTTCAAGGCCAACAAGGATTCCATAACTTTACGCAATATTCTATTCTCTGATTTAAAACTCTTCTTGCAAAGTTCATCGATACGGCAATAAAAAAACAACCTGCACATTAGGACACTCGATTTGGTGTTACAACTTCTTCCGCACCAAGCCGAACCTCCTTCTCAAAATATACGGAAATTTAATGATACTGAAAAGCAAGTTATTGACTAATTAGTAGAAGCTTTTGAGATGCTATTGTTAATCAGTATCCACTTTGCTGGGAATGCATACCCATCTCAGCCTGTATTTCTTGAAGTTACTGCCTACGAAAAATATTCATCAATCGACCCATCACAAAGGCATAGTTTTGACCACATCGACCAAACCTAATTAAAGCAGAAATTTATTATGGAAAGAAGACCTAACGAAAATAAAAGTGGTGTGGCGTTGATTTTTTGGGCATTGTTGGTATATAAGAAAAAGTAGTTCAATAGAAGAGCTATCAGTTGTCGTCAGGTATTTATCCGGTCAAGATGTTCTCAAAATTGGTATGTAGTTCGGGACTTTAGTTAGATTTGAAGACTTTTTTCCGTGAACTTCAGTGATAATAAAACTATACTCCCAACTCTTTTACAGATTGTTATCGCGTCATTCGTCGCTTTGTCGGCCAGTTTCTCAGTGCCGTCATCCGACTTCCTTCCACCATTAGCAGCCAAAGGATTAAAACCAATTGCTCCAGCTAAAGCCGCACCTATTGTCCGTCGTCAAATCCAATCTATCTACCGTCCACAACCACAGTTCTTGGCACAACCAACTCTTCGCCCATACAACCTTCTACCACAGCCAACTCTTCGCACATACAACCTTCTCCCACAAGCAACCCTTCGCCCGTACAATCCAATCCCACAACCAGGCCTTCGTCCATACAATCCACAGCCAGCTATTTACCATCAAACCGGTGAAGCTACCGCTCGCATCCTAAGACAAGATGCCACCGTAAACCCAGACGGTTCATACGCCTACGCCTACGAAACTGAGAATGGTATTTCTGCCCAAGAACAAGGAACACCAAAAGCCGTCGGACCAGAAATCGCCGAACAAGTTCAAGGAGCTTTCTCATACACCTCACCCGAAGGAGAAAAAATCACCCTTCAATATATTGCCGATGAGAATGGTTTCCAACCCATTGTAAGTTAAATGCAATTCAAAAATTGTGCACTTTTATTATCTATTTTTCTTATTACAGGGAGCTCACCTTCCAACCCCACCACCAATCCCAGAAGCTATCTTGAGGTCCATCCAATACATTCAAGCCAAGAGCGGTTAAATTCTTTTTCAATAACTTCTAGTCACCTGAGATATTTATGTTAAATATGACTTAAGAAAAAATTTCATTCCGAAAACAACCGAACGACACTATAATGTCAAAATACAAATATTTTTTTAAAAAAAATCCCAATTTTTTTTTTTATTTAAATTTTAAAACTTGTTTAAATTCCTCCCACACTGGCCAAGATGATCTGCTATTCCCTTAAACGCTCATAAAATTATAGCAAGAATATTAGATGAGATACAAGACACGAAAGGTAAAACAAGTTTGCCTACATACATAAATACTTCCTTAAGTCGTGCAGTTTAACCAAAATTCGAAGATGATTTGGACGAAAATTGGAAAACTGAAACGGGACCATATTATTTTAACTTGAAAACCTATTAATTATAAAAACAACGCGATTGGCTAAGACCTGACTGGACAAAATTCAAGGGCATGATCAAGACGTTATTATAATCTGATTTCTTACTAAAGGTGTGAAATATTTTCTTTTCGACATACATATACATATGTAAATATGAACTGAATTTATGGAAAATATTTGGAACAAAACAAGAAAATTATTACATGTCTTCAGTTGGAAAATGAGAAAATAACCAAAACACACGAGTGCTAGAAGCAACCATTTCGGATTGCAAAATTTTGCAAATGTCATATGATGGAAAGTTGAAACTTGGTACAAGTAGTTCAAGTAACAGGGTGATTCAATGTCAAAAGGACAAGCTATAATAGTAGTTTAGAGCTAATCATTGGGAAACATCTGGAAAATGTGGAGAAAAAAAATCAAATTTAAAAAGGTTTTAATTTCTTATTGCGTTTGCAATCTTAAAAACGGTGCGATATAATACATATATACGGTACCTGAAATTATAGGTAACAGTACATTTTCGGATACTTCTCTTGCAAAATTTATGTTGTTAATTGATCCAAATTATTCGCTTGTAAGATTTTTCGTGTAGACTGTGAAACACCCTACTTACCCAACTACACCCAACTTTTTCACGTAATCTACTCACTAAGATCTCTCATGCGTAATGATTAAGTACCTTACCTTGTCCCAAATATTGAACATCTTGTACGGGATTTTGCTTCAAGGAATACCTGGCTAGCGATTCCTAAGTAACATTAGTCTTCCACCGCAATCTTTTTCTGCCGCGTGGACTTATTCACTCCTTGAATGTCCGCTTGTTTAACGTTTTCCTAGTAATTTCCATTTAGCTGTGTTTTGTTCTAGTTTTCTCAATACATGTCCGATCTGTTGCCACCTTCAACTCTGTTTGTTGGACTGACAATGTCGTCCAGCAAAGATAATTTTTTTTGAATAATGAACAAAAATCGAAAGACTTTAGCCAGTAGCATGATGATTTTCGTAATTGATTTAAATTCATGCTGAGCTTCATGTTCCACAAAAATTTTCTGCAATCATGTCTCAATTTATATTACACTGACATCTTCTAATGAATAATCATTCGATCATCTCAACGTTTAACTAACAGAGTTAATCAGCACTAACAAGTGTTAAAAAAAATTTCAATCCGAGTAATGTTTCATATCGGGTTTAGCTTACATTAGGCTTGTTTAAAATGTCAATTTATTACTCACGGATCGCCAGCTAAATAATATTCTTCTATAAACTTTACAAGGCATGTAGCAAGTTTTAGCCTAACATCTTCACATTTGAACTCCGCACTAATATAAGCAATTCGAGTTGAATTTTCTGAAAAGCCACTGAGAAAAAGAACTTCATTTTCTGCTCACAGTTGCTATCTTCTTCGGTTGTAATTGCGCCGGTTAACTTTGTTAGCGAACAACCTTCGCATTTATTAACCTGTAGCTGGGAAGCTGTGACCGGCTCCAGCTATGGCCAGCTAGCGAACAAGTGACTTTGACGATATTCATCTGCCGTTATTTAATGGTAACTACTTTCAATTTAATTGCATTTCTGATTTGTATGTAGCGATTATTGTTTCGCACTATTGTGGAATTTGAAATGGGCATACCGCTCTACGAAAAAAAAACAATTCCACCATCTGAAGAATTTTCCTATAGAATTCAACGAGAGCAAAGCTGTTTCGTGCAATTGCAAAAAAAAAGTTATTAGTGTCAAATTTGACTAAATGGAAAAATTTTTAGTTTGAAATTCTTGAAGGCAAACTTCATCACACAACCAGATCACGTCTTTGATCACACATGTACCAAGAACGCTTAGAGAAATGATCTGAACATTTTGCTACAATTAGTAATGATGTCTATGTTAGAGAGTATGGTTGTGCAGTGAATAACCAGGAGGCTTTTTGGAATACTATTTTTTCGCTTATCGATTGCATAGTAACCCACACCGCTTCTCAGCATGTTGCGAACTTCTACCCAAAAATTAATTTATAAACCCAAACTGTTGGCAGTTTTTTTTTATATTCTTCTAGGCATAAGTCGAAGAGATATTATTTAATCGCCCACTCTGATATTTCTCCACCCATATCGATTATTTTTTTGGCTCCACTATGATATCTCTGTACAAGTTTTAACTTTTTAGTGTAAGCGGTGTCTTTCCATATAAAAACCAATTTCTTTTTGTCAAAACAGGTTCTCGTGTTATAAGACACCTAAGAACTTTGCGAATAGCATAGACAACGAAGAGATGAACTCTTTTAGTTTATGTACATACTTCCGTGACAGTACAAAATTTGGGAATAAAAATTAATTTTAATTTATTATTATTGTAAAAGTCTCATTCGAATGTACATATTCGTAATTTACTTAAGAATTTCATAACATCAATTAAATCAGCGGCAGCTAGTTGTAAACACATTCGTCAAGTATAAGACTGATCGTATCAATTTACATGATTTGTTGGTTACCGCCCTTACGTCGCAAGCACAGACACACTCGATCAGGTGCAATCAGTGAGATCTAAAGCTCCTGTAATCTTCCACACACGGTCAAGGTTATGTAATCTAGGTAATTAGAACTCTAAGCGCGTTTATTGCAGTTTTATCGAATGCGGTTTACAGAGTGGCTGCGGCACGCGCTTCTTAAACCATCAGATTACAACCCGCAACCCGATATGCCTATATCTCGTGTTGTACGCAAACAGGTAATTGCAATTTTGCAATTTTATCCTAGACCTTAGCGTTGAAGATGCTTCGGAAGATGATCTCCTGACTGCGATCTTTACGATCGATATCGATATCGGAATTAACGATTGTGTGTCAGGGTCTGAAAATCCGATGGACTTAAGATTGCCGCTTGCACATTCTTGCATTGTTTGGTAATGGCAAATGTGCAGCCGTGATGACGTCCTCGAGCTGCTGGCACACCCGAAATTACTTCATTGAAATATGACGGCCATAAAAGTGAACTGAGATATGAGAAGGAATTTTATTGCATCACGACTTAATACTTACTGCTTTGTGAGTTGTATTTGGAGAAATTCGTCATTTTATTGATAAAATATTAAAATATTTTTTTTTTCATTTTCAATCGGATCAAAGTTTTTCTTTTCTTTTTCTTTTCTTTTCCTTTCTTCAGCCATAATCGTGTTCTGATCAATCTCCAGTGTGATATTCTGTTAAAAATCCTTGCGGTATTGAGGTAAATTAACTCATTTTGGGACTCTATCATGTAGAGCCCACAGGTATCTTGTTATAATCCCTATTTTCCTAATGTAGTTTTCTTAATCAGAGTGGATTACCTAAGGCTTGTCAGTGTTGAATTTTTTTTAAATCCCAATGCTAATTTTTAATATGATTCGATTTAAGTCCTGATAAAGGGCCGCAAATTAGACACAGTTCTTTCAAATCAAATCTATTATCAAATGATCACATGTATAATAGAACACAATGAAAGCTCAAGTTTGCAATAACAAAGCGTCAACTCAGACCAGTTTCATGATATCTTCTTAAAATGGAGTTTCCATCAGCAACGAGTCTTCAGTTTATAGAATAATTAGATGTACGCCAGTGTAATTATTTTGCAATAGGCTTAGCATAATATACAAACCGGCCATGCCACGTACTAACCAACTATATGCATTATCTCTATAGAGTGTAAAAATAAAAGAAACTCAGACCCGATGCCATTTCCATTCTGATCTTAAGATTGAGGATAGAGCCGCTTTGGCTTAAAACCTGGCAATATTAAATTCAAATTAAGTGACATACCGCGATAGTGTTTTGCTGTAGCATTTCTTGCCAGCATAGAACTGGCCTTTTTGTAATATTAATTAAATGGCACTGGCAAACTACACCATCATCGTCGGCCATCCGCCAAAGAAAAATCTTTGAGGAAAATTTGAGACCGCGATTACAAGTTTGAAGCATCCTAATGCAGCCAAATTGCTCATCCTTATCCCGGCATAAACCGAGTTTTCTTTCAATTTCTGTATCTTAACCAAGCTCAAGATTATACAAAAACTACCTAGCTTCAGGAGAAGAAGCGCTCGTCATTAATTTATGCATTGCATTGAATAGAGCGCGTGGATTTTATGGCCGTAAGATTACGAACGTTACGTTGCAGTTAGAAGAAATCCTCTTTTCAGTCCAAGGTGAGGAGGTTACTTATCATTTAAAGTGCATTATTTACTAAAATGAATATCTATTAGAAAATATTATCGCCTGATGTTCAATCATTGAATGTAATACAGTGATATTTTTAGGCATACTATATTTGGACTCTCGTTCACGTGGATGTGATGATTGAGTTTTCTTTGATCTGTTGCCATAATAATATGACATTTTTAAGAATAGTGATATCTTTTTAGGTAAAATAGAGTACAACATCTGCCCCGCCAATCGGTAATTTTTAGTAAAAATCAATAATATATGTTACTTGCTATCAGCACAGGAGTACCCCAGGACTCTAGCTCCGACATTGTTTATATATGTATATAGTACTTATTTAATTATCCATTTTGCAGATCAGGTAAACAATTGTTTAATGGGCAAATTAGAATGAAAGTAAATAAAATCAAATCAAATATAAAATGCCATACTCGTAACACTAGAAATAAAAAAAGTTTAAGGTGTCTTTCGAATGGGAAAAAATTATAGAGGAAATACCAACCAGAAGGGTATTGTGATTCCTTTGAAAACATGACTCTAAAAATAACTAAACCAGAGGAAAAGCGCTATAAAAAATTGAATGGATTGATAAAAAATCGGAAACATATAGATACTCAAGTACTTTCCAATATACCTACACTTGCCTCCTAGATAGATTAGATACGTGGGTATCCTTTTAGCGGGTAAGAAGGTCCACTTGACCCTCCTGTATTTCACCAGCCCGAAAAACAATAACCACAGGTTCATACAATTCTATAACCATAAAAACGAAGTTTTCATTTACCAATTAAATTTCGATTGCTGAATTCCAGGAAGCAATCAAAAAATTGTGCGAAATTTTCCGATCGTTTTTCAGGACGCCAAGGCCCGATTTGGGCTCTTGTGCCATTGATGATGACCGCTAGCTTAACTAAGATTCACGTAATACGCCTGCTAGCTTTTTATTAAAAAATAAACAAATAAACCATGAAATTAATAAGTGCACTTTTTAACAACATTCTACTAAACTGTTTTAAGAATCCAGGTTCTTCTGGCTACTAGTTTGAATCCGGCTCGACGGATAAACATTGTTCGATTTTCGTTTCCAAAAAAAAAAACTTAACATTTTATAGCCAATTAAAGCAAGAATAGCTCAAGCTCAAGGGAGACTTTTACGAATTTAAAAAATTTTCACCAATATAAATAAAAAAAAATATTCTAATACAGTAAAAGTGGGTTTGCTATTTTAGAATATTTTCTCTCTTCTCACAAAAAAGCTGCCATTCGAAAGAATAGTATCCAAAATTCGAAAACTCTTTCTTAATTAGAGTATAATTGAATAAAGCTGAACTTGTTGTATAATCTCGCTTGTAACCGTGCGCTCCACCGAAAAAAATAATAAATTTATTAAATTCCGGTTTATTCTGATGATATTCAGTACTGAAAATTTATATTAGACCTGCTAGGTCGTAAGTCATAAAGTAAGTGTTGATTAACTTGCTTTTGCATCAACCGGTAGCGTCCAATTTTTCCCTCATACTTATTCTATGATCTCTCTGTACAAGGAAAAAAACCATCACTACTTACTTTTATTTCCATATCAAATTATTCGATATTCGTTCAAAACCAGAACATGCATCAACTCCATGAGTGACCATAAAAAAAGAAGCTGGCTTGTGGCAATCAACCTTTCAGCTGCCCATTTAGTCGCGGGTTATTTTCTCCACAGCAAATACCCCGCAAACTAAATGCTATGCCAAATGTCGAATTATCGTATAAATGTGAAATGACCGTAAGGAATGCACCTTGCAAATCCGCGAGCAAATAGAAAAGTTTCTTTACAGATGGGCAAAAAAAAATGCAAATATATCTCTAAAATTCATCAACGAACTTTTGCGCCACAAATCAAAAGGTGATTTGGCTGTGTATAAGGCGCAATTTCAACTGCAGGTAGACTACGTACTACACAATTTCATGTATGAGAATAATGTTAACTGAAATCTAGGTAATACGTCGATGGCGTATAGTATTTTATGTATCTACGGCATTATGAATGGTTTGTGTAACACACAAGGTGGTTGCAAATTGTCATTGAGCACTATGTGAAGCCTCATCTGAATAAAAATACCGCGACCACTTCCCAGCGCCCGCTGGGGTAAATTATCACTATTATACCTGTGGTGCGAGATGTATCTAAAGTTCTCCCCGCAATTGCAAACTTTGTCGACTGAGTGCTTTACTAAGTATAGACGACGAGTGAGGGTGGGGGCTCTTCTTCCCATCCAGCATCCTATGAAAAATCACTTACTCTATTGGAAAATTAAGATGAAAAAAATAAGAAAATTGCAAGTAAACTTGACATATGTGGTAAGTGAGAAAGAAAAAATACGGTCGTCACTTAGGGTAGGAGTACCGAGTCGTAATCAGTGATCATCACCGCAATATCAGACCCGGGTATATATAGAGGAACCATTGGGATTTTCCTTCATAGCATCTTGCATTGTTCACCTAGTTTAGATCACAAGTCTGTGATCTTAGGTAAAAACGGAGGCAGTTTTGATAAGAACCCGCAAAGTGCAATAACAAAAGACGTGCCGGGTTTACTTTTAAATTAGTGATCTCCTTACCGTTCCATTCGATTTAAATTGAGGATTACGCGATTCTATCAACATGAAGGTCGTAAGTGCAAATTTTATCGATCATTAGTGGAATATTAGATTTTAATATTGGAGCCAACGGAGTGAACGACTGACTTCCTTACCATTGTGAGATGTGCCGCAATTAAAAGGTCATCCGATAAAAATCGAGATATCACATCGATCGGCAGCCAAGACGTCGACACGGGTCCTGCATAATTCCAAGAGACGACAATAGGAAACAACAATGGTGCCGATCTAGCTACGATTACGAGAACCTACATACCTTGCTCGATCTTCCTCAGAAGGTCTTCGAGTATTACGTTACGGCAACAACGAAAGGTCATCATTTGATCGCGCCCACCGAGGCGACGATGTCGTGAAATATCACGGTCTAGTATTTCCGACTTCCCATACTGCTATGGTTATCCGACAGCCTCAATGCATTGCTAATACTTCAGCCCGGGTGAATCCTCCATAATGCCGCGATTAAGTAACCTGGTGCATGTAAAATTCAAGTTTACTACAGTCATTATCGCGGATAGTGCAACTTCTAAGACGCTCATCCGACGAATAAATCTCAGAGCAAAGAAAAGCCATCATCAGAAATTGCATAATGCCGCTTGTCGTCTCCTCTCTACCTCTTTAAATAGCATTTAGTAACTCAATTAACACCTTTGACGCTTTGACGCTACGATCAAAAATAAATAATTCTTTTCACTTTCTTTTCATATATCCATCCACTCATCCCCTAGGAAATTGCTTTGTTCGTTTGCTTTGTTGCGTCGATGGTTGCTGCGGCTCCACAAGCACCTCAAGAACCGATTGCGATCGTTAGCCAAGACTCAAACAGCGAACCGGACGGATCGTATCAATACAGGTGAGTTCAGGTTGAAGTCAACTTCGCATTATTGCATACTTTTAAGCGATTTATTTTACAGTAGCTCACAGAATTTATCAGAAGAATTTCAAAAATTCCTACTAAAACAATATCCTCTTTCTTCCATTAGCTACGAAACAGCCAACGGCATCAAAGCTCAAGAAGTCGGTACTTTGAAAAAAGCCACATCTGCTGACACACAGGACGTAATAGTCGCTCAAGGATCATTCAGCTATACTGCTCCCGATGGTACAGTGATCAATCTCAGCTATGCCGCTGATGATGAAAACGGTTTCCAACCTCAAGGTGATCATCTTCCCACACCACCACCAATCCCACCAGCAATTCAAAAGGCTCTCGACTACTTGGCAACCCTTCCACCACAAAAGAACTAAGCCATGCTTAGTAAAGCGACTTAAGGCCAGTCCTGTGAAATGTGAACACTTAACGCTGCCTTCTTCTCTGCCATCAATCCACTCTCTACTGACTATGAACTATGAAAGGATAAATAATAAAAGTATTTAAAGCAAAAAAAAATAAAAAAAATGTATAGTAATGCGAAAAATGATAAACAGATGCAGGAATACTCAACATTTTACCGTCTTTAACAACAATGTCTCTACGAATGTGTACCTTTAACTCTTCTAGCAAATGCGATTCTAAAATTTTTATTATATGAAATGTTGCGCCTACAAGACGCACATCTCCAATGTAAAATCTTTCTTCTCAATATCTACTGTTAATTTTTGATGTTAAATATCGCACACAAAAAAGTTTACAAAAAAATGAAACTAGTTTAAGGCAAATAAAACAATATATTTTTTTCATAAATTTTTTGATTTTATTTTCAAGTTGTTACGCACTAGATACAATTGATTCAAAAAATGTCCGGTAGTTCTCAAGGTTTCAGCATTCGTCCAATATTTTTCTTTTTATTTGATGTGATGATATCTTTTGTGTTTAAATCAAATTGATTTATTCTGGTGATTTGAATTTCTTTAGTGTAATGAGATCTTCCTCTGATTGTCCCACTTTATCAAATGAAAACGACAAACCTTGTGTATTTGAAGCAAGGTACTTAATTTCTTAATAAGCAAAATATTACAAGATAATAAACTTTAGAAGAAAAAAACAATTTAAATAATAAAATATATTTATTGAAATGAAAAAAAAAAGTGTCCTAACTCAAATACGATCAAAATAAAACTCAAATCTTTTACAGTTGGCAGCCTGTTTGATTTCTTGTTAGAGGAGGAGTAAAATTTCGTTGTAGGCAAAGGTATTATTTTAAATCAGGAATTCGTGGTTCTGCTTTCAAATTTTCACGTGTACGTCATTTTTAAAAGAGAGGTACGAATAATTGAGCGAAAAATTAAGTGATGTATAGTAGTACTGAGCAACCGCTTCTCACTTAAACACGTCCAAGACTTCGACCCAAAAAAAATCTAGTTTCACCCAGACTGTTGGCAGATTTTGTGTATTTTTTTGGTTATTTTTTACATTGCGTTTTTTCAAATAAGTTTCTGGAGTATTATGTTTAGCGCACAGTTTAAGCCTGTTCCAGCGAAAGGAGTGAGTTTATCAACTCTTTTCAGAACATACAAACATTATTCACGCATAATGGGAATTATCCGGGACCTCAACAACAATGGAAAAATGTTTTTAAATCTTTTCACTTCCACAGAATGAATAGCAACGTACATAATTATTTTTCGACAATTTTCGATCTTCCGTGAGTTATACTGTGACTGGTTATAGCTTTTCTTACCATCTTTAAAAACGCTAATCTGTCAATGATTCTAAACTGTGCATCAGAGTTTCGAACTGGACCAGCTAAGGAATCAATAAAACAAGTAATTATTTTTAGCAGAGGTAATACAGCATGTGACTTACTTTATGTAACGTATGTCATTTCAAAGTTAAATAAATTAAATAACGTAACATAATTCCAAAGATAATAGTATAAATCGATAGACTGGTTCTAAAATTATTCTATACTTTCTTTACTATTCAGAATATTATTCTAGTATAAAAGTATGCTAGAATTGTAGCAGAAAATCAGAGTTTTTTTGAATATTGGCAAAGTAAATTGACATTTCACAATTAAATCAACCTTAAGGCGCTGTACACATTGCATACGACCGAACGAATTTTCCGATACGATTTTTCGTTTTTCGATCTATTGTGAAATCTTTAGTTATTGAAAAATTTGTTATAATCGTAAATTATAACATTGATAAGAATATCATGAAAGAAAATCTCCAGGAATTTGTTGTTTTAATTGATAATAAAACAAAAAATAAATCCGTCGTACGACTAAAAATATTCGTACCGACAAACGGAATTTTTCTTAATATTATCAATCAAAATCCAAATCCCTAGAAATTTTCTCTTATGATATTCTTTAAAATGTTATAATTAACGATTTCAACCAATTTTCTGATAGCTGAAGGCTTGACAATACGCAGAAAAACGGATATTCGTATTGGAAAATTCGTTCGGTCGTGTGCAATGTGTACAGCGCCTAACCCTTGAAATGAAAGTTTTATTAATTTTCGTAGTAATTTTTGCCCTTTTGGCGCTATCCTTTGCTCAAGAGTACGATCCGATCGCATCAACGGAGGACATTGGAAGATTCGCTCGCTCTGAATAGACAAGGATATGAGAATGCCGCCGAAAGGGCAGCACGTTCCGCTATAACCGGAACTGAAATTTTCCAAATTTTGTTCTCCACTGTTTTAATAAATTTAAATAATTTTGGTATTTCAACGATCTTTTCTTTTGTTAATTTCCTGCAAAATAATTAAAAAATATTAGTAGGTGTGTTTTTGATCTCCACATTTTGGATAAAATGGTAAAACCAAGTTTTGGGTTACCAACTTATATCTGTTAATTTTTTTTACTATTCCTATTTAAGGGTTAAATTATAATAAGTGAAATTTTGTTGAACGATGTAAAAATATGGATGGTTGTATTATTGATAATTGACTCTCTGAAGTACTTACCTACAGTTAAAATAATTTGACAAACATTTGACAAAAGTAAGCTGCTTTCGATATTGAAAATATCCTTAAATAAAAGATAAATATATAAATTAAAATTTAATTAAATTCATTTAAATTTAAATTACATAAATTACTGCTGCTGTTTCTAGTAATTCTTTCTGAACCTATGGACTCTACATAAATGTGTAGACTAAAGTATGAGGATAGAAAAATGGTGAATACCAAACCAGACACGTGTACTCATTTTTGTAAATTAACTGGTAATCATTTGTCACTTATTGAGTTATCTACAATTGTAACTAATTTTTAGAATTTTTGGTTCTTTTTTCAGCTTTCAGTTTTTTTGTGTGAAACACCATCATGAAAATCCCGATTGCTATCCTGCACCAAGTTAATTTTGTTTACATTTAACTCTAGTTAGTTAGTTTAGAAAAAAAATCAGCATCTTACATCAAGAACGACGACTGTTGACTAAACTCATTGCAAGGAATTAAGGTAATCCTCTCAAAAAAATTTTAGTCGTCTTTACATAAGAAGAATGTAATCTTTGTCATTTTTTATTCAATCAACAACAGTTAAGTTAACTCTCACCTCGGCTTCATCAGTTGTCATATAACTCAAGCAAACCCAAGACGACCATCAAAACTTTAGTGGCACAGAGATTTCGTATGCCTAACATCATAAGCTTTTAGAACTAGACTTGGACTAAGCTGACTGAGCTATTGGAATGGACACCCTCCTAATTTAATTAAGTTATAGGTACTTTCGCGTTTATTGTTCAAAGCAATCTTAATCTTAGAAGCTAAGAAAAATATCAAAGAAAAAATGAGATAATGATTTATGTACATGATTCTATTGAAGCCAAATTTTGTTTTTCTTTATCGAATTGAATTCAAAGCTACTCATTCTTCAGACTAACCACGTACAAGATTTGTTCGAACAGAAGGCAAGTAACTAATAAAAATATTATTTGATTTCAGATTAGATTATACTATGAAGATGCACTTTCTTCAACAACATTTCATAAATGTTTAAACAATATGACCCAGTAATATTGGAATATCCATCCACTACAAGGCATAGTAGAAGAGCCTTGCTAAAATTCATCTCTTTTAACTTCAAATTTAAGTGCTATTTCTATTAAGTGAAATTAATTGCCGATGGCAAGGTCAAAATCACATTCTTCATAAAGCTAAACAAATTAAAAAATAAAACATATTTTATTAAATAAACAATCGATTTCGTAGCATTACACTTCCGGCATAAAGTTTTTGGACAAATAATATTTCTCTTGATTTGAAATGAAATTAAATAAAATTCAGCTATGTACCATATATCCGAAATTTGCTGTTTTCGTATACTTTAAAAGAGTGTAGGTGTTATATTATCTAATTTTACATTATGCTGGGTTTTTCTCATACTCATAGTATGCATATTTAACCAATATGGAACTCGAAGAGTTCTAAGAACTAGTTTCCTTGTTACAACTATTTCGAACAACTTATATATTTTTTTCGGCCCTAAAATCATTGCTCTTATCTGTCAACGTTTCCTACTGAATTGATTTATGATACCAAATTATATAATAATAACCAACCATCGATTATTAAAACAGAAAAATAAAACCCTGGAATTAGCTTTATTGGGAGATAGATATTCTCGCCAATAAATATAGTAAGCATTACTGAGTAAAAGTAAAATTTTAAAAGTCATATCAAAATAGCTTCCTTTTTTGTAGAAGCAACCCAAGGGAGTTGGGCTCTCAACCTGTTTCAATTGTCCAAAAACTATATGGCGAAATTGTACGTATACATAATAGTGTACCTAGCTACTATTATTACACTTTTAATTAGCCGAAATCTTGTTGAGGTTATTCGAAGCAAAGTGGCTCGCCTAACACCGTTTTCATAATTTCTATCACCTACAACCTGACGAACCCTTTCCTTGAGATGCCACCTATGCCATCTTCAATAATTTGCAGCGCTATTTAGCCATTCATTCGAACTATTTGAATTATTGGGTTGCGTGTTAGCTTAAGCTCGTAAGATCAAAGTTAGCTTAACACGTTTAAGTAATGCGTGCAGAAATTCCCGATGCAAATTCAATTAGCATTTTTACCTGAAATGTTTGATATGCGATTTATTTGTGGTCGAGGAAAGCTTATGTATCGCGATTTATTACGCTAGCTCTCGTCACAGCCGCAAGATCAACCTTCGGCATTAAAAATAAAATTTTAGATACATATTTTTGTTGACTACGAGCCATTACTACTAAAATTTTGGTTTGTTTGCGAGTGGCGATTTGCTCGCTTAACGCTGGCCAGTTTTCTTCGAATTTCTTAAAGATCGCATAGCGAATTCTTCGTTTTTATGGCAATTACTCAGGTCCGTGGAATGGACTAATGGTCAGATCTCAATATGAATCCTAATGAGAGTAGTGGGTACTGAAATGTATTATCTTAATCTGGTGAGGAGTTAGCTACGGTACCTAGGAAGACATTTTTGAGGGTATTCACAGATCTTGCATAATTTCGATCGCGTTATACCGGTTTTCGGTCATAATTTTGATGGGTACTTTGAGCTATCTGATTTTAGTGTAAAAATTCACTGTGACAAATTGTGATAGACAATCTGGGTGCGATCACCTATTAATGAGTCTTGTACATCATTTTGAGTAGTGGCACCAAAATCGTTCACACATACGCAGAATTTGAACTTCGGCAGGTGGAGGTGTGTTTGGGAGCGCTTCATTGCTTTATTTACAGAACCGACTTACACTAAGAGATATACCTACATATTGCATAATTCGCATGTTAAGAAGATTATTGTTTTTTTGTTGTACAACGCTATCTAATATCTGGCATTGGACTGCATTTTTCGAACTGAACGCACCTAAATAACACAAAAATGTTTGATTATGTACACCTTTAGGTTCAACCTCCACAAAATGATGGTCATGGCCATCTTTAGTATGAGACGATTTGATAATGGCGCCACCAAATAGTGAAAGATATTTTTAGGACTTCCAGCTGAGAATGGACATTCATCCTAAATTTAGCACAATTGTTAAATATTTTGAATAAAACTTTGAAGCGGCAGATTTACTTATAGTACATACCAGGCGCGAACGTCGGGGGGGGGGGGGGGGTTGAACCCCCCCAAATGATGTAGTTACATACGCAAAACTAAATGTAACTTGTACTCAACGCGTAAATTTGTCTGAAACTGAACATCAAAAATTGGTACTGCCCCTGTACTGAAATTTATTACTGCATGGAAATAAGTTTACGATACCTATACAGTACTGGCTCTTGCCAATAACGAATTAGGAGTACGAATTAAGTAACTTTTTTTACCTTATTTCTTCATTAAAGGATGAAAACTTGATGAATTTGAACTCGGACAGTATGAAGTATGAAGCCTACACCTTGCATTCTATTTATAATGTACATATGGTTTCAATCCTTACTAGTTCCGGCGCAGTACTGAATTTACCATAAGTACATATTTGTAAATGTCTATCTATAGCTGTAAAAAAGTATTTTTTATTTCAACACAAAAAAAAACGCAAAATAAAAATTTGAGTTTAATAGTTTTCGGATGTAATTACTTCGAGAATTCATGAGTTCTGATAAAAAAAAATAGAATTTGATTGCTCAAATAAAATTATAATTATGTGCTTATGTATATTGGAATCACTGATGGTATTCTAGAAAGAAAATAATTAAAAAAGAATTCGAAAATTGGAGATTTTTCTGACTGTATTCAGTACTGAAAATAGATATCCATGCACCAAAGTCCGAATTGATGAATAAATTCAAGTATGTAAAATCAATAAAGTAATGATGATGCAAAAAAATGGCATTACTTTGTTGGCGAGTTAATAACTTCGCATAAATATGATATTAAAGCAAACTTACGGGACAATCCATTAAGACATATCGGGTTTGTTTACTTAATTAACAATGTAAATGTAAATACAGCTATTCAACTTGTTACATGACTTGTAAATTAATATGCAATTTATTCATCGAACTAAACGGTTTTTTCGTAGTCGTTATACCGATTGCGGCATTGCGACAGAACGTTCTATGGAACATACTGTTTCATTAGTTTACTACAATTCTTCATCTTCTGGTACTCATGTATGTTTTTGTGATCGTAGTAGTTCAGGATTAGGCCACAATATTCCTCTGAATTATCTGCCATTAGCGAAACAACTGCCTCCCTCGTCGATGGGTTGTCCATCCGACTATACAACAGACGTTATTCCCATTATGCAGGCCTATAGTTTATTTCTAGTCCTTTCAATATAAAAAAGGGTTTATGATAAGAAGCTAAAAATTATCTTTTTCTAGTAATAGGGCCAAAAGTCTATAACAAAATATCTAAATATCTCGAAGTTCAATCTCGAAAGCTTTTAGGGTTGTTCTAAGAATATTATTATCACACATAATGTTTTTTAAAGTATGACTGTTGAGTCTAAGATGTACATTGAGATTTGAAGACGAAAGTATTAATACAACCTTGAGAAAATTAGAGCTGAGCAACATCACATAAGCCTTGGAGCCCGGACTCAAGTAGATCCATAAGACCAAAAAGCACCCGCAATCTAAATTTGAAAAATGAATACCCAATACGAGAACAACCCAATGCCTAGTATCACGCCCTGTGGAGTACCGATTGTGTTGCCTAAACTTTAACACAGGCACTTTAAGACGGAACGTTAAAGAAATTCGGGACATAATCTCGTAATTGTTCAAAACTATAATGAATTCTTGTCAATCAAAAATTTGTGTTTTCTCACTTACAACTGAATAAAGTAATAAGATAGCAAGGAATTTGGAGTGTTAATAGAAAAATCTTACTTAGCTTTCCGTTGATCATAAAAAACCGAAACCAAAAAGGTTTCCGAGATAAAAAAAAAAGTGAAACATTGATCACCTGTTGAGATGCCATGCCGGCGGCGATGCTTACAGAGATCTTCACCGTGAAGTACTTAGGTGATTTGCGCTAAGCATTCTTCATGACTTTAAGATGCCTACTGGTTCGATAGAAACTGAACTTATGTATGAAGACTCGATCACCTTCTCGAGACAACTCGGTCTGATCGAAAAGGGTAGGTAGGCTAGTAAATCCACGTAGCAATCAGCAGGAGAAATTACTAGCCACCAATACATCACCTTCGGAATGATTCAAATTGAATATGTACATAATATTATAAAGATTTTTAGTTTAGGTGTATAGTTACTCCATCGCAATCATCATTGAACCGATTGCCAATGCTAAGTGTGAGGTGGGGCTGAGATGGCAATCTTGGTTCTACTGTTAAAAGAAACAAAAAGTCTATACAAGATTGTCCAAACAAAATTGACTCGCTATTTGAGGTATAAATACCAGGGAGATGGCAATCGATTCGTTAGTCTTGCATCAGTAATCAATACACAATACAAAAATGAAAATCGCTATCCTGGTCACTTTTCTTTTCATTGGAGCTGTAGTGGCAGATGTTAGGGAACTCAAGCCGATCGTACCGATCGTTGCGCAGGAAACTGAAGTGGATCACGATGGCAAATTCCATTACAGGTGAGAATTATTCTTAAAATTCATCCTCAGACAAACTGACTCAAAAAACAAATTCTTACGAATTCAGCTACGAATCAGGAGATGGTACCAAAGCTTCCCAAGATGGATCCTTGAGGGTTATCGATGCGGAACATGCTGGGGAAGCAGTCCAAGGAGAATTCAGCTATACCGGCGACGACGGGCAACAGTACAACATTCAATATACCGCTGACGAAAATGGATATCGACCACAGGGTGCCCATTTGCCAACTCCACCACCTGTTCCGGAAGCAATTGCCCGGGCACTTGCCTACCTGGCTACCGCTCCACCACCAAAGGAATAATATTACATCTCTCGTAGCGAGGGCCTAGAAAATACTCAATAAGCCACGACTGATAAAAATGTTAAAGAGATAAAAATAAATGTTGCAAGGAATTATTGTTTTATGAAAAATTTCATGTTTGATATTCATTTTTCCTTATTCGTTCTTTACATTAGTGATTTCAGAAATGTGCGCTTTAATATCATTAATATATTAATTCACTTTCCAAGTATTAAAAAACACTTGAGAAAGAAGACAAAGTAGTATGAAATATTAATAACAATTTTCCATTTTTAAAAAGATTTAAACACAAATAAAATGCTACATCAAGATTCAATAGTGGAATAAGTAATAATAATTATTATTGCCAAGAACTTTTAAAAATATGGCCTGATTTTATTTGTTTAAAAGATAATTTATTAAATAAATAAAGTATTAAAGCAACACTTTAAGTTTAGAACACTAAGATTTAATTTTATAATTCACCTTGTGTTATGGAGGATGTATAGAGAACATTCACAGCTTCACCTAAAAACGGAAAAAGAGCACTAGGCTATAACTTCTGGCGTAAAAAATGGAGATAAAAACAGCGTCTTGCAGTGGCGTACTGGCCAAGAAAGTTTTATGCGATTACACCTTGAACCATATGCCTTTGATCAACTTCTACTTCCGTATAAGAAGTTTGAAATCTATGTTTTAACCTTACTTACGCTTACGCTCTTGGTACCACAAATATGGTCGTCTTTCAGCGAACTTGTTTTGTTGTCCTATGCTCCGTCTGAAATCACACAAGAACTAAAGAAGAATCTAACAAAACTTATTAGAAATAAGTCATAAATCTATCTTACCTCTATTTAAAAATAGTGAAATTTACATACTTACAAAATCTGTGAAGATTGATTTTGATTTGTATTCCATGCGAACGTAGATACAAAATTATTTAGATGTCATGAGAACCTCGCTCCAACATTCTGTTTAGAATATTAATCAGTTTTGAAATTTAGCATTTCTTCGAGGAGAATCTTCAATTCTTAGATACTTTCCATGAGCAGCTTTAACCTTGGATTTGGACGAAAAGCGGAAAACAAAAATTAATACTTTTAATAATGTATTTATTTCCCTTTTTGGATTTTTTGTAAAATACTGAACTGGGCATGGGGTCGCCTTTAAGGAGCCTAAACTCGAAACTAGATCCCCCCAATTTTATGAAAGAAAAAAAAACATTCAAAAAATAAATGTTATGTAGAATCAATAACATTACATTCTGGCGTAGTCTTGAAAAACTTCCGAGAAATACTACGTACCAAGGGCATTACTTTCAACACTTATTTTTACCTTAATTCAAATCGAAACCGAATGAAATTCTATTTTATAAGGTTCTAAGAGTTATAAATTCCAAATTTCTTTACGAATGTACTTCGAATTATTCCAACAATGTACAATAAAGATATTCAGATATAATTTGAGGAAACAACAAAGCTCTTCTTAAATAAATAAATTAAACAAATAAATAAAAGAACGTGTTACACAATATAAGTCAAATATCTTGCTAGACTTAGATTTTATTTGCTTAAACTAAGATTTAAATTTAACTTTACTATTTATGTTTAGTTTGAAGCTTTATACGGCAAGTAGTTTCTTATTTCAATGTTTTGCTACTTTTCTAGAATTGGGATTTAATAACTTTTTAATCTTACTTCTATTAAGTTCTTTTTAGTTTTATATTATTTAAAGTTTAACTGTAGTATATATTGAAGTTTTTCAAGTAAATGTTTTTAATTTAATTTTTATTTTTTAAATATAGTTTTAATTTTAATTTTTTGTTCTAACCTAGGTCCAAAGTTCAACGTTTCATATATTTTAGTTATCAAATTAATTTACATTTAGTTCTTAATTTATTCAGAACTGTTATTTAATTTTAAATTCGATTTATTGTTATGGCTCAGAAATTCAAATTTATTTTAAGTTTCTTTTAAATTAATTTTACGTATTTAATTTTGAGTTTTGTTTAGCAGAGGAGAGTAAAGAATGCCGATCAAGGTGGAAAATTACCACGTTGTTCATAAAACAGTTCGCTCAAGTATCCCAAGACTAATTAATGGTAGTGAAGTGCACTCCTTAATGAAAATTAAATTTTCCAATAAATTTTCAGCTTAGTATAATTTTGTAAATTAGAAACTTATCCTCGAACAATATTTCAATTTTTGAAATTGATTTGTCCAAACTAAGAGTTGGGTGAACCATTTCAAGTTTGTCATATTCGCGAAATGGTCATATTCTCGAGTTTTTCATGTTCTTGAGTTTGACACAGGTTTTGGTTCTCATTGTATTTAATGTTTGCTTAAATTTTCAAATGTCATTAAGTTTAACTATGCCTAGCTCAATTTCTTGGTTTCTATTTTCTATAATTTTTTATTTTTTTAAGGTTTTCTACTAATGTTTGTTTCATAAAGACTTTAACCCATCATTTCATGTTTAATAATTTTTAAGTTCTTGGATGTACAAAATAGTTCAGGAAGTGAAATGATTTCATAATTTCTTTTTAATGATATTTTTTAAGTTTTATAATATTCATTAAAGTTTTTTTTTATTCTAACCAAATTGTCTTAATAAAACTAAGTTTAAAGAAACTTGGCAGAAAGAATTAAAATTCATTGAATTGAGATCAAAAGTTGAAAAACATTCACTCTTAACCCAAATATGAATAGAATGTGGACCAGAATGAACTAAGTAATAAAATGGATGTTAATATTTTACATTGTTAAACAAGTATGTTCTTGTCGTCATATTCTTTATATAGCATTAATATTTAGCATTTTTTTTTGTTTTTTCAAAAATTGTCCGACCTTTACCCTTTAAAACAGGATTTTTTTCTCAGTAAATAATTTTAATTGAATTGCGTATAGTTTGAAATAATTTTAAAAAAAACAACATTTTTTATAATTTTACACCTATTTATTGTTTAAAATTGTAATCATTGTATTAACTAATTAGCGCTAGACTCATCAAATAGCAATAATTTGTTAGTATCTAACACTTTCCGGGTCCATATCGAAAGAAGGGCGTGTCTCTTTTGCTATAATACTTCGACCTCGTTTTTATCCATCATCTTTTTTTTCCAAAAATTATTAGCCACCGATCATAATTGTGAGGACACTTTGAATTGAAATAATCTTGCAGTGATAAATTGCGTGCAAATATTGGGGCATTATGTCATACGAAACCTTCGATTTTTTGATAGGAACGGTAACAAAAACGCATAAGTGCTTATGGTTGGCGATTCGGATAGGTACATACGAGTACATCTAACAAGATGATGTACTCCTTCTGTTTGGTTTCGCTTTTCATTTCTTTTCTTCATTTTCGTCAGTCCGCATTCAGATTGTGTGAATTTTTGTTTAACAAGCGCGCACCAGAAGCATGTTAGTACTCAGTAAACAGTAGTTTTTGTATGTTCATTGAAAAATATTTTATACAACATATCCGTACGTACATGTCACATGTAGAAAAAAAATCCCACTTTGATGAGTAGCACACGTCCAGCACGTTTGACTTCATATAAATACAAGTCCGGATTGACAATTCGGGATCAGTTTCAAAACACCCTGGGTCATACAGTACTCATTGGAACAGCTAGCTTATCGCAAAAACTTGATACCTTCAAATTGTTTAACCGTTCTATTAAAATCAAATCAGTTCAATCAAAATGTGGAAATTAATAGTGTTCAGTGTTCTTTGCGGAGTGTCATACGCCCGTCCTCAGTCCAACGATCCTGCAGTAACCCCAATACCAATTGTGACGCAGTTCGCCACCAGCAGTCCCGATGGGAGCTTCAATACTAGGTAAGTTCGTTTTCGTATCCCTCCGCGTGTTTCAGTGCAGTGCCTTCACCACTAAGGATCACTTATTTCACTATTAATGTCATAGCTACGAAACGGGCAACGGGATCAAAGTACAAAATGCCGGCTACATCAAAAGGATTACAGTCCCGAAACACGAAGAAAATGGCCGAATGATTGAGGAACACGAAGAAGATATAGTAGTCCAGGTCGGATCCTTTTCATACACCGATACCGATGGAAATCTCATTGCCCTGTCGTATATTGCCGATGAGAATGGATTCCAGCCAACAGGTGATCATTTACCTAAAGCACCGGAGTCGAATCAAGGAGAACCTTTCGCAAGATCTGTGCAAGACGCTCAAAGTTCACAACAAAATCAAGGCCAGCAGATATCTTAAAGACATGGTAAGAAGCAGCCAAGAAGTGGTTTTCTTCAAATAAAAAATTATTTTATTTTCTTCAAATAGAACACCTCACGACCTAGGACCGCCAACACTTCCACCACCGCACATGTATTTCAAGGACTCGAAGATCATCCAGATCTAGGCCAGCCTTAGTGATAAGCCAACAACAAAAAAGCAACAACAAACCAGCCCTTACTTAAACATTTTATTTTATTAATAAATTTTCAATTAAAACAAAATGACTGAATTTCTATAAATACATGACCATCCAGCTCGAGAGTACGACAATAATTTCAGGCTCAGTTTGACGAAGTCGGTTCAAGTGTAGTGCACATATTCATGCACGTCTTTTTTCTTGCTGCTCACCTTTCGCACCGATCATCATCTCTTATATCGAAAAAAGTTCTTCGCAAGCACGAGATGCTAATTATGGGTGCGACAATATGAACCACTTGGCGCATTACATACTCGTACATGTGCGATGCCGGTCCCGGAGGTTAATCTTAAGCCAAGCTTAAGACGAAAACGTATTTTAAACATATGCGACGAATATCGGACGTGACCACAATCTACAGACTAAACTTAACAAGATCTGCAAAAAACAGCCACACAGTTTGTACATCTTAGATCACAAATCTCGACAACATTTTTAATGTTAAATCAAAATGCAACAGAGGAACTGCTTTTTATTGCCCTTTCTCGACGTTTTTGGAGATTTGTTGTTCGAGATTTGCAAAAAGTGAAGAAAAAAATAATAGGTCGTTATAATAAATAGGTACGTGAGAATGCGGATATTAGTAAAAAAATTCAAACGTTTTAAGAATAGTTATTTTGTGCAAACCAAGATTCTATTCAACATCACTGAAAAGCAGTTAAACAATTTTGCAAATGAACTACGGCGATATATTACCATGCCAAGTTCCCGCTGGTATTTACCAGATTTTGATTTTTTTCTAGACATTTAACGCCACTGTAAGCCATTGACATATATTCTATATAAGCACCTATGCGCCTATGCGTGTTAACGTATTTTTTAGGATATCATTTTCACACTCAAAAAATAATAATGTTGCGCCCAGACTGTTGGAAGACTTTTGATAACCTATTGTTTACGGTTTGAGAAGTATAAAAAACGTTTATTTGAGTTGGAATTAATATTTTAACAATTAATTGTTTAAATAATACCTATACTTTATTTTGTTTTCAAAGGAAGTTTTCTAGTCCACTCTTAGTCTGGAAAAACTCGCAAGAATACCTGATATTACCTAAAAAGCTCGGGATCTCAAATCATGACTTTCATTGTCTTTATTCTTTGTATGCAGTTAATACTAGAAAGATTAAACTAGGTTATTATCGTGAAGTCATAGCAGGAGAGCAATATCTAAATTAAAAGTTACTACACTGGGTGTATAAAAAGCTATTTCTAAAGCATAATTAAAGAGATCAAATTCTTTAAACTGTTACACTTTAACCAAATTTCAAATTTTGAAAAAAAAAAAAAAAAAAAATATTAAAGCTATAAAAACTCTGTTGTAATTTGAAAAATGTTTTATTAATGACTATTTACAAATTTTTTAAATGTTACTTTCTGAATTTTAAACATGTCTGTTTTTCTTCTCGTGTATTAAAATTTAATATTGTTCTTGTTTAACTATTACTGTGAATTCAATAGTTGTCATTAGTTCCCATAGATAAACACTATAAGTAAGAATGTACATGAATTATAAACTGTTCATTTTGTAAGAACAAAATTAGTCTCTTATTGCTCAAATTTAATTTTATATTCAAAAATTTATACAATGTCTACATAAGAGTACAGAATACCACCTCAAAAAAACTCAAACGCATGAAAACTCAACAAATTTAATTTTAAATTTGATGATCTAGGTATATGGTATGTATAATTATAATACATTGATCAAGTATTAATGGACTAAATTACACGATTGCTTGAGAATGTAGTAGAATCAATTCAAAAGTGAGGGGCCTTTAAATAGAGTACGATATTATTTGATAAAATAGTAATGAAACTTGAAAAAATGTTACATATTACAATATAATTTCAGGATGTCATATTTTTTATTATTAACTTACATAAATGTTCACATGCACCCTTAAACCTCGGGATAAAGGGATTTCGCCATATACGGCGAACAGACGGACAATTGTTTCTTTTTTGAAAAAAAATAAAGTAAAGTGAAATCTAAAATTAGATTATTGTAAAAATTTCAAGACGCCGCTGAACTATTAGAAATCAATTTTATTGCGCCTAAAACTATGATGTCTGGAAAATAGTGAATTTGATAAGACTTTAAGTTAAAGAAATTAAAAGATTTCAACGTTTAAGGCAAACGACGATAAAGTAGATACTCTCAAGCCTCAGTTCTAAATAGAGTCGAGTATAAATACGAGAAATAAAAATAAAATATATTATTTAAATGTTTTTAAAAATACGCTTATTGACTTAAAGAGCCATGTAGTAGTACATTATTTCAAGATGAACAGATTTTCATACGGAGAGATATCTGAGAGTTTCCACCGGCAAAAATCAAGGCTGTGCATTATCACCGGTCCTATTTTACATAGCTTATAATTGGTGATACCCCAAAAAAATGCAGTTGGATGGTGGAGAGTTTTTGGACTTAGAATCAAATTTCCATTTCTTCAATTCTAAGTGCAAAAAGGACTGAAAATAAATGGTCAAAAGCAAAATTACTAAATAGTGAATCCCGGTTATTAATTAAATGTTTGGGGTTGTCGTGACGGCAATTCCGAATATTGTTTTGGAAGCAACATTTTTTCACATGTCGTTAATGCCTGAAGTTGGAAATTAAAACTTATATACATATGCATGTAGAACTACTCGCGTAAACTTACAGAGCAATTTGGAAAATGGTTTACTATGAAGTAAACAGTAAATACCAGAAAATTTTTAACAAAAACCCTTTTAGGACCTAAACTTAAAATTTTTGCAGCAAATTCTCAAGAAATACGGTGGATCCCGTGGATGTGATTTAAAACGGAGAGAGGGTATGCGTGAAGTGATGTTGAAAAAACTTATAATTTCTAAATTTCTGAAAATACTTAGGCTGCAAACTTTAAAGTTGGTTCATTTATGAAGCTGGTCTAAAAATATACTACCTGATTGATGCCAATGAAGTATGTAAGTAAGTACCCATATTTATCTTAATAGTGACGTAACAAATTTCGCCAATATTAAATTTTGATCGAAAATTAATACTTAGTTAGCTGATCATTTTCTTAGAAAACTTGCGTGTGATCCGATCGAACGACCTCATTGTTGGTGGACTAACGACCTTGTCACTATAGCTAACAGAAACCACGTGATGTTTTATTTATAATTTATAAATTATTACAAAACAAAATAGTAAAATAATTGGATATTTTTTACCAAAGCAATTTTTAAATATCAAACTTTAAATTAAAAAAAAAAAAAAATCAAATCGCATAACTACATACCTTACTCTACTCCCGCCCCGAGTATGAAACTAAAACCATTCATAAATCTCAAATTGAAATATTTCCTCCAATTATCAATTTAATGATTGGATTTGGATACGTTAGTAGTAGTGTTATCGAATCGCTTTAATTTAATTGTGAGCAATAAAAATGCACATTTCAATCGGAATCACGGTAGCTTGAAGTGGTATATCTTTATGTTTTATTACAAAGCTGAAAAAGAGTCATTGACTTTCTTATGAAATTATAAAGAGGTTGATGTATCTATTCAAATTTTCTTCGATCAGAAAGAAATTGATGTCTAGTGTTTTTTTAGGCTGATGTGAGATTTTGATATATACGAGAGGTAGGTACTCTACTCGTATTATTCGGGTGTGGAATGTTTTTTTTCCAACATAATTAAGTTAAAGTCATTCGATCATATACCATAGAGTTTGTAGGTACGCGATAGTGTCCTTGTAAATGAAATTATAGCATAAATCATTGCTTTTGTGTACTTCTTCAGACTTGCCTTATAAAATTTTCGTTTCAACTTTCACTGGTGCGTTAGTTTAATCGTTAAAGTGTCACTTTAGTTAACTTGTCGTAATATTCAAGATCAAATTGTAACAATTGATTCAAATATATAAGCAACGATTCAAGAGATTTGATTAATTTGATTCCGAGAAAACTGCAATATCCGCTTACGCCACAGCCAGTCGTTTTCGAGTTATTTATTTCTCACTTTTTAAATAATTTATTTTTCATCAAGTGTTTATGTACTTTTATAATTTCTTTCTTTCTCTCTTTATCTAAGAATGCAATATTTAACTGTTATGGCGAAAATTGTTTTTACTTCGGTACCGTCATAATAAAATTTACTTTCAATTATCTCTAGGCGGTCATTACTTAATTTTTGTGATTGACCTCAACTAAAAGAAATATTGTTCCACAAATTTTGAATTTTCACGCTTCAGGGCTAGTACACATCAAAAATGTGAAAAAAGTCCGTCAGTCCACCGTAAACGCCAAACAGAAACGTGATTGTGGGCTCGTAGCTCCCAAACCATTAGTTAACAAAGTTTAGTGGATAGATTAGGTGGAATCTTTTAAGTGGGCGTATTTTGGAGGATGCTTTTTTAGAACCACTTTAGACGGTTTTAGTGAAGCGATTTTAAATATTCAAAAGTTTATTTGGAACGTTAATCAAACATTCTGACACAAGCCAAATTTTAATGTCGAAACTAAATTTATTAATGCAATGGCAACACAGTTCTCTTAAGCAGTGGAGCAGTGGAAACATGGCATTAGATGATTTGATTTTATGGAAATTTAGTTTACAATGTTCTTGAACAACTCGCCACAGTAATAAAAAAAAGTTGAGCACCATTTTTCGCTAGGGATCAATACAGTCTTTTTCAAATAGACCTTGTCACTTTGACCTCCACACTACTTTTCAAGCGGCACTCTTAAAACACTACTCGAGCCGTTGAGTTTTTTAATTTCAAGAAAAAAGTCCAATTTAGCAATGGTCTTAGCAACATAATTAATTCAATTGTGCGATTAGTCCGATTATTTTAAACCGCCGAAAAAAAAATTCAGCCATCCCAAAACATGAAACTTACAAAATAAAATATCAATGTCAATTTTTCGCTACGATTGACATCATTTCAATCTGCTCGATCAAAACATGGAGAATTGACCATGCCAAAGTCATTTCAAATCCACGTGCAAACTATCAAATATAGTTTTTTTCACATATCCATCAACGACTAAGCAAGACTAATCCATTACACACTTTCCATTACGATCATCGCTTTATTGCATAATCCACGGCTTAGATAGATCCAAAATAAACTTTAATACGAAATCAATAAGGTACTTTGGCTTGGGGCAGATATCCAAGAAGACGGGAGGAGAAGACACTCGGACCGACAACGATCAGCTCCAAGATTAAAGTGTTGAAGAAGCGGTTATTCAACTTGCTCGGCACATAGAAGATATGACAACAAAACGGTATAATGCACTGTAATGTTGATGGTGGTCTGGTTGGTCAATTTTGAAGGAGAAGAAAAGAAAATCCCCGAAGAAAGCCAAACCTCAATGAACCTACTTATTTTAAATAGCGAAAAAAAACAATCCAACGTTAAGTAACATCTTCAAAAAAAAGCCAAACATGATTAAAAGTAGGGGAAATTTAATTCAAGAATAAACGATTAAATCCACTTTGATTTTCATTCACCAACATCGATCGTATGCAGATCTCAGGCGACCGGTTGATCTGCACTGCACTATACACAGACCACGCGACCGATTAGTTGCTGATGCTTCCGATTTATCCTCACATAGTCCGAGGCCTTCGGCTCACGAAGATTTATAAAGATTGCGGCAAGAATCATGTTTGTGATTTCACTTTGATTTCAAATTTCACTTTTATGGAATTGTATAAACATTAGTGAAACGATAAAACCATAAAGGCCAACAAGTCAAGGCTGAAACAGCGGCATCAGCAGCTTCATCATTGCAACAATTGTAGCACCCGCACAGAAAACAGTCGAGGAGCAATAGTAGAACCTTGAGGTATTCCACGACAGAGTGCAGAGTTATCGTTTTCGCTGCATGTTATTTTTTAATGGTGATGATTGGGATGATGATGATGATAATGATGATGACGGTGATGAAAGACCGCCCGTTGTACAATCGTCTGTTTTCGATGTGTCATCTCGATGATGTCCCATCAACCTGAATACCCGGTTTAGGTGTTCCATAACACACCTCGCACCTCATCATATCGATACATTTCACAATCGTGTACCGCAGCATCACCTCATGAACTTTAAAAGATTTCAAGCTACGATCGTTTGAAATGGAATTTTCACTTGGCGCTGTGCTATACACGACTATGCCCTTTCCTCTTCCACTTAAGCGCAATAGTGCAACTGCAGCAACAAGTCTGCACCTCTTATGCATATTGCACTTCTTTTTTATGCATAAGTAGCACCGATTATATCAGAGGGTTCGCATTATTCGAGGAATTTCTGATCTTGATCCATCTTCAGCAGTCCGATTCATGCAGACTGCAATTATTGGAAATTCTCCGCCATGCCATTTCGCATGTCTTTCTAGCCAGCAATCAAGTTTCAAATTTGTGACCCAAGCCGTTATTTTCAAAATCGCGATAGACGTTGATATCGCGACCGGCTTGAAAACTATTCGACCTCATTGCAAAATCCCGTCTTAAAGCTGGTGGCATCTGAAGCTGTTACATAAATCCCCGAGCCCATTGAGAGGTTACAAAATACGCGAGTATAGACAAAATGATCGCGATCTTACAAACGACCCATACACTGGCGCTTAAAATTATAGTGGTAAGTTTTGATCGTAGCTCAGAGCTAGAGTTGTTTGGGCCGTTTGGCTGCTGAAGACCAAACTCATGGTTCTAAGAAACATGCGTAGACCCTAACACCACCAGCAAGCCACTATGGTCATCACCAAAGCCAGTCAGCCATCGAGCGAGGGAGACTTGCTGCAAAAGATCGAAAACGATCGTGTCTTCGAGTAGCCGGTCGAAGATCTTTCAAGTCTGTCTTGAAAGGAGTGGTGGCTGGCAAAATATACGGGCGCAGCTCTCTATAAATAGCTAAATTGGGGCTCATCACGATCAGTCTGTAGAAAACCTGCTTTCACCGAAAAGCTCCTTAGGAACGTTGTCTCGAGAGGAAATATATTTTTTTAGCCACCACCAAAATGAAAGTGTTTGTAAGTAGCCAGATCATTGAAAGCTCATAGACTTCATTTCTAAAAATTTAAATTTTTTCTCCATTTCTAGATCGTATTCTGCACGTTTATGTTAGTGATCTGCAGTGCACAACAGCGCCCCGACGAGCAGTACGACAAACAGAGGCAACAACAAATTAAGGAAACAACAACATGGATCCCAATCCTTAAATACAATAAGGAACAAAGCCAAGATGGAAGCTACAAGACACAATACGAAACCGGAAACAACATCATCCACGAGGAGTCCGGTTTCCTGAAGGACTTCTCCGATGAACATCCAAACGGTATTCTCGTTCAACACGGTCAATACTCGTACGAAGCTCCCGATGGTCAAATCGTCAATGTGGAATACACAGCCGATGAGAATGGATTCCGAGCTACCGGAGATCATATCCCAACTCCACCACCAGTTCCCGAAGAAATCCAGAAAGGACTCGATCAAATCTACGCTGGAATTAAACAGCAACAAGAACTCTCCGCCCAAAAAGCCAAATCCGATCCGGAATACGCCAAGAAAGTAGAGCTCAGAAATCAGGCTAATGCCAAGGGACTTTACTACAACGAGGATTAAGGACGATCACCGTTTTGAAGCCAACTGGAATTTCCCTACTTTTAAAATGTTTAGTTTTACGCACCGTTTGTTCTTGTTGTGTGTGTAGAATTTGATAATTTGATAGTTTTTTTTACCTGGGGAGCTTACAAAGACTGTGATTTCCTTTTTAGATACTCAGCTCATGCCATTCTCTGTGTCTCGACTATAAAATAAAAGGGACTCAAATTGTATAAAATATAATAAAAAAACAAAAATAAAAAATAGGATAATATTGGAAAAAGAAATTTGCCTTGTAATACGTAGTTTGCTATTGTCCGTTCAAGATGATCGGCTATGTTAAAAATGCACCTCTAGATGCAACCTGGGAGCAGTTCTCAGCACGATCGCCGATCATTTCAAACTTTCACTTTCGTTGATCGCGCTCATTATGGCGAACTGGCTGGCATCTATCGATCACCTGGTCCAGAACTTTTACTTTCATGAAAGTGATGGTGATCTGCGGTATTTGAATGCGACACGATCGCCCATAAGAGGGTTCGTTGTGGCTTTTGGCGCACATTATTATTGTTAATTATTTTTATTAGCAATATGTGGAGGTTTTTTTCGCTCGATCGACAGCAATCGAGTCATGTAAACAGTTTTTGCGATCATCTTAATTTTTCTAAAGTTGCGTTTGCAAATGTTTTTCGGTTATGAAATCGATAAAGTTACGTTTGCGTGCGCCTGGGTGTTGTAGTGTTTGTGACATTGGTGACGACTGAATAATATTTTTGGATTTCGTTATTTGGAAAAAAAAAAAATTTATACGAACTTCACCTCGTTAACCGTTCGATTATACAAGAAAAGAGTTAGTTATGTTATGTGAGACCTTTTGCGGTAAATCCGTTCCTAATGCATTTGAAATTTTGAAACATGTTTAGAGGGTGCCGTGTGAAATACCGTCACTTTATAATTCCATCAAACAGGTATAGTGCGGTGTTAATTGGATACGCTCAAGGTAAAAGAATTGCGGTAAATCAGAGAAGAGATTGGAAGATTCCGTCAACAATCTGCCAATTTTTAAGGAAGATCTTCTGAAATGGAGAGGATCAGTGGAAGATCAGCGAAGATGTCGATTGGTTTTAAGTTTTAAAATTTGATTTATTTGTGCCAATTCCTTAAATCTAACAGTTTTTCTCTGAATTTTTAAAGCTAAAATTAATTAATATCTAGAACTCCTTATTGTTCTTAATGGCATCAAGTGGGCACTCTAATCGCGAAGATGTCGAAGTTCGCTCGACTTGAATAGTCTAGCTGTCGAGCCCTAGAAAAAAAGAACCTAAGGACTGATATTTTTTGGCATATCGTTTAAATTCCAAAATATTCGTTGAACCTACTTTCAATTACACCAATATATTTTCATCCGTAGACTCTAATTACAGTTACTTAATAATAGTTCCCTTCGGGCTTATTATTCTGCTTGAATACCACTTAATTTCTTTCAGATTTGTTAACATCGCATAGGAAGGATTATAGCATTGAAAAACGTGTGCAAATCATTTAAATTTATTTTCAAAATCAGAGCTCCGTTCGAAAAACGAACCGCGCATTGTGTGATTTTTAACGAGGCCCATTTCTTGATGAATTGATGTGTCAACAATCAAAATTGTCGGATTTGAAACGATACCAATCCACACGAAATACACTATTTTGGATTATGGTATGGCGAAATTATCGGTCTGTACTTCTTCCAAAACGAAACTGTTAAACGATATGATATGGATGCCGATACAATTTACAACGTTGTGTATGGAGGACCCATGACTTGGATGCTAAAAATCAGTGCAAGATTTTGTTAGACAGAGTGAAGTACTTTATAAACAGTCTAAAAAACTAAAATTAGACTCGTTTTCTTATCTGGAATTGTGCTTTCTCAAAATTGGGATGAAAAAAAATAAAGAAATTTTCAGCCATGTCGTCATCCACCATTTAAAATATTTTTTATTCGTAGAAACCCCCCGCAATGATTTAATTAAAAACTCGCAACTAAATGTAACTAATACCATGGGATACACTACTTGTATACAAATCATGATATCGTCAATATCACCAGTGTATCACCCAATAAAGCGCTTATAGTACGTCAACGAGCTGATATTAACGTAGTATCCAAGGTCTTTCCTGGTTTACAAATCCGATAATTCGAGATGATATAGCCTACTTTTAACTGCCATCAGCGCCATCTGTTACTAAAATCAACTGAAATTTGAGTAAATGACAGTTGCGGATTTTTATATTCTTCCAAAACTTAATTTTTTTGAGAGTTTTTTTTAACTTTTTTGTGTGGTGTAATGTACTTTGTACTTTATTAGCAATGAAAGTGCTTTTCGCCGGAACATCATAGGCATGAATATCTAGCAGTCGAAGCTACGATTGATAGTCACTTGAAATTTTGTCTTTGCTAAATGTCAAAGTATAACATGTATGGGCAGTGTATCATGGGTACCTTGTATCGCATATCATGATTTCAATAATATGATTTGTATACAAGCAGTGTATCTAGGGTAGTATGTCTGATATGTATAGCCTTCTTTTTTACTGCCATCAGCGCCATCTGTTACTAAAATCAACTGAAATTTGAATGAATGATTTTTATATTATTTCATCGCAGTTTTGAGTGTGATGTGATGGTTCTCTTTGTACATTTCTTTATTAGCAATGGAAGTGCCTTTCGCCGGAACCACATAGGCACGAAAAGCTAGCAGTCGAAGCTACGATTGATAGACACTTGCAATTTTGTCTTTGCTAAATATCAAAGTATAACATGTATGGTTTGAATAAAGTAATTTGTATGCAAGCAGTGTATCCATGGTATAATATGCGACGCAAAAATTTGTCTGTAACACCGCCCCCCCCCTCAAAATAATTTTCTGCGTTCGCTCCTGCTTCTCTGGCTTCAAAGCGCTTTATGCAAAACCGGTGTTTTGTCGTCTCCAGTAGCTCTATATCCAACATAGAATCTAGGAAATTCAGTCATTCCGAAAACATTGTTACGAGTCCAGTTCCATAAAGGCTCTAATGAACGAATATTTTTTCCCGTTTCGTTCCTGACGTCATACACCAGCGGATACATGAAGGCATTTCTCACAGCCAACAACAAATTTATTATTCCTCATTTCAATATTTCAACTGGTTTTCTTTTTTCCATCATTTAAATTTTTGTTCGATAATTTTTATCGTGTTTTTTACGATATTTTTCTTACTTGAAGCGAGACTAACGACTAAACAAGGCAGCACTGTGTTGAACTGTCAACCGTCCAGTTGTGTGCAGTTTTTCGCGGTTTGAATTTAATTTTGAATTTTTTCGGTATGGTGACAAGAGAAGAGCTTGAAAACTACGAAGTTAACTTCGAGACGAGCCAAAACATGGATATATTCCTAACGATGAACCGAAATCGAACCCGCACCAGCCTGAGTTTATTCGATTTGGTTCTCGAAGGTAATCCCTGGTCTTACGTTTTTTTTTCGGAACGTGCTCATTGATATTTCCCGTTTTTTTGCAGATGTTCCGTCGAAAAAAACACAAAAGACAGTGTGAGTATTTTGCGATTACCAGCTAGCACTTTGAGACGCTATACAACAATTGCCTTAATCCACTTGCAGGTATGAGGACCATCTGCACAAGGAAAAGTGTGAATGGAACGATTTGCTGAAATTGAAAAAGTCCGAAGTGTTGAAGTACCCGGCCCCACTAAATCAGTCAAATCACACAAGTCTAATTCTGATATTATTTCAGAGCCGAATCCTCGAACGTTACAATCGATAAAAGCGTCCTGTCGCCGGAACAACTAGCCTTCATAAAACTCGGACCGGATTTTGCGAAATTTCGCGACGATTCTATTGCATTTTGTCTGAAATCAGCCGCATACCTCGAACAGCATTCGGAACTGGTGCAAATGCAGAGCCGACTGTCGGAACTCTACAAGAGTCATCTAGACAACGTCGCATTTGATGTAATCTACGACACCCTGTACAAGAAACCGAAAATCAAACTATGAAAGTTAAACGTTGTTTTTTTCTAATAAAAATTTTATTTACAAAGTCTTTGTCTAAGTTACTGGATAGAAAGGCGTTAAGTACGCCGTCTACTCCTTTCCCCACGTTGAGATATACTTGAGCAGGTCGGTCAGGCCGTCAAAGTCCGTGCGACTTGTTGGCGGCCTGTCTGGAGTTAGTCGCGGCAACGCAGAGCCGATTTTCTGTCTGAATTCGAGCATCTGTTAAAACAAAATTAGGATAGTTTTCAACTCACAGATTAAATTGCTCCAGTTACTTACATCTTTGGCTCCGGTAAGTTTCCAGACACCGTAGCAAAACGCTCCGGTGCCCAGAAAAGCGTAGAAAGTTCCCCAGCCTAGTGCACGCAATGCCAGCCCTGTTCCACTGTCCAGCAGGTACGCCTTATTTGCGCCAGCTTGCTGCAGAAATTTCTGCTCCTCTTTCTTCGCGGTCGACAAGGTTTTAGAAAACCCGATAAGCGCCGAAACGGCTCCGACCGATGTCAGGAAGATTCCAGCTGCAGAATACAGAAGCGAAGCTGATCTTAATTCGGCACCCAATTAGAATCACTGTTCAACTACTAACCTTTGATTTTGTAGCGTCTCTGCTCGTCAGCATTCGCAGTCATACGCTGCTCGCTACTATCCATTGCAAATTTTCTGTTGATAAGTTTTACTTTATTTAGATATTCAATTCTAACCTAAAATTCAATTCATAAATTTTTGACGGCTAACAACACTTTTTCTAATAGATGGCGGTAATGTTGCTTGAAAGAACCGGATTTAGTATGAAAGTAACGAATTTGTACAAACGAAATGAACGACTACGCCCCGAAAATTAGAATGATTTTTCCGATTGCAAAAATAAACAAATAAACCATTTTATTAAAACTTTTGTGAGTAATTGGTGGATAGAAAAATTTTGCGAAGAACTGAAACTTCAATGTTCATTGAACGGATGAAAATTTTTGTAGTTTTACTATAAATTTATAGATAAATTATTTTGCATTTAGGTATAAGGTGGTATAAGATTTAAAACAAAATTACCTGTCTTACACTAATCTCGCCGTTACATTACAATAACAACAAATGCAGGAAACGCGTTTTGAAAATGTTGTACTTGTCACTAATTAAGTTTCTTGCTCGGAATGTCATGAAATAAATTCAAATGAGGAAACGATGAAATAAGACCGATTTCCAATGCGGGAAAATCTTAAATACCACTATATCAGTGAAACTTTATAATTTCTGCAGTAAGCCCCATTATCCCAGAGAAACGATTCTGGCTAAAAGGTCACTCTATACAGAACATGCTCTACTTTACTTCTAATTTCCATAACGCCGTAAACTATTAGTTCCAAAAACTAGCTTCTCGTGTACTGATTGCACCTGATGAAATTGTGACAACTGCTAGAGATTTCGAATTGAAGCTTAATAAAGATGACATTGAAGAGCTCACAATGGAATATAAAAATGATCTGACGACAGAAGAACGTTTCAATGAACACCATGTAATTCACCGAGTTACGTTTTCCGAAAGAGATGGAGACGAAAAAGGACCAATATATATTTGGAAGGAATAAAACAATTTGAAAAACGCTGGATCGGGTTAAAAGGAGACTATGTCGAGAAATAAAACGCTTCTTTGCCGGAAAAATATCTTTTGTTCAAAAAGTCGCTGACCGAATCAAACACGCCTCGTATTTTTCCTTTTAATACTGACCATCTGTCCAGTGATCGCAAAAGTTATTTTTCTAATTTGTTGAATACATGTGGAGGCACGTGCCTCTTCTTATCCAATCCTCTTAGGACACGCTTGTGAGATACTCATTACTAATACTCTAATCTTACAAAAATGCCATTGAAGTGTTTTATATACATATATCATACGGCAATGAACTGGTGAATTCGTCTTCTATCAACTCTGAAGAATCATTTACGCTTTTTTTCGCCAGTCGTAAGATTTTTTTTTTATTATTAACGATAACGAAGTAAATCAGCGCCGCATGTACTTAGTCTACAAGGCGCCTATCTAGCTCTGTCTAATCTTTTAGGCTGTAGCTTAGAAAAAATAAATAAATAAATAAAATATAACGAAGTATGTCTCAAATTTTGAATTTATTCAAATAAACTTTCCTGGATTGTTAGCAAATCACAGCAAGATACACAACAATTAATTCATGAATTCCGGATGACTTGCGAACGTTAGTGGCAAAAGCGACTACAGACGATAGTAAAGTAGTGAACCACTAACTATTATATTTAAAAAATAAATTTGTTATTTACATAGGCCCGTTGTAGCAAAATATTTTATAAGGGTAGCACAGTTACTGGGTTGAGCAGTTTTTTTCATATACAGAATATGTTTGGACTTTCCAAACATAGTTTTTAAAGGTTTGAATTCCCCAAAGGTAATTTTATTTGTTGCTATAAACTTTATAGTTGTTATACTTCCAATCATAACATTCGATCCGTACTGTCCACCCAATTTCACCTCGCCAAAATTGGTCCAAAAGCTTAATTGTACTATTTAAGCCACGCGCAACGTTGGCTCGTTCTCTTTGATATTCACTCATGGAGACTCATGAATCATAAGGACCCTCAACAGAGATCAAGGTAGCACGTATAATCGTAATTATTATAGCAACAAGAATTATTCGGTTTGAATTTAACGTTGTTATTATTTTTGAATTCATTTCGCGTTCCGAACTAGTTTTTGGCATGCCAACTACGATGCCTGCTTTAAATTTACTGGATTTTATTTGAATACTTGTTTGGTATCGTTAAATGTACAGTACACTGTAATATTAGGATAATAGATTAAATACATCAAGTTTTTTTCCAATTCTACAACATTTCGTTTTTTTTTAAATAAGATTTAATTTTTAAGAAAGTTTAGCATGATTTTGTCAGAATAGCTTATGCTAGAAAGATGATACTGGTATTCGTATACGACTGTAGATCTTCTTTCTGTGAAAGTTACTTAGATAAAAAAAAAAAAAAACAGATTTGTATTAGTGTGAGGAGATGGGGCCACAAATCATCGATTTTTTGGTTTGTAGCTACTATACTCCTAAATGGTGTTAAGATGAGAAATCCAATTGATTTTTACTTCCACAGGTTTTATAAGTATGTAATCACATAAAAATCTGTTTCATGTTTTATAGATAGTCATCCCCTAAATGGGTGAAAAGGGTCTGTCACGAATTCAGCCATATCTTCTAGGTCCGACGGGATATCTAAAGTGCTTTCGCATTCACTTGCGTATTATACAAACGTTTAAAAATCAGTTCACCCTAAAAGTAGAGAAAAGGAGAATACATAGTACGTTTTCAGGAAGTGTCATTGATTTGATGAAACATTGTCTTCAGTTTGCACTCTTTATTCAAATGGCTTACAAATCAATCGATAGTTTAGAAAACTATTGCCTTGAAGATCTATCTACAACCAAGACCCTGTTTGCTTTTACTAATTGTTGTATTTAGATACAATGCTCGTAGCTTACCTATACCTACTTCTTGCCTCTTCGAACTCAGTTTACTCGCATTTATCTTCAGTACCATATAATATGGTATATCGCTAAGGTAGTAATTTCTTCTAACAACAACTAAGTGCCTCTAACTACCTTCTCAATAAAACCAGTTCATCAATTAATCTTCCTAGCCATGAGCCATCTCCCACGACACAAAAAAAAAATGCCTATGGCAAACTGCATCCCCACATACAATAGCTGCTAATTACCCTGAAAATTCGTTTCTGCGAAACAATCCACAAACGTGGAAACTCACTTACTTCTGACTGACGAGTCCCACAAAGGAAAAATGCCAACCACACACACGACCAGGGGCTGCTTCCCAGTGAAAAACTAGTCCGTCGCATCCATTAGAATTTTCTAGGAAAATTCCTCAAGCTTGTTGCTACCGACCATGGAGCATGGAACCCAAAGAAATCTTACGTACAAGTCCACAGCCAGAAGGAGTACCTCTTCGTCCGCGACTCCGCTCATTGACCATTCCATAGAAAACGACGTCCATGTCTAGTCCATCGATTTCTTGCTTTCGAAACTACAAGAGACGGGGGGCGACTTACTGGGCTGACCACCAGCCCCATTTCAAATACTGCAAATGCGCGTGCGTCATAATTAATGAGCCGCGGTGACTTTGATAAGAAACCCAAGCCCTTCAACAGGCGGAACGGAACAAGAACAAGGTGCTTCGATGTTGCCTGCATTTTGTCCAACGTCCGACCAACCCCGCATTCTGGCAATCGAGAGCGGGTCTCATCAGTGGCGCAATTAAGGTAGAACCTGCGGTGGATTCTAATTAGAGATCATATTCGCCATGCATGTATAGTTTTCGATGGGGAATGGGCGGGACTGCCGCAGAAGCCTTCCGCCCTTTAAGACGGCATTTTCAACTCTTTCTTGCTCCCATGGTCACTTCAAAGGTGAGTGATGCAAAGAACATTTCTTGTTCCATTGCAGCTCTCGAGTGTGTGCTATTGTCGATGAAGCCGCCATTTTGCGGTGCCTTCAAAGCGAATTCCTGTCCGCGTCCGCCTTTACCCCGCTTTTTCTTCCTTTGCTTCTTTATTACCCCGCTGGACATGTCCAATGTCCCTCTATCGATGGAACATGGAGACTTTTTGTTGCGTCCATTGTCGAGGGCATAGGGAGCACCACCGTATCTACCATACGACACAAGTTCCCGTCTTGTCGTGTATGGCTAAGGAAAATGCCATGGGAGTTTGGGACTTCCCGCTTACCTTGATGTTGTTGTTGCTGTCGTTGGTGGTTGTTTCTTCCGAAAAATTTTGGAGGAATTTTCCGGTGCCTCTTGGCTGTTTTTACCTCGGCCAGGTATGAGGTCCGATTGTAGCCTATTCTTGTAGTCCGCGATCGTACGCGGCAAATGAACTTCTCTTCGGCAATTTTGTCCTGGACTTGAAAGCCGCGCATTTGTTTTTGCTTATCGTGATTCCGTATTGACCACACGATGACCATTAATTGATAAAATTGTCGGTCCTGTCGACATCTTAGCACAGCAGCACTAAGTTCTGGCGTGTTTACGGATAGCACCATCTTATGGTGAGAACGCAAACGGTAGTACAGTACCTACCTACTTTGAGCATGTTCCTGATGGTTTTCTTTTTCTTATTCTTGGAAACAATTGCATTCGTACCAGATTGAGATTGGCGGGTACTGATAACATTTCAAACTCGTTTTATTGATTGCTTTTAATGATAATAAGCGATGGAGTCTGCAGAGTCGTGTATAGAATATAATAAAAATTAGCGCCTATGTCCTAATGAACCGAAAAAAATAATATACAACTTCCAGGTATAAGGAATATGTGCTAATACCGCTAAATCCTTCGATTTTCCTCAGCTCTTAGTGCTGGTTCTGCGTCCACGATATTGCCTCCAGAGATCCTAATCATACCAAGCAACACACAGAGTCCCGCGAGGTTGGTATTCCTCACAAAAGAAATCAACAACTATTCGCAAAGAACCTAATTTCCAATAACCTTTAATTTATTTCAAGCCCTACTTTAAGACACTGAATTCCTTTCCCTTCCTTTCTTGCTGGCTAAACAACTGAAGGTCGCAGTCCATACTTTCTTCTTTGAACATCGCAGACCTCTAAACATCCTTTCTACGAAGATAATTATTTTCTGACAAACAAAAAAATTTATCCACCAAATTTTCTTAATCGATCCTTTCACTGACCCATCCTTCCACATTTATCGCATTCCCAAGACCTTTCTTGAATAATTTTTTATGGTTCCCCATTCACCTTTCTCAGAAACAATCCATAAAAGTTTTTCGCCGGAACCCTTTTCATAGCGTCAAGGATTTCGTTCTACAGTGTGTACAGTCGAAAAGGATAAAGAGAGCACAGGATGCGATAGAACAACGAATCATCCCATCAACCAACCCGCCATTGAAGATAAAAGGGACCCCACGACGCACTTTTCCTTTGATCGAGTAGAAAATCGTAGCAATGGGTCCGGAGAGGCTGGTTGGGGGTGGTGGTGACGTTGGTTGGTTGACTTAAATTTACCGAAAATTTTCTCTCGACTTTATGCAAGTACAAAGAAAATTACGTCCTGAAGGTAGTAAAAGGTATACCGACTCGGAACAGAAACTTTGGGTGCGGGATCATTCGGGATAATATCCACCTGTTTTCAGGTTCCTTGCGAAAAATCTTTCGAGAATTTCGAAGGGATTGGAACTTTTGGAGGCACATTTCATCCTTCAAAGCTGAAACGTTTTCATTATTGTCATTTACAAGATATCCTTGGAAAATTTTAGGGTAACTGATGAAATAATAAAAGACAAGGAGTCCCTTTTTGATTTGAATTTAAGACAAGACAAGTAAGATAATTGTCGATTTATAAACAATGCTCTAAGCGCAATAGGACGAACGCGAATAATTTGAAGTACTAACTCAATTACAATAAAGCATCATTATTTCAATAAAAGAAAAGAATTAAAATTTTCATGTTATAGGACAAGTACTAATACCATGTTCAAAATTCAAAAACGTGACACAATTGGCAAGTCAATTTTTTTCATCAACTGTTACAAACGAAATCCTAGATAGTATCATGCTACAAATAGAAGTCCCAATAATATATATCTGGTGAATAGCCTTCCGAGATACGCTGACTGGCACTTTTCACAAAATTAGAAGGAGCCAAAACATACACATGAATATTCAATGTATAAAAATTAAATAAATTCCAATATTTTTTATCACTACTTTTAATAAAAAGTGTAATAAAGTTTTTTAAAATACAATCAAAACTTTCGGTAAATACAATCCACCTTTAAAAATTATTCATATCGTATTCATGAGCAAGAAGACGGTCATCAGACCTGAGCAAATACAAAACTTCATTCCAATCCAGGTGCGAACGCAGGGGTGGTTTGGGTGTTCAACCCCGACCCCTCCCCCTTCCAAATAATTTTCCTGTTCCAATAAAATCTAGTCTTGTTTTTATGAATCACTGTTTCACAGTAATGTTTTAAGGCTTGAGTAGAGTTCAACTCGAAACTCAACTTAAGCCAGTGGATACGAGAGCTTAAGTTTGAGTTCGGATTTTAAGCAGGCGAAGTGTCAAATGCCAAGTGTAATTTTCCTGTTAGAATTTTTATTCAACTTTAAATATATATTTTAGTACAAGACTGACGAAAATATTCACCTCAAAAGCCATAAAATGTTGAATCAATTTTAAATGTAATCGCTTTTTAGTTTTTAACGGTATTTTTCAAAATTTTAATAGCATTTTGACACAACTCTTCAAAACAGTGACCTACACAATTCATTCAGCAGTGTGAAACAGTATTGTCTTGAGCTAAAGCTTAAGTTATTGGCTCAGGTTCTAATGAGCCAAAGCTTAAGTTCGTGCTGTGAAACCGGCCCTTAGAATCATAAATTAAGTCCGTCGAGCCGGATACATTTTCAAAAAAAGGTGAAAGGTTACCAAAACTTACCGATACAAAAATTAAGTCCCGTTTCGTTTTCTTTACATAAATAATATAATATGATTCAAATATTTACTAAAATTAATAAAATGTTCTTTCGATTTGATTTCCTCCTGTTTTAAACAAAGCAGTATATTTATACGAATCAAAATAAAATTAGCGAGGATTTTATTCGTTATAAGTTTGCTGTCGTGAATCAGTACCTGAAAGAAAAGTTATGATTCATGTTGATGAACACCTTTCTTCATATTTATTTTGCATACACAGTAAAAATTATTTGTAATTTTACAACATTTAATATAATAAAATTATCCCCAATTACTTTATTCATGTATAAACGATATTACCATTATGTAATTAAGTTCTTTACATGAAATACTCTGTAAAATTACATAAAAATACAAATTACAATAACGTAAAACTACATTTCCAAACATGGATAAATAACAATTTTTCATGTAAAACATGAAATTAATATCTACAGTTGCAGTCAGTACCTACTTCAATTGAATTTTACATCTAGAGAAGCTGTAAGCAAAGGGAGATGATGCAATGGTGCGTCGATTTATCAGTTCTTGTACGGATATTGCGAAGTAAACATCGCGATTAGTTTTTCTTATAATAAGTACGTGATAACTGCTTGGTTAAATGCATTATACATTATCTTATTTATAACGAAATGTTTATTGTTATAATTTTATTGTTTTATATTTTTGATAAATAAAAAAAAAGTTTTGGATATAAAATTTCGTTCTTTTTTATTTGCAAGAATTACTTGTACAATATTCCCTTTCAGTGGAAAAGTATTACTTCAATAAAGGTAATTTAAACCTTCAAATTGTAATATTACAATGCCGTGTAATTTATGTTTACTATCAAGAATGTAATTTTACAAAGCCATGTATGTATTTATTACATTTCCGAATTTTAATTTTACAGGGGAAATGTAAGTAGTTTTGAGACATTTAAATTTACAATATCTCTTGTTGGCAATTAGTTGCCAACACTTAATGTTGTAAAAAATTTTAACTGTGTACATACATACATACCTATAATTGCATATTGATATGAAGAAAACATAACATAATTTGATAAATATATGATTATATAAAATTGGATCAAAATTGACGAATGCTTTCATTGGTTCAATGAAAAAATTCATTTATGTACGAATTTGGTTTTTGGTGAATTTAATTTTACGAATCTCTAAGCTCGCAATACTGTTCGAACCAATCACCACACCACTATATACATTTATATACAGTAGAGTCTCACTAATCCGGATACGGCCTAATCCGGATCCTTCGGTAGTCCGGATGGGATGAAAAATTTAAAAATTTTCATTATGTTCCTTGTAATACGGATCGACCACAGTTTCGCTAAACCGGACTGCAAGTTAAATAAAGCAATGATCAACAATACAGTGAAATCAAACAAGTGTAGAACGGGAAATTCCCGAATATTCTCATAGACACTTCATGTGCATCGTTTTGTATGTATGTATGTATGTACATATTTCATATGGCAATAAGTATTGGTACTCTGTGCAACCAAGCCAACTTTGGCTTGTGAGCGTTTTTCCGTTCACTAAATTTTGAGTTTATGTATATTTCATTACTTTTTACTTATTTCTAACGTTTATCTTGAAAGTATTGTTTTTGTTTTTGGAGATACTACCTATATGTTTTATTTGTTGTAATAAATGAATAAGCGTTTGTAAATGTTTATCTTTAATAATTTGCATATACCTTTGGTAATCCGGATTCCCGCATAATCCGGATTGGGGGTGGTTTTAATTGATCCGGATTAGCGAGACTCTACTGTATATACATTTATAATTTAGGCATACGGACGCGTATAAATTATTTGTAAATTTTTTTTTGAGTATAAGAAATATACGAGTTACATAAATATTTTCAAATTTGACAAATATGTATAATTTTTTTATGAATTTGTTAAAATTAAACACTTGATCTATGTTATAACGTACCTAAAAGGGAATCTTAAATATTTCTAGTTTTAAGTTTGAAATAAATAGTATGTTCTCTAAATGGAAAAAATATCTAAATTTATTATTTTTAACTGAAGTGAAATATATATCTGAGACTTCTTAAATAGGTAATACCAAAGAAAATCTTAGCTAAACATAAAACATAAAAGTGAGTTTTTCCTTGATTGATATCTAGTCTTCAATAAAAGGAAATTTGTTGGTTGGAACAGCTTAACTTCGTTAAATTTATGACAGACTTCAGTTCGACCCTTCGATGCGAATACAAATGTAGAAGGTATATCTATCTACACAATAAGTACAAACATAAAATGCGAAAATATTTCATCTAATCTCGAAATTAAGGACTTCATGCTCTTAATCATATGCTCGCATAATTTTATCGTGTGTTATCTTCTTACATTGCGTAGTCATGAGCGATGTGGTGAGCAAAAGGGCCATTTCGGGGAAGTAATTTTTCTCGTTAATATTTCTTTTTTATTTCCAGCTATAAAACGCCGACGAGAAATTCCTCGGAAATAAAAAGTTATTACCCGCTCCATTGCTCGTTTTAATTTCTCATTTCGTATTCATTTTCTTTTTTCATTAATTTTTCATACTTACTTTTCACCACCCGACCTTAAATCGACCCAATCCACAAAACCTGGAGTAACTCATAAGAGCCACGTGTTTGCTTATGATATGAAGGGTGGTTGGGGGTTCTCGAAGTCCGTAGTAAATGGTTGAAAATTTTCCCAATTTCACTGCTATAAGGAAACACTGTGGAAGTTACTGGCATAACATTACTAAGTTCCTGCTTGGCGGCTTTGCTTTACCGCCATACTACGTACGAGAGTGCAGACTGCAGGGTGGAAGGCAATGGTTGGCCACCCCTTCTCCTGAAATCGTTAATTATAGCTTCCAACTGCCACTGTAAATGTTACAGCACGAAACGCTATGGGGTTGATAGAAGCCGGTCCCGGTATGTTGTATGGACAGTTTATCGCATCGTTTAAAAATGCCGTGCATATTTTACGTTACCTGTAGAAGGAAATCAACAGAGGGCTCTGCCAGTTCCTACTCCGGCTGGAGTGGAGTTTGCGGGAAGGTAACAAATTGGAGCCCACCCGATAGCCATTTATCATATTCGCCGTCATAAAGTTAAAACTAACCTGGTTTGTACGCTGCGTATCACCGAGGGGAGGAGTTTAAACGTAACTCGAGCACAGGTAGAGTAAAGAGTGGGTACTTGCTCTGTCCGAGTCGATGCGACCGAGTGAGCAAGAAGGTAGTTAGTTGTTGATGAATTATGGAATATTTCAAAAGGCGGAGTCATAGTTCTGTACTAGAAAAGTAGCATCGACTCCATGTAAAGTACTAGATGATTTGTATAGTTGGAAAATCCGAGTTGATGGTGAACTTTTATGTATAAGCAATTTTTCAGAACAGACTGTAATTTATTGAGAAGAGTTAACTGAAATCAAATTTAAAATGCCTCAACAAGCTTAGATCTGACCTATCTAAGAGCGAAACACAACGTTTTCCACATTTTACTGCATCGTCAATTGAAAAAGTATTGATTTACAGTCAAACTTTTATAACTCTACTCAACATTCGCAGTTATCATAGGAATAGTGTGAAATATTTAAATTTCGAGTTAGAATACCCTCAGGATAGCGTTTTTTAATCGGACGATATTTTAATTCAATGGATAGTAGCCCTTATCCATTTATCTACAAACGGGAACAACCAAATCGACTAAATCGGTTCGTCCAAACTAAAAAGTTGAATATGCAACTTACGGTCGAGTGGCTTGTGCAATGTGCGCGTGAACATAAACTAAATAGTTTTGTTCATATAAGAGTGCGCAACTCGATGCAATTAAAAAGTTGCGTTGCATAACATTTTAATTCTAAATAAAAAAAAAAATTTTGTTCTAGTTATCGCAGTTAGCTGTGACAAAATAGAATTACAATTTGAGTGGCTTTTTTAATTTCACCATCGTATCGTTGCAACTCTCTTTAAACGAGTACAGACCGTCATCTGTATTTTACTAATTCGAAAATTAGTAATTATTATAGGTATAATGAAAGTACGATTTCGCAACGAAATGCTATAGTTATTTGGTTAAAATTACTGTTTATTTATATTCTGGCAGTTATACTTTAATAATTTAAATGTAGCTTGATGGATCAATAAATGATCAATTCTTTCAAAAAATACAATCAAATGCAATTAATTTTTTTTTTCGATGCTTATTGTTGCAGAATGGCCAAGCTCAAGTGACATTTTTGCGCTCGTTAAATAAGTGAACCAATTTCCATACAAATAGTTTTCGAAGGAAGTTAAAGAAATTTAATGAAATTTAAAGACCCATTTTTTGGAATTTTGACGTTTTGAAGTCAAGAGGAATAATTGAAGGGAACCTTAATATTTCCGAGAACGGCAGGCTATATTCAAGAGTCTCTGGACTGAACTGAAATTATGTCCATTGTGTTCTGGGTTTAAAAATAAAAAATACTTAATTTGTTGTACGAACCTCCTCCCCGTCCGTAACTAATCACTGCATTCGGCACTATATGTAACTACAGTAACTATAATATGTATAATATGATACTAATTAAAAGCACTTAGTTTAATAAAAACACTAGGTACTTTTAATGTTTTGATTTATTTAAGCTCTTTACTTTTACACTATTCGTCTTCTTGCTTCAGCTAATAGTAAAAGTTTAAAGTTTATTTTGTATTGTAAAATATTATTTTTTATTTAGGAGGTGCTCAACTATTAGAAATATTTATATATCGCTAAAAATGTAAATTTTTATATGTTTTGAAAATTATAAAATTTAATTTTTTTTTGGATAATATAACATTTTTGGAAATGAATGACGATAGTAATGTAGGACCAACTTTTTTATCATTGTAGGTATATAGATAATGTTGATTGCTAGTAGTCATGTACGTTGTTGATGTATACCCCACGATGGAAGGGTTCCCATTATTAAAAATTTGTGGTTCTTATATAACAGAACCGACTTGTCTTAAAGCGGTGAAACTATTATGCGAATATTAAAAAAATTTCAATCTGGTCTGGGCATAGTTTTAATATGTTTTTGGACAAGATCCCGGAACCGATTAAACTCGGGTTGCAACAGAAGCTCTCCCACCGCTGCCATTACTCTTGAAAAATATAAATTAATAATTAGGTATAATTGATAAATTTTTTTTAAGTTAATTTAATTAAATGCGATAAATAAAAAATTATATAAATACAAAAAATCTTTGCGCTCCTTGATAGTTACTTTCAACAGTAAAAATACGTTTATATATTTTTTTGTTTTTTGAACTAAGGAATAGAAAGTAATTCCTTCCTTTATTTGATTCCCTAAAAACGAGTTACAGTATAATCTCGATAATGTGAGCTTTATTGAAACTGACTGATTTCACATTTTGGAGGTTTTCACTTTATTGGAGACGAAAAATACATGCAGTAAATGTCTTTATAAATAGATATATGTAGTACATATGTATTTTATTGAAATAATTTCGAATTGCATGTACATTAAGCATAAAACAAAAATCCATTTATGTTTTTCGAAAACCAAAGCAATTTTTAATAATTCTGAATATGTAGAAGAAAAATACTATTCTATTCTGGAAAGGCAGGTTTGAAAAAAAATATTTTGGATTGTCGGATAGTATTGCTTTTTCGACAACAGTAGACCTAATTTGTACATTCGTTCGTAATATACATATATATATATATATACATAATATATATATATATATATATATATATATATACATACATCATATATCACTGTATAAACAAAGTGTTACTTTATAGATAACCATGTTCACATTATAGAGACGCTAAAATTACCACCGTACACATTACAAGTGACATTTAGAAAAATAGGCTTGATCACTTTACTGGAGAAACCACATTATCGAAGGTTTACATTATCGAGATTATACTGTATAACACTTTTCCTTGTAATTATGTATTCGTTTTCAAGATATGTATAACGTTTTAAGTGAGTGAGGGTAAATCAAACACTTTTTTTAACCATTCTGCATCTCCTCTAATATTGAAAATTGACCCAGCCTGTAGAACAATTTTTCTCTCCAAATATATCAAGGAATATGTATAAATGAGCCGATGATTTTGAAAGTGAAATAAGACTATTCATAAAAGAAATTGGTTGTGACATTGTAACGATGTGTCATACAACACGAAGCAACTATCTGAGAATCTATTGATGCAATTGTTTTATCACACTTTTAAACCTACAAGTAAAATCCCGAAAGTTGGCATGAATATTTTTAAACATGTTAAAACGCAAACGCATGTCGCTTTAAAAGTAACTTATTCAGCTTTAAAATAACCGGCTCATATGTATACAGTGCAGCCCACTCATAAAGTGCACTTTTATAACGTACCATCGGTTATAATGTTCTACTTTTGTGGTCCCTTCAACCGGGTCGCACTTATTTTTTTTTTTTTTTTTTTTTTTTTTTATTTTGATGCAGTTTTTTAGCAGCCTAAGTTTTTTTAAGTCGTAGTATTATTTTAAATAAACAGTTTTAGTAAATGGATCTACTCTTACGATCAATTTCTAATTGTTACACATTTTAACTCTTAATTTTATACAAAATTGTTCCAAGTTCATCTCAAGAATGTTTACCGAAATTTTCAAAGAATAATAAACATTTTTTTGCGTTAAATTCCCGTCAGGTACAAATCGAAACTTCTGCTTAACTAACCAAAATTGCAGAGGAAAATCGGCGCTATCACACATTCACACAACGCATAAAAATGTGCAGCACAAACTCAAACACTCATCAAGAGCAAAAATGCATAAAAGTCGTTTTATCACTTTTTCACACCGGGCAGCGAAACAAAACTTTAAAATTCTCGCTTTTCGTAGTTCTCGGCGAAACGAAAAAATACAAAATAAAATAAAAATTCTCGAGTACACACAGCGGCCTCCAGGTATTATATAAGTCGCCCCTGCTTCTACGGTCCACGACCATGTAATGCACTCACTATGTCGCCGCAGCCATCCAGAATCCCGCGTAATCTATCATCGCACATATTGCGGATCGCGTTGACTCCGTGAGATTTTGAAAAAGTACGGCCTCAGATTCGACTAAGAAAGAAGATAGGCCGCAGATCGGTACCTTTGAGATGCCTCAATCGAATCTGGTTTTCGGCTGGTCGACGTCGTCGCAGTCTTTTGACATGTCGCAGCACTGCATGCAGCAAATCCAATAAAAACAACAAAGAAATCTCGACGACTATTCCGAAACCTCTTGTAAGTCCTTGCAAGATACCGCGAACCGTAATGAAAATCCAGCCGGCCAAAGTATTCCCTAGGTCGTTCACAAATCGGAACACTTTTCAATTACCCAGTCAGCAGGCAAACCGCATGTCCAATGGGAGCAGTACTAGAGTGGAAACGAGTTTCTAGAGAGGCGGTCCTTCGAGCATCGTCAACTTTGTTTTTCTTCCCCATTACTCGAATCTCCCACTTTTCGCCACGCAACGACCAATCAACGGGCGAGGGAAAGTCCCAGTCAGAACCGGTTCTGCCCGATTTTCCCTCCCCCAACTCGAACTCAAGAAAATCGTGTCTTGCCCTCCACGGATTCACCAGTCCTACATCCGAGATTTCAGAAAGAGCAGTCGTCCGTTTCAACAGAGTAAGCTACTGCTGGTTCTTCTAGCCCTGGTCGACATCGCGACTTCTTGGACGTGACGAGCTTCGAAAGACGTTCGTCGAATCGAGAGTAAAGTGAAACGATTCACGAGATAATTACGTGGGTCATACGGTCGCGAGCGAATCGTTCCTATCAAAATCGCGAATTATCTCGAATAGTGTGCGAATCCCGGGGGGAGGAAGGGTGGTGCGAGTTTGTCAAATCCGTCGAATAGGTCAGACCGGACCGTACCAGTGTCGACGCCATAACAGGTGAATGTGTGCTCGAGTTTAAAACCCGCGGGAGTTCATAAACGCCGACGAAGTTAGTGCGACAAGACTGAACGGGGTGTAGAAATTTCCGGAATTTTGTGCAATTCGAAAGTGAAAAATTGCGCGAATAACGAAATATTTCACAAAAATAACAACAAAAATATAAAACGGCGGAAAGTAATAATATTTGAAAAATTCCAATTATTCCCCGTGAGCTGTTTTAATGTGACACGAATGTGATTTAGTGCGCCATATCGCCGCCGTTCTCGCCGTAACTTGTTGCTAGCGATAATAAAACAAATCGTTCGGTTATTGTGTTTTGAAAAAAAAAAAAATATTGTTAAATTTTTTTTATTTATATCCGTCGGATGATAAGTTGTTGTAGGTGTTGCGTTCTACCAGGCGTTTGGCTAGGCCCTCCTAGCTTAGCCTGGGCTCCGTTCACTTCGAGCTTGGGCTCCACTATCGCTTTTAAGTGACTCGCAAAGGTGTAATAAAGTTCGCGCTGAAACAATGGTCGAGAAATTGGCTCGATTGTGACAAATTGATCGTAAATAAATTAGAAAAAAAAGTTTCGTGCTAGTAACTCGCTTTTACAAGGTCAAGATTGTACTGTTTTCTATGCCTGTTCCTTGCGGCTACTCTAGTGCTCAGTTACCGTTCTTAACGTGGAATTGCTAGACGCGGAAGCTCCTCAAGTAGATTTTCATAGAGCGTGTCGTGAAAAAAGAGAATCCTTAATAGTGTAGTTTGTGAGTGCTCCATATTTTTTTGTTGAAATTATGCCAAAAATGGATATAAATAACTGAGGTCCTTTGTAAGTCAAATTTGGATATGATACTTTATTGCGAACATCTATAAGAGTAGCATCCTTCCGGACGTGAGAATAACTTGCTTAGGGGATAGTAATCCTTTTTCCATAGTATCTCCAGGTATATGCACCCTTCTTTAACCTAGAACATACCAAGACTGTAGAGTAGATTTCCGGAGCCCCTATTACCGCTTCAACAATATTTTTTATTATAGACCACGTGCTGATAACTAGCTCACACCCTGAAGAAAAACCAAATTGGTAGGAACCACCGACGGATCAAATGTAGGGCCATGTAAATTATAAAAACTTTCTGTCTTATTCCCCATAATTTACAAAAACTATGTTATTGAAACGCTAGACAATCGTCAGGTCTTTATAATAATTAGTTACGTTTCACAAAAGATGATGATCAAACAACTGATTCCACTTAGGTTTGAAGTTGAGTGATTTGGCGCAATGCTTTTTTAATACTAACAATAGATAAACAATTCCATGCGACAAGCCAGTAGCCAAGTATGGTTAAATATTGGTCATGGTAAATTAAACTTGGATTTAAAATCGTCAATGCTAATACCCTGTACAGACTATGCGTTTTAAACTCGTTTAAGTAGGCAAAATAAACGTGTTAAGAAAGTTGTTTTCTGACTAGTCAACTCGTTTTATTTTGATACATGATAGCTTGATGTGATTTGTTTTGACAAGTAGATATTCAGCTGTGTTTCATTAGCAAATTCAAAACTATTTAAATTAAATTATTTGAAACAAAAATGAAAAGTGAATTAATTAGCTAATGCAGTCGTTGCACAAGCACAAAATTGAGGTTCTACAGCATTAAATAGTTTCTTGTAGGGTTTACTTCGGTTTCCGCCAGGGTCGCAGTACATGTTTTCGGTTAAACGCGTTGTTAATGCGTGTTTTCGTAAACATGTTCGGGAAGTGTTTTCAACATGTTTAACTCAATTTAAACGCTTTAATGTCGTAGTATGAACATAGTTTTAGGTATTATAATACCTGCATATTCAAAAACTTATTTTATTGTTAATACCACACAACAGATTAATTTGTGATGAAGACGAAGAGTTTTATAGTTTTGCAGATTCCTTCTGGAAAAATACCGACTAAAAAACAATATTTTTATATTTTTTAAAAACTATGTCTATAGTTTAAACTAAGTCCTTTAGCTTTATATCTATACGTTTCTCAAATGGATTTAGTCCATGCTATTAGAGCATAGTCGAAATATATCAATTCCGGGTGCTCAAAAAATTAATGATTTAATAAAATATTTAAAGTAACACAAATGCTTACAATTGCATGTAAAAGTAACAACAATACTAAAATTTTTAAATTAAGTAAAATTGTATTGTTTTAAATTAGTTTAATTTGAGTTAATGTTGTATCTGTACTATATATATCTTGTTTGATGAAATAAATAAATAAATAAATTCGCTCTAATGTCTAAGCTTAAATTAATAAAACTCTTGGGAAAAAAAGAAGATTTTAAATGATTTACTCAATCATCGCAAAATAAAGTTAATTTACTCTGAAATAAATTAGGTATTAAGAAATTGTTTTACAATGAAAAAAAAGTATAATTTTCGAGCCAAATGTTACTCTACTATTTATTTATTTATTCCATTCTTATTCGTTGTAAAATTTTGGCTCACTTCCTCTAGTTTTTTTGGGCTCAAATTCGCCCCTCCGAATGTGCGCACCCTACAAACGTTCAATCCAGACCCTGCTTATTTTGCTCGACCGATCCATTACTATTTACTTTCATTTCTAAATCCAAATGTAGACTTTTGCAAAAAAAAAAAAAAAAACGGTGGGTTTTTGAATCTCGCATGAAATCTACGCTGTTTTACGATCAGCCTCATGACACCAGCATTTATTTGGAACTTTGCAAAAGCTATACAAACAATTTATAAAATGTTGAGAAATGGCCTATTGTTGATAAGTTGAATGGCTGTTACTTTGTCTGGCGAGCTTTCATATTACACTCATCCCATTTAATTGTTGTACTGTCGATGTTATATAATTAAGAACTTGTTCTAATAGTCAGCTTCGTGTAAGTTTACATCTAGCTAAACAAGAAAAATTATTAAATTGGGGTTGGTGTCTCGGCTTACTTTTACTATTTTTACGAAAGCTAACGAAGTTAAGGAGAGAGTAGTCATACATTTTCTATTAAATAAAAAAGAGACCATTTAAATGACGAATAATTTCTTTTCTTGATTACCATTAAAATTTGCGTGGTGTTGGCTCAAAACGAATCCTTACATTATTATTTTTTTCACTTGAAGTTTATTGTCTAATTCACGAAGTATAGAGCTAACTATTAAGGCGGGGTAGCTCATCCTTTTCTCAACTATTAGAATTGTAAATGTGTCTACGTGTGTCAATATAGACGGAGTTGGAACTGGTCCTGAGAAGAACAATATTATTTTGTTACTTCAGAATTGCGAATGAAGTAGATATTTCAGCGAATTCTAAATTCACCTTTTTTACCTTTATAATTAATAAATAGACCCACCTATTTGAATATGGTTTTTACTATTGAGTTCGAGGTATTTTTTCATTTTATTAGAATTGTACGTAAAAGATTCGAAATGGAACCACTCCTGTAAATAAATAAAATAAATAAGATTCAAATTTGCGATGTGAAAACTTTTACCTCTAAACACTTTCGAGAAACTTGCTACCACATTAAATTAATATGGGTAAATTATAATTCTTATCGCTGTAAAAATTATTTCGTTATAAAAATCATATAACAGATGAAAATTTCACTGTTTCATAAATACGTTGACTTTGCAAAGCGGAGATAATTTTGCTAGAAACTTAGAGCTCGTTGATGCCTTCGAGAATAGTGCGCTAGTTCGAGATCAACCATTTAAAAAAATACCAAATCCATTGTTCAAATACCAAACCTTGTGTTTTCTGACCTTTCTCTAACCACCTGCAAATTTGCAGTTTTTCGCTCCACAAACCTAAGAAAATATTCCATCATTTCATTATACCGCGAGCCAATTAACAGAGTAATTAGACTTCAATTCAGAATTCACATGATACCCTCTTACACATGCCTGGTGATGGAAACTTATACATACAATTCAAGCTGAAAAGGTAACGAAAAAAGAGAGTAGAAAACAAGAAAAAAAAGGCACGCTCTGTAGTTTTCCATTTTCCATTTTTCCGTCTTAAATAGTTTTTAAGAGTTGAATTTTCCATAGTATCTACTATACACCTATTACAATTTTTTTTTTTTCCTTCCAGGGAAACCCGAGCGAAGTAAGTCTAAGAGGGAGAGGATAGGTCGCATGTAAATTGCGTTTTTACCTTTTCTTCTGAATAAGAATAAGGAGCTCGAGCATAGCACAAGAAGGTATCAAAGTGTGGTTTTTCCGAGCCAACTACCAACAAGAACTCGTGCGATAGCCGGATAAAAACGCGATCGGTGTATGCTGTGGCCCGTATGCCGATATTGGAGCAGGATCGCTAGATCAGCCTGCAAAAGCGACACAACGGCATCGAGGCAATTACCTGCAATTACCTTGATGGATCTCTCTAATTGGATTTGGAATATATAAAAATCATTTGTTGCTGTCATTGAACTATTTCCGAGAGAGTAATTAACGCTGTGCGGTGGTAAAGCTACGGGCAGCCGTGACTGCAATAATCTGCCGGTCCATACGTCGTGCTACCTTGCCCATTGTACTGTACGTGTAGATACTTTCTGTAGAGGTGTAGCCACTATCGCCAGGTATCTGGGAGTTACTTACTTGGAAGTCTATCGGCCGATGATTCCCTAGAGAATTAACTCGCAACTTACCTACATACGATCACCTAACTACCTATCAAGGATATTGCAGTTAAGTAATTGCATACAGTGGTGCAGTGCATTGTTGATTTCGATTTACCATAATCTTAAAGTGTACAGTGGATATTGTGTGGTTTCGGGAAAAAAAAAATAAACACGCGCGCAAGAGAGATAGTGATTGTGGTATTCAGTGTTTTTGTTGTTGTGGTTCTTGTGTTGTTTATATTTTGTGATTTTTTGTGCTCGATTCCGCCCCGGGGGTTGCTTACGATCGGTTTACTGATCGATCAATTCGCTGATCGATTCAGTCAGTTCGATCGGAATTGAATGTTTTAATATCGAGATGGCAGTATCCTGCCCGGAAGTTATGTACGGTGCTTACTATCCATATTTATACGGCCGCGCCGGACCAAGCAGATCGTTTTATCAGTATGAAAGGGTAAGTTAAGAATTTTGCTACTGTCGTTTATAATTTACCGATCCGAATCTTAAAAGATATTAATTTTTGAAAAGTTCTATTAGGTTACTTAAGAATATACTAGCCAATACATACACCTACGAGACTGTCACATTGCATACATATGGCAATGTGGGCACGACATAGTGGATTCTACCGGGCGTGCTTTAAAACGCGTTATTAAACAACAAGCGATACGTTTCTTCTTGTAGTTCCCAATTATTTTTCTCTAATCGTTCTAATTGGCCAGTAAAGAGGCTTTTTCGAATATTATTTGCGGATTATTTTCAGTACTGGCTAAATTCTGTTAAATATTACGAGCTCAGTACTGCTAGGAAACCGTATTAATAATTAAATTTTATAATAATAGAACTTTTTTTTTCTTAATTTAAGGAAAAAGCCAGCTATTTCAAAATTTTACTAAATTTTCTTGTAAATGAATTTTCTTTTAGATAAATTAGTTTGTAAAGGTTGAATGAAATACGGAAAAATTTATTTAGACATATCTTATCTTTGAAGTTACAATTTCCTGCTATCGTTGTAGAATTTTATTTTTCATCTTTTCTTTCATGTTCGTAAAATTACGAATTCAGAAAGATTTGTATTTTTTAATTTTCTATTTAATACTGCAATATGTAGAACACAAAGCGGTTAAGAACTCAAAAACATCACGAATTAAAGCATTTATTTAGACCTCTTGCAGTAGAAATTTCTCAATAAATAGCTACATATAAAAAAATTAATATCTCAAAGAAAACCAAATATGTTCTTCAGTACCAAAACAGCAGCAAAACTTCAGTTCTGCTTCAGTACTTAGTAACATAATTGGTTTAAAACTAACATGTAAATGCTGTTATGATTGGGATCTAGTTTGGTAAGATATTTTACCTCATAGGTTATTAAATTATTGCTGGTATTCAGTACTGAAAATTTGTAAAAGTTCGTATTTATTAATTGTGGCACTTTTCAAAACTAAATTCATTAACAATAAACATGTTGCTCACTGTAAAGTCAGTATATAAAAATGTTATGTAAATGATAATGCCGGAAACATAATTTCTTAAATTTTTTTGTTGGTACATATATCTTATTCATATACCCAGTGTTATTCGAACGACTCTGAACGTTCATTTCGCCATTACTAGAGTAACATCCCCCATCCTTAAGGCAGTTAGCTACGAAATACCGATTTTTGAAATTCAGTTCTTGAAGTCTCGCGCTTTTCAAATCTCTCGAAGCAAAATCCAGCGTGTACTTTGAAGTGGTACTTCTTCTAAAACGGTGTGTCCCTCTTTTATTAAATTTAAACAAATTGTTTTAATTATTTATTATTTATTTTTAAATTGTTCAAAGTGAATTATGTAAAAAATTTTAATTTATTTCCACGATATTGAAAATTAGAGATTTACAAACCGGTGATTTAGAAAATCGTGAGATTTTGAAAAGTGGAATTCTCGAAACATCGAAACACTATATGTATTTTTTTTTTTTTTTTTTTTTGGAAAAGATATTAAATTTTGAAAAAGGGAAGTTAGGTTACAAGATTTGTACCGAACCTTTTTTAAGGCAGCCAATGTTTGTATCAAAATAGTCTAAAAAGACACTTTGAGCCGGAGGTTAGTGGAAAGGTACGTTCCGTTCCTAGGCTAATGTTCTCTACAGAAGTTTAGGGCCAGTTCAAAATTCATCATCCTCTTAGTTAAAATATCTGAGTACGCCACTAGTCCATAAAGGCTATTCCTTCTGTTTATTTCTTGAAATATAAAGTACATATTCAGTGCTGGACCTACCATCTTTACGTAAATCTTCACAATAATTCGTTTGAGTTATTAAAGTTGAAAAAACAACAGTAAATTTGGGGTCGAATTAGTCTTGTTCTGAATTTAGGACCGAGCGGTGCACACCTTGAACATTTAAGCTGAGATGGCTACTTCTATTGAACATATTGCCGTTTCTCGAAAGTGAAGATGAAGTCTTATACAATTCTCAATGACTCTCTTTTTAACGAAGTCTCAAACATCTTTCTACGGTATATAAAATTCAATGATTCACAAGGCTGAACACTATTGCACCTCAAATTACGGTTTAATCTCTTCTCGCAGGAAACTTCAAACAACATTAAAAGGCCGCCAGTATAAATAACTCATTATCGCGCAATCCTGACTGCTATTCCCACCGCTGATTCCTTCCTTACGTCTTGGCACAAATTCGCAAGCCGCCATAAGCAAATGAGAATTAGCTGGTAGGTATGCAAGGTACTTATCTGATATTGCGCATGTTATAACCAGGTAACTTATACGTTCGATATATGCGACTGGACTGGACCCATAATGTTGTGATCAGACAATTGATCGTGGTCCGTTCATTTTCTTTATTTCTCGTTTAAGATGCGGGGATGAGGCCTCATCGGGAAAATGTTTTATAAGATCGGCTTCTTGTTGTACGCAACAAACTGCCTTTCGGTTCTGTCGAACACAATGCCGGCACCTTTGTGGCCAATACGCTCATAGCGTAAAGATAGACCTGCGGCGATTATATGCCCCGGAACGGCCTTTATAATCAACGTACGAGTAGTTACGTACCCCATAGAATAAAAATAAAGTCGGCAAACTTGATGCGGTACAAGCGGTGTTTAAGTGCGGGAGCGTTCCTCTGATGATAGTGCACTTAATTGTCCGCCAGATGAATTACATGCATGAAGGCCACTGCAATTTTAAATCCCAAACAGAGCACCAATCCAGCTAGTCTTGTAGAAGATACTTCAATTAATCGGAGCACCAGGTATTTTTATCTTAAATTGTCCGGGGGATAGGGGTTTGAATTTAGAAACATAGTTGGAGTGATGAGTGTGGGAAATTTCAAGTTTCCAAGATATTTGACGTACTATTTACTTTTTTATAAGCGTGTTTTCTAGGAGATTTGAAAGAAATGTATGACTATAAGTGAGATAGATATAATAAACAAACATAATTTTAAAAAATTTGTAGAAATAATCAAAGTAACGTTTAGCAAGTTGCTGCAAAATTTTGGAGGCTTGGCACCTAAACACTACTTCAAACAATATTTTAAAACTATTTATTATTTATTGCAGTACTGGAACTCCATGAATTTTTCCTGTCCCTGTATCTGACGTTTCTGAATCATTCAAATCAGTACTGCTGTTTCACCAGTATATCAACACCTACTTCAGGCAAAGGTTGAAACTTCATGTGGCTTGCAAACTGTCGATAAGTTCCACCAGAACTATCGGTTTGCAAACGCATTGAACACCATCCGTCATACTGCAGATAAGACCTCTTAATTTTTTTCGGACACATCGAATTTTCAATTAATTGTATATTATAAAAAACGTAGTTTCACTTGATAATTTCCAATCACACGTACACGTATTACCTCCTGCGGTACATCCATACCAAAAAATATTCAACTAAAAATGTTATTGCAATGTAAACACCTTGAAGTTATGGTGCTGTAAACACTATCTAAAGATGGCTGTAAACGTTTTAACAACTTTGTTATGGTAGGTACTTAAGTAGCCTAACGATCGCATTTGTTGGACCATACCAACCAAACGCGATCAGTAGAAATAAGTCGACTGACTCTGTGTAACGATCACTTCGACTTGTTCGACACGAGGCATCTTTATACCTAGTAAGTCGCGCTCACAAAGTCTATTAGATCGATTGCATACTGTACGCCGCAATTTATTCATCTTATCGCTAATTCTTGAATCTTTTGGATATTGCGATCGCAGGGAACTGCTCTTTTCAGCGATCGCTCGACATATACGCACGGTATACTGATTCGAATCGAAAAGATCAATTTGCAACGATTTATTGACCATAAATTCATGCATATGGCCACAAGTACCAGGTGATCGTTTGACCATATCGCGGTGGTAAAGTCGAATGTGTAGCGCACTAATATCCGAACTGGTAGACTAACAGTTGGACATGACTTTGAGTGATTGCTCCTGAACGGGAGAATTTGAATCGAAACGAAAACATTTTCAATTCAACTTATTCGCACAGCGACCAATAACATTCGGTACAACGTTTAGCGGATGTTAAACTGCACGAGTAATTTCTTTTTATTAAATAGCGATGAGTTAAGGCAGCACAAAGTTGCAACGATCACTGACAAGGTGCTAAATACCTACATACCTGAAATAACATTCGATCATTTCTTGCGCAAATCTTGCCTCATTAGCTTGTTGCGCAGATCGCCACGCCACATTAATGATAGAGTGGTCAGTGGTCCGCGCACTATTCAACTATTGATGGAGTACCGCAGAGCTGCCACAGTGGGCCTCTTCTTTTTAAATGGTCATCAACAGTGGCATGATGTGATTCCAATGAGCTTTAAGTGGTTGTACATTAGAAGCACATTTAAATCTAATTTAAAACCATGGTCCGTCTAATTACACACGATCTTCTACAGATTGTCACCATCGTCGTCCAGTGACTCTATGCGGCACACCTAAATAGGATAAGATTCGTGATGGTTTTGAAATGGTTTTCAAAATTGGCATTGCCGGACGATTTAGTCGATTATTGTGAACTGGTTAAAATGCGACTTTGTTTCTGATTTGATGAAAGAGCATTGGTACACATTGCGTTCAGATACTAGTTTAAAACAGATATCGCCTATATTTCGAATTGTTGTGATCCGAATTCGAAAAGTAAATAGTGAAATCGGTTAAACATACATTTAAATGGATTTTCTTTAGCAAACTAAAAATAGTGGCTCTATTTTAGCAAGAGCTGGTCCTTGCATAAGCACCTGTTATTCTTCGTATAGCGAAGACCCAAAGTAAAAAATCTGCTAATAGTCTTTATTATTTGGGATATGGTTAAAGACACTACGCGACAAAAATTAGTTCCATGTTACCGCAGAAAGAACCAGAGAGTTCGCCATGCGTCTACATGCAGTATAAAAACATAGCTCAAACTTGCACGTATATTTTTCTCTAAAGCTCTATACAGTGCGACCCGGCTATAACGTACCTTGAAGGGACCACAAATGAAAAAATGTAGATAAAAGTAATTTTGGCGAAAGATTAACGGTTGCAGTACTGTTCATTTTGAAATAATTTACGAAATTAAAAAAAAATACGAAAGTTGCATCATAAGTAAATTTGATCAACATTTTTTGCAGACTTCCAATTCCTTTCTTCACGGCCACATGGCTGCGCATCGGTGTGAATGTCCGATGCATCGTGGAGGAGCAAGCCTTTTTTTAAGGATAGTCCAGGATATTTGACAAATTTGCATCGAGAAAAAAGTCAAAAATCCCCAATTTCTCACTTTGATTTGAAACGCTTGTGTTGAAGCAACTGTCATACTGACATTAACAATCAGCTGGTGTAAGAAAGCAGCTCGTAAGCACGCATAGAGATAAGCTGGGACAATGTGAGAACTAACTCTAATGTTGTTATGGTCCCGATAAACTCCAAAGATTAAGATTAATATTTCAGACATTTCGATGCAAAGTGAAAATATAAGAAATTAGATAAACTTTAAGGATAGTTATTTAGTTATTTCAAAGTAAAGTAAATATAGTAGCAATTTTTTTCACTCATCTGCAGGCACAACTTAGAGCAAAGCAATTAAAGAAAAGTTGCCCAACCGCCATATTGCTTTTCCTTAAAGATTACTATCCGTCATCCATCTTTGTCGCAATTTTCACCATCAGTACAGCTGCTAGCGCATCCTCATTTTTATTTCTTTTCCCCGTTCCTATTTAACTCGTAGCACGAATAAAGAAATAAAAGGTGCTAAAGACTTCTCACCATTGCTACATCGAAACTGGTTCATTAAAGCCAACTTGGTGTTAATTGGCCAAATGAAGTGCCATCAAGATTATCTTGCAAGTAGATAAAGCCGCCATTTTTACACCATTAGAATTTTATACGTACTTACATCTGGGCAATGTACTTACTTATCCACAAGTCGAGCTGCTAATTTTGCTTAATCGTTTTAACACCTAAGACATCGTCGGGTTCGGACAGCCTAGATCTGTACAACTCTCCCGGTTCCGTAAATTACGGTGAGGTGATGACCAAACGAAGATGGACATTCGATACGAAATGAAAGCTGTACGAACTGCAAACCTGAACCTGAAGAAAACGCAGATCAGTACCTACAAGAATAAGAAAGAAACTCGAAGCGAAGGCTTCTTTTGCTCTTTTTCATACACTATATACAAAAACAAACCGATGACCATCTTGTACAGCCCCGATTTCGTAGTGCCGGCTTTGTATAATTGGGACTTAAGACAGGACGGAATGTCTTTGTAGATGACCGCTCAACAGCCGCCAACCGGCCGATTATTAGTCCAGTCGTTCGACCGTCTCTATCTTGCGACTGGCCCGTTGTCTTTGCAATTTTCAGTACGATTCGATATACCTACCTTCGAGAGGGCATGGGAATTTCTTGACGATAGACGCATAAGTGCATCCCCTATCCCTTCGGGTATAAGAAATATTGCAGTAAGTGTGCAAAGTGAATCGCGAGACAAAATCTGTTTATCCTCACACCTGAACAGAATCTCCGTTCACAATCTTACAGCATCCAATACAAGGTCTTAAGCAAGCTCGCATTTATACCTATCCGAGTCGAAGACAAGGGACAAGAGGCCATGGCTCATTACCCTGCCAACTTTTCACATATCGATGGGGACCCTCAACTTACTTATCCACTCCATTAGTTTCGTCAACTGAAGACGTTTCCGATATCTATAAGTTACATTTGGGGCCGTAAGGAAAGGAAGGTATCTAATAAATCGCATCAAATTCCGTCACCTCGAGGCTTCATATTGCCGAAATGAAAAGGAACTTGAAGTATTTCGAATGTGCGGTTTTGCATGATGGATCCGTAGGTAACCTTTCAGAAAACACCATCTAGGAGGAACGAATGGTGGAAGCCAGCATGAAGCCATTGCGGCATTTCAAAATGCCTTCAATCACCGCTTTTATGATCGCGAACTATTTCGAGTGGAGGTGGTTACCAACAAGCAAGTTAGATTGGTTTTATGGAGTGGAACGTCTTCACGACAACGTGGTGTAATTTGCTGGCGTGCAAAGATGATTTTGGTCTTGTTATTTCGAATTTAGTTAACTCCAATAAAGACGAAATATGGGAAAAATGGTATTTCTTTATAAAATGTTTCAGACATTTTATGTGATTTAATCTAGTTTGTCTCGCAGATGTGAGCCGAAAGTTCGTCTTAAGGTATGGGTAGTCTAGGCAACCGCCGAAGAGGCTTCGATTCTAGGGCCCCAGAACATAAAACTTCAACTACGTGCACAATTTTCATCATCCTTTACAGTAATGCTAGAAAATATACGAATTGCAATCGAGTTGAAGATTGATGGTTATGTATTTATTTCCTATGTTCTTTTTTAATAGACACTAACTTCTCAAAAGAAACGTCATTGGTAATGAGTTACCCAATTACTAGTGACAAAATAATGACCCATCGAATTGAGACATTTTCTTCGCATACGGTTCGTCATATCAAATAACTTATCTTCGCTAAAACACGTTGCGAAAAGAGCTGCCTTTACCTACATTAGACGAACCATCTGAACCAAATTTTTTTTTTTTTTTTAATATTTTAAATACATATCCTGAAATTTCAAATAAATTTTACTACCCCCAAATAATGTATTATAAAGTTTTGTAACTTGTAGATCCCAAAAAAAGCAAAAAAAAAAATCCGCCAGTCCACCAAATGTACGTCTGTCCACCGTTAGTTCCATACGCAAATCATCCGTTTGAAGGCCTTTTAAGATATAAAGTTAAAAAATTGGCTGGTGGGTTAGTATAGAGATATAAATACTGGAGACGACAAGACACCGTTTTTGCATGAAGCATTTTGAAGCAAAATTGAACGTTTTTGTATGGAGCGTTTGATGCGAGGTTTGAATGTTTTTGTATATGGAGAGTTTGATGCCTGGTGGCAGGGAAAAGAAATGCAAATAGTAGCCTAGCATTCAAATGTTTGGCATTTTTTGTGTTTAAGACCAGAGTTTAACTTAAATGAGAGTAAGATGAAAATAGTAGCATAGTGTTTATTGCCAGTCCTTTGCGAAGAATCGTCCGGCTTCCAAACAATCGCTGTTCGTCATGTCCAGTACATATGTAAATGTACTTGTATATGGTGGGTCCATTTAAATAGTGAGTTGCATAGTAACCTGTACCGTATCCCAGCAAAAAACGCGCTCCGGACTTTTATCCAAAAAAATATTAAATATATTAAACACAAAAAACGCGTTCCGGACTTTTATCCAAAAAAATATTAAATATATTAAACATTTTCAACATTATATTATATTTTTTTTAATTTTTTTAAGGGGTGGGTGGTACTATTTTATCTTTAAAGTTGTTAATACGGATTTGTGTGACCATAAATTAAAAAATTATTTTGGTATGTACAGTAGACTAGAGTCACTGTATAAGAACTAACACAAACATCCATTATCTTGAGTACGGACAATGTGTGTTTCATTTGAAACCAGTACATTTGAAATTTTTTTGCAGTTGTCCGATTTTTCATTTTTATCTCCACTAAAGTGGATAAACGCTGTATTTCGTTGACATTTCATGAGACATATGTATCTCGATTCCGTGAAACGTTAATCAAAATCCATCTGCTACACGTATACACACTAAAACTATGCCATTTAAGAAACCTGCGAACTTTGGAGTTCGCAGGGTTCAAGAGTACTAAAAAGGTACCAAAAGCGGTCATTGTCCGTACTCAAGATAGTGGATGTTTGTGTTAGTTCTTATACAGTGACTCTACAGTAGACGAGGTACACTGAAGCATTGTTTGTCTAAGGGCCGTTATTACGACCTTCAGTTAAAATTTAATTAGAAATTTGACTGTAAGTTTCGTATGAACATCTGTCAGTTAAAGTTCCAGTTTGAACGTTACTGACGATCGTAGGACCGGGCCTTAGGGTATATCTGTAAATATATGAATACCAAATATCGAGCAGTTTATACTGAAACAAAGCTGCTGGCACTTTGCTTCCACACACTCCTAATCAATGCATTATCCCTTGGATTTTACTGCAATTAAAGACGATCCTTTTCAAGTGATAAACATAAATCAGGCTTTTGGAAATTCGACCTTTCTGCCGATCCACACGTTGATGCAGTGCGAACGTTTGCTTCGAAAATATTAACCCATTAACGAGCCATAAATCTCGACTTTGTTAAGGTTTTTTTCTTCGAATCCGAAACGATGTTAAGGTTAAGTTACCGCATGAAAATAGGAAGCTGCCAGTGATCCATTAAGACCACTAATCAATGCCGTATTGAAGGGGATTACCCTTGTGGCCTGTTGTACGCTACGACACGTTGGTTTTTAATAATGCGACATCGCGTCCCCAAGCGCCATTAAAACCGCGCACAGTCGCATACAAACAAACATTTCAAGCCGTGACTTGGAGGAGAATTATGACCCATAAATTAACCACTTAACCCATTAATTACACCCTTCGTCATTCCGGCCTATCTGGGAAGATAGCGGCGACAACGCGACTTTTTCTTACTCATCGAATTTTTCGAACTAGGCTAGGCTGGCTAGGCGCTAGGGTATTCATTGCAAGGCGGACATTTAATAGGGTGCATCGAAAATATCCGCCATGTAGCCTATATTTAAATATAAAGCATAGAATATTTTACGGGACGTGCATGAATTCGGCTAAGGAGTGCAGCCAGCGTATTTATCACGAATCTCGATATATTGTAGCCGCGGACGAATAGACGCTATAGAAAGTTCGATTTCGATTAAAAATAGCCTCAAACTCGTCGAAATCGCCGCGTAATTTATCGGCATCGCGTCGACATATTGGGCGCCTTGCGGTTTTCACATCATGTGCCTTTATCACCGTTGAATCCGTGAAAAATCAACAATGAAAAAATTTCGGATAGAAAGTTCTGCAACGCGACAGTAATTCGAGCAGCTATTTCTGGACATTTTCAGTTCACATTGGAAAACTATTTTCATTTCTATTCTCGTTCGCCTAAACTATTTTATTTCTTTGACGCGTTTTACTTTCGATTGCGTATATCTACTCTAATCTAATCTAATCTAATTTATGTTTCGTTTCGTTACAGTTCAATCAGGATTTGTACTCATCGTCTGGAGTTCCCTTGGCTTCATCAAGTGGTTCAGGTAGTTCACATTCACCTTGTAGTCCAATTTTACCGCCATCCGTGTCGGCAAATGCGGCTGCCGTTGCAGCCGCTGCCGCACATAACATTGCCTCAACGAGTACGGCCATTCCAACGATACCAATCGGAAGTTTGCATAGGTCAATCACCAAAGAGGAGGATATTAGTACGGGTCGCAGTGATAATGATGGTAAGTACGGGGGCTAAGTACCTCAGGATTATCAAAATTAATATGGAAAAGCCGGGTAAATGACTACCAATTTCGATATTTTAAATGGGGTCAAAATTTCAACTAGAAACATTGGTCAAATTTATTCAAAGAGATCTACTATCTGGGACCTACTCGAAGGAATGGCTGAATCGTTGAGAAAATAGGAAGTATCAAAATCACAATCTTAGCTTTACGTTTTTCCCAGTTGTTCTGCCACAGATATGACCTATACCACATCGAGAAACACCAACTAATTTGGGCAAGATTTTATTCCAATGTAGTTTATATGGTGTTAGCAACATGGATTTTTGCTCTTGATGTGAACTTTTTATGATCCGTCGATTCGGATTAGGCGTAACTTCCACTGAGCTTCCACATACTGTTCATTTGAAATATCGGTGATGGTCAAAGTCACACTCACGATTTCATTTCAAAAATGAAGCTGTAGCTGATGAAAACTGAGAAAAACGGAGTACACTAGTCAAAGTGTCCAAGTCTCAAAGAAGTTCACATGGCATGGTTATATCATCAGAGACATGAATATAAAATCGATAATGCATCAAAAACTTTGTTTAAAAAATTCGAGAGTTGAGAGAACATTTGGGGAAATCGTATTAGTTGATTATGAAACTACTGTTTCCTTATCCTTAAAACATCCTTCGGTTAATATGACTTTTTTACTACGCGTTGATGACTCCTAAGTCTGCGTAGATCGATAATAAGGTGTTTTTTAAAAGATTGTGTACATCGTTCTGCTCTATCGTCATTTATTTATCAAAGTTTATCTTTTTGTAGTCCTTGCCTGGATCAGCAGGGGCTTAATTTCGCATCTATTTAGGTTCCGTTCATTCGAGCGATTACACATATTTCTGCAGATATGAAACGACCGAATTCTGAATTACTACCTGTCAGATCTAGCTCTCGCTCTCGCTCTCGTTATCAGAAGAGACAGAGCACGACGAGTCTGTAATCTTTCGAACTTGTATTTTAATCATTTGAGTAATATGTTAAAATTCCGAATCAATCGAATCATCTCTCACTGCCTTCAAATTCCAGGAAGTTCGCTTGTCCGTCATTCAATAATTCAGTAAGTCCACTCGGCTAAAGTCGAAGAATTCAAAAGAAACAGGAAACAATGTGTACACCAAGACCTACTCGATACGTCGCACTGAACTTAACTCGTTCGCAATATAAATGAATTACAAAACCAGCTCTCCGCCAGGTTTAATTAAATTAATCGGTTTTTAATCAATCGAACATGATTTTTTAATGAGCTCTCGAGGTCTGAACTCGTTTCCAGCCACACTTTTAGTCATTTCTGCCCTGGTCTTTCCATCATATGACTGTCATCTGTTGTTGCCTGGCTATCTCATCTTAGGAATGAAATGGTAGCGATAAGACACCGTATAAAACAGAACATAATACAGGTGACCATTCCAAAGTCAATAGACTTATGGTTCCCTGCTGGGCACTCATAATGTCCAGTGTTCACTTTGTTCGAAGACGATAGCGAGTGTCATATATCTGTCGCTTCTGAATGATTAACTGTCCCGGTATTCAATGAGGCATTCCTCTCGACTCCGAAAGCTTCTACTTTTGACCCTTACCTGGATGGACTGTCCATTTTTCAGACAAACGTAAAAAATTTTTCGGTTCAGAAAATTTATTCGGAGTAATCTTCGGAGTCGTAGACTATTCAATTGACTCTTCAATACTTTCGATTTCGACAGAAGGTGCTTCAGGAATTTTTCCGTTGCTCTTCCGTCGTCCTCCCCCTGTGTGTGTTTTTTTTCTACAGAAACTATATTTGCATTATCCGCGGTAGCATAGTGGTCAAGCTCCTTAATGCAACACCCGAAGGTGGTTGTCTAAGGGGATATAAAGTAAAGATGTCCGAGTTTTTCGAAGCAAAAACTAACAAATTTGTTGTAAAACTGGTTTGCTAGCAACGACGGTCGTACGACTCCGAATAACCAGCGGAGAAACAGAAGCTCATTAAATTCCGATAATCATAAAATTGTGAAACATTCGGAGGTCCAAGATGATGAATTTATGATGAAAGGTGACAGCAATGAGCGCTGGACAAGCTGTTTGGAGGCTTGCATCCAACGATTCTTGTCTTGAATGGAATATTAATGCCTACGGCGATCGAGGCGATACTAGCTTCTGATCGCCTGAAACTGAACTTCTTCGCTATTTTCGAGCAAAGTAAATTTACTCCGAAGTTTTGAATTAAAAAATTGAATGACAAATTATACAAAATTTCAGTCTGGTCAAATTACTTTATCAAAAATTTTCAAATAAGAGTGATAAAAATCAGATTTCCAAAAATGTTGTGCTCATTATGAGGACACTGTATTTATTTTCTATTTTATTTTATTCCGACAAAATATACTTTTTGTAAAGAAAATAAAATAATGAAACAATCAAAAATTTGACGAATGAATAGTCAAATATTTGACAACGGGGCATACATTGAGCTGCTAAAGAAAGAGCGCGATTGTGCTCACAAATAACAGTTTTTCAATTCATAAATTAATTCTTACTTCATGATGAGTTAAATATGTGAATTTCTTTTATCCAGTCATACCCAACTGAAGAAGACGCCTCTTGGCTAGTCCTAATATCGAAGCGAACCCAAACCGTTTGGAGTATGGCGAGGTGAATAATTTTCACTGCAAAGGTTAAGATTTTGTCTGACTTGTTGTCTTGTAGTTCATGCACAAGAAGTTTTATTATTTGGAAGGCGATAAGCCTAACTAACTGGTGCATATTGGATTTACCATGGAAAACGCAATATAAAACTGCCGACGGGAAATTAAACTCTTGTATAGAAATTTTGGATTCTATGTTAAACTGCTAGTTCTACATTCTGGAAATTCTGAGTTGGAACAATAGCAGCGTAACCTTTGCGTCTCGCATATAGATGGCGTTGAAGTCTGTACTTTCAAAGCATTTTTAATGAAATTAGGTACCCTACGTTAATGTTGAAAATTGGCAGTTGCAAATATTATTACAAAAATAATTATTTGTTGTTTGTAGCGTCAATCTCGCTACAATTGTCCATAGAAAAATACTTTTTGTATATTACAAAAACTCTAAGGGCACCAAAAAAAGTTCTGTAAAATTTTTGAGGAAACATTGTCCTGAAAAAGACAAATAACAATATTTTTTCTCGATCTAATGTGCCAGAGAAAATAATCAAATATGTTAAAAACACGGTTTATAGCTTGTATTGAAATTTGTCAAATATTTTTCTTGGCAAATATGTACAATCAGATAGTCAAGTTTTTGTTTGTCAAATTTTATTATTAATCACAAGACCTCATAAATTTGACTGAAGTTTTTGGTCAAATATTTGGCAACATGGCAAATAGCCCAATTCCAGCTAAATACGTAGGCTAAATGCAAAATAAAATTTGTTTCTTGCGGGAAGTAATCAACTCCTAATTTAGAGCCTAATCACTCTGAATTAAATTTAAACGCAAATTTACTCACACCCTAAAAATAAATCACCGCACCTTATGAAATTATACATTTCTTTTTTCAAATTCAAAACGACCCAATAACTCATTCCCCCACCTAATTTTTCTTTATTTATTCTTAATTTTATGAACGAATAAAAAAACTCGAATAATTTCTGCGCTTATAACATAAAACGAAATGTTCGTAATAAAAATTCGGCAGCTTATTTTTTATTAACATATACCCAGTAAAAAATCGCCATAAAAAAAAAATAACGTGTGCGATTCGATTTGCATATCAAACCACCAGCTACACCCCCGGGCTCAACAATCCATTCACCATTTTTGTTGTTGATGGTCAACTATTCGTCGCCCGTTTGGTTCATTACTTCGTGATTCTTGAATGGAATCCGCCCAATTTTTCGGGCCAACTTCGATAGTATAAATCATACCTACACTTGGACAATGGCATGTGACAAAACAATTACAAAAATTCCTCGCATTTGAGGAATTCCATGAGTCGCGAGCAGAGCACATCTTTAGCATTTCGGTTCGCAATGTCTTCAAGAGTTGATAAAAAGAAATAAAGAGGCCAAAATTGAAAATCAAAAATTTGCATACCAAAATCTCCGAAATATTTGTGGTTGGCCACTTCTTTGCTTCTGAAGCAGCACTAATTGCTTGCAAATGATAAACACTAATAAGTTCCTTCAGGTTTTTTTTTTTTTGTATTTTCAAAAATATTTCAAACTTGCGATAAAAATATTTCGGCTACATAGCTTTTGTAGATGAAAGGAATCGTTGAAAAGAGCAAATAAAACCAAAATGGATGATGAATTTTTGGAATGAGTTGATTTTGGCGAACAATTTGTCAAGTAATTTAAATGTTTTGGCAGTTTTACACTTCAGGTTTGAAACAACAATTTCATAGACAGTGCGTTAAATTTAGTTGGGAATTTTGAAATCAATTGGGAAAAAGACAATACAATACTTTTTTTCGATTTTAGTATTAAGGTGTCGTAAATTTTTACAACAGTTTAAGAAACAATTGCTCCTTTTAAACGATGGAATCGCTTAATAATTTCTGTTTATTAGCTGGATAGCTAGATATGATGTTCTTTAATATGTTTGCTGTATTTCAGTAAACATTTCAAATCGAATAAATATTATAAATATTCCGCAATAGCGAACCGGTAACGATCCATTGGTCACTATGACCTTACTACATATCTACGTTCAGATATAAATCGTGGAGACGATTCCAAATCGAATCACTTTCTCTAACGTATCAGAACAGTACCTACTTCAATAGGTATAGAGTACTTAGTTAGTTGATCATTCCATCATCATTCAAATAATTTGGTGACGATCCATTGCAGGTGAATCGATCTGAATTTTTTACAAAGGAGTTGGTCAACAAAATGTATCGTAAAGATTCACATTAGGTGAATAAAAATTGAATCTTAAAAGAAGACTACAAAACACTCATGCAAAATTTTCATTTAGTTTTAAGTGAATTGCAATTGCGTGCACCAAGATGTTTCACATATAAGCCAGCAATTAATTTACTAGTAGCGAAAGTGAAAGATCAATAATGCACCTAAGAATCGTTAGTGAATTTATCTGTGAACATGTGTGTCAACAAAGTGAATCATTGGAGATTCATCTGTGAAGCAAAAGAATTGTCTTGGATTGTTTGAAACTGAAAATGAGCGTTTTGACCATGGATGTATTAGTATAACTGGATCGGCTGTATTGCATAAAATTCCTATATGTGAGACTAATTGATTGCTGACAGTTGTTTCCATCTTTCAAAAAAATTTTGTACGGGTTAATGACAATCATTTCTGACAATTGTTTTCACCACAGCGTCGGACCAAAAAAAAATTCCGGGGTACAGTACGTATTTTTTATTTTGTAGACCCCCCCCCCCCCCCCTAATACACTTATGCCTAATTTACACTGCAGCGATATGTCTGCTAATCGTTAGTAAAGGATAGTACTATGGGAAAAGTTCACGGGCTTGAAAAGAACAGAGATAGAAAAACATCGGGCGACGTGTCAAATTTAGTTGTATTTATTTGTTCCCCTTTCCCATAAAAGTCGGGGGAAAATCACCGATAGTGCATATACTCGCAGATAGTATTTTTATGGCCGATTCGCTGACTTTTTTACTAACACATTTGCAAACGGAGAATAAACATAAGTACATATACACATGTTTGTAGCGGGGAATATTTCATAAAATTTTTTGTTGCTATTTGACAGTTATATAGTGCGTGCTTCTGTGTAAAGAAATGGTTGCAGTAACCACATATTAAATTTGAAATGAATGAAACTACATTTTTTTATATATTTATTTAAAAAAAGAAACAGCCAAAGTCGGCTGATCAATTTCCCCTTGCTGACTATATTAAAATTATAGCCACTGTGCTATCATGCCTACTCGTTCTACATCATTATGCATATTATGTGGAAACACTATATGGCTCTTGCTCAAATCGGGTGATTTTTTCAAAAGTCGTCGCAATGTAAATGCGGCATTACACTAACTCAAATAGAGAACTCACACAACCAGAACCTATTAGGCAAAATTTCGCTTACTGCCGATCCAGTTATACTATTACATCCATGGTTTTGACTAAATCAGTAAATCAGCAATAAGCCAAAAATGTATTTTATTTTCGTTCTGAAAGGACAGACCTAGTCAACTTTGTTTTCTTTCTAAAATCAAATCAAAGCATTGTCGTTATCTTATAAATTATGGCGACAGATTTCATCATTTAAATTGATCATGGATGCTTGATTTAACTTCGATGATAGTTAGACTCGTGGAAAACCTAAATTCACCTTCTTTTCATTCCCGACAATACAAGGATAAATTATTAGATACATATAAAAAAATATGTGGCTTGTATATTCTCTAGTGGTTGTAGAGTAAGGAGAAGCATTTGTTAAAAGGACTTTTTGTATGGTAGTTACATGTACGAGTAGTACGAATTTTTTCGGGAAAATTTCCCCTTTTCAATTCGAAAATGAACACATATTTTAAAAGTCTTTTTAACTTATTTTCAGGACTGGTTGGCGGCCACCATAACGACTCATCGTGCTCATCTGGACCGGATTCCCCGCATCACCATGGCCTTTCGTCGAAAGATCATCACCTGGACGGCAGTGGAGGCCGGGCCCAATACATTTCAGCATCCTGCGTAGTTTTCACCCATTACTCGGGCGACACGGCCTCCGTCGTCGACGAACATTTCTCTAGAGCTCTTAATTTTAGCAGTAAGGATAGTAAAGGTGAGTTCGAAAATTTTGAATCAAAAATACCGAATCCGAAACAATTCGTTAACGATCCGAAACGCACCAGGGACTCTCAATATCCTGCTCTTCGATAATTTATGACGGTGCTCGTGTTCCGAAAGAGGTGGTTTCCCGAATACACGCACTTTTGCCACGCAGGTTATGGCCATAAACAATTCCTTGATAGTTTTACGTCGTTCGAGATTATCGAATGTGGGTAGTTATCGGGTCCGTCGATTGCCAACTAAGGGTCGTAAAATTACCTCAAAATGTCCTGGAAATTGCTGACAGTCACATTGCAGTGGCAAACGGCTGTCGGATTCCTTTCTGAATTTATAAATAGGACTTCGGCGCATGGTTTAAAAGACTTCTGGGCGCTGGCACATTCCGCCATGGTTCGGGGTAATTGAAATGTTGTTTTTCGGTTTGTTTAACTACTCCGTTGCGTGATTCGATGCAGTTTTATGGGAATTCCTTGACGACATAGTCGACCATCAGAAGCGCACATCTATAGATACATCGGGGCAGAGATCCGTAAAAGGGAAACTACACAACATCAGCTAAAATACTAACGAAACGGAGAATTCCGTATAGTTCTTTTTTGTTGGCATTTTTCACGTACATTTTTCCACGCCAGAACTTTCTATTTTTGGGAGAAAAATGTAAAATTTTTTGGAAATATTTCTGTATATTAGGCGCTTGGTTAATTGAATGTTATGGGGTTTTGTTTCGGATGCATTTTTAATGTCAATTGCTTGTTGTAACCCTTTCGGGATTTTAGGGGACTATTTTCGTTCGATGGAGTTAATTTTGGGCGAACAAAAATTTCAATAATGTAATTAGTGTAGATGGGAATAGTAGGAATTTATGAAAATGGAAGAATTGGTGACAAGGAAATGAACGGGAATGTTTTCCGGAGAATGAAATTAGCGAGCCAATTTTAGGAACTTTGACGAAGACAAATTCAAATGTTAAACCACGGTCGTATAAGAAAAAACTCGTATGTTTCGTTACATTGAAAGTTTCACAGGTAGCTGCTTAATATGTTCCATGCTCCAGTATGGTTTGCGTCTCAGCTTATTGGTATGGTAGAATGCGTTATTTATTGACTGCGATGTTACTCTCGTGCCATAGGTGGTTCAGAGGTACTAACAATGTAATAAGTTGGTGTCAAATTGGTAAATATACATTTTCACTAATTTACTTTTTGACATGAATGCTCGGGTTGATAAATTTTTCAATCAATTATGAGGATAAAAAAAAATTTATGGTGTCACGTTTTTAAAATATTAAAACGGGTTGCATGGGAAGGTAGTATGGGGGTGTTTCTTTTAACACCTTATGTTAAAACTTTAATCAGTTTAAGTAAAAAAAAAATTATTTACAGTGGAGGAGATATGATAGAAAAAAATCGATTTAAAACAGTGTTTATATTTTCATGAATTTCGATAATCATTTTAGGTATCAAGTGTATCAAATTAGTTTTTTCTTTCTCGTATAATTCATATAATCCTCTTATAGCCAATTTCAGGACTCCTAAAGGATTGCATTCCTTTCACGAATTCTGCGATATTTCTTCGGTCTGATGTGGTATGAAATAGGTTTTACTCTCATGGGCTATTGAATATAATTTTACTTCAATTTTACTTTCAGTGTTTTTCTTATACATACTCGTAGATCTTTATTTCAGGGATGACATTAACTTTTAAATGTCTCTTAATTAATTTGTTAAGGGGGACATCTTAGTTAATTTGTTAAGGTGAATACGTCGTGGTCATGATTTAGTATAATCGTAATTTAGCTTTAATGTGCGTCCGGGATTTACATGAGCCCAGATTTTTGGAAGATTTCCTTTACCAGAATCTCTTGGCAACTAGTTGGCCAGTTAGGCTTCTTGGATTTAAGGCTGCACCATATTGAAATCTTCAAAAATGATGAATATTAATTTTTGAAGTTAGACACAGATTTATTATTTTGTAATAATAAAGAATTGTGATCGACCTGAAATTTAAAAAAAAAAAAATTTGCTACTCTGAAATTTTGTATTTTCACGTTTTAGGACTATGTAGTAGACCCCAAAAATGCAAAAAAAAATTATAATTATATTTTAATGAAATTTGCCATACCAGGTATCTACTTTTATGCTTAAGTTAGGTCTGTGCATTAAAGTTCATTTTATATTTCAACCAATTTGGTGATTTCTGTTTAACTTCGAAAATCCGAAACATATGCTTTCATTGTAGTCACATGAACCTTTCAATCTCACAACCTCTAAGGTCACCCATTCGCATCATTTCTGCTCCCAATAATTCCGCTTGCTTGTTCATGTTCCTCAGCGAGTTCCTTTCGACAAAAAGTGTGCATCATTTAACGCATTCCACGAAAGGTTCTCACGACTCCGTCCTCCACAAGGTGTGTACGTTTGCCCCCGTGCGCTTCAAGAAATTAACACAGAGCTAAATTTCGATTTGAACAAAGGTCCCCGAAAAATCATTTTGTCTCTCCAAAAAAAAACATTAAAAAAAAAAAATTTCTCGGCAGTCTGCATCTTCGGTATGAACCAGAAAGTCGTCTAAAGGTAAAAGATTTCTATAAAATCGAAAAGACAAAAACAAAAATTTGAGAAAAGCGAAAAAAAGGTTACCATCAACAAGAGAGCCCTCTGAAATCGAACGAAATCTTGTTATCTGCCCTGTTCCGCGGTGATTTACTATACGACCAGAAGCCGACACACCACAAAAATGTCCTTAGCAGGAGAGAAGACTCCGGCTGTCTTACATTTAAACGCTACAGCCAACGCGGCTAAGACAATAAAAGGAAATCGAGCCAAAGTACCACGAAGTCGAAGAAAAAAAAACGCCGACCAACAAGATTAAGAAAGAAGCTGCAGTATACCAAACAAAGACACACCTGAGTGCTACCTGGAAATTAAAAACCGATAAAGCTCACCCATCGCTGCTTATTGTCATGACTTGGGGTCGAGGTCGTAAAATGGCGCAGTCTCTGAATTAAGCGATTATCCGAGACTACTGGCTGCGATGGCAAAAGATTTGCATACTAAGTACCCATACCACGCACCTGCATACCGAATAGATCACAAGTATGGGGGTGACGAGGAGATTGCTGAGATTAAGGGTGTTTTAATTAAAATTCTCCACGCAATGAATGGGTGGATGACGATTAAGATGACGGTGCTGGAATACTTGAAAGGGGTTTTCGTTTTAAAGGAAAAACGAAGAACCACATTGTGCTGTGTCATTCGGAAACTGTGAAAAGTTAAGAAGTCAGGCATTTGTGGTGCGTACGGAGATGAAAATAGTGCCAGCAATAACTCAATTACTTTGTTTTGCATGGACAGGCCAATGAAGTTCCTTTTCTCATCACCCTGAAGCTGGGTTTCCATATGCGACAATTTTCTGTGACATTATGTGTGACAGATCAGTTATCCAATCGGATTACAAATCTCTGACAAATATTGTCGCATGTCGCTAGTCGGAGATTCTCCTAGTTTCCATGTGAGACAACAATTTCAGTTCAAAGGTTTCTCGAAAATTTCAGTTCAAAGGTTTCTCGAAAATTTCAGTTCATTTCACGCGCTAAGATGGAGATCTCAACCATTTTAGCAAATTGCCAATATTTATAAGATGGTCAACATTTAATCCAAATAAAATACATAACCAATTTACAAAAAGGTGTGACACAAGTAATGTTACAAATGTAAACTCCAGACTGAAGAGTGTGACACATTTTTGCCGCGACAAACTTCTGTCACAGTAAATTGTCGCATATGGAAACCCAGCTACATGTGCCAGGACATCTTCGCTTACTTGGTAAAAAAGATGATATAAAAAAAGAACACAAATTATTGATTCAAGAATTTATGGAGACTCTCTCATCGCTCATTATGAAATTTCGACCAAAATTTTTTCAGAAATCCGATGAGGCTCTAAATATTCGCGACAATACACGCGACCTTGGCCAACTTGACACCATTTGGCCGACGCCAATACCCCTATACCGTAGTACAGCTGTTGCCCCAGCTCGAACACCATTTGGCAGATTGAACTGAATTTTTAGGTTATGTTTAACCAAAAATGGCGAAAGAAACATGGTGCCCATGAACGTATAACGTATATTATTAGTGTTTTTAAATTCCATTTGGAAAATTCTTCAGGAAATGGAACGAATATTTACTGGAAAATTTACGACATCGAATCCGCAATGTCCACTATGTGTAGCATCTAGAAGACGTTAAGACTTCCTACTAACGATCAACCTGCACGCGTATGTCTACCTTGAGATTGAGTCAATTGGCCAGAAGAGTGCGCAATTCGCTATTTGAATTTCATGAATGGCGGGCGCGTTGTATGGCGTGCAATGCTCGTTATGTGCTATTTGAGTAATTCGGACCGCGTTGAACTGCCTGAAGATGTTAAAAGGAATTCCAATCAGCTCTAGCGCTTCAAAATGCCACACGGCTACGCCGAGACAGATTTCTAGCAATGCGACTACTAGCAGCCGCTAAGTGAGCTGAGAACGCGATAAAGTTATGTCTTATTTTGCCACAGTGCATAAGGCAAACAATATCTTTTCGATGAGTTGCCCCTGGCCCGGTTGCCCACCAGCGGTCATATGTCTACCGGGAGCCGGGAGGATTCTCAAGCCGCCATGGTATTTTCATTATCAGGAATAGCAGGCTGAGGTACTTGTGACGCTGGTCGCTCTCAAAATGGCTAGCTAATCCGTTTCTAGTTTCTGGTAGGTATGCAAAACGGCCGTGGCGACCGAAAATTATTAAATTCGAAACGGGGCCGGGGTATCTTAATGGCAATTCCTTTCTTTGAGGGCCAACACGATGCCATGCACCGTCGACGGTAATTTAACGGATTACGAACTGTCCGGTATTCTGGGAATGTGACTTTATGCGATTTTCTCGCGATATTGGCGAAGAATTGTGTCTTATTAAAATTTCTTTCGGTTAAGTGTTAAAGGAATTTTTTCGCTTGCGGAAAGTGATGCGCATCACATACCGTAGCCAATGTCTTCATTATTTGACGCTTTTAATTGGACTTTAAGTACATAATTGGGAATTGGAGTCGTAACATATTTTCGACGGAAGAATTCTGCTCGACAAAATAATTTGCAATGTGGCGAATTTTTAATAGCGAAACTAATAATACAATAAATTGCTGACGGTTTTGAACAAAGTACCACAGAACAAGTTTTTTAAAGACCCTTTTCTGTACAAAAATCAGTAGGTGTTATTTGTTTTTTAATTTGCGGTAACTTTTTCTGTATCTCTAGTGAACAGCAAGGGGGTAGATTAAAAATATCTTCCAACTTTATTATTTTACTGGTCAAATTCGGTATGAAGATGGAACCCGACAAACGTTCTTTATTTTGAGATTCAAAAGTTTAGCTCCCAATTTTTATGTTTTCTAAATTTTGGAAGCTATGGCGTAGGAAGTTGATAAAATATTGTTCATCATCATTGCAAGGGTTTACATTTGAGACCATCACTTTACTAGTTTTTCTTAAAATTATTTATACATCCTCCCAAATCCCAATTCAATTGGCTTCTCCCGAGGATGTTACATATCCCAAATCGGCATAAGTAATCAATCAAATTTTATTTTATTTATTTATTTATTTTTGTTCTTTCGCCCACCACTATCCTATACTACTGCCTCTCTCAATATTTTTTAAAATACTCTTCTAGTGATATTATAAATAAGTAAAACACATTTTCACATTTTAATTTTGTGATGCAAGCCATTCTGGAGAAATGAACCGATTCTGAAAGCTGACTCCGATCTAGCCTATGCTAATGTATCCGCTATTTTGTTGCCATTTATACCCTGGTGTGCTGGAACCTAAAGGGTGTTTTTTAAGGGCTGAGAACTTTAAATTGCACTGTTTTTTGTGACAGCCGATTTGACAGTTCCCGGTGGTTTTAGGGTTATTTAGGTTTGGCAATGCATCGTGAATAGACTCACAACGTTTGGAAATTGTTCAAAAAGAAACTCATCGGCCATTGCGTGCATTATGGTGCTCATAATCGTTCAGCCGTTTTGCATACCTATCAGACTCAATTTCGAGTTCTCTTCTTCGTTCTTCTCTAAAAAAATACCCTATGACCTTTAAGTCATTCAGAATCACTTAGCTTGACTAGTTTAATAAAAAAAAGATTTTATCTGAAAACATGCTCGGATTTGTTTTCTAATGACAACACAAATTCACATAATATTCAAGCCTACAAACTGAGGCATTATTGTATTAATGATCTTACATCTTGGCGACCCATTCGAACGAAGCCCATAGTGCATAAGTTGCACCATTTCAATGCCTTGATTCGGGTGGTCTTCAACTTAATGGACCGTTTCGTCTCCTTTCATTATCCCCATTTGTTCGTGCCAGCACACTCGAACGCCAATCCTTTTTCAAATCGCGTCACAACACTGATTTTGTCAATAGCCTGTAAACGGCTAATGACTAGCAAAACTCTTGCATTTAAAACTCTTAAGGCATCGGCAATTAACAGGCATCCGACGAATCAAGGCCGAAAATAGAACCATCGCTGCCTCTTAAAATCCATTCTTATTTCGTTTGTCGCTTAAAAATCTTTCAAAATCTCCGCCATGTCTTGGCCTCACGATCTTCGTCATTATCCTCACAATATTTACCCGCTGGCTGGTTCGCTCGACATCCATCCACTTTCGGGACATGATTTACGCGATCATTTCCACTATACGTAAATATTGTGCGTGAATCTTTCACTTTTATCTGCGATATGTGTACGACATTATTTCCAGTGGGCAAACCACACAACAACTTATTTATGTGGTCGGCAATTAATTTATGAATGTACGCCGTCCGTCTTTGAGAAAGGGATGCGATCGCGTCTATGGACGGGACGGGTGGGACGGCGTAGTGTGGCGATCTTGTCGTTTTCGACGCTGATTTACTTTGACTTTGTCACAATCGTACATTCACCAATCTCTAAATCATTTTGTCCGATTGCAAACAGCAAGAGCATTGCGCTAATTACTTACCGCCGCTAAACATAAATCATCGTCACGATCTTCAATGATACGATCGCGATCGCGTTAAAGGCCCTTCCTTCAAAGCGCTTGTGGCCCACACCCGGGTCCTATGAAGAGGTACCTTCCTTCCTGCTTAACCGCTCGTTAAGTGCACCTATCTCTGATGAGCGCATGCAAATTAAGTACGCAGTAGTCTTCATTAAAGTTACTAATTAATTTATAAATCATCGAAGTCGGGCCGGTCTCTCTCCTCTTCTATAGGCCGTTGGGAGTGTGTACGATTTTTGAATTTATTAGAATCACACACATCGTGTACATGGTGTAATCACACTTGGGCTTAAGCTGGAAAGAAGCCTTCTGGTCTATGGCTGAGACACTCCACACCAACCCGTTGTAGTGCCAGACTCAGGCCGGTTTTTCGTTTGATAATTTCATTAAATGCCAGGACGGGGTTTTTCTGTTCCCTTTGAGTTTGCACCTCGTTATTTTTGTGATGTCAACTCCGCGTACTCCTTGGGAAGAAACCAGATGACGATGTGACACCCAGATAAACGTGTAATGTGACAACTTTAATTATCACGTGCTTAGCATCTCGGCTTATGTGGCATTTAAGTGTCAGTCCCTGCGACTTTGTACAATCTTTTTGAATAAAGAAGGGTTGGATTAAGTTTCGTGTTAAGGAGTTGACAGTGACATTTCTCTTTCCTAGATTAGAGCAGGTAATTAGAGATAAATTGATTGGTAGAAAAGTCCACTTCCGTGTTAAGTGGCATTTCTAACAGTGCAGACTTTTTGGATCACATTTCATTCTATTGCCAAGAATCACAGGACCTCCTTAGCACCACGGCCGGCCTTACATACGTACGCCTATTTACGGAATGAAACCTCCGGTAGTTCATAAGTAGGGCTTTGAATCTCGTCCTTTGGCTTTAGAGTCAATTAGGGGTTGAAATACAGGGGCTGAATATAAAAAATTCTAAATTCGATTCTTAGACGATTATAAGTAAAAATAATAAAGTAAAACAACTCGATGTCTCATCAGACCTAACTGATGTCTCAGAAAATTTTGAACCCCCTCATGGGTTGAATATAGCCAAAAATTAAACAGATTTTATGATCATTATATGTAAAGCCCATAGAAGTGAAAATGAATGCAGTATTCCGTAAGACCTAAACGATTTGTTGGAATTCGTGAAAACTTTAGCAACAAGCGTGAAATCAAAAAATGCTAAGATCGGTTTTTTCTCGATTATTTTTGCAATTAGAAGCGAAAGCGAGTTCAATATATCGTTACGCCTAAGAAATATGCCGGAATTCGTGAAAACGTACACAATTACTTTACATCCCCTTAGGGGTTGAATTTGGAAAACTATGTGTGCTGTAAATTGAATAAATAAACTGGACTCGCTTATATAAAGATCTTACATAAGTAAAATTAATTTGATTACTCGACATGCATACCTAAGATGTATAACGAAATTCGTGAAAATGTTGAAAAAATATTTTTCACAGACAATTTTTTTCCCCCGCTTCTGTACGTCAATGAAAATCTGAACTTTGTTTACTTTTTCTACATATCACCCATACCCCCTAGTCTACAAAATGTTCACCAATCCAAGCGAAATTATTTTACATGTAGAGCTTACAGAGCCTCCAGCAAAACCGTAACCAATACAGCGAAATCGTTGAACGTCTCTCCTTGCTACGTCAAGGGAAATAAAACGCTAAGAAAATGATCAAGGAATTCAAAAAATGCGAATTGTTTAGTGCTCCTCCTTTGCCTGGGCGACGACCATCACTTCTTCTTCTTCTCGTTACGAATGTTATCTCTATCGATTTCACCTTACCGATCGGCGACCAAAACGTTTCCAAGCTTTAAGGTCGACTCCGAAAAGAAAGATCACGCCTGATCAAAAGGTACCGATCGCTGTTCCGAGGTTCTCATCGGAACCGCGATCGCCAGCTTCACAATCAATTTTCTCATCGGATTCTTTTTCTTGTGTTCAATGTTGTTGCTGATTGTTAATCTTATTGTGTTTTTTTTTTTAAATTTTTTCTTGATCGTTTCATTTCAGAGGGATGTAACCCCATGTCAGCTAGGAACTTCCCGCCTTCATTTTGGAATAGTAACTATATACCTCCCGCTCCGGCTCCAACACATCCTCAGGTAAGGCCCATTTTCTTTAGATGGACTACAAGTTTAATTTTATCAAAATCTTATGTAAAGTATTTTAAACAGGTTCCAGACATATATTCCACAGACGGTAGTTACTCGACGGACCCTTGGGTACCGCATGCTGCACATTATGGATCTTATGCACATGCAGCGCATGCTCATGCTGCACATGCGCATGCTTATCACCATAATATGGCACAGTATGGAAGCTTACTTAGGTTACCGCAACAATATGGCCACGGATCAAGGTACTTTTGGAATTTTGAAAGAAGTTTTTCCAGCGCAGCTTGATCTTATTCTGTCCTTCTCACTTACAGATTGCATCACGATCAGCAAACCGCTCATGCGCTCGAAAGTGCAGCAGCTTATTCGAGTTATCCAACAATGGCCGGTAAGTACCTACTAAAATTTTAAACGAATTTAATCCTTTGGACAATCGCGAAAAGATCAGATGCGAAGGAAGATAACTCAAGACGCTGTCATCATGTCATAAATTCGTGATGATGGCATTCCTGAGTAATGCCTCGCCTCCATTGAATCGATCGCCGTTCGTTGATTCTTGATTCTTCCCATCCACTCGTCATCATCATCATCGCAAGAAGTCCCAAAGTGGACGGACTTTTTTTTTCTCTGCACAGTACCGCGCATTTTTCTGTTCGCGCGAGCTCACAAAACTGTTGACTTCAATTTCGGACTGATCGAACTGTCCATCTTGGATTTTGGTGATGTGGTTGGTTAGTACGGTTGGTGCGATCGTGGTGTTGTTGGCTGGTCGCGGTGATCATCATTTTTGGCTGCAAACAGCATTCCAATCTTCGAAACGAAACTCTTCAATGATGTGATGGACTCCGAACGAAACTATGCGGAGTTGCAGACAAAAAGAAAATTATGATGATTACGGGACGGCGCACAGTTTTTCACAAAGTGATTGGGTATTTGTCGGTTCCGATTTCACCGCCATGTAGTATTTCGATCCATCACAAGAACATGACATGGTCTATGCGAATTTATTCGACCTAATTTTATCAGCAATCTCAATTTCGGAGTACGAGGTTTCCGAAATTAAGAAAGTTTCTTCTATTTCGGACAAACAAAAATCCGATTTCTTTCGCACAGTTCTTCCTTGTAACGAACAAAATTCTTCGATTTCTAAATGAAACTTGACGACAAATTTTTAAATCGCGGACAGGAATGGATGGTTCATCCGAGGCGGTATCCTCTTTGACAATAACAATGGAATGCCAATGATGCTTTGAGTGTATTCTCCGGATGCCGACTATTTTCGAACTACTATCCGAAACTCAGTACTAATAAAAGAATATAGCGGAGCTGCAAATAGTTTTTATACGCAATGAAATTGATTAAGATGGCGCTGCAAAAAGATGTTACTATTTTGGGTGCTAGGTATTTGTGTTTGGAATTCGCCGACATGCTTTAAGTACGAAGGATTCGGTCTTTAGCAGTGTCTCAGGCTTTCGGGTTATTCCTTACATGAATTTTACTAATATTTATTTGAGTAAGGACATTATGCTGAAACCTGGTGTTTCAAGTCTTCTTTATCTTTAATAAGTATAAAATACAACCATGTCATAACAATTTAGTGTACATTAGTCGTAGAAACGATATAAGCCACTCTGAAGAGAACCAAAATCAGTCACAGCAGTAACACCACTAAAAAGTACTGTATTTTCAGCCTTCTTTAGAATGTTTTAGGTAACAAGAACCAAACCACGTCATTAATACACAAAATAAATATTAATGGACCTAAATTGCTATTGTTGAGATGCAACACACAATTTTAAACGGCTTCCAAATCTAATTTAAAAAAAAAAAAACAGGAGCTTATTTTCTTAGTAATTTTATTTTGGGTTGCAGCGGCATAAAAAGTTGTATCGAATCTAAAGTATGGTGTCGTCCTAGACTTTGACCCAAAAAAAAAATAATAAAATTGCGATTGTTGAAAGATCTACAGTGTTTCGTGGGATCGAATCCTAACAAATAATTTATTTATTTATAAGTTAATTTTTAAATTGTTCTTGGTAACTTCTCTGTTCAGCTACAGCATTTAGAGCCAATGGACCTACATTTTACTTTATTATTTAATAATAAAGTATTTTTAATACGAGCCAGTACAGTACCAGTGCATGGCATACAAGCAATCCCAACTCATAGGATAATTTTAAATTTAAATTGTAAAGTTGTCACAACTGGCGCCAACGTTATGCAGTAATTATATAACGTTTATTACGACGTCTGTACAACGTCTTAGTTACAAAGTCGTAACTACATACGTTATATTGTATTATAACTGGAATACAATTTGATAAAATCTCCAATGCATCAAAAAATAACTATTGGTCATTTCGTGGACTGGAAAACTTTCAAGTTATTATATTTCCGTAATTTGCCGTAACTTTCTGGTTATGAAAATAATGTCTTGCCAACTTACGTTTTTTATCTTTAAGCGACTGTCAAAAATGTTTATTTATCACGTCGGCCCGCACAGTTTTCATTCATTCATAATACCGATAATACTTACTTATGTATATATAATATAAGACGAGCTTTCCATCACAGCCATCAACCAACAATACGTATACTTATCATTGAAGTTATTTGTTCAATTATTTGATTCTTGTAAATACGACTATGTAAGTACAGTCGAACTTCGATAAGTCGAACTTCGATAACTCGAATTTTCGATAAGTCGAACCAAGTTAGTTGGCAATAGCGTCTATAGCATATGTACAGTTATTTTTGGTAAGTCGAAGTCTTGATAACTCAAAATTTTTTTGCGTCACATGGCAGTTGGAGCTATCGAAGTTCGACTGTATAAGGTTTTTTGGCGACTTCCTGGTTAGAAATATTTCTTGGAAGTTAAATAAGAAACTTTTTAGGAGCAAATAAGTCGTAACAAATTATTTGAATGAATTAAATATCCTTTACGTGACCGTTTGGTTATGTTCATGTATGAGAACATTATTAATACGAGTTTCTTTAGTTTGAAATTAAGGTTATGTGAACAGATTTTTTTTTTGCATATTTCCAAATTAAAAAAAGAAAAATGCGTTTCTTATTATTTGGTCGTCCGACTTATTTAATTGTTTGAATGATGGAGGATATACTCCCTGTGGAGCCTGCATCGATGACAGGGTAAAGTGAAAGCTGAGTAGGTACTCGTTAAAACTAGGCACGATTTGACAAAAAATAAATTCTCATATTTGGTTGAGGAGACTTTCGAAAGGGAATGTCTGTTCCCCAATGTAAGATACGTTGCACAAATTTCAGTAGGGCCTTGTCTAATCATTGTGCTACTTATACTTTTTCATAGACATTACTTCGCCATAAACAAGTCCAGCTCGAAATATGAAAATGTATTTAGCTTTAAAAAATTGTTTGCAATGGAAGGAAGACGAGTCAAGAAGTTGCATATCATGGCTAAGGCGGAGTTCTCATTTTGCACATTCATCATAATGTCGGCATCGAGCTCGCCATTGGCTGAAGCGAGCGCTTACTCTTTTGCAATTCGTCCGACGGATACGTCTTAATTTTCTTCTTTTATCTTTTTTATGGCCATTTGAACAGCGCCAAGTGTGATCTCTAAGAAACACACGGCTGGACCATTCAGTGGAGAGGCCGTACATAAGTCCATCTTGCTGCAAAATATCAGAAGTGCGAAACAGAGACACAAGCAAAGATACGCTGGCCAAGAACAAGATACACACCGTGGACAATGCCTCCTAAGATGCTATCTCCTATCTCAAGACTCGATCTTATAGCGATTCACTGGGAAATTGAATCGTTCTGGGAACGCGGAATGGACGACAACACAGCTCACAGTGCATCTGGGTGTAGGGAATTGCAGATATTTAATACATCGATTAACTTTATTGAAATCCACTCGACTTGATTCCATTATTGCGTCGATAAATCATTGACCAGACTCACGAGTACTTCGGCTGGGTGACAATTAAAAGGTACTGTCTGATCTGAAAGGCCATCCAACACCCTACGAGTAGGCGTCCTTAACAAATATAATAATTTAATTAAGCCAGCTATTTCCCATTATGTCGCCATTTATAATTAATTTTCGGAAGAGCATAAATAAAAAAAAACTATGAGCTTAGTAGATCCTGGATTCCATGCTACTCGATGAAAGGCAGGAGGGCCCATCCCCATTAATATTACGACCACGCAAAATAAATACAAGGCCTCGTTCACATGGAGCATAGACTCCATTGTGTCTACCTTTCGGAACGAATATGTGCAATCCGAACCTGTGCCACAGAACCAGGTTGTGATAGATTCTTCTAGCCTGCCCAGAATGTCCTTATGTAGCGGGTGCAGAGGAGTGTTTCCTTCTATTGCTTCCTGGAAGACTTGTAATTTCGTCACATATCTTTTTGCATGTGCAGAGTGTCGTCAGGTTTTTAGGGTGGCATCGTATTGGACTTACATGCCTTCTACTCCTTCCACACGAAATGGTCGATGTGACAGGGATTCGTAGCCTTGTCCTATACCTACAATGTGCCACGTTGAAAAGTAAATGTATGGCGCCATATGCAATAAATTTTCCCTAGCCTAGATCTCGGCAGAGGACATGTTACCCGATAGCGAAAAGGATACGGACCGACGCACATACTGCAAAGAAATACAATAAACAACAACAACTGCACGAACAACGAACAAAACCCTCTGTAGTTGTCATCTGATAATTTCATGGGCTCCTTCATATTCCTGCAAGCTAGAAGGATACGATAGCGAAAGCCAAGGAGGAGTTCGGTTGTTGTTTGGGGGGTGAAATCTAGAACAGCTTTAAGCCAACGCTCACAATATGCATAGCCAATAGGAAGGCGTCCTCGTGGAATGGGCTGATTATCCGTTGTTTGGTGGGTGAAATTTTCCGGAAGACAGGACTCTATTCAGGACGTCAGGACGTTGTTGGTTTATTGGGGTTGGGTCATGTTCATCGGGCCGTAACAAAATTGCTCTCGTACTTCGAGCGAAGGGTCGTTTCGGATAGCACACTCCAAGGAGCATGCGAGGGGGTTGTGTAGGATAACAGTTTTCAATTACAGCAGGAAGGGTCATGAACTTCAACGGGGAAATTAAATGCAAAGACCGAAAAATTTAACAACCGACTGGCATAAAGTTAGCTAAGACTTCTCTGCCCGGGGAGGAAAAAAAACCAAGCTATGCGAATTTAGAAATTTAAAGGGGTTTTTAATATACCCTCAAGCAGAGGTAGGAAATAACTCGCCAGGTTAGTTGTAATCAATGTGAATGAGTCGGTATTTGGAAGGGTGTAGTGAAACTCCATTTGCGTGAGGTCCATCTATTCTGTAATAAGTTAATATACCAATTTCACTGCATCCGAAAATATTTAAAAACAACGGAAGAAAGTTCCATTAAAACGTGGAATATTTCAGGAACAATATGTTTCTATACTTATTAACAAAATTGCGATCTGAAATTAAAAAACAAAATTTAACCCTTCAATTATTTGTTTATGGTATACGGCATTTTTACATTTTAATATCTCTGGAACGGTTTGTACTAGAAAGTTGAAACTTTTTTATCAACATAGATATGTTAGAGAGTACAAAATAAATGTTGTGAATGGAGAGTTGGCGTGTAGGAGAGACAAAAACACCTCAGAACAAATGTTGAATATTGTTTCTTCAGTTGGGCACAGTGGGTACCTGTAGACATTCAGGAACGACTCCCAAAAGAACAGTTTGGTTTTCTGGATCTCATAACCCACTTATGCTAGGAAGTTAATGGTTTAAATGAATGGAAAGATTTTAGAAATATTCAACGAGGACAGTGGCGTACGAAAAGAGGTGGGGCAGAAAGAAAATATCTTGAAAGAAGCTGTTTTCATGGAATGAAGAACTCCTGAGTACCATATTCCATGAAAATGTTTCTTAGGTAGTTTTAAGAATAGGTTCTAGGATCACATTGAAACGTACGACGTACGCAACTTTTTTATTTTCGGGTCAAAGTTTTGCTTATCTGGCACGCACTAATCACAAATTTTTAATTAACTCTCCGAAAAAAATGTTAGCCCGATATTGGCTACTTTTTAATTTCTACTGAAATATTTTTGAAACCCATTTTTCTTTTACTTTTAGGACTAGAAGCCCAAGTGCAAGAATCTTCGAAGGATCTCTACTGGTTTTAATTGTACAAAAATATTAAATATTAAATTATATCCATAAGCAAATCGAGATTGAAAAATTAAATCGTTCAACTAGAAAAGTATTTTCGTACAAATGTAAAAATTATAACTACATCGGGTTTTTCCGGTTCTTTTTCATCCTATTCAATTTTATTATATATTCGGAAAGTTGACAAGAAAATTGATTTTATTTTATTGAAAAAAAAAACTTTTAATTTAATTGTTTTTTTTTTATTTGAAAAGAGACAACAATCAAAAATAGTCTTATAAATCGGATTGTATTAGGCAAATTTTTATATAATTCTGTGCAAAAAAAACATTGCATTATATTCGAAACATGTTGGCCGCTTAGAACAATAGTTTTTATAGTTCAATAAGGTAATGTTAACTTTACTTGAACTACGTGACTATTGCTTTAATTTCTTCATGAAACAATCAACAAATTAATACGAAATTAATTGAAAGCAATGTAAATTACTTTCCAATCGTAAATTTTAAGTTTTAGTTTGAAATAAAAGTCATGTTTTCTTGAGTTGAAACCAGTCAGAACTCAGTGAATTATAAATTCTTCCAGCAAAACATAATAACAAGCTCAACATGTTTACAAGCAAACTTAAAATTTACAATTTGGAATTACTATCGACTTTTTTGATAAAAATTTACAACCTTTTAAGAATCGCAAACGGAAAACAATGTTACAATATTAGAATATAAAGCCTATATTCTAATTCTAAAATAATTGTAAATAATTAAATAGAAAGTAATGTAGTGAGTGAAAAAAAATGAAAAAAATTATGGAATATGCATGTCTAACCTGATCTTAGGAACAGGCAAAAAAATAATAACAATCCATAACAAACATTAAAAGTGCAAATGGTCGAATATAACAAGAAACATTGTACGGACTGTACTGGTAAAATTCACCAAATTAGACTGTGCCGTATACAAAGGTTTATAGCAAGCGGTTAAAAAGTGTAGTAAAAACAAAATTTAAAGATTTAAGCTATTGATTAGATTATAAATTATGTAAATGTACATTAGATTATTTAAGTAAAGAAACAAAATTCAAATATTCAAAATACATGAGTTCTTCAAAAGATATTGCAATATGAACCGATTTAAAAAATAATTGTTTCACAGAAATCACTCCTTGAGTAAAATTGTAAAAAGAAAATATCAAACACAAAATTTGGAGGCTAAAGCCCAGAAAGAAAATAATAAAAATGCTATGAATTATGAAATTATATTCAACAATTAGTTTACTTAATTTTTTTTATTTTTTGGTTTTATAGGGTGTTTTTTTAGAGGTGGAAAATTTCAAATTGGTAGCACTGTTTTCTGTGTCAGCCGATTTGACAGTTCCCAGATTTGGGGTTAGTTTGGTTTGGCAATTCATCGTGAACAGCAACGTTTGGAAATTGTTCAAATTTGTTTGAATTCGAGAAACTCATCGGTCATTACGTGCATTTGGTGTATTTTATGGTGCTCATAATAGTCCATCAGAGCGATTAATTCGAGAAAGTATGGGTCGTTTTCGTAATACGTTTACTCTAAACGATTGCACCCATGTCAACGCCAATAAACCAAAAACTATTGAGTACTTGGAAGCCGATATTCGATGCGATATTGCCGACATACAGCCTGGTTTACTGCAAAGAGTGTGTGAAAATTGGACTTTCAGATTAAGGGCCGTATTATTCACCTCGGGTTATTTATAACTTATGATTAAAAACCGGTTTTTCCTCAGGAAAAACCGAAATTAACCAGCAGTTATACATAATCCGAAGTGAATAGTACGGCCCTAAGCCATGCACGCGCCGCGCCATCCACGGTGGCCACATGACCGAAATCATATTCAAACATTAATGCCATAAAATTATATTTCAAACAAATCCAATTTCATAGATAGTAAAAATATTTTTCTGAGTTTTATTTCAATTTAAAGTTCTCCGCCTCTAAAAAAAACACATTATTAAAGAAGTCAAAGACGACGATCCGAATTGCGTTCGGTCCGAATTGGATTCCTCATGGGTTGCCTGTGCTTGAACTTAGTTTTGCATAGTAATTAGCTTAAGGGTTTTGGTTTTTGTGTTTTTCTATGGCAAAGCAGATTGAGAAATTTTCCAACTGGGGTAGAAAGCTACTTTAGCTAACGATAAGAATTTATTTTTAAAAGTGCTTTGGACTTTATGATTTTAGACTAAGGCCTTTTTTGTCCAGTGTTTTTGCTTTGTAGACTTAAAATGTGACCGTGATTACTGTTCGTCACACTTTCAGAGGAAAGTCACCTGAACATTTCTCCTAATTTATAGCAATCAAAAATTAGCCTTCAACCTAAATCCATGCGAGGTGTTGTCACCTATAAAAAATACGAAAATGATAGATATCGATATTAACACTTAACTACAAAATATTAACGTGCATCAAAAACAATAGTGGACCCAAAGGGGTTCCTTGCGGAACTCCGTAGTGAAAGGTAAGCTTCATTCAATATTTTTAAATTAATTAATTAAAAGCAAGTAGTGTATGCTTTTGATTTGTAAGGTAGCTTGCGATAAAAATAGTTTAGAAAAATTTTTGTATATTAAATTTGTGCAGCTTGTTTATACGGCTTTGATTGGGTATTGAATCAAAAGCCTTGGCTAATTCATTTCTACAGTTTCCCATTTTCAGCTGTACTACGAAAATTCGTGAAAATCGTTTAGGAAATTAATTTCCAGTCTTAATCCGTTTGTTTGTTCGAAAGCTTCTTTTATTCCACCGAATTAAGATTAAGAGAGTGTAACTCTTTCTGTTTCGATGTATTTCTCGAAAACTTGTCATGTTTCTCCGCGAGATATTTATCTTGAAATCCATGCTGAAAATTCGTAAGAGTGAAATGATAAATGCTTTGCGTGATAGCAGCTATTAATCTCCTCCGCGCAATCAAAACCCAAAAATCTAGAGGACAATTAAGACCGAAACGATTTGCCCAATTCGCTGTGTGTATTTTGAAGAAGTCAACCTGGCACTGTCCTTTTTGAAAAATTGACCAATTTGTAGGCAACAGAATCTGGTTTCGGTTCTACGTTCGAAACGATGAGTTTGAAGTTATGCCAATTTTTTTTTACCCATGAACCGGCTTACCCGCATGTATAAAGAAATCTCAGAAGTTCTTAACGAAAATTCGAAGTCCTAATTAAGTTATTAATCTTTTGTGTGGACCTCGGGAATCATCAGCATCCGTGTTGGAACCGATGTTTCTGAAGCCAACTTTGTGCTGTGTCTGCATGGTACGGGTCGTAGCCAGCAGTGCTTCCGAAGCAGACTATTAATAACCAAAAAAAACGAATGCGTTTCCTCATTCTTGAGGTTCCCAGACGAAGTAATGTCTTGTTCCTGTTGTCCCGTTTAATTGACCAAATGTGCAATTCGATCCGAAGATATCTCCGGGCGAGACGTAATGATTTATGTGCTCCAAGGTTCGAAGGAACCAATCCAGTCTTCAAACGGTTGAGTGAAAGTGCATAAAGTGTTGAGTTGTTTGCGATCAAAAGACTAGGCCCAAAAAAAGCCGAGATCTTGTAGCGAAAAAAGCGTCTGGAGAGGGCTTGTTTTTTTCGCTACGCTTCTAAGGTTGATTGCTGGAGCATAAAGGACCCCGATGTCTTCGTGCTTCCTAGCATACGAAATGGCATTCCGATAGTCCTCAAAGTGACACAACAACACATGTTTCGAGACGCATCTCAGTCATTAATCATCTCCTGGTTATAAGGCGATCGTGTTGTGCCGGGCGCGCTTTAAATCGTCTTGAGACGGTACCCCGATGTAGTCCAATGAAAAATGTTACACTGCCGTGGAGACATAAAATTCAAATTAATTACGAGAAAACATGATTTTTGATGGGAATAATAAAATAAAAATCATTTAAATGGGCAAGAGAAAGACGGATTGTATCGGGGTGGCTGTGGAATTTTGGAAATTTATGCTCGCTATTTTTTTGAATAATGCCGCTGTAGAAAGGGTCGATACTTTTTTGTTTTGTTGCTACTATCGTTCACTGTTCTTAAGCTTACCAAAGTTGGTTTGAATTTTTGCAAACTTACTCTTTGGTATTGTCCTCACATGCATAGATCTCTAAACTATTGACTTAAAACAAAAAGTGTATCAAAATCTATGATGCATAGCGATCATTATAGTTACTACCCTGTCAACCCGAGGAACTCGAACCGTTTAAAGTAATAAAGCCACACTTCTCAATATCTAGCGTTTTTCAGTAAAAAAGTTCCATCTTCAGTAAGAAAATTTCTGCTCTAAGGGAGAAACTTTTGAATGCGTCTCAAATACTCTTCTTTTCTGATACTTCTAGCAAAATCATACACACCGCCGAATATTTCTCAGGGCTCTCGACTCGGCACATGCAGTATATAAGTGTGTCAGAGCGAAGTTGCCAGTAGTTAGATTATTGAATGACAAAAAAATGCATTCAATCAATGGAAATGTTCATCATGTTAATGAAAAAAAACATTGTTTTTGAGATGAAAAGATGCGCAAAGTTTCATTAAGAAACTAGTTTTAATTTCTTATTTACGTTGTTATGGACTGAAGTGTATATTGTTACACAATTTTAAAAATCATATAAGAACTTTATTGTGCAAAGAATACTGTGGTCTTTCTCTCTAAGAATAATATGCTCTCACTATAGTATCAGTGAAAAAATTGATACAACTAACGAGAAGAGTGCGAGTGGTTTATGTTGTTCATCAAAATAAAATACAAATTCATTACTGAGATAAATCTTATCATTTCAACAGACTTTGATCATAATATTAAATTATTTATTTATGTAATATTGTGAACGGAGAACTAGTTATACCGCTCTCCTCAATATAACGAACGATTGAATATATGTACATAGTACTGCACTCACAAGATTTATTTACAATTATGACTAGAATAATCGAAAAAGCGTAATAATTACAAAATCGTCAATTTTATATTAGGCGTGTTTTTTTTATCCTTTATCAAGTACAGATTAAGTTAGCGAAATTCGAACACAACAACAAAACGAGAAGAGCAACTACACCACCTCATGATATTAAATTTTTTTTCCATACTATGCACATAATAATTAATAAGATGAAAGTTTTCAACAGTTTTTTATTTCCACTACATGGAACAGAAGTCAGTAGACAACAGAGTGTTCGTATGATTAAGCTATATGATGTAAAGATCTGCTCAAATTATTCGCTGTTACGATTATGTTCATTATCATTATGAACATGGTCATCAAGTTAAAGTCATGTTTCATTAGTTCTAGGAACACATGCATTGTCCATAAGAACATTGTAATGAATATAAAAAAGGTGTACATTGGTAATTGTTCCTGTTTAGGAATAAAGCTTAGAGAATATATCCGATTAAATGGAAATGCATTGTATCTATTAAAATTAGATAAAATTTAGAGGAAGGTGTGAAAGGAATGCTATGGTGTGCATTTTTTTTGGTTCTACTCGTAAATCCGTGGCCAAAGATTATATAACCTTAAAAAAAACCAGTATGTCTTAATTATTTATAGGTTGCTACTTAACCAATTTGATATAAATTTTGGTCTACTTTTCTCTTTTATGTTCGGCTACAACCTATATTTTTTAACTCTCGGCTAATCAAAATGGACCACCTACATGAAGCTACACCGGCTTCATCTACCATCAACATTAAATCAAACACAATAAAAAACACCTCCACTATTGATTTCACTTTATTATGCCAATAATAAGGTTAAAAACTGGTTTCAATTTTTCAAATTTTTCCAATTAGAAGCTAATATTAATGATTAGAACAGCATTACCAAACCGGCTACCGATCGAATAAATTAATATCAACGTCTATCGGAGAATTCGTTGCCAATTAAGAATTCCAAAATAGTGCTATTAATTTCTTCAATATACACCTCTAGTCGAAAATGCTACCTTAGTAGCAATGGTGCGATCATTACCGCAAAAAATTCCACTAAACAAATTGCCCCGACTCAGTTTGGATTTGTGATTAATCGAATGTTGCTAATATGAAGAAAAAAACCAGATTGCGATCGAGATTTCCTGAACTATTAACCTCAAAGATGATTCCTTTGAACCGTTGAGAAAAATAATTCTTAGCGATCTTGACATCAACAAAACTGCCAGATTGTCTGACAGTCAAAGGGAAAACGACCGAGTAGTGATTAAAAAAAAATTATAAATGGTTCGATGTACGGATCAGATAAGTGGTGGCGCATCATCTTCATTAATAATACACCGATTGATTGAATTATTACCATCGAAGATCCGTCAAATAATCAAAGTCTGTAGTTGGATTTGGAGAAGGTCGGCTAGCTGGTCGATCTTCGCCGGCAGAATACGTAGCCAGTTGATTTTAAACCTCAAAATGCCAACGATCGTAGCAAAATTAATAGATCACCAAATGAAAGATGATGTTGTTCGGCTGTCGTTCCATACCCTGGCCTTTCCTGAAGATCTTGGCTCGGCTCTTCTCCGGGTGTCTTCATCTTGTCGTAGTTCCAACGATGGGATTTGAGGCTTATCTCGAACAAGTGATCTTCATCATTGGCCAAGGCGATTTGTGGTCTGTGGCGAAGTCAGGCGCGACTGGGCGCTTCATGCGCGGTAAGCTGTCGCCATAGGTAGGAATTTCGGATCATTTAACTCTCTCTTCAGTCCGATCCGACCCTAGAAGCACTGCTTCGAACCCCGTGATCTTCCATGGGAAACCCGATCGTAGATCATGTCGTGTGATATGATTAACGATCAACAATTACGACGTACACTTGTTTGACTTGACCATAATCTCCTAATTAATGTCAATACGGGGCAGATGGGACAACTCTGTCCCAGTCTCTTTTGATGCGTTCAAAGCCATCGGCCAACGGTTTTATTTCGCATTCGGAATTTACTTCGGGAATAATGCACCGCGCATAATACACACATCCTTGTTACGGAACAAAATAGTGAACAGGACAGGTTCAATATCTGTCGGTTGTCAGCGGTCGCTCGACAGGACATTCATCACAAAACCATCAAAACATTGTCAACGTTGGCAGCGACTTGTGGCACATTTGTTTCACTTCGGACACATTTCGCTGACCATATGACAAAACCGTGGTTTTTGCAAACAGTGAACGACCGGGCACGGTCACTCTTACGTGTTTTGTGAATGGCCAGCTCTACGGCTCAGGTGTGCAAAAAGTGAAAACGTTTTATGGTAAATCGAACATAAATAAAGTCTAAAGGGGGTTAGTAAAAAGGGACACGATCAGTTCTCGACGCCGTTGCGTCCGCGTTATCGCCAACCTGATGCAGAAGAAATTAAACTGCAGAATGCCCTCCTCATGAATAAAAGACCAGTAAATGTTTCGGTTTGTGTGGGTTTTTTACACAGTCTTCGAGGAGCAGTAGGACGATTTCGACTACCTTAGCGCAAAAAGAAGGGGGTTAATTTTGTGTTATTGTGGTGGATTTGGGCGTTGGAGGGCCGAAAGAAGTTGCGCGGCTCTGAAATATTTAGCATAAATATTCGAACTGAGACTAACCTGCTGTCGTCAAGGTGTTCAACAATTCGGAAGTCGATAAGTTTATCGCTTTTTAATAAGTTGTATCGTCACGGTTCGACGGGAACAGGACTTTTGACGGAGGCAAATAAATAATACGGACAGTTCGTAATTTTTAAGTTTTTATTGTTAAGCTTGAAATTTTATTTTTTGCAGGTTTTTACATAAAATTTTGAATTTTGCACGCTCGAAACGCACTCTGTTTTGTTGTATTTTTGTATCTCGTATTGAAATGCATCCGACCATCTCACTCGTTAAAAAAGATTTTAACGTTGGACTCCATTACGAACATGAACATCTAGTCGGAACTCACCTTCTAGTAAAACGGGGGAAGGGAGAAAGCCTCATTATGTATCAATCTCGTTATATTCCCGAAACCTTGAAAATATGAAATTCATTTAAAAGCTTGCATACATGAAGATCTTGCGCACACTACTAACGATTCAGTCGGTCAACTTTTTAACTGTATCGAGCTATGCACAGTCCATTTTGCTCGACTAAACTACATATTATATTTATGCGTGTGTGTGTATCGAACTACTGATAACTAACAACTGAAATCGGGCCTAGGCCACATAAATAATTTTTTTGCAAGAGTTTTCTCTCGAAACATTTTAACGTATTTTTTTTATCTGAGATAAGTTTTTAATTGCTCACGCCCATTTTGTCATAAATTCCATGCATATATAGCTTATTCCCGACTGTCCAACTGTTCGATCGAAAGGGAATCGACGAGCACTTGAACTTTTTAGTTTGAATGATTTCGAATCGGTTGGTGTGCGCGCTTCCATACAAATGCTTAAGCAATGAAACGATCGGCTGAGTAAAAATCGATAGCGATACGGAGTTGAAACTTGGAACTTATATAATAGATCTATGATAGTGGACCAATTTTCAAAAACTGGGTGCAACTTTATTATTTTTTTGGTAGAAGTACGGAACGCGTTTTACACTGAGGTTCGACTGACAACCTCGTTCTAAATAATATCTTGATTATTCTTTATGTTTTCAGTCGCAGTAACTGAAAATGCTTTCGACTTCTAACCAAAAAATAATGAAGTTGCTTTTTTTAGTCTAGGACCGTAGGCTGTTTAGAATCTCACATCATCAAAACGCATTTTACTATGGGGTTATTATAATAGAGAACATCCTGGTTGATTTATTTGGCAGATGGCAAATAGCGCTTCTCGAACTTTTTTCCTAAAAAAAAATATAGCTCGGTTTTTTTTTCAAATATTATTAATTATTGCCTACAGAAAATAAATAAATACGTACTTTCTTCAATGCTTCACAATTTTTTCCACTTTGAAGGTACCTAGGTATTTCCTTTTGAAATTCAAATTCTAAATTCATTGGGAAATAGCACGTCTTGCTTGCAGTTAATTTGAAAATCGAATTTCACGATTTCTCAATTATCTTGTCAAGTGGCGAAAATTTTTTTAAAAAAAAGGTAAAAAGATCTCGTTACTTCTTTACTTTATGCACATTTACAACTTGAATAAATGCTTGAATCAACCACGCGATTAAATTGACTAAGTCTTTAGTTTAGCTGCAGTTGGGCGATCGTGTACACTGGTTAAATCCGTTGAATGTGCACTAATAGAAATTTTCCGAATTCCCCGGGACATCTGTCCTATAGACAAGATCATCGAAAATAGCTCACAATGGAATTCCTTGGCAGATCGTGCAACCAAAATCAAACATGAAAATAGTCCCGAATCGTGAAAATCGAGTCGAATATGACCGATCGATTCATTCGATGCGATCGTTTTGCGACCTCTTCCTATTTGATCTTAAATTGCACTTGAGGAAGAAAAAGATTGCAGTCGGTGATTGAAGGTATGTGAAAATGAATATTGTCTAATTGTAAAACAGATCGGTCGGATGTGCGACGAGTGCTTACTCCTACCTTTCCCTTCGCCCTTCCCTAATATGACCATTTCTGAAGAATTTTTTACCTCAATTGATTAATTTTCTAGTAGTCGATCGGTATGTTGGGAATTGCGAGTCGATGTAATCGCATGATGGATGCCCTCGCTGTGATATCGATCTGACTTATTTGCTAGGAAGGTATAGTCGTTCAATACTCAATCTGATCTATAAAAGTCCACATAGTATCTGAGTTGGCTTCTTCGGCTTTGGCTGCAGTTTTGCTGGCACACACATCGGCGAATTTCTTGAATGCCAATCCGGCATCCATGTTTTGATATTTTCTATATCTGCAACTCTTGTGGTTGTCGGCATACGATAACTTCGGAAAATTCCGACATATGTCCGTATATAAACTTAGCAATTGCATTAAATGTACATAATACTTTTAATTGCATTAGAGAGCGATTCCGTAAGAGAGAGGTGCCTACTCGATAGGAAGTAGAAAATTCCTCATACTGTATCCAGTGCAGAGTAGCACACAGTCTAGTGGTTATACGCTTCATACCTGTTCGATAGATACCTGTCGCATTTCTACACATGCAAACTAAATTGAGCTGAATGATATGACGCGCGCGGGATAGTTAAACGGCTAGAGCTAGACCTGGAGGCCTAGAGCCTATACTGTCCTGGACGATAGCGAATATCAGAACAGAATGCTGCAGAACAGGGCACTTCGATAAATTTAATTAATTACAGATATCGGCGGTTGTTAGCCAAGAACTTCAAACATTTTACCTGTAGATTTATGTGTATTGCATTATAAGTTGACGGACGTTATGTTCAAATGGAGTTGCGCATTGTGTGCACTTCAGATATGAAATATGAGTATAGCATTGCTTTTGCCTTAATGCGGCTGCAAACCTAAAAAATAGCCGGAAAGCTAGTTGGAACGTTATTTTTAGTAAGTACATTTATTGTTTGAGGTGTTCCTAATTTTTACTAATTTTGAACAAAAATATGGACTTGACAATAAGCATAAACATTTATTTTTTGAACATCTTCAGTTTCAGTATCAGCGAATATGGTCCTATCTTGATATAAAGTTTAATCTAAAATTACCAAAATAATACACACGCGAAAATTCTAGATACTACATTCTGTTTAGAGATGGGTCGTTCATGAGTGAACCAAAAGAGCAGTTGATTGAAGTGAGTGAGTGAACTAACTCACTCCTTTTGGTGAACTGTAGTTTGTTTCGCCACGTGACACAGCTCGAAAAGAACTAGTTGTTGCGTGAGTGAGTACCTTTTTTCAGGTCGAACTTGAAAAGAAGTAGTTTCTTTATGAGTGAGAGAGTGAGTTCGTTTTTTTTTTTGTAGGTCCTCACATTCAATCGAACTTAAAAAGAACTAGTTCTTTCGTGAGTGAGGACCTTTTTTATAGGTCCTCAAATTCACTCCGAACTTGAAAAAAACTTGTTCCTTCGCCGGGTAAGTGATCTTCAAAAGGGAACTCGAACTAGTTCCCTGAACTTGTTCATTTCAGTGAGTCAGTCGGAGTTCACTCACTCACTAAAACGAACTGCTTTGCCCATCTCTAATTCAGTTCAACTAAATTTTGGTTCAACAAGTAGCTGTCACTCCATATCTGAGTATCGTAAATTTTAAGTTATAAGGCTAATCCTAGTCCAGACCTTCAAATAAATTCCATTCTAATTTAAAACTTATGTTGAATATTCGAATAGCTAGTAGTTTCTCTCTACAGTGTAAGTACTTTATTCAGTCTTACTACTTTTCATTCTCCATTATCTTTAATTGAAGAATACTTGAGTTCGGTTATTATCAAAAACAGGTTGCAAACTCTATATAACATCACCGACCGACCTCTCCAACGTATGAGGTCCGGGACTCCATTCTACTACCATCAAAGAGGATGGATCTTCCGTGAAACAAATCTTCACTGCTTCTTAACAAACTGTTCGCACAGTTTATATACTCGTACATTCGAAAGCATTCAAACATTCGATTGATTAACTACAGCATCGTCGTAAATGTCTTACGCGATCACACATCTTCTCGAAGGCATCTGTAGGTAGGTACATGCCAAGTATGTGAAAGAAAACTACCTCCAAGATTCATAGGCATTCATCGGGCGATCGTCAGCCCCATACTCCCATATACAGGGCAGAGCTTCGTTGATCGACGAACATTGCGGTGCTATTAAAATTCATGGAAGCAAGGTAAAAACAAGATGAAAGTGTTCCGCCGATAACAAATCAAAACCGACGACGATCGAATCGATGAACAAAAAACAAATACAACAAATCCCAATCTCTAATCCATAAAAAAAAATCGGTTTCGCGATCTCGACAAGATCGCTATTTTCCTACGATCGATCGGTACGATCCTTCTTTTGGCGAATTCTCAATATAGTATTTTCATTTTCTTGCCATCAACAGTAACACTTCCATATCTAATTCGCGAATTGGTTTTCTCACGTATGCAACTCTAAGACCGAATCCTCTTGTTCCTCAGATTAAGATCATACTTGAACCCTTCCCGTATCGCATAACATGGATGAAAAAAAAGGCTAGCGAGTCAAAGAAGGCTCCATTGTTGTCACGATGGTGATCCGAATTCACAAATTGTGCTCAAGACAAAGACCGATCGAATATAGTTTTTTCGGTTTGTTGTTGGCATTCTTTTGGGGTGGTTCCCACGTTTTCGGAAATATTTTATTTGTGTTCCTAGCCGCCCAAGCCCGAGGTCTTCTTCGCGGAAATAACAGAAACAACCATTTAATATTATCCTAGAACTCTACAATGACCAAATAAATCCAGTGCCCAGGAATTGTACCGGGTAGATATCAAAGGCGACGTTATTCCGTTTGAATTTAGGACAATCACCATAACAGCCAGTCAGGACACGTGCTAAATTCAATATAAGCTGTCCTTGCTCGGTCATGGTTCACCCTCTCTCTACATATGTACGACATGGCTACTATCGTTCTTTTTATCTTGAGTTTTAATATAAATCTAACAGAAAGGACCGTGAACGAGGCAAAACATTCCCCTTTAGGTTCAGAAGTTTTTTCATACTATTTGTATGTATTTTAATTTTGGCGACATGAGTTCTGTTCGTCCCTTTTTTACTTTAAGCGAATCAATAAGATATTTTAACTTTAAGATTAAATCAACTTTTTCTTTAAGCAGTCGAATTTCTAAATCTCTGTAAAAATGGAAAATGTGGCAGATTGTCGACAGATTAGCAGAATATATGTAGGTAGTAAAATAACGTATTGCCGATTTGTGTCCAGCATAGTGAAACAAGTAGAGAAGCAGTGTATACAAAAATACCTTACCCTTACCACAAAATAGGTAATATGATCAAAATTTAGTACCATAATCTTTTGTAGAATCAAAGTAGGTACTTATAAGTTGTAGCTAATTTAAATTCAAATTCTTATTGGTAATAGCTTTTACAATTTTTAGCTTCTAGGAGATTTTGAAATCAAAAGGTCATATGTGAATACAAGTTTTTAATCCAATCCTCTATCGGTTGCATTCTTTCAGTCAAATTATTTTTCGAATTTATTAACTTACCTACACTTGAATTGTAATAAAAAATTGCTAATTTTTTTCTTCATTCTTGTTTTTCCTGGTAAAATATTGATTGGCTGATACTTTCGTGAAGAAATGAAGATTTACCCCACTTAAGATGAAAGATTTAAAACTTGACTATTAAAGCTGCCCTTAAAGACACAGAAGTAGTGGTAAGTGATGACGTATTATGTCATTTTGATATTAAGAAAATCTTGATTTTCTTGAGTACTTGTTGAAAATTCGATTTTTGTATGATAGTAAAGCCAGTTCTCTGGTGTCGCTTGAAATCGATAACTATCACAATACGACAACACCCTTTCATCAGATAATTTTATTTGCAATAAAGTCCACCACGAACAATAGAACCATACGGATCGAATCAATCCACCCTTCTGTTTGCTCTCATAACCACCCTCCTGTACTCAACTTGGTCCGGAGTTGACATGACTAGCTTGAGGATCTTCGTAATTTCTGAGATGAAAAACTAATAAAAGACAAATTAAATGATTTGTCTATGAATTTAACCGATAATAATGTTCTGCGAAGTCTGGGAGTTTTATAAGGGTGTCGAATGCTGTTCCAACCACCCGACTTTTACATCTTGAGCCTCCCGACAATTGGTTCCGGATAGAGGGTTCGGACTTTTATTAAATTCAACACACCAGGCAACAAACAGCAAGTAGTTCGTAAACAAGAGCTCATCCTTGTTCATACTATGGACAAAATCGTCCCGCTATTCCTTTATTGAAGAACCGGCGTTAAGTTGCATAAGATACGACCAATGACTTCAACCCTCCGAAAGGACTCATCATCATTTTGTCTGGGTTTCTAATCGAATTCACGAGGGTTGAACGATTTCGGAGTGTGGATCAGAAAACAATAAACGGTCGGATCATTACACTCAAGTGGCAAAATTAAATATTGGAATAGCGAAAGGAAAGAGGGTAGCGGTTTTTTGCAACTCTCCCGGAACTATTTAGTAGATGCACCTGTTTTATTAAAAATGTAAATAAGAAGGGGTCGTCGTCAACAGAGTTGGGGTTATAGTGAATTGTCTGTTTTGTATTGAGGATGCTGTTTTTATTAATGGAAGGGTGGATCATGAATAATTGCACTTGTTTTATTAAATTTTATTTGAACTGTTGGTGATATTTAATATGTTCTTATTAATGGATTAGACCCTTCACCCTTGAATTAGGTGGCTAGGTGGTCGTTTTTAATGAATTTATTACGTAGAAATATCATAATTTTTCAATATTTATGTGATACTATATCTGAGCCTTATTGCTATTAGAAATAGCAACTTGAACACATAAAACTAATTTATACTCTATTGCTTTGCTCGACACTTTCACCGAGTTCATGCAGAATCAATATACCAATGTGTTCCGAAAACATATAGATTGGTAACTCATATGTTCAAGAATAATTCATTCGGAACTCCATTAGTATCCTTCTTTTGAATCCCAATCTCGTTGCAGTGCTGGAATTCCGTAAGGTTTTAATTCCCTTAATGGATATTTATGAGTAGTATATCAGACTGAATCAATTCCTGTTTAGTACTTGACCCTAGTTAAGCTCAATATTTTCGTTTGTTGAATAGTATTCATGTACATTGCACATACTTTATAGAAGGACTGTAACTAAAGTGAAAACAATAACTGAAATTATATAATTAACATGAACTAAATAGTTAAATTAATTTTTTATAATATTTTTTTTTAATGAATCGAAAATTTGGGGGTCCGTCAAGCGAACAAAATGAACAAAAATATTATAGTTGAGCCACTATTAGTTTGAAAATTGTACGTTTTTTAATTTTATGACATATATTATTTTTCGAATTGTCAATTTTCAATTTTCACTGTGAACACTCCTCATTTCTCCCCTGCCAAACGCATTGCGAAAACAAACATGCCTGTGTATGACCAATACGGCAAACAGGTGCAATTTATTTTTTGTTTTGGTAAAAGTGGATTTCAAGTATAATACTCGTCGTTACCTCAAGAATCCTTTGAGACAGGAAATTCTAATTTTTACAGTAAGCAAAGTCTATAAGATCCTATTTGGAGTATGAGGCGAAAAGTCAAAGAAGGGCATGGGAAAAAATTTGAAAAATAAAATTAAAAGACGGGAGTAGAGTTCCTCAATCAGAAGAGTGCTACACACGTTTGGGAAATGGACACCTAGGCTACCTATTCTTCTGTAAAAGCCCATACTACCTAGGTTTATCCAAGCAATATTTAATGAATTTATGGTATTTAAACAACTTAATAGATTCTAACAGCTTCCTAAGGTTCGAAAATTTAAATAGCCATTTAATGAAATTCCACAAAATAAAAACAACAATTTATACCGTACATTCTATCGTACATTCTCGTCTACTATCTTAACATCAAAATAATCAAACACAATTTTTTTTTCAACTAAGTGGATTTTTTTTCCTTCTACAGATTTTTATAACCGGATCGTTTGTTCCGATCATCCGTAGAGTGAATTAATTGAAATCCCATAAACAACACCGATGTCTTGTTTATCTGTCGTAAAAATCAACGCTACGGGTCCCCAAGTCGGTAGGCATCTTGTTTCGATAGAAATTTATAGTCAGAAAAAAAAAACCCGCGGACTACTAACCAAAAAATCACATCAACATGATTTTCTTACAACCGAAACAGAGTCAAATCGATTCCTGAACGGTCAAGACGAGAAAATCGTCAAGATCCAAACATTGGTCATAGTGACTTCATGGAAAATACACCGAAAACCGCAAAATTCCGACGTAGTATCACAGAAAGAAGGTGCTTCTGACGGTATCCTACCAGGTCGAAAATAAACCCAATTTACATTAAATAATAAAAAAGAAGGACAAAATCAATTCTCGATCGAACGACATCCCAAAGTTCGAAGGGTACCTACAGTGATCCTACCAGCTTACTACAGATTGGGAAATTAAGGAGACATATGACAAGCCATAAATATTTTATAAAAATTGGTAAATGACGGAACGGCCGAACTGATGGTTATCGCATTTAGGGCCTGATTTATGATGTTCGATGATCGATAACAAGATTCGATGATTTCACGTCGTCGACTAGAGCAGAAAAGATTCTCGTGGCGTTTCTCTTTTAATCGGTACGTGGATTAAATTTCTTATTACCAACTTAAATAGGTAAATGAATTCGATTTGTCATTGATATCGTGCGGATGATCTCACGACGGTGGGAGGAGATTGTAGAGACGAATTTTGGATATTGGCCCATATGTTACTTGTAACAATATCTGAGCAATATCATAGTTATATCCCAATGACACAGAAGAGTAGCACAAAAATTTAGAAATTTTTTTTAAAGAATGCTTAAGGCAAAATAGTCTTAAAGAAGAAAGTTATTGCGAAATAGTACTAACAAGGTATTTTATTAACCTTTCTACCATCATGTTGTTGCGTCTCCGATCTTCAATTGAGGTGTCTTCTTTGTTCTCAGACAACCTTTCGCTGATAAAATTTTTGGGACACATTTGTTATGCTCGAAGGACTCTATGGAAGCAGCAAAGTGTCCACAAATATTTTATCATCCAAGAAAAAACCTCTTTCCTAGATTCGCCTATATTTTTCCGCGGATAATAAACAAAATCCCTAACAATCTTCCACCACTAGCCAAGGACACTTACAGGCTCAAAACATGAACAGAGAAAAATTAATAGACCTCCATGAAAAGTTCATTTACGCCATCAACGCGTAGCAAACGCTCGACGACGGCACAACATCGAAGGAAACCTCTTTCTTAGCTTCATCCGAAGGACATTTAATTAATTCCCCCGTGTCTATCCAAGGATTTAATTTATGTAGACAACCCATAACCTTCGAATAGGAAATTGGTTAGCTCTGACTGGTTGGCTGCACCCCTTTCTTATAGTCAGTTCATCCTTTCGAAATTTATTTGCCTCTTCCATTGAAAATATCCTCCTTCGGAGCCCATGGGTCGCCTAGCCTGGAGCTGCAATAGTCCTTTTGAGTGGTTTTTATTGCTTTCTGGACTATCGTGGCTAATAAGTTTTTCTTTAGTTTTAATTAGGGCAAAAAAAGGACGCTTTCATTATATAAAACCTTTTGTTTTTGTTGTGTACTGAACGGCAAGCTGGTAGAAGGTGAAGTCAAAAGGAAGCGATTTGATCGCCCTGAGATAAACCCATTCGGTAGCTTCTGCTTACCTTTTCGGGGGAATCACCATTTTGTGCGCAATGAAAAAAGGATTCGGAGGCAAGCCAAGGAATTTTTATGACACTGAGAGTTATGAGAGAGGATGGTGAACAGCTCTACTCGTTTTTTTTCATGTTTCGACTAATTAAAAACCTTTACATAATGCTATTTATGGATGCTATAAAAACGAAACTAATTTTAGTTATTAAACCCTTTAAATGAAATACTCCTCATTCGACATAGTCATAAAAAACCCTTTCCTATATTACGGCAAAACCTTGGGTAATTTTATCTGAAACTTCCATGTTTCGAATTCAGTTGACTTTGCATGTCGCAATGTCTTATCAGAAACTTAAAGGATATCACTAGTTTCGCGAATTCTTGGAATCGCAACGTTCGGGGTCTTATCTCCGCGGAACTTAACTCAATTAATTTTTGACACAAAACATCTTTCAGCACGACAGAAAACAACTAGCCGTGCTCGAAATTGGAGGTCCTGATAGTACGCGCGACCGCCCTTCAGAAATATACAGAAATACGTAAATGGGAAGAATTTCAAAAGTTGTTAACTGCCCGCTAGTGGAATTTCTCGAATTTAATGGCTCCTCTTGCTTTAGATCTTTAGCGATTGAGGAATCGTATTCAAATTAGAGCGTAGAGGAGATAGGCGCAAGGGTTTAGTCTTTCTTTTTTTCGGTATTAGAGCAGTTTATGACGAACACAAAATAGGTTTCTAACTATAGCATATGTTATTCGGTAAGAATCTACTATGCCGATGAAAGTATAACGAGGTGAAAAAATTGCACTGGAAAATCCAGTTGCGACTAAAAAGAAGTACCTAATCTTATTATTATTATAAACTTTGCCGGCTTCATAGCCCCAAATTGTATTTCTCAAGTAGCTTGTCCTATGATATCATCTCTGTGTGATGTATTTTCTATGGCACTACAATTCAAGTGAAATTCACTTGAATTGTAGTGTAGGATAAATTGTCATCCAAAGTTAAATCATCTTCAATACCCCGGTTTCCTCTATTCGTCTTCTGATCATTAGGTCGGGTGATAACACTTTTTCCGACAATGGAATTTCTGAACTTAATCCTCAATCGTTAGAATTTTTCAAGTGGCGTGTGCCACTTTTTACGATTAGGAGAACGTTTAGAAGACATTACTACCTTCTCCCTTCCATCCATATATTCAAATTTAAATAGAACTATAGCGCGCAATCACAAGGTGTTTTCCCGCGGAATGTCGATGCGGTAATTTTCTTTTTGATAGCAAAAAAAGAGTAGTCGCCGCACAAACGGCAGCAAATCACCTGTTCCTTATGTAGTTCAAATAGGCAGGCTCTTACACAGTCCTGATGTTTCGGTTATCGCGCGAACGTCGTCGTTCACCTTTCAGGTATACGTTAAAGTAGTCCCTTCTTATCTTAATTGCTGCTTAGGTTCCCAACATCCGTGATGTTCGCCATACGTATAAATCCGTCCACTTCAAGCGCGACACTATCTGACCGAACTCCTTATTGCTACTTGGGTGGCAATTAACTTTCAAAAGAGTCCGTAGATTGGTTTATGGCTTTTACTGTACGGTCGATGTGGATATCGTGTAATGGACCTCAAAACCTGACTCTTTCGAAGATATCATTCTTCTTCTACTGAACCGACCGAAGATGTTGATATCTTTGTAGAGTCCGCGGTTTTATAAAGCGAACGAAGCTAATGACCACGGTTACTGACTCGATGCGATTCACCTTTGAGCTCTCTTTAAAATTCTTTTGATCTCGATAAGTGCATTATTGCAAACTAAGTAAAGGATGGAAGAATAATCGGAGCTATTGAATAATTTCCTTACTATTGAGGTCCGACATGTTGGAGTCAAAAAATATTCTCACGAAATTTTTCAACTTATTCCCAACATACAAAATGAAAGTAGTGCAAGAATTATTGTATCGTTTGTGTTTATTAAGTTCACTTCAAGAAAAATTTACTTGGAATATCAATGGGATCGGGTTCAAAAAAATCGAAGAACAATTAATTGTGCTTCTCAATTATGTTATAATTGTAATTTTCTATAAAATATTAGAGAAGCACTGATGTTCTTCGATTTTTTTGACCCCGATCCTATTCGGAACCCAAGTTAATTTTTTTGTATAATATGTTTTGTAAAACAGTTTAATCTATTAAATATTAAAAAATAAAAAAAAACACATTTTGAGATATTCAAGGATAAAGAACCAAATCGCTATCCTTGAAAAAAAAAAAAATTATCCGTATTTTTTATATTGGGACAACATAATAAAAATGTTTTATTATTCTAGGATAAAAATTACCAGAGATAAAAATTTTCAATGAGAACTTGGACACCATTTTTGCGAAAACTTTAATATACTATAACTAACAAAAAAATGATGAGAAAAATTGAAATTATGTTCTTTTTTCACTAGTTCTTCAAGTACAAAAATTTTCAAGAGTGTCGGCAATTTAAGGTTAAAACTTTGGCGATTCCTGATGGAATAACCCAATATTCTAAACAAAAATCAGCGAAACAGCTTGGCAAAAGATTCAATATCTTTGTCAAAAATTTTTTGGTATTTATAATTGCCAAATAGCCGAGACCCGAACCCGACAATTGCGCTACGATCAATGCCATATAGAGCATGTTTTCGTTTTGAACAAAATTTCATACAAAAAACACGCGTAATTCAAGTTTGAATAGATTGGAATTATTCAATGCAAGTAAGGAACTTCTTAGTGGTGACCTTGGCAAGTATAGTGCCCTCAGAGAGATTGGAACTTCCTTAATTCAAGACCTGCTGCCATGCTGCTACCACTTCTTCAAACCAACCCTTAAAAACATTCTTTTTCGTTCTCGAGTTCAAAATAATTCACCTACTTAGTCCTTAGTCCTAATTCACCCGTTTTCTTATGCAGTAGGTGCCGAAGCCCATACATCGGTAATAGAATAACTTCCTCACTCACTTTGGTAATTTTCTACTTGTTTGAACTTTCATTGCATTTCAATGGAACTTCCTTGGATTCCGTCTTCTGGCTGGCATTCATATGCTTATCTGAAGATGATTTCAACCCTCAACAAGTTGTAAGTAGTCCCTTCACCTCACGGTTATTATCTTTGTTGTCGATGTAAGTCGTACGTAAGGGTATAAATTCAAAGTGATTCGCGCTCTTCTAAACCACACTCTTTATTACATGGGAGTCTTGGAGAATACATGGGCCCAATGTTTGTGGTTTTTGCTATAAACGTACATTGGTTTAGATGTGGAGTTAATGAGTATTGAAGAGAAAGTTAAAGAAGTTGGTTTTGTGCTATCTTTGAGAGTTCTGTAGTAAAGAACTTGACTTGACAAATTATCAATGTCTATATGGATAAGTAACCAGTGCCAGCAAAATTACCGCATAAATCTTGTCCATCAAATTTGTGGGTTGGACTTAAGGTCCTTTGAAGCACAGAACCTTGAAATTCAGAGGACATTCGAAATGTAGCCATACACGTACTATCGAAATGACCGTAAAATGTCCTTCTATTTTCCAGTCAAAAGTAAAAATACAATATATTGGTGCATACAATTTTTTTTTTCATTTATGGTCACAAAATCGTGAAATGGAATCCTAGACTCACAAATTAAAAACGGTTTATTTACCTTCCTCTTTCACGCTCCTCATTAAATCAACATAAAATTGTGTAAACTCAATCAACTGAATCGACCTCTAAGTCTAAGCAGAGGACCTATACTCGAACACTGATTTCGTGGCTTGTTTATCTTCCTCAATTGTACGACCGAAATTCACCTTAGCTCCCGATACTCTTCAACGTCTTTAAGACTTTCTATTTTTAAAAATTCGGTCCATTTCACTAAATTCAGCACGAACCAGGGGAAAGAAAGAAAAATTATGGAAGACATCAAGCAGTTTAGATGGAAATCGTTTCCTAATTGTTTTTTGTAAATGTTTTTCCAGCGGGGTTTTCACAAAATTTATTGCAATTCGATGCGCGACACGTCGAGAGGCTCCATCACCTCTCAGCTAGAAGGCCCTGGCTCGACCCTAGCAGAGGACTTAGAGGCAATCGTTTCGAAATTTATTGGCTTTTCCAGGGATTTAGGATATGCGACTGTTCAGCTAATTTGTAGTTTGGTTGATGGTCTTAAGTTTGTGAAGATTGTCGATTTCTTTTCGGTAAAAAAAATGAGAAATTAAATGTTTGGGTATTGTGACCAATATATTAAGTTGTCAGCGGTTCAGCGGTGCCAATCATTCAGTTTCGAAAGGCGAGCAATCGATCGGTCGGGATACAAATTCTCGTCCTCATCTGATTTATGGAAAACAAATCAAAGTGCAAGGGTATCCTACTAGATATGTACTATTTTCGTCCCCTCTATCTATCAATAGCTACGTGTCTTACGTTTTTCAAACTGAATAGCAGTGGTCCTATATGCGACCCTGAAGTGATGTCACAATTTTTGAAGAAATAATTGCAGTAAACTCCGGCAAGTCATCAATTTTCCTTGTTTTACATACTACACCTCAAGAAATGATCACATCAGAGGAAATGGATTTCAAATTATAAAATCTACAAAATTTTGTCCATTTTCTACTCATAATGGACCGGCAACTTGACAGCCAATTTCCTTCCAAACCAGACCTCAGATCTTCAAAGGACATTTGTGTTTAATTAAGGCGAAATTACTTCAGAACTCCAGCCGCATTGTACCACACCAAAAACTCTATTAAAACCAGGAAATGATTTCGAAAGTAACGCAAATGTAGCTCTTCGTCAGAGACAAATAAATCACCGATTTCGATTTTGTAGAGTCGAAATGAAGTATTGCCTGTCGCATGTAAGTATTTCTTGGATAATGGACCAAGGAGGAATTTAACAAAGTGCATCGTGTAGTAGACCATGGAACGCCAGAACAGAAGACACACATGTGTCTTAAAGATGTTAGTTGGTAGTTGGCTGATGGTGGGCATGCATACGTAAATATAGCGATTGCAGAAAGGTGTCTTGATTTTGATATGGGAAATGATTGCAGTGGATACGCCTCCTGTCTGGTAGATATAAGTGTGATGCCTATTCACCTGCAACATTTGATAGCAAAATTTGAAAATTCATTGGCGTTCAGAAGGGGGGGGGGGCAAAAAAAATTATCAGTAAATAAAAAATGCGATTTTCGTCATATCTACTAGGTCTTTCCAAATATTGAATTCATTTTTATTCTACGGATTCTTCATATGAATACCTAGAAAATGTTTTCAAGATTTTTTTAAATTCGACCCCTAAAGTGGTTGTATACTTTTTCATGAATTCCACCATATCAGGTCTGATCAAATATCGAATATCTTTTCACTTCCCCAGGTTTGTTTAATAATCACCTATTTTTGAGTTTTGTCTTTTTCAACCTTTAGACCGCATCCTGGAATATGACCCAGTTACATAATTCATATCTTACACAATATTCTAACAGTTTCCCGAACTTTTTGTTAGGTTTTCAGTCACATAGTAACATATACCGCATCCCCGAATTGAACACGTTCCAAACTTCTGCCGGAAAAATAATAAAGTTGCGCCCAGACTGTTGGCAGATTTTTTTTTTGGTAGTTGACTGGGTTTATCCCTTCGAGCGGTCACTTGTGAAGCCTGGATGTGAGGAAGGGAAAAAAATAAAAAAGTCAGATTTTTATATCTTGAGAACCCTTAATGAAACTTGATAATTTCATTTTCTATCCATAGAACGGCTTATGCTATTAAGTTAAAATTTGGTGTACATATTAAGATCTAGGAGAAAAATTATTTATATAAAAAAATTCAAATATCCATTGACGTACGGATTGTGGGAAGGGCGGCAAAAAATATGATCACGTTGGAAAAATATATATTTTTTTAGTTGTAGTATGGTACGGGGTGGAGTGTTTTTTTTCTAATTATAGAACGGCTTATGCTAAAAAGTTGAAATTTTGTGTGTATATGGTATGTAAATTAATTCTGTGGTAAAAAGCGATAACAGCTTTTCTCGAAAAAAAAACAATTAGGCGGATACGTGTAACAAAATTGATAAATAAACTAATAAAAATATGTTAAAAGATCTTATTTTATTTAATTTAGTAATACAACACAATAATAATATATTATACGACATAAAAATCTATAAAAGAACGGCAATTTTTTTTATAAATGCAACAGAAAACTTGAAAAATATTTTTTCTTATTTCGACATAAGCTGTTATTGTTTCTTAACACAGAATTAGAGAATTGATTTTGATGAAAAAAAATTCGGATATCCATTGGCGTTCGAAAGGCGGCAAAAAATGATCAGTGAAAATAGAATGCATATAAATATTTTCACAATTTTCGTCGTAGGTCTTCCCAAATACTGAACTTGTTCTTATTCTACGGATTTTTCATAATATGAATATTTACCAAGCAAGTTTTTTTACGATTTTTTGCAATTTGACCCCTGTTTAGTGGTTGTATAATTTTTCATTAATGATTCAAATTGATCTCCGTTGAAATCTCTTCACTTATGCCAGTGCCATCTGTGAGCATTTCTTCTCCTTGACTATGTATCGGCAAAATTTGAGCTGTCATCGCATTTGTTTATACTACTCGGCAACTGAGGTTAACTTTTTTGATCAGAAACCCACTGATTGCTTGTCAAGGAGATCGCCTTAATTGTAAGTACTCCGCTGCAAGCTGTGCAAGCTTAGTTCGTCACGAATAACTAACCTTCTCAACTTCGCAGCCAGTAAAATGCCAGAACTCAACTCGGTGCAGCCGACAACCTTCTCATCTCACATTTTCGACACTTCGATTTCGGACAGCCGCTACGTTTTTCGCGTCCTCCAAATGGACAATTCGCTTTTCGTTTACATCGGAGAATCGGAACAGGAAAATCTTAACGAAATTGCGGTGGCAATGCCCATGCGAAACGGCGACGTGGTCGCCACAACAGCAACAGGACCGCTTCTGGGCTGCGATTCGAAAGAATTGGCTGAAAAATTGGCGAAGCGCCTCAACAAACAGGTCTACATCAGCTGTAATGTTCCCGCCGACCGCATGCTACGCCCCGCGCTGGAAAAACGTTTGTCCGATGAAATAAAGTCGCACCCCGAGTGCTTTTAAAAAGATCGTCACGAAATTTTTCTATTTTTACTTTTATTAGGGCTCTGTTCAAGATTTCTGCTATAGCTGCTTCGAAAGCATAGCACAAATTTAAATAAGTGTTAATTTTACGCACTTAACATTCAATAACACTGTCGCACGGCGACGATTAAGTCAGAATTTCAAAACGCTATAGCTTTTCATTTCAGGGCTTGCGAGATTTGAAACAGCTCAATCTGTTTCAAAATATCGACAGATTTAAAGATAATTTTTTCTTTTTTTTTCAGGTTGTGGTCAAACGCAACAGTAGTACCTTCGCGCCCTTTCGCCTCATATAGTCCTTCCCCTCTTCTAAGTTTTTGAAAAATCGGCAAAAATGCCCGCGGCCCCCCCCCCCAATTTTACCGGACGCCGATCTGCAATTTTCCAGCGGCCCCCCTCGCATTCGATCGGACGCCGATGGAATTGCCACTATGCTCCTCTGGTTCAACTCTTCAGACGCCCTTAAAAATATATCCATCTCCCTCCCTCTCAATTTTCTCTCGATCCTGGCAAGCTTAAGGGCAGCAGCAGAAATGAAATTTGTAGGTCACTGTTTTGGAGCTTTATCGGCGGCGAGGTCGTTCGTAATTTGTCAAAAAAAGAACGTCAAAGTGGTCCGGAGATTGGAGCGGTCTGATAAGCGGAATAAGTTGGAATTTGGTCGATTGTAATCGGGGAGCGATGGGCTTTAATAAGGAAATCGAATTTGGTGAGTGTTCTGTCGGTATTCTGAGGTGGTTTTTTAATTTGGCCCTGTCCCGAAACAGATGGCAGCTGGTTGAAGGGAGTATCGATCAGTCTGCGGCAGCTGGACACCGCAGTCCAACGTCTTATCGGTCATCACAAAGTCAGTGGTCCGAATCAAGTTGTCTGGGCTCTTAAGGCGCTCACGTTGACCGACTTGACCACGCTCGCAGGCGACGACACCGTGGCCAACGTTACGCGGCTTTGTCAACGAGCTGCTTTTCCTTTTCCACTAACCGCACTCAAAGCGCTGGATCCGAAAGTACAGGAAATGATCCACACAGCAGCCGTCTGCGTCTATCCAGCTCGCGTCAACGATGCCCATAACGCGCTCTCAGTTTTGGGGAAAGAGCAGCAGATTGCTATAGCTGCTGTTGCCACAGGCTTTCCGACCGGACAATATCCGCTCGACAGCCGTCTGAAGGAAATCGAATACGCGATCAGCCAAGGTGCAACGGAAATCGACATTGTCATCGATCGGAGCCTGGCACTGCAAGGCAAATGGGTCGAAATCTATCACGAAATCGTGGCCATGCGGAAGATATGCGGCAAAAGGGCCCATTTGAAGGCAATTCTGGCTATCGGTGAACTTGGTACTATGGAGAACGTAAGCCAACCTAGGCACCAGTCACGTTTATCACGAAGTTAATCATTTTGGTATATTTCAGGTTTACAAGGCTTCGATGGTGGCCATGATGGCCGGATCCGACTTTATCAAGACGTCGACAGGCAAGGAGTCGGTCAACGCAACCTTGCCAGTGGGTCTAGTCATGATTCATGCCATTCAAGACTTTTATCGAAAGACCGGTTATAAAATCGGACTAAAGCCGGCCGGTGGCGTGAGAACAGTCAGTGATGCTATCACCTGGATGACGCTAATCAAGGAAACGTTGGGCATGGAATGGCTACAGCCCGAACTGTTTCGGTTTGGAGCTTCGGGTCTTCTCGACGACATCGACAATGTTGTAAAGAAATCGCTAAATTAACAGACATTTGCAAAAACTGCGCATTTATTTATCATCTAGTTAACAAAGTTCTATTCATTGCACTTTTTCAATTCGAAAGCCGCCCTCCGGGCTCGCTGTATATTTCACGACTACCGTTTTTCCGTTGGTGTTGGTGTAGCCGTATTGTCCTTTTACTTGGCCGTCTGGGCGTCTTTCTTCAGCTCGAAATTGCCGGTCTGTTCTGAAGAAACGAGGATAAAGAAATATTAGTTTTAAAAACGGGTAAGTTGAAATTTCAGTTACTCTACCCCCTTCCAGTATCGTAGCCAAACTTGTATGACTTTGGTCCCCGCAATCCATGTACTTGATACTGCACCCGATCGTTGTCGTCGTTGTTCTCCTCGTCGCGTCCTTTACTGTTCAATTTTTCTCTTCGCGCCCTTAATGTTTTCCGTGCTACCTGAAGCGGCTTTATATCGCGGTCGTTGGTTTCACCAAATACAAGCGATAGCCATCGTTCTCGATTTTTAATCGAAGTTATCGGCTGATAGTCTTCTTGGCTGGACGGACGCAAGTTTAGCTGTTTTAAAGTTGAGGTGTATTTTTTCGGAATCTTCTTCAAATAGTCGGGAAGTTCGCTGTCCGAGTCGATTCGGGTTCGCTCAGTTAACGTTTCGAATTCTTCTTCGATACTTTGGTCTGGGGTTTCTGAGTTTGAATTGGGTTTTTCGCGTTGAAAAAAATTGTAGCTTTCCGGTCGGGGAGGCTCTTCGAACGTTGATGGTTCGTTCTGGTTGGTTTGGTGTGTAAGCGGTCGTTGGATGAATTTACCGGTACTGCGAAGGATGTACTCGAGACCGTCGCGACTTACGGCCGGCCGTTTCGTCGGGTAGGACGTGTGGACGGTTATTGGCGATGCTTGTGTTGACCACGCAGTTAGGAGTATAATCTGTGGCGAAAAATGAGTGGAAGTTGAAAAAGTAGTTGACAAATTAAATGTTAAGTCTAACGTGCAGATCATAGAGGATCATGAAAAAAGTGAGCTTATGTGGCCTTAAATTCAATTGAATCTAATTTGTGAATGCTCAAGGACTAATAAGTTTCACAAGGAGCTCATGAACGAAGCTAAGAGCTCATGAGGAGCTCACTAGAGGAGTGAGGAGTTCATGACCAGACTAGAAGCGTTTATAAATAAAGACCTCATGGTAAAATGAGGAGTTCGTTGAAGAAATAAGGCTGAGGCTTTTGGTATAAAATTTATTGAACTAAGGGATAGTGTTGTCGCCAGTTCTTCGAGCTGAGAAAGTGTACGCACAATGGGAAGATTTTTTATTTTTAATTGTCATGCAAGGCTCTACTGCTTCGTTCCAGCTTTGCAAACTGAAAAACTCTTACTCATGATGCATGAAGGGATTTAATCAAATGTTAAAAAAAAAACATTGACGGTTGGCTTTCCACAGCTTTCCACTACACAAAGACATTGGGGCTTACAAGCGAGCGCAACAAAGATGAAATTGCCTTCTGATTGCTAAGTGAATCATACAGAATTTAGGGAACCAGGTGGACGTAGTATTTAGTATGTAAACTTTCTGATGAAAATTAATAATCCTGTTTCCAGTTTGGTAGTTGTGAATTTGAGACCAGTTTAACTCCTTTGTTTAAAAAAACAAAGAAAAATTAGGCTGGGAATTAAAGAGCTGTCTCAATTAGAGGGCTTATAAAGACCTAAAAAAAATAAACTTAAAAAACACTACAAAACACTGCCGAACGTCGAATATGATTTTAACAAAATAAAAGAACACTTACAACTCCGAAGTTCTTCATGTTCTTCTTACGTGAAAAACTTTACACTATAAAGATAAAATCGATCGTATCACTATTCACTTGAACGAAACACTTTATTAAAATGAACCGTTATCAGCAATCTAGTCTCGTTTTATACTTAATTTCCGTTGCTTCCGATTTTCTCCAAATGATCTATCGAGCTCTCAATTAATCGGACGTCGCTCTGTCCTCCGGAAGGAAATCACTTTCGATTTTTTTTCCCTCTGAAGAAAGATAGAAGTCAAGACTACCAACGCGTTGACTAGACTGAATAAGTGGCCAGAAAGTAACAACCCGATCAATTTGTCCAAAGCCCTTTTAATATTATGATGTGAAGAAGACGACAGAAAAACCTGTATACCGACAGCGTCCACTTTTATTATACACTTCAGTGATTCGAAAAAGTACACGACTATTGAACCTGACTATCTCGTCATAATTTTCTTCTGCAAATTGATCGTTCATCTGGCAACAGGCAGGTTCCACATGATCGGCAGATTTGTCGGGGAAAAGCTAGTAATTGTTTTGCTTTGAAACTCGTTTTTTGGACTAGCAAGTTTTTAATCATTGCATTCGGTAGTTTGGCGTATTTGTATTTAAAATGTAACATACATGATTGGAAACGATACCATCACCGTCTAAAGGAAATATGGAGAAGCTAAAAATTTGATGTTCGCGAAGCATACACAAGTTTTCTCTTTGGGCAAGTGGCCATCGTGATATTTTACCAATGCTGGATTTGAATCCAACCGTCCCAGATTAGGACCGCATAACCACGCAATGAAATTAGCTTATACTATATATCGTATTTTGCTGAAGGTATAACACGTTTGAATAACGTTGGTCCAAGTGGCAGGGGATTATGTTGCAAAATAAAACATTTTATTTTTCAGAGATCAGAAGGTCTACTTTAACTAGTCCAAGAACCTTTCGAAGTAGAAATGGACAAAGCTGTTCCTTTCAGTGAAGTTTTTCACTCCGAGCCAATCACTTTAAGGAACGAATCGAGTGAAGTAATTCCGAAACTCTTTGTTCCATCGTTTTCGTCAGTAGATCTACAAGATGATAACCACAAAAAAAGGTCAGTACAAGTCAGTCTAAAACAATGATAAAAACAAAAACGGTCGATCAAGTTTTTTGTGACGTATCCAATGGAACTGCAGTTCTCCAAAAGGAGTGAGCTATTTAACTCACTCACTTCAATGAAGAGTTCGTTTGGAACAGTTCACTCCTGAACGACCCATCTCTATTTCGAACCGTAAGCTGTCTAGGAGCAAGCTTGTAAAAAAACAAAAGCGTAAAAGAAGTTTCCACTGCAAGAAATTGCAAATGTACTTGTTGGAAATATGGATGGATTCAACTAGAGTCATGTTTTCATGCCAAAGCAGATATCCTTTACGAGTTTTTCAAAGAAATTAAATTTAACTAGGTTTTCTAAATTTAAGAACGATTCATCAGTTAAATGTGATTGGTGAAATTGGATGAAATTTAATCTAAATAAGAATCCCAGAATAGCATCCATCGTACGTGGCTTTACTTGAAAGAAGTTTACCATGAGTCAAAGAGTAAAGTTCGAAATTCCTATTAAAGTCGTTGGATTGAAAAAAAAGAAGATTCCAGCGTCTTATTTAATCCATTTCCGCGCCTGATGGCAACACTCTAATATACGTAATGCAAATTTGATCATATACGTTAACCGTAAAAAATCAGGGCAATGGTTTGTTTAATATCGATGAGGATACGGAGGGTTGTACGAATGTGGCATTTGAAACCCTTCCTGAAACACTACCGAAAGTTCTAAAAATTATTGTAGCAACTACGCTAGTGTTCTACCCAAAGGTCATGGTATTGAATCTGACCCTTATTGTAGCAGTAACCTCGATTAAGCCCCGTTTCCACGGTGATAATTTTTAACGATAGTACTTTCGCGAGAGTAAGCACGGTAGTGTGAGAGTATGATAGTGCGACAGTCTGCTGTATACACGGCGCGATAGTGCGACAGTGAAATTGTGCAATAGTTATATTGTTTTTGTTGTCAAACGTTCGTTATCATTATGGAAAATGTTTCAAGTAGATCTGGTTGCAGCTGGAGACACTGGTGAAGCTATTTAAAATAGTCTGTATTTTAGTTGACTTAGGCCGCAGTCCGAATTAAGCTTATGGTGCTCACATCACTAACAGTGCTTACGTTCGGTCTGAATTGTTGGTACGCTTATGTCGCTTTCAATTCGGACCGATTGTGGCGTTTGTAATCTGAACCAGGGGGTCAATTCTGGTTCCGTGAAGTCATAAAATGATAAAATGAAAAAAAAATTGTCATTAACGTTTGCATGAAAAAACGAAAAAAAACTGTCAAACTGTTTTCATTTCATAAAAAGGTTAGCACTGGCAAATGCAAATTTGTTATTCAGCATTTGATTCAGAAAATTTTTTCCTGCAAACATTAATAACAAACATTTTTTCATTTTATCATTTTATCACTTCACGGAACCAGAATTGACCCCCAGTTCCCTTCCTGAAACACGATCGAAAGCTCTTAAAATTATTATAGCAAACTCCACTATTGCTTTGCACACCTAAATTCGAAAAAAAAAAATTGCAGAAAAATATCGTCTCGTTTTTATTTTGGTACAGCTATTTTATAACAATTTACAAGTACCCTTAAAATTTAATATTTTCGTGTTTATTTTGTACATCACTTTCCGCCGTTCAACTTTAATACATTATTTGTGTTAATAAGTTTCAAAAAATAAATAATTACATTTCTTTAACAAAAATTAATACGTACAACAAAAATACGGATAAAAATTAAGAGAAATTGTTTTTTTCTTTCGATATGATGAAAGTGCGGAAAAAAGTGTGGAGTGTGGAGATTAATTTTCTATTCGTGTTGCTACGGAGCGCGTAACAGCTTGTCGCCTTTATCGATGCTTCTCCCATTGTTCCCAGTAATCTTTCGATTGCATTTCGGACAATCTCGACAATGTCCGATCGAAGGCAAACAGTTCTTCTTCCCCGGTGAAGACGTTTGATGAACTTTCAGTCTGGAATAAAAAAAATTTTTTTTTTTTAATTTGAGTAACGACGCTTCAAAGGCAAAAGGAGATAAATGAAAAGAGAGTGAGTTGAAGCATAATGGTGATATTCGGGCCAGATGGTCAACAGAGCCGATAATGGCAATGGGTCTGACATACTCGTACCTTGAGGACGAAAGAGTAAAAATTGATTGGTGGTGCCGCGTGTCGTCCACGAAATGGAGACGAATAATTAAGAAACTAAAGGAGTAAACAGGTAGGTCCTGACGACTGATACAAGCTATCGCCCTGGATTGTGTGGAGAAGCATTGCTGAAAGACTCGAAGGATAAACACTTGAATGTTATGAAATTTTGTAATTATGGTTTTGAGACTAGTAGCTATAGGAAAGAATTAAAAGTGACAGAATTTTTGGCTAAGACGGGAACGAACGAGGAGTGCTTGCAGTCTTTTAGGCTACTTGTTTGTTTGCATACGAATTGTTCCATAAACCCTTGGACTGAAAAGCAAAACTGACTTACTACATTACAAATTTTCACATTACTTAAACCCATCGTAGAGAACCTGACTTAATCCAAACCGTACTTACCGATCCATGCACGATTTTCAAATCGTCCATTAAAACTCGATGCTCGTCCGAAATCTCAGTAGAACCCTCCTTACAAAACAAATCGTCCAACAAAACTTCCGACGAAACGACGACCCGCACACGATTATCGTAGAGCGTATCGATTAGCGTAATAAATCGCCTCGTCTGAGATTTCAACTTCAAATTCAACTGTGGCACGTCTCGAATGAGCACGGTATGAAAGAAATGAGCAATTTGAATGTAATCGCTACCGGCCAGCGGACGATCACACAATTCGTTGAAAGTGCTGTCCAAGACCTGGCCACACGTTTTATTGAAGGTCAAGTCACGCCCGAAATGGGTTATAGTACGCGGCCGAATGTGGTCGTTCTCCTGCGAGCATAGCGCCTTAAAAACCTTGTCCATTTGAGCATCGGTGTCTTCCGTTTTGCTAGAATCAATGCAACTTTTGTAAGCGAAACTAGAGGAGTAAATATTTCAACCTACAGATAAAAAGTACTGCCGTCGCCCTTCTGGCTTAGCTTCCGATAATCAATGCCATTGTCCAATGGCAACACATCACATTTCAATTGCAGGAGACCGATGAATGGTACGAAATTCGAACGTTGAAGGCCGTTTTTGTACAGATCGTCCGGGTGCCGATTGCTCGTTGCGATAACGACAACGCCGTGATTGAAGAGATGCGTAAAAAGGCGCTTAAGGATCATGGCGTCTGCAATGTCCGTCACTTGAAACTCGTCGAAACAAATCAGCCACGATTCATTTGCGATCATGTTCGCAACGGGCTCGGTTGGATCGTATGGCTTCGGTTTCGAGTCGGACGAGTCGCTTCGTTTCGCGCTCATCTGCTCTTTAAATTCGTGGATTTTCGAGTGCACGTTCGTCATGAACGAATTGAAATGGACTCGCTTCTTCTTATCGATCTGAAACAGGACAGAATTAGTAAAAACCGTGCGACTACAATTTTACGCGACACTCACCGATCCACAGCACTCGTAGAACAGATCCATTAACGTTGTCTTACCACCGCCAACACTTCCGTGAATATAAAGTCCCTTCGGGACGTTGTCCAGCTTCTTTGGTTTGCTCCCGAACAGACCAAAGAAGACTTTCGGACTCGTTGGCGGAGTGTAAGGAAGCACTTGCTTGTAGAGTTCCTCGAGGCGTTCCATAGCTTTTATCTGATGCTCGTCGGGCTGCAAATCACCGCGCTGGATTTTTGCCTGCAACGCTGCATTTGGCCCAGCTGCAGCTTCGCAAAAGCCACGCTTGATGAACCCGACGAACACCTTTTCGCCCGTTTCTAGAATTAATCGCACGTTTACCTTCTTGTACATGTCGCGCGTAATCGATCGCACTACACGGACCTCTTATCTTACACAACGCGCCACGGATAATCACAAAAATTACCTCAGCTCACGGCCATTCGATTATTATGTAAAGGAATTGTTGACATTTCAGAGCGATGAGACTGAAACTCACGATCCCGTCTTTCGATTCCAAGAAAAAGTGCGCGATAACTGTCACTCTTGACGTCACGTGACTTATCAGCTGGTTGCCCTTGGAGACCTTTCACCTGAGCCGAGCCCCCATTTCGACGATTCGATCGCTAAATTCCATTCGATGGAGATGAAGAACGATTGGGCTCGCTCATTTGGCTCATATAAATGCCATTTTAATTCATAAAAAAGTATAAGATTAAAAACTCTGAAAAAAAATTTACCTAGATGAGACCGATTCATAGATGGCAGTGCTGTCTTCAGGGAGTCTTTGCTCTGACAATGTCAAAGGAAACGGAAGAAAAACTTTGCAGGTGCAACGGACCCTATTAATTTTAGACCAATTAATAGACCTTACAAGTCCGTTGTAGAGGAATATGAAAGGATACTGAAGTCCATCGAAACAGTTAAGGGCTCAGTCTACTTTGGACGCCCCAAAACAGGGCTATTTTTAGAATTTTTTTAGAGTTTACAAGAATAAATATCGATTTCATTCTTTATGGGTTTAATGAATATACTGTATAACTAGCTCAAAGTATTTTTTACTTTTTACAGTTTTTGTTGTTTAAAATACTCATTAAACGCAACTGCGTGAAAAATACATAGGTGGTTGACGGGACTGATTTTGTTCAGCAGATTCATCCGAAACAAAAAAATGAAAAAGTTATAGATTCAGTGTAACTGTGATTTTATCTGGAACTAGAAGATTTAATATTCATGCATAAAAAACAAAATGGGGGACTTTTTCGGCGAAAAACCAAAAATCGGTACTTTTTCCACTAGTTCGTTATCATGGTGCAAAATCCACGAGTTTTCCGCCCACAATTCTGGTCTCTTTCGGCGAATTGCTTCACGCAAACGTCTCATAACGCCCAAATAATACTCTTTGTTTACTGTCTGGCCTTCTGGCAAAAATTCATGATGCACTACACCGTTGTAATCCATGAAAACCGTGAGCATTGCCTTCTTTTTAAACGACCGTTTTCTTTCGGGAATCGTTGCCAAAACACTTTTCCAACATTTCCAACGTTGCGTTTATGCAAAATTTAATACAAGTTCGTTGTTGCAAATTTAAATCCATTTCTAAAATTGTAAAAAATCGCCAACACACACAGAGAAAGATGTACTCATGGCTACGTAACTTTTGCAAATGTCAAGCTATGACGCTAAGATTTAGAGGGAATGTCAACAACAGATGTACCAACTTAACAAAAAAAAAACAACTCAAATCGGAACAATAAAAGCGCCACACGGTGGTTATTCCGGGAACTTTTTGATCAACGTGGTATAAATGGTCTGAGAAAAACCCTAGATTTTATAAATGAGAACAACCTTACGGAATGTCCATACGCGCGTTACTGTCCTGCAGTTTTCTGTTCAAAATTATGTCCAACGTATTTTGACTTTGCCGACAGATCTATTTTTTTGCGGCCGACGAAGGGATCTTCTTTAAACGTAATTCTACAGTGTAGCGGAGTGCGTGGCTTTGAACTATTGATTCGTATATGTACGTGATCTACTTGTCAGTGAACAGATTACCTGGCAATGCGGTTCACATTCCCGTGTTTTGGGTATGTTTAACAACATCAAGCCTAGGTAACCTGGAATCTGGATCTCTTTGGAACTTAAATATTTCCCATAAAAATTTCTTAGCTCATATTGCGTTCAGTTGTAAATAAATTCACTCATTTGGTACAATGTAATAAAAAAAATGTGATTTAATTCGTAATAATTACAAGTTATAACATTCAAAACGTTCAAACAATTCGATTGATGTGAAACGAATACTACATTAGTCAGATCACAAAACACTAAGCGATTAATGGGATTTAAGAAAAAGAGAGAGGCGATATTTTATATCACAGTAACAAATAAAAAAAATATATTATAATATATTACTAAAATGCTAAAAAATAAAACCAATATTCTTATCAAATATAAAGGCACTAGAAATCGTCACTTTAAAATCAGTCCTGTTGCATTTTATCCCGGAAAAGTGATTGAGCTCTGAAAAAAAGCGCAGAAGCATTTTAATGAAAGAACATTTTATTTACTACTTATAAGTTTCATACTCATCGATCAATTGTTGATTTTCAAAAACAATAGAAGCCATGTCGTTAAAGTTTCCATCCATCGAATAACCGTTGGAATGGGAGTGATCCATTTCCTCGCCGTTCAAATTCATCGACCCGAAAATGCTTTCGAAATTTGGAATATTTGGTCGGTCGTTAGAAGCAACGGAGCTTGCTACGTTCCACAATGAACTGCTGTAATTCGAGCTGAACTCATCAAGGAATCGTCCCAATTCGAATAGAAGTCCGCCGATAAGTTTAACGATTTTTTCGTATTCCTCGTGAATCTCATAATTTCTTATTTGGACATCTTTGATCTCATTTGATCGTAAAAAAATTGGACTATTTTGGAACTCGTAAAAGAAATTGATCATTTCTTTTACTTTTCCATTTATTTCGGTAGAACGCAATTCCAAATATAAGTTTTCTCCTTTGGTTCTTTTTTTTCGGTACAAGAATCGGTAAAGATGTAAATTTAATACAGAGAACTTTTTTTTTTACTCGGTAATAATTAAACTTACAATTGAGCCTGGACTTCGTCCTCGATTTGTTTTGGGTAGCATTTTAAGATATGTAATACTTCGTGACTGCGCCTTAATGCCGACGTGTAACGTTGTTTCGACTGAGTGAAAAGTCTGGAAAATTTTTCGAAACGATCGTTTACACTTTTCAGGTCCTTTTGTAGTTTGGCTTGTATCGCTGTTACATCACTAAATCCCTGAAAATTTTATGTATTACTTTGTAAATTTTAACTACTGTCGAATAGGTTTAATTCTTACATTTCTTTCGTTTAGCATTCGCTCCAAATATTTCACTTGGTTTACGAAAAACCCAACCGAACCTTGCAATTGCCAAAATTTCTGCTGCATTTCATCGACTTGATTTTGGAATTTAATAAGGAATTCGTTAATGATCCAGGAATAATTCGTTAAGCCGTTGATAAACGTTGTGCACAGTTGACACTCTTTGCGAACGACAAAGAGTAAATGCTTGCCGAATTCCAAAGCGTGTCTTCGACTTTTAACATCTAGTTTGCTCAACATATTACTCATTACATTCGAACAGCTAATGGGTCTGTTTTCATTACGAGTTTCGTTTAAGTACGTGCAATAAAGCATTGGCTTATCATGCAGCCCGTTTATGTACATTTCAATTGGCTTGGTCGTTTCGGTAATACGACTTAAGTTTAAATTGTCCAGCGGTAAAATTAGATATAACCCTTTCGTCGGAATTTGCGTGTCAGACGACAGCTGTCGGTTAAAATTGTCACGCGTTGTTTCTTGCGTAACTACATAACTGTAAAAAAGGTTGGTATGAAGACAAAATATTGTCAGTATTTTTGTCTCTAAAATTTCGTCGAGTTCCGTGTAAAATTTCGGCTTCGGAGGAGATTTCTGACATGTTCGTACTTCATCAGGTGTTCTTCTACTGTTACTTGAGACAATCGCTCGATCGTGCGGATTCACAGCAAGTGGAATTGTCAGCCACTGCTCTAGCTTTTCCTTGAGGGACGAAGACAATTGATTTTGCACAAAAAGCGCTGTATGGTATTGACATTTATCGCTTGAACTGTAGTTCATTGTAATGGCGATATGCATATTTTGTTTTCCTTTAATTTTCGGTATACACTCGAGCGGTAAACACCCCGGCAGGAATGGCCGGCATCCACAAATTACCTCGAAAGCAATAACACCCATTGACCAATAGTCCACCGTATTAGAGTAGCTCTGCTCTGTAATTACTTCCGGCGCAAAATACTCAAATGTCCCGACATGACTCGCTTCTATGGTGCTACTGCCGATTAGCCGCGCGTATCCCAAATCAGTTAACTGAAGATTGTACATACATACATGGTCAATTGTGTCAATTTCAATTAATGAACTTACCTTGTAGACATTGATTCCGTTCTCCTCCTTAATAACCAGATTCTCGGGTTTTATGTCTCTGTGAGTTATTTCCCGTGAGTGCATATACTCTATGGCGTTTCGAAGTGATCGTAAAATATTGCGAACTTCCGTTTCCGGCAAGCCGTTTAAATTTTTTGTCTTATTAAGCATTTTTCTTAAGTCGCCCTTTTCGCAGTATTCCATTGCAAGCGGTGGCAATGGCGACATTTGGGATAAGAATGCCATAAATGTTTCCGGTTCGACGTTTAATCCTTTGACGATATTAGGATGTTCAATCTTTTTCATGAAATCGATTTCACTGATCCAACGATCTTTTTGTCTCGGATCGCCATTGTCGAGTTCCCGACACATTTTTATCGCTAAAAGTAGACAGTGAAATTTTTAATGAGAACTAGAACTGGTTCACTTTAATAGCTTATAGTGTTGGAGGACGCATTAGTTGAGGCTGATGAATTCAACTTTATTGAGCTTGCACCAAATAAGATTATAGTTCTTTTGCATGTGTTGCAACCAGAGTATAAAATAAAAACGAAAAAAACAATACAAGCTTTATAACAAATATTAGAGAAAGGGTAGGTAATATTGTTATAAGTGTTTTGGCGGCTTCTACCAACGTGGTATCAATTGTTATGATTATTTTTGTTATAGGTGATTAACAAATGAATCGAAAGATTAATTTTTGATGAAAAAAACCAACAGTAACCGGAGTTGATTTCATTGCACAGCAGTGTTTATAAATACAATTTGCGTGCCAATCAGAACCCAAAAAGAAGAACTTTATCACTTTAACTTATACTAAATAAAACTTCTAACTCCGTCCGAATCAGGCGGATCGAATATCACGTCGGAATCGTGTCACTCTTCGCTTTGTCAACATGAGGAATTCAAGACACAACGATTTCCAAATTTTTTTTTTGTTGATGCGTTTTGGCGCTTAGCTACTCCCCCCTCTTAGATCGGATGGTGGACTCTGAACTATGTCGTCCCTATGATTATCCTTGACGTACGTTACGCCAATAAGTTCCGAATAGGATGCAATTTGAATGGAAATAGAACTGTGCGCAATTTGTGACGACTCTTCATTATCTGCGGCTCTAAGTTGGACCCTATCGCAACTGGGACATCAGAAGCTAATATCCGCGTACTGAATTTATGGCTTGTTCAATTTTATGAAAGCAAACCTCATTAGGTTTTAATGTGCAATTGAAAATTAATTAATAAACGCTTTATTACAAAATCAAAAGAAAAAACCTACCAACTGCCTGCCACATACATCAGTTTTTTTCTCGCGGTCGACTAACAGAGTGAATCACTGCAAAACTTGATGTGTATTTTATTTATTTATTTTTGTCGATAAGCTGGAACTTCGATAAGGCCCACAACCGATATAACTATCAAATCAATCGTCAGATTCGTTTCAGCAAACTGACGCCACATTAAAGATCTTATCGCTAGACGGAAATGCAAATAAACAAAACGAGCGATGGAACAACTTGGTTGCTTCTACGAATTCGTGCTTTTGCATTAACTTTTAGGCTGGAACCAGAACGCACTAGTATCTTCGACCGGTTTCAATGCCAGATGGATTCAAGGACGAACGAAACTCACCTATTTTATCCCGATTCCTTTTGTTCATCCACTGACAAACTATGCCGTAGCCGCCAGTTCCCAGCCGTTTAACACACACCCACGGCTCGGAAACCGTACCTGGTTCCATCATTTCTTAGGTTGTGTTCCGACACAGAAGAAATCTATTTTTGGATTCTGCACTTGATTTCTTGGAATTTTCGAAGAATCAGCAACCAACACTTCCGCGACATCCAAAAAACAAAAAAACTCGGTGCAAACTTATGGAACCTTCACTTTTCCGGCGAATGAGGATCTGAAGCGGTGCCCAAGTTCAGTCGACGCTTTGCTATGATTGGATTCTCTCGATTTCTGTGAAAACTGCATGCAGAACTTCGCTTCTTGTCAGCGCTCAGTACAGTGAAAGTTAGATGTAGGGTTTTGCGTTTTGTCAATCAGCTGATTACGTTGTCGGATTTTCTTCGAATGGTTTGGGCTGCCATACGCAAGCTTTTCGTGTATAAGAACTTGATTTCAAGATGGAGTCAAACAAAAACAACACGCACAGCGAAATCAACAAGGACGTTGAATTCTACTTTATTATTATATAATAATAAAGTATTGTGATCGACCTGAAATTTAAAAAAAAATTTGCTACCCTGAAATTTTGTATTTTCACGTTTTAGGACTAGTAAACCCCAAAAAAGCAATAAAAAAAAATGTCCGTCTGTACGCCGTATGCCGTACTCAAAAATAGTTTGAAGGCGCGTAGCTCCCAAACCCGTTGAGGTATTTATCATTAAATTTTTTATGGTGGGTAGGTTGGGTGAACCTCTACGACTGGTATCTTTTAGAGGGGTGTGGGTAAGAGGGGAGAGGAGTGGGGAGGGTTTTAGACGAAAAAAATTGATTTCTAGATCTCAGCAACCGCTTACGCGAGGAGGCTGAAACTCTCCTAAACCGTTGATGGCACGAAATTCAAACTTAACAAATATCTGTACCTATACTAGGACAAAGGATTGAAAAAAAATTTTGAGTGGGGGGGGGGGGTGAAAAACTTTAGATTACGATATCTCACGAACCAATTGCTCTAGAAAAATGAAATTCGGTCTGAGTAGAAAGGTCAACAAATAAAGATTGCTCAAAGTAAAATTTTTTAAGGGGGTTGTGGAACATGGAAGTGGGGGGGATAAGAAATATTCAAAAAAATCACGTTTCATATCTCAAGAACAGTATAAGATAGATGCACAAATTTTTTACCAGACGTAGGCCCTATAGAACACTAGGAGATTTCGGGGTGTGGGTGTAGAGGGGGAGGGTGGAAAAGAAAAGGTTCCGATGGTTATATCTTAAGAACCTATAATGATAAAAAGTTGAAACTTGGTATTTAGATAGAGCTATAGTAGTGGCATATTGGAAAAATATAATTTTTTATAGGGGTAGTATGGTACGGGGGTGGGGGGTGTTTTTCCTAACTATGTAACGGCTTATGCTAGAAAGTTGAAACTCGGTGTGTATATGTAAATCAACTAAAAAAGTAATTTGGACTAAAAAAAATACGAATGTCCATTGGAGTTCGGAAGTGGGGGCAAAAAAATATTCAGTCAAAATGGAATGCATATATTTTCACGATTTTCGTCATATCTACTAGGTCTTCCAAAATATTGAATTCACTTTTATTCTACGGATTCTTCATATGAATACCTAGAAAATGTTTTCAAGATTTTTTGAAAATTGACCCCTAAGGGGGTGTAAAATGATTATGCACTTTTTCATAAATTATTCCATATCTCTCAGATCCGATCAGACTTTCACTTCCACGGGCTTGTTCTTTTTGATAGGTTTTCAGTCACATAGTAACCTACACCGCATCAGAATTGAACGCGTTCCTAACTACTGCCGGAAAAATAATAAAGTTACGCCCAGATTGTTGGCAGATTTTTTAAATAATGCTTAATAGTGAAATACATGACTATCCGACTAGAAATGCAGGGACCTTATTACTGTATAAGGTACGATCAAAATCAATCGTAAATTCCTAAATTCGGCATACTGAAATTTAGGTTTTACGATTGATTTTGATCGTATCGTATTCAGTAATAAGACCCCAGGTAACTGAAGAACTTTCTACCGTCCAAGGACAAACCGAGTACGAGAGGATCCAATTTATAGAGCAGTGCTACTTCCGGATATACCACCTTGATCAAAAAGTTCCCCGGAATAACCACCGTGTGGCGCTTTTATTGTTCCGATTTGAGTTCTGTTTTTTTTTGTTAAGTTGGTACATCTGTTGTTAACATTCCCTCTAAATCTTAGCGCCATAGCTTGATATTTGCAAAAGTAACGTAGCTAAGAGTACATCTATCTGTGTGTGTTGGCGATTTTTTACAATTTTAGAAATGAATTTAAATTTGCAACAACGAACTTGTATTAAATTTTGATTAAAAAACGGATTTAATGGTGCGCGAACGTTGGAAATGTTGGAAAAGTGTTTCTGCAACGATTCCCTAAAGAAAACGGACGTTTACCAGAGGCACGAGCGGTTCAAAAGTGATCAAAAAAGAAGGCAATGCTCACGGTTTTCATGGATTACAACGGTGTAGTGCATCATAAATTTTTGCCCGAAGGCCAGACAGTAAACAAGAGCATTATTTGGGCGTTATGAGACGTTTGCGTGAAGCAATTCGCCGAAAGAGACCAGAATTGTGGGCAGAAAACTCGTGGATTTTGCACCATGATAACGCACCGTCGCACAGTGCCATCATTATTCGTAATTTTTTCACGAAAAAAGCAACAAATACCATCCAACAGCCACCGAATTCACCTGATTTGGCTCCCTGTGACTTCTTTCTGTTCAATCGAGTTAAAAAGCCACTACGGGAACGCGTTTCAGCAGCCGAGAAGAAGTAATGGAAAAATCGCAGGGAGCACTGATGGTCATACCGAAAACTGAATATAAAAGATGTTTCGAGGATTGGATCAGGCGCTGGCATAAGTGTGTTGCAGTCGACGGGGATTACTTTGAAGGAGACAATATAGATTTAAATTAATAAACTTGTATTTTAATTTTCTCAATAAGGTCCGGAAACTTTTTGATCTAAGGGTATGAGGTCTTTTATTCAAGGAGTTCCACCGCACCGTATTTAAGCAAGAAAAGGAAAAAGAGACCACTCGGTTTAAAAACGAACCAATACAATAAACAGTCCATTTGATATTTGAAATATTTTTAATAATATTAAAAAATTGAATAATAAAATCTTTAACATAATTTCGAGTCTCTAAAAAAAGGCACTACAGGTAAAAGATCGGATCATTTCGAATGGCGAATTGAGTTCTAAAAAAAATCACATAAATCACTCAAACGAACGTTGAAACTCCAGTTCCGAGCGAGAGAAAAACACAAATTAAATATCTCTGCCAAATCGCTAGTTTTTCCCTAAACATAAATCGGCTATTCGGAACGATCCGAAAAAGCTTTGCTCACTTTAATGCTGTAGCTTCTGTAATAAATTGCGCGTCCGAAAATATTTCTCCCTAAACTTAAATATAACATAATAATCGTGTTTTTTAGGGACGAGTTTGGAGCATAAAATTACCCGGGCTCGAATACAAAACGGTTCGTTTCCCAAACAATTTTATTCTCCAGGTCTCCGCCCTCACATGAGCAATACTTGAAGAAAATTGTATTCACATTGCTTTGGAGTTACCGAGTCGTAGTAACAATCGATCGCCACCAAACCCAGTTACTATCCTAACCAACTAAATAAATTCGTTATGTTCCGTCCCGCCTATCGACTCGATTCCGAGCTGAGTTTGCTGGTGGCGGATCGATCCAACAAGATACAAAAATAATATTGGCACTTTCGAAAAATGAAAAGGATCGTGCACCGCGAGGAGTATTTACACAAGTTTAGTGATAAATTTGGATATAAATTTATCCGGTCTAAGTATTGAGCTATGATATTCATAATAGTAATAACTTTTTTGATATTCGACGCATTTGTCAGTCGTCCAAGTCGTTCCGTCGCCGCAACAAATTCAAACTGGCATTCGGATCGCTCAGGGAGTATGTTTCGGCCTCGAAAACCGGCGGGTATTCCATGTTTGGATAGTCCGGTGTTGTGTGACTGCTGGCCGTTGTCGACGGTGTCGTCGAAACGGACGATTGAGATGGCAGTTCGTCGGGAACAGTGTGGATAGAGTCCGTGTTCATGTGTCCGGACTGGAAGGTAATTACAACGATTACGATTTAAGAAGCTAAGTAGAGGAGGGACCTGGGCGAAAAACTTACCTTACTGAAAACCATCGGTGAGAATACTTCGTGATCCAAATCAATGCCGGCACCGCCACTGCTACTGTTCGAATGCTGACGACCAAAAATCGCCCGATGCAAGCTAGGCGATCCCAACAACTTCCGTTCCATCGGTGTTTTCGTCGCCATAACGATTTTCGTTAGCATCGGGACGCCCGTTGAATTCTTTCGTGCACTTTCGATTTTCTTGCTATCCTTGAACTCGGCGTTGTACGTGAGACTCTTCTTTATGCTAACCTGCGGACTCGGCTGATCTAATTGGCTATAGAAACTCGAAGTTTTCTTGTTGAGTGGCAGTGTAAGAGGAGCATACGATGCTGCATTTTTACTCGACTTGTGATGATCGGACGAGTGCTTGAATTGAAACAGCCTCTCGCTCGAAGTTTTGAATGCTTCGAACTTTCCCTTGGTCTTCTTGAAGCTGCCGCCACGACTCGATTTTTCGCTCATTTCTGAAATACTCGACTGTGACGTTTTCTTTTTCGACGTGAGCAATTGTCCATAGGTCGTCTTTTCGACGACAATCGCTCGTGTTTTTTGTGCGCCGTTCGCAGGCTCATCGCCGTAAATGAATTCGTAGCCGAAATCGCGCAGTTTTTGACCCTCTTTCGTTCGCGTTCGCTTTATGTCCTCGTCGTCCGGATTAAAACTCATCTCATAGTCCGGTGTCTTGGGCAAGCTGCGACTTTGTATTTTCGATAATTTACGACCGCCAGAATTTTGGCAATCGCATTTCCGATTGTGCTTTTGCAGACGCTCGTCTTTCTTCTCTACGCCCAATAAAACGCGATTGTTGTATACTTCTCGGGCTTCTTCCTCCTGCTTCCGAAGCATCAAGTCTTTGAGCGTGACAAATCCCTGAAGATTATTGTGAGCATCCCACGTATTCGACGGATTAATTTTCGGTAATGAAAAGTCCATCGATTTCGAGGTCTGAAAATCGAATTCCACCAGGTTGGGATTCGAGGCATGGATGTAATTGTACGGCGAGTTTTTACGCAACTTCTTTGTACTGTCTGCACAGGTTTTCGGCGACGATTGAGATTGGCGGCACACGTTCCTCTCCTGCTGCGAACTGTTCAATGCAAACGCTATCGGTTCGGTGTGCTGAATGATGCTCTCCTGATCCGAATTCGAAATTCTTGAGTCAATGCTATAAGTGGACGAGATCGATTGCTTTCGACCCAGATCCAAGAATGACTGAAGGGGAGTAGAAGCGGCTGAAATTTCATGATGGTAAATCGCAGTATTGGTGTTGGTCCCGATTTGCAAGCCATGCGTCCCACCCGGCACTTTTCGATAGCTTCGGTATTGTGCGGTCGGAACGGGAATATCATTAGACGATGGCTTCTTTTCTGCACTTTTGAATTGCGTGAATTTTTTCAGTGAACCCAAATATCTTTCATGTTTTGACGGCGAACTCGATGTCGTCGGGGTGTCGGGTGAAGTCGGATTCGAGTTACTGTACAGCGGTGATCGCGATAAATGAATTGCGATCGGTGACGGTGTACACAATTGCTTCACTCCTATGTCCTCATCGTCGCCGGAGCTATCGGTCTCCGAGTAAAATTCTTTGATGTTTTGAGCAATTATCGAATCAGGAACGACTTTTTCTTGGAGTGTAGCCTGCCTGATGAACTCCATCCACTGATTCAACGCTTCGACTGATTCAGCTGCGAAGTAGAATGTCTTCATCGGGTGATAGACTTTAAATGCAAACGGCTTGGAGTGAACTTCTTTCGCCAGTGAGACGGTGAAACCAGGCAAAAAAACCATACAACTCGCCTTCCGTGAATCCTTCTTCTTAAAACCGTACAGAACCGTCTCGATCAAAACAAAGTAGAGCTTTGCCCAAAACGTAACACCACGCTTGTCTTTTGTTCGGCGATACAAGTGACCCTGTATGTCGCTGGTGCCCAATGCTTTCAGAGTGACTTGTCGCCGTTTCGCCAAAAGGCTGTTCTTTTTCTTCAAAGTCAGGCTTTTTGTTTTGGTCGGCGTGACAAGTTCCGACTCCTCTTTGGTCGTTTCCTGAAGAAAATGAATTGTCGCTGGAATATTGCCCATCGTTGACAAGGTCGGGATGGACGCAGATTTAAAAGCGGAATGTGTGATTGCTGCCTTTTCCGATTGGAGCAAGAAAAGTTGTGGTTTAGGCGGTGGAGGAATTGCAGGGGGTTGAATATCAGCTTGGCGACGAGGCCGGGGTGGTGGTGCAGGTGGCGTGTTCTGAAGGAATTCTTTTCGGGGTTCTATTGCTGGAGGAGTATCTAAATGAAATGTGTTCAAAAACTATGTCTTTCTGTACTACGTACTATTTTCTGCTTACCTGAATCATCACCTGAATTATCGTACGCTGGTGTGCTATGACTTTTGTCCAATCTCCCGCGTCGACTTACCAACGGTGCATTAATGCATTGTACAATATCCCCGCTTTCGTCTTTATTTTCATCAGATTTCTCTTCTTCAAAGTAATTATTGACATCATCGTCGTCGGCGTAAGGAATTGGTTCGAACGTTTCCAAAATTGTGTTCTCGACGTTGCAAGTATACTGTAAAAAAGGCTCACATAAAACACACGCTCAGAATGGGCAGAATTTCAACGTACCTTGTTATCGGCCGGATAGTCGTCGTATTTCATATTGGCATCGAATCGAACTACTTTACTTACTCCCGGCTTGGATTTCTGCTCTTCGTGTTCGCTCTTGTCTTCCATTTTAATCTGTTTTTCATACAAAATTTGCGCCAGCGAATTATTGAGTCCGAGGAGATCATTAAATTTTGTATTTCCTGTAATCCCCAGACATGTAGTTGGCCGCGGTGCTGTGTCCAATCCGAATCCAAACGAGACCGATTTATCACGCAAACTTGGCGAAGATGCTTCTCCGTTTTGTCGTACCTTACGTTCGTGCCAGAACGGCACATTTCCGATATTCTTCAGATTCGACAGTTCACTGCCGCAAATCGTATTCCGTCGCTGCAAAACGGCTCGCGGCTTCGGCATATATAATCGGATCTCCTTGTCCACGGATTTCGAATCGGTCGGCGTCATGATATCGCTGCACGATGAATCCGTGTCGGACGAATTATGCTTCTCGGTGTTTTTGAGCGGCAACCTAAAGTCCTGTACTGCAAGCAGATTCGGACGCGGACTGGGCAAATTATCGCCCCAGCGACCGTGCATTGATCGTTTCTTGCTCGGCAACCGATACGGCTGCATGTAAATCTGTCCGTAAATTTTCATATGTTTCGGTCGCTTCTTCAAAGTTATTAGCAGGTCGGGCGGTGAATCCCGTAACTGCAGCATCACAGACTTGTACTGCCAGCCCACAACGGTCTGGTAGTTGATTTGCACGATCTCGTCACCGTCTTCAATTTTCCCGGAATTATGAGCCGGCGAATTGTATTTAATATCGCTGATCCGATGAATACCATGATAGCTTGGCTCCACATTGAATCCAAGCTCAGATTCGCGCTTCTTGAGCGTAACCAGGTTCAAAGAGCACGGCTGCAACAGCATCGGATCCGAAATATCCTGAATAATGTAATCGGCGAGTTGAGACAATTTCCAGGCACTCGTCCGTATCTGTTCGACGGGATCCTCGACAAATCGGTCACGCTGTGCAATTGTTGCCATCTCCAAACCGAGCCGCAACATTGTCTTTCGGATCTCGATGAATTGGAGCTGTCCTTGGAACGGCGCACGATCCAACCAGCCGATTATCGGTTTCGTAGTCGCTATAGTTCGCGAAATATCCTTTAAAATTTGCGTTTCTAATTTCGATTTCCCGCAATCGTACGTCAACTGCTTGTACAGACTGTGCGCTGCCGAAGCAACATGTAGAGTAAGGAATTGTAAGTTCTCTTTATCAAAATTGTAATGCTAAGACAGGAAGGAAAGAAGTCATTAAAAATTTCCGTAGCAATGTGGAAGCAACCTTACGGCATTTCGTAGATGTTCCACAGCTTCTAGAACGATTTCCTGATGTCCGATGAAAGTCATGCCGAGCTGCTCGAGCTCATACGGTCGAATGTTGAGCAGTTGTTTACCTCCTACCTGATTATTCGTGAAGGAGTAGACGTAGTTGTACATTGTATCGTCCAGACCTAATTTGAACAAGTAGAAAAATTCAGTTAGGTCAATACTTTTGTGAGAAACATCACCAGTTTAAATTATTCTAAGTGAACAAGTTGCCATTCAAGAACAGATGGTGTTAAACATTTCAAACTCTGCACATTAGCTCACGCGTTTCTCAGGAATCGAATTCTAGTTCCTTTTGTTATTCACCGTCTTTATAAATGATCTGTCTCAAGTGTTTTGTTATTGTGATTTTAGGCAATGACTTAAAAGCGTCCATCTCGACCTTAGACTAACCAGACTTGATGGTTCTCCTCTAGTATGCTGGGGAAACATGCTATGCGGCTAAGGCTAACGGAAACGAACATATGCAGGTTCTGCCATGATCTGTACGCTGTTGAGGACATCACTCACATCTTGTGTGAATACCCAGGGATCGCTAAAAGGCGACTGAGATGACTGGGTAGTCTTTTCTTTGAGAACATTGAGGAGTTGAGGTTATTAGGGGTTCTGCAGGGAATCGGAGTGGTTTTGAGGGAATGAAACAGCCAACAAGAATCTGAAAAGCCAGACTGTCTCTCAACGACTTTCCGAATTTTCGAGAAAAAACATCAAACGAGAGAAGGCCGATCTCTCAAAAAACATGGAAGCGGAAGACTTGGAGCCGGAAAAGCAGGAATAATTTGGCACTCAAGACACCCTTTGGGCATTCCTGTATGCAAACTTCGTGTGCCTTAAACCCCCCCCCCCCCCACCCAAAAACAAATCTACTCATGACGACATGAATTTCACAGGCTTGCTCCAATCCTCCGAAGTACAACTCGCCATTTTCACCCCAAAATTCCCAGTTTGCACTTGCACAGGGGACGTCGATTGCAATCCCAGTAGTCATCGTTAGGCGGAATTCCCCTTTTCAAAAAAATTCAATACAACAAAATCAGTTTTATTGTCAAAATTCCGAAATATTTGATTCGAAGCAATTTGCATATTTTTCTAAAAAAAAATAGTTGGATGGGGGAGAATAGTTGTCCCAAGAGAAGCGAATAAATCGCACCTGCTCCAAAATTTTTGCCAGGCAGCCGCAACGTATACACGTAAATTTGATAGCGTAGAAGAACTAGAGGGGCATATCAAGAAGAACTGGATCAGATCGCCAGGATGGGGTCCAAGCTACCCACCAACATTACCATGTACAAGGACCTGGAGGAATTCGATGGCAATTTGCCCGATACGGTCGAGCTGCTTCGCACAGAGGAAGGCGATCGTGTCTACGTCATTGGTACCGCACATTTTAGCTTGAAGTCACAGGACGACGTGTCGTTGGTCGTGCGTAACGTAAAGCCGGACGCAATAGTCCTGGAACTATGTCCGTTACGTATCCATGTCCTGCACTACGACGAGGAGACGCTACTACGCGAGGCGTCCGAACTGACCGCAAACAAGAAGAAAGAAATCATCGCCGAGCATGGAGTGTCCGGCGGGATGTTCTATATTTCGTTTTTAAACATGAGCGCGAATATAACACGCCAGCTTGGTATTGCGCCAGGCGGTGAATGTCGACGCGCGGTTGCTGAATGTGGACAAGTCGACGACTGTAAGATCATGTTGGGCGATCGTCCCATCAACATAACCATGAAGCGAGCCACTGCTGGTCTGACGATTGCGCAGCGACTCAAATTGTCCATGATGCTGACCAATTCGACGAGCAAATCGAACCAGGTAAAGATGACGTTCGAGGACGTCGAAAAGTACAAGTCGCGCGATGCACAACCGCTCAACGGTATGAAACAGCGTTTGCCGTCCGTCTACAGATCGTTTGTGACCGAACGCGATATTGTTCTGGCCCATTCGCTACTGCTTGCCGCAAGCATAATGAGCGTGCTGAAGACGAAAGGTCAGCCGGCGAAGATTGTCGGTGTTGTCGGAATGGGACACTTGCCGGGAATTATGAAGCACTTTGGACACACTACAACGGACCAGGTGACGGCCCTGATGTCCTTGCCGCCCAAGAGCTGGCTGGCTGCGTCTCAGACAGTTATTCCGTTCGTCATGCAGAAGTGGGGTATGATGGCGCTGCGCAGCATTCAGGGCTACAAGAAGAACTTGTGATCCAGACAAACGGGCGGCACAGAGTCCCGCACACTGTACCGCACCGACATCTCATTGAAATTTATTTTTATAACTTGACAGAACTTTATGATGGGATTTTCTTATTACCTGTTTATTTTTGTGTGACTAGTAACTTGGGGTAAATAGAAAATTAAAAGTTGAGAGGAATTTAGTGTTTTCATTTTGTTGGGAGCAGTTTTGCTCCCGGTTTGGGGTACATACCTTTCAGCCAGTCAGTGACTTGATCCGGACTCCATTCGGCCACGTTAATGTAGGCCATTGTTTAGCCCCGTTTTCGCGGTCTCGTTCCACTTGTTTGGGGTGGCTTGTGCGGCGGGCAAGCAACCCCGGTTAATGTTTTTTCCCGGATTGTCCAATGCACTGGTCACGGAACGGTTCTTCGCAGTCGCGTTTTTATTTCGACATTTTCACTTGACAGGGCGAGTGCACTTTTGGAGCGGTCGCAAATCGCAACCGCACGATGACACATACAAACGTCACGTGACCTCTACTCGCTCTGTTCTGCTCCTGGGCTCCTGTCCTGCTCTGTGTCTGTCTCGTATCTCGTTGCGTATTGGATTTTTGTTATGAATGAAAATTTTGGGGTCGCCCTTTGTGTGAAGCTAGCAGCGATTGGACGTATGTTGGGAGCGTAGAGCTGCCAGATGTGCGATGAGTGTCAATTTTCGCGGGTTTATCGAAATTTCAAATAATGATGAAAAATGATGAATGGACAGTTACATTAAGTTCGTACCTGTGAGCGAATGAAAGTCGAAAGAAGTCTTCACTGGCCCGCAGTATAGTCACTGGATGAAGAAGAAGGCACACATCCGACGGTGCAGTAGCAAGACATCTGCTCCACACAATCGAAAATTGAACTTCAAAGAACTTCTCTTTTGGAATATAAAAGAAAAATTAATATATTGAAAGCAACGCATGCAAAAAATCTTCCGCAATTCAGGGTACAATCTACCAGCTTCCAAAGCAAACCTTTCTAGGCAAGCAATGATGTCGATTTTGTGACCTACGTAAGGCTTATTATTATTGTAGATGGTGGACGACGGTCTAGAATCCGAGAAGCGATGGATTGCACGACTTCACCATTTGTCCGGGCGTTCTGGTGTTATAGCACCGTGTCTGTTATATATAGGTTCAAGGTCAAATGAATTTTAAATTGATACTGCTTGTACAAGCCTCGGGTTTATGGTCTGATTTTGTTAGCAACGCACCCCCCACAGCCGCTACTCGAACTTCAGCCACCAATGCGGAGGTAGCTGGAATTGGCCCATTGTTTCCCGTACCATATATTTAGACTTTTTCTATTCAAAATATTCACTCCAAGGCCTTCGTTCACAACACCTACCAGAAATCAAACGTAAACTCCCAAAAGTTCCACTAGGCGGTGAAAAAAATGAAAGAGGAATGCATTTCTAGAGCTCACATAAATTTCCAAATCGAATTTCAACGTTTTCTTTTTATTTTAATAAAAAAATCGGGGAAAAATTTAAAGTACAGCAAAAAAAGATCGCAACCGAATCCAGGTCTAACGCCCACGCACCTTTCCCGCCCTACTGCAACTTCGCTATGATCGCTTCCACCTCGCTTTTCGGGTACATCTCGAAAAGTTTACCGGGCGTCATTTTCATCACCTCGACATTCGTCGAGTTCAGCTTTTCCTCCATGACCTGCTTGAGAGTGTTGAGCGCTAAGTCGACGGCATCGTCGATGGTCATCTCGGACGTGTAATTATCCTGGAGATTTTGCTGGGCGCCCTCGCTGCCCGAACCGATAGCCTTCGCGTGGAACTTCATAAACGTACCGGACGGATCCATGTGCCACAGTTCCGGAACACCATTCTCGATGCCGGCAAAAAGAATAGCCACGCCGAACGGCCGGCTCATTGCCGATCCGCCGTCCGAACTATCGCTGAAACCGATTGCCAAGGTGGACACGGCCTGTGCGCACGATTCAATAGACATCCGTTCGTTGTAGTTAAACCAGTGGTTCTGGCATTCGACGCGTGCCCGATCGATAAGGGTCCGGGCGTCGGCCATCAGGCCCGACGTTGCACAGCCGATGTGATTATCAACTTCGACGATTTTTTCAACAGTTGTCGGCTCCATCAGGGTCGAAGTGATTCGCTTTTCGACGGCAAGGACAACGCCTGAAACAACAAGAAAACAAAGTTCCGAGTTATTGAAACGAAACTGCGTAGACAATTTTGTACAAGCTCACCATTTGGGGTTCGGATTCCAATTGCTGTCGAGCCCAATTTGATAGCTTCTATTGCGTACTCCACCTGGAACAGGCGACCTTCCGGCGAGAAGGTGTTGACCCCACGATCGTATTCGGAACGGGTAAGAAACATCTGTAAATTTTTGAGAAGAAAAGAGTGGTCTTTAATTTTTATTATTCCGCGAAAGAAGTTGAGGTTAGAAAAGGCACGGTATGATGAAGCGATTTTTTCACCGCCTTGAAAGTAATTCGCCGTTTACCCCAATGGGTTATTTATCAAGTCGATAATAAGCACGGACATGCACTCACATTGTGTTTTCTTTTTAATCAGCGGAAACTTTAGAGAATTATTCAAAAATTGACAGCGAAAATGACAAACAAATTTCTTCGGCGATTTGTTAAACTTATGTGAGTGAAGTTGGCTGCAGTTGGATTCAGTTTTGAAAAGGTTTTTGTTGGGCTTGAACAGCTTTTCCGGCAAAAATAAAATGAATTAGCGATGATGAGAAAATTTATCCGTTTTTTCGATTTATTTTACTCAGTTCTAAATTCTTGTAGTGAGATAAATGAATACTTAAAAACAAAAACAAAAAAAAAACTTCATTATAACATGTAATAGGCACAAGCCTTACTTCAATGCAACATTAAAAACTAGCATTAACAAATTATAACACACTCAATTCGGTAAAAACTAGTGTTATTGCGCAGCGCTAGTTTTTACCATTCTTTGAAAGTTGAATTTTTTTGGTATACGACGCGAAACAATGGAGAAACATGCCTTGATCTTGTATTGAAAATTACTAAACCTTCTAAGCTGAAAGAAAACAGTTGAACGTCATTTTTATTTAAAATTGAGATAGTGAGCTTAGCTTAAACATACAAAGGATGAAAAGATATTAAGCTTCAAATGGATGGAATCCAACAAACAACAGTTCAATTTATAAAATATTTAGGGCTAACTTTTGCTGAAGACGACAACGAAACGGACGAAATCAAACGACGGATCATGCTAGCAAATAAAACGTATTATTAGGTACTTCCATAAGCTGCGAATATATATAACTAATATACGACCTGTAGTCTGTTCTGCCAGTGGTACGTGGATATTAACGCGAACTTCCGCAAAAGCACTTAACGCAAAATTCGAGTCCTGTGAAATAAGAATCGGGACTGGCGAATAAGATACAACTATGAGTGGTATCAACTGTATGATTAGCCAGAAGCATCAACGTTCATCAAGCTACGTATACTGCACTGGACTGGCCATGTAAAGCGAATGGAAGATAAAAGAAACCCCAAAAGTGCTCTTAAAGGCGAAGCGAGTGGTAACAGCCCAGTAGGGAAACCATGCAAGCGATGAGAAGACTTGGTTGATTAAGATAGCAAGGCCATCTTAATATTAGCAGCTTAAGGGGTTACATCTAGTTGGCTGCCGAAAAAAAGCGTGTTTTTGGTGAATTTTTTTTGGGAAAATGATTGCAGGTTTCGAACTGTTTTTTTTTTCATAGTGAAGGGTATATCTTTGACTATATTTCATAATTTATTTGTTGGAAAAAATTCACAAATGTAGCAGATATAATATATTTCCCGGACCGCTGTTCAAAAAAAGCCTTCCGCGGTGACCACTGTAACTTCCACACCAATGATCTCAAATAAAAAAACCAAATGAATTAAGTTTTTTTTATCGTAGAACCTAGTCCTTAAACGAAGGATTTGATAAAATATTCATTTTTGAAAAAATGGTCGGCGATCGAAAGTGAAAGTCCAATTTTCGGTGAAAAATTCACTTCATTTTCCTTGATATAAAAAAAATATGCATCGAAGAAATCGTAAGTTCGTTTTTGAGATATAGTGGTCACCGATTTTGATAAAGCCGTTTCGAGAAAAACGCATTAAAGTTTGAAGTCTATACTAGTGATGTGCAAAGCGATTACTTTGGAGTAACGAATAATTACTAAATACTTTCAATTTAGTATTCGTTACTTTATTGAGTACTTCGTGTGAGAAAAAAAAGAAGGTCATCCGCTCAGACGAGGGAATTTTTGGGATTTGAGTACCAAACAGAATGTGAGAAGCTAAAAAAAAAGGTCATCCGCTCAGAAACGGGAATTTTTTTTAGTCGGGTTAGTAACGAATACTTTTGTAAAGTAGTATTCGGTACTCGGTACTCGTTTCAAGTAACGAATACTTAATAACGAATAATTACTTTTTGCACACCACTAGTCTATACATAGATAAAGTGTAAAGTGAAATTCTCTCGAGCCTTTCGCACGATTCATTTTAAAATTTCAAATATTAGAAGAATACGTATAACTGAACGTCGTGAGGGCTTCGAAGTCAACTGCTGTACTCTGACGGTTTTCGATTTCGAATATACATTCAAACCTGGATGAGTGAGAACATAACTGTAAAAACGGCCGTAACTCGCTCAATTTTGAACAGATCGACTTGAAATTTTAAGACAATATTTTTGAAAGGTTATACTTTAAGAATCCATCGAAAACAAAAAATTGATTTTTCGAAAATTCTGACTAGATGTAACCCCTTAAGGACACGCTCCTTGGGTCGCGACGACTTCAGGTGGCCAATTTAGGCTAGCGCATGATTATGATTATAACTATTGCTGAAAAATTAAGCTGAACACCACACAGAAATGGTATAAGAAAGCATCGATCGTTGGAGTTATCAGACGAATAAAGTCATTAACGCAATTTATTTACCAAGGCTGAGGCCATCGGAGAGACTCCGCCTAAATTATAAAAAATGAACAACTTATAAAGTTGAGGCGAATAAGGCTAATTTACAACAATCGTCGATTAAAATAAATAATATAGGTATAATTTTAACACAAAGCCTATAACGAAGTCATAACGGCCAAGGACTAACCGAATAGGCAATGATTCTATTTATGAAAGTCCTTTTTGAATTTAATGCATTAGCAAGTAACGTTCGACTGACGACAGAAACTGTACTTCTGCAAAAATGACGAGAGCTACTATCAACTGTTTAAAATGGAAAACGGCCTTTTGGAGTAAAATAAGTTGTAATATATAACAGTAAAGGAAAACATGACAAACTGAAATACTCGTAGCTTGAAAACACCATCTAAAATATCTTAACCAACTTTTTTTTGGTGGAAATAAGTAGATAAATTTGAATTTCGGTCGTCTACCCGTTTCATTGAAATTACTAATCACGATTTTCATTTCCAAAAAAAATAATGAAATGGATGTAATGGTTAAATTAGTAATTTCAAAAGAACTTGTTTATTTAACTTGAAGAAGAAGATCAGTATCCGCGTGTATCTTCTTCTTGATTTTATCCAAGCTTCTTCTTGATTTTATCAAGACAGCTTGATTTTGATTCTAGATGTAGCATTAGGAATTCTACTATGAATTCTGTAGAACCTGCAGAGTTCTCACAAAAGACCGTTTAAGGTCAAATAGAGTATTCATGGTACATGCTACTTTTCGGCTACCTTCATAGAAAGTAGTGGTCCTCTAAAATTTCATTTCTATTTGGAAAACCACGAATTAGCAGCGCCACAATAGCTGCCATTTTCTGTAAGCTTCCTTGGTATTGTCGTTCGAACGTTGCCCTGAAGCAACGCTCTAAGATAGTTTTTATTCGTCACTATTTATTACAAAAGTTCAGTTATTCATAAATTCACAACTCATTTACCATCGATTTAGTTACGGTCTAATGCCTAATCGCTTTATTCGCTCTCCAACTCGGACACTTAACGAGCGATTGTTCAATCGTCCACGAAATCTTGAAAGAAATTTTTTCAATTCTTTTTTTTTTTTTCGCATAAACTTTTAGCCAGCTTCTTGCTGCTTGACCATAATCCATAAATCTCTTAATTTCGATTTGTGCAAATTGACAGTAATTTTTTTTATTGAAGGAGTTCAACAGTCCTCGAGTGGGATCTTAGTGTTTTTTGTTCTTCAAGCAATATTACAGCAATTCAGTACGTTGGTACTTGTACGACATGTCTATTGAGAAAAAAAAACGTACACGCGGATGACCTTAAGTCGAACTTAAGTTGATGAAGTGTATCAAGGTCGAGTAGCCTCACTTTCCTTCTCATTACTCGCTGGGAGCACGTTTCGTTGTTTATGTGGAGAAAAAAAAATGGACAAAAAAACGGTCAGACAGTGTTTGGTAATTTGTTGCAATGTTTTCTCATTATTATTGTTACAATTTAATGCCACTGTCAATGGGATTTCATATTCCTAAGACCTTCACTTACTTCTGGTACTTGCGGTGAGACTGCTGCTCAAGCGACAATATAGCGGTCAGTTACACTTTTTAGTGTTATGTAGTTGTTGTTGGAATTTATTGAAGACAGAGTATATTGAGAAAAAAAATTTAGTTTTGGTGTGATTGGCTTAACCGCTTCTGGACAGTTATAATATGGGTACTTTGTACTCCACAGTTTATGAAGCAATCGAGCTTTGAAGTTTTTTTTTAGATTTTTTTTCCTTTTAGAAAAATTTAATTTATCTTCTATAAATTATCAATACCACATAATTTTTAAATCAAAGTAAACAATACGTTAGGTAGTAAAAATTTTGCTCCTCTCCATACTCCGTACTGGTCATGCAGTACTGAAAATTTCAATTGCACAGAAATTCAGTTCAGAGCGGACTACTGAACAAATTCTCAAAGCGGACCAAGGCCAGTAGTGGATATTTTCCTCCCTCAATTAGAGAGCAGAAAAGCATTCAGACAAATAGAAGGAGGGCGTCATTGTTAAGACTCCGAAGAAAGGCGTTCGAAGGGATTGCAACAATTGACAAGGTTTGCCTGCGTCAGTATAAGGGCCGGTTTCACAGTCGAAGTTTAAACCAAAAAATTGGGTTAAACTTAGGAATTTGTTCGTAAGATCCTAAGTTTAAACCAAATTTTTGGTTTAAACTTCGACTGTGAAACCGGCCCTAAGTTGTTTACTTATCGATGCTGTTTGCATTCAAACTCAGTTTCTACTTACACAAACACTATACGAATAATCATGGAACAGTCTCATGCGTGTGGTATTTGAAAAGGCTTTCGATAGGTCTAGAGATTATGGTGGGAATATCTTACGGAGAGGAGACATTTCCCACAAAATTATTATCATAGAAATCCTATGAAAATTCCAGCTGTAGCGAATTTCCAAATCATATATTTTTCAAATACCGTTTTGAATTTTTGAATGAATAAACTTTAACTTTACAACAACTAAAGGAAAATTTTACGAGAAAATAAAAGAGTTCGCCGCGCGGTTAAGCCAAAAGATTCCTAAAACATGAAAATATAAAACAATTTTTATTTTAAATCGTTCGCAATGGATAAAGTGTACTACTCATTGTGGAAATAGTAAAGTTAAAGAGTACGACGTAACAGATCATCTTAAAAATTATATATTCAATTTGAAGCTAGCATTTATTATTAAAATAGCAAAGAAAATCCGTGAGCCATAAAATATTGCTCAAAATACAAAATACAGTACTAAATTACTTTCATATTACCACAAAAATTTAGCCCAATTTTAATGCAATATTTCCTCCGACTGAATGAATCTAATCTAAAAAGCTAAGTGCTGTGAGAATTTCATAAGTCGCGTGGTCGAAAAACCGAAAAGATAAATCTAAGCTTGAAATATCTAAAGACCTCCACAACAACAACAGCAACTAGATATTACACTGTTTTTGTTTTATTGTTAAGTAACAATAAAATACTAAAGCCAAAGTCACATTAGTACTTCTTGTAGGTTGTTTACCTGTTGAGAATACCTTGGTGATGTTAATGTTATTGTTGTTGTGGTTTCTTTTTCGGTCGACAAGCAATGGAGTAATCCAAACATGCACTTTGCTTGTACGAAATTCTCGTCCTCTTGAACAAGAGACCCTGCCACCATAGACACTTAATTATGTCAGAAAAATGGATTAAGTTTTCACCTTCATTCGGCAGGTTAGCATAGTAGCACGTAAACAGTGTATGTATTAGAAAAATTCAGTTGCCTAGTGTTAGATCTGTGGGCATAAAATATCAAGAGCTGAATCTAATCGACTCGACACTGACTAATTATTGAATTCTTACCGGCATATTGCATAAACTGGACCTGGGCTGTCGGCGCAATGATTTCGATTTTAAAATCGTAGGCATTGGGTCGTCTGGCAGCTTTTGCACGAATTGACCGATTTTACCGCCGACTGATTGAGGCTCGGGGAAGTCTCGAGGATCGTGCGATCGCGATTATCGATCAGTTGTGAATGTGTTCCAGTCAATCTTAATACAATATATATTTTGAAATATTTTGTCCGGCTGAAAATTAAAAGTTTTGACTGCGATCGAGTACCTATAATAAAAAAAAATTAAACCGGTCGCAAATTGACCCTCCCGTCGCGAACCCTCCACGACACGATTGTTGGCTAATCGAAAAAAAGTTCAGTTTCGCATTTGAAATCGAAAAAGAACCGAGACAACCTATTGGAAGTTGGAACACATTGGCATTTGTATAGTGGCACCGGACTTGCACAATTCTCGTCTTGCATTCGGCTAAGAGAAGTGAAGATCGCAAAAAATGGATAAAAAAAGCCAACTATAAACTACACTATAAAACTAAACTAACAACGAATAACTTTTAGTACTCCATTCATGGAATCGAATTAAGAGCATTCATTACTGATCGTATTCAATCGGTCGCACAAGATTAACATTTGTAATATAAACTATACCGCTCCAGTGCCATGTCCATGCACACATCGCATAATTGTTATGAGCCGATCATAAAAACGTTATGCAATTGCGATATGTACAAAGAGGAAGTACAGCACACATATGGCGATTAGATAATTTTTGCGTTGATCGTGCAAATAATGCGCCAACAAAACAACATAATTACAGAGCACCGATGTTTTTTATTCGACATTCTGGAAGATCGTTGAATAACTGATAGCCGATCGGTCATAATTAAACATAAAAAATGTATTATTAAAACGAGTACAATAAACTCTTTTCCTTTCAAGCCATTATTGAACAGAGCAGCTCTTTTATCCATACATACATACACAGGGCTTTGCACTTTTTTCAATACTTTTTTATTCAACCCTGTTCATAGCTTAACTAACTTACTTATAAGGTTACTTACATATGGTCCTTCTACTAATGATCAATGAAAAAAAGATATGCCATTTGGCAGATTCGAAATGAAAAATTTATGAAATGTTTTCTTGCCATATTTGCAGCAGAAGACACTGCTTGCCGCCCAACGGATGTTGGGTTTCATATGTTCAGTTTGACAGCCAAATTTAAGACAATTGACATATAAATTATTTTTTTAGTATGTGTGTCTTCTTCTTTACTTTCCATGTGTTACAAAATTCCGTGAAATGTAAACTTTAGCAATTTTTTAAAAAATTAGGTGGCCAATTTGAATTGAACATTTAGATGAGACCATTATCATTGTTCATACAACACACAGTATCTAAAGAGGCAATTATTATAAATGGACATTAATAATTCACCTTGTATCAAAGGTGTAACTCTTTATTTAAAATTAAAGAAATGTGCGCAAGAGTTTATAAGGAATTAACTAGGAGATGAAAGCTATTAATATAATGAGAAGATCAAAACTGATTTTCTAAATTTACTGAAAAATGTGGAATTGTTGATATTAAGAAAAATATCATACTTTTTCACAGTTTTCGACATATTTCTTAGGTTTGATGAGATATCAGATTCAGATTGGATTTTAATTCCACGAACTTTTTATACGAGTATAATAGCCTACAAACCCATTTCGCGATTTTTTAATATTCAACCCCAAGGGTGTAGAAAAGGGTTGCATATGTCTTTACAAATTCCAACACACCTTTTAAATCTGATGAGAAATCGATTTTTTTAACTTCTTCGGTCTTTGTACATAATCGTCGAATAATTCATTTTGGGATTTTTTGATAGCCAAAGTTCGTGCAAGAGGGTTGGTTACATTTTCACAATTTTCACCGTCCCTGAGGTCTGATCAGATATGAAATTGGCTACTACTATTTCCGGCTCCGGGTTAAATACTTTTAATGCTTTTTATAACAAATATCCATCGTGTTAGAAAGATCTATTAAAAAAAACTAAACGATATGAAACAATCGTTCGTAAAAACTAACTTGTCGTAATTTCATTTTCAAACTGTTTTCCTATAAAAAGTTGAAGAAACGTCGTGTGCCACACCACCTGCTTATCGCATTTAATTTCTATTCCGATGCAAGCCCCTTTTTGCCGCCTTTCGACTATTAAATTAAATTCTCATCAGCTGGACCAGCGTCACAAAAGATTTAATTTTTCGCTTTACGTACATATGTTGTAAAAGCGAAAGTGGTCCGCGATCGGGTCAGTATCCATATTTTACATCTCGCTATAGTGACTGTAGTGTCTATCGTGATCTCCTCGAACACTGATCTGATTCGGAATCATGTAAGAGCTATTAATCCACGACGACCGCGGATGCGGATTACTTCAATCGCGGCAGTTGCATCTCATCTTGATGGCTATTTCGACAGGTTGGACTGATTTCGCCGAAACTGGTTCAAATCGAGAAAATTAACGTATACTGTAAATAAATTTACGTCATGCATGTCGAAGCGCTGGCTGATATTGTGATGATGCACGTCTTAGAGTCTTAGACAATCGCGGCCTTTCAATGGAAATTCCATGGTCACTGGGCCACTATATCGATCGATGGCTTCTTAAGATGATGACGCAGCTAGTTAACTAAGTTAGCTAAGTCTCTCTTCGCCATGATGCCGCAGAAATCGTACAGCTACTGGATTCACGCATGAATTCCGAAACGATATGTTGCGCTGCGCGTAGTCTTGGAGCTGACTGCTCTTACGCAACCTCACTTATACTCTTTTCTCCGTATGCAGGCCGAAATCTTTGAAAGACCCCACTCTCTGCTCGCTCAATACGTCAGTAAAAACCAAAGTAATTGCTTCACGGCTCATAATAACGCTCAATTTCGCTAATTCGCCGTGTTATAAACTTGCGCTGCGGCAACGGGTTGGCGGTATCCATCATCGATAAATGGACGAAAGTTTCCTACTGCTATACTTGGATGCATAGCGGTTTAAATATGGCGATAATCTGCTATGCAGCCGTAGACCATACGTCTATTATGGTGTGCGGCACAGTGCGCACCTTTCCCCGGAAAGAATTGTTTCAATAATTTCACGGTTTTAAAATATCGAGCAGCTTATTAACGGCTGATACGCGATAGTCTTTCTGTTCACATTTCACATATTCTTCTCATAACCGTTACGAATTGAAAATTTCATCAAAATTCACGAGTAATTTGCACGGAATTTCAGTTATGTGATGTTGAGGTGAGTTGTTGAGTATGAGTACGAGCAATAAACGTAATGACGATATGTGGAATTGAACAAACAATAGTTGCGTAGAAAGCATGTTTCTTGCGATTATGCAGAGCTGCAGGTGATGTTTCTTTTGTACTCCCAGTTTTGGACTGATCCGATTCTGTTTCCGTTAATTGACTGGAAACAGTTCAACTAAAGTAGCTTAGGTGCTAAAGGCGTGGCCATATAAAGAGCACATTATCAATTACAAATTATTTTATTGGTTTTTCTTTACAAATTACGACTATGAAAAAAAATTACTGATGCTTCACCGATATAATGTTTTCTTTTAATTATTTTTATAATAAAGTACCTACATACATTGTTACATACGTGACCTGTAAACACTATTAAAATGAGGAGTTTCTTCAAATTTACATCTGATGAGAATGGCTAGTTTGTCAGCGTAACCCTGTACCGTTTCCCCAAATCTCATTACATCCTGGTGAAGGTCGCACATCACTAAACACCATAGGATGGTTATGACACTAACGACTAGCAAATTCCAATGGAGAGAGATAGAGACTTTAACATACAATATAGACATTGGTGTGAGAGACCAGCAAAATTTGAGAAAATGTCAAAAAAAGTCCACCCCATAGCGTATTCCTACAGTGTTTCACAACATTCTAGCAGTTAGTTCAAGAAAAATCCACTGTCGGCTAGATTTTACAGCAGTTACATACTTGTTTTGATATGTCGTTGTATAAATTATGGAAAGTGTCATGAAATGTTATGAAACGCGCTAAAATCAGTATTTTTCATTGTAAATCGGTTGGTAATTTCGTCTAATAGATGCCGATATTGGTCGCCTTGTCGCACAATTGACTTTATTGCACTTGAATAATAAATAGCCAGTGTCATAACAGAATTTGTAACTTTTGAGTCAGCAAGTGCTGAAGTTATTTTCTTGCATCCAGCATAGTCAAATAAGAGAGATTGGCAAAGCAGTTCCTTTCAGTGAATTACTTCCCTACGAGTCACTCACTTTAAGAAACGAGTTCAGTAAAGTAGTTCCGGAACTCTTCCTTTCACCGTTTTGTTAGTAGATCTACAAGATGACGACTAAAATAAGGTTAGTACATCTAGAGTCACTGTATAAGAACTAACACAAACATCCATTATCTTGAGTACGGACAATGTGTGTTTCATTTGAAACCAGTACATTTGAAATTTTTTTGCAGTTGTCCGATTTTTCATTTTTATCTCCACTAAAGTGGATAGACGCTGTATTTAGTTGACATTTCATGAGACATGTATCTCGATTCCGTGAAACGTTAATCAAAATCCATCTGCTACACGTATACACACTAAAACTATGCCATTTAAGAAACCTGCGAACTTTGGAGTTCGCAGGGTTCAAGAGTACTAAAAAGGTACCAAAAGCGGTCATTGTCCGTACTCAAGATAGTGGATGTTTGTGTTAGTTCTTATACAGTGACTCTAAGTACATCTAAAAGATGATGAAAACAAAAAGATCACTTTATTTTCTTGCTCACCAAAAGGAGTGAGTTACTTCACTCACTCACTTCAATGTTCTTTTGGAACAGTTCACTCCTGAAAGACCCATCTCTAAGTCAAATCTACACAATAAACAGGGTGAAAAGTACAAAAGGTTTAATGATAGCCTTTGGTTTAATCCTCTTAAGCTTTGGTCGGAAAAAAATTCTAGCAACCAAAATGACCTTGCCCATCTTCACTCTCAGACCATTAACCTGCCCATACTGTTTTTCTGAGGTATCAATTTAATTCAAGACAGTTTCGGATGGTGAGCTCCACGGGTACGAGTACCCAAACAAACACTATGAATTTTAGTGATGCATACAAGTGTATTGCATATTGTTGTAATTGCATGTGAAAATGCTGTAACGTTATTCGCACTCTTGCACTTCTCTTCACGCTTTCTATATTCAACACTTAAAGACGGTTTCAAGTACCGGATAGTGTTGAAAAATGAAAAATGCAAGACTTGCTTCTTGCAAATCCATCACCGAGCGTCGATCGTTTCAGATATTATAGTTAAGGATTGAATTTGATCTGATACCGAAGATTGTTGCTACCGAAATAATTAATTGATGTCGGAAGTGGGATTTGAAATATATTTCGAGCTACTGGATTTGTAGTTAAATGGCAGCTGGCTGGTGTATAGCCGTGATGCCGATTAACTTTCGCTCTTTGTTTGCATGCAGTAGATTATTCACTTTGGTTGAGTTTTAATCGTGTCCCGCCTCAATCGATTTTCCGACTTAATAATAATATTATTACGATTAAATGCACATACGAGTTCAGTGTATCTGGATGCTAAATGCTGTTCCATTCGGACACTGTGTGAGTTATGCAATAAAAAGTTTTACCTTTCGGAAAATGAGGCCTTCATTAGTTCGTGTACCTTTTTGGTGGCACGGAATGCTAGGCTTGTGCTAGCCCGGCGATATAGAAGTCAATGGCGCATTACCTTACATTATCCACTTGTGTACGTACCTATGGGTTTTTACCTTACCCACTTAGAGTCAGTTGCTGTTGGCTTACCGAAGTGACTACCGCGCACTTACCATACTTCATTACTTGAACTAAAGCTCTTGTTTGGCCCAATTAACTTCTTTCAATTGTTATAAGACCATAAGAGCTGCAACGATAGGACGGCAGGCGAGAAATCTGATTAAAGGCGAAACAATTGAATAAAAGTCGCAAAAATAATGTATACACGACATTATTCTGCAAGAATACTTGTAAGCCACTTACCACTTATGCACATCATAAGCAAACAAGTTGCAAACGGTTTTATTTTTCCTTAGTGTTTCGAAAATTTGCAATTGCGATTATTATCTGTAAATAGGTTTCCCGTTCTGTTTTCTTAAGTAGAGAGGAAAAACGAAAATGAGTCTGAAAATGCGCATAAGTAAAAGTCGACTGCCATGAGACTTACAGCAGTTCAACAGTAACTAGTTCATGTAGAAAATCGATCAGAATGCTCGCAATATCCGCACTTCGCAGACATTCGCAAAGTGATCACCAAGTTTTTGATCTTCATTGCAAAGATCTGCGATCACCATCCGATCATAGTCCGTGCAATGAATCCAAGATGTTGATGGACTGAGCCTAAGACGTTGAATTAAAGCGCCGCTTTATTAGTTTGGAATCAAATTGCATAATACTTTCTCTGGCTGGCGATCTTTCTATTATAGTGCAACTTACGAGTATATTGCATGCACATTCTCCCCCATTACCGTGATGCAAAGATCTGTTACAATTTCAATTTGGTTGTTGTTGCAAAAAAACCATTTAGTTGGATGGCGGAAAATGCTGGTAGCTCTAGCTGGGGCGAACTGGTCAAGGCATTGGATTCGTGTGTGGGATATGACATTCCGATTCCGTCTTACCTATAGAAACGGTATGTTCAATAGATTTTCTTCAGTTTCCGCAGCCGAGACTGTTTTGGGACCAGTGAGAGTCCAACCAAACTGGTAATAATGCTGTAAGCTATTACGGGGACTATATGACTGAACCCCCGAACTGATGCAACACTTCATTGTGGCCTTTATAGTCCCATATTATTGTTTGTTTCTTTATAACAAGCGGTTAATAAGCTAAACATCGTTTTTTGAATGTTTGGTTGTTTGACGTGACAGGAAGGTACATTGGATTGTGGGGTATCAATTAAAATTGATATATAGCAAACCGGACTCTTTTATTTGTAACCAAAATGATGTTATCTTATACCAGACCTAATTCAACCTTTCAACAATATTATGCGGTAAAAAATTAATTTGTTATGCTATTGTTGATTTTTTATATTTTGGCAATATTTGTTGATTTGCAGTCATAGAGGTCAAATCATGTAATTGATAGATCTACGTTTTTCTTCTTACCGAAGAACTTTTCTTGATCCAACCATAATTTTTCCCTGCTAAACAACATATGTATCAATCTGACGATTAATACCTATTATAGTACATCCGTCCGGAGCAACATAAGTTCACTGGTACTCAATACTCGTGTATCGCGGTATTCTACGATATTCTAACGGAACTATTTTACCATCCCATTTCTAGTACTGAATAAATTTAATTTGTTCAGTACTGAAAATGGATACTGCTTCAGTATTACAGATGCTGTACAAATGTTATAAGATTCTTATATTTTTCCATGTTTATGAAAAGTCTTCACTACACATTATACTGCCCAAACAAGAAATTTAAAAAAAAAAATTCAAATTGAAAATGATATTATAAAAAAGTCGCTTGCATTAATGAGGAAAAAGATTAAAACGAAACCAGCTATAAAATCTATGCGCCCAAAACCTTATACTCGTAACAAAGAATTACCTAAGCACTTTTATATTAATTTAAAGTATTGTAAGTGAATTCATCCGCTCACGCATTATACAACATTTGATGACATTCGGTAGGCTAAAAGAGAAAAGGAATTTGAAAACCGATAAGAAACTGTTGAAAAATCAATGGATTGATTTAATTATCCGAATAATGAATTCCATAAAATATTTAAAACTATAGAAATGTCTTGCGTTTCGTACTGACCTAAATCCTAAATTATATGTAGCTATAGTAACTACTTGCCCCTGTTTATTCAATTTATATATTACAATTTCAATTTCATGTTTCATAAATTTTTCTATGTTTTTGATGAATTTTAATTTTATTAATCATTGAAGTAAATATGCCAAATTATTATTATTTTTATCTTAAACATTTTCTTTATTGTGCTAATTTAGGAACAAGAACTACCTTTCGAGAAAGAAGAAGAGAACCATAAAATTATTATATGCAAATGGAGAGCTGTTGCAATACATTCGATGTGGTGGTGAGTTTCCTTGCTTCCAGCTACAGTTTGTCACCTACACAAACTTCCTTAACCCAATCAGAATAGCGTAGAAAGCTCTATACACTTCTCGCATGTTCAACACAAACAACCGAATATGATGGGAATCTCATACCACAAAATATGCAATACCTACATAAGCGCAGAAAGGCTTGGTTAGTTTTTCTACTGCGTGAGCGATAGGATGGCTGGTTTCGCTAGAAAGTGATGGATAAATGAATAAATGATTTTCATTGATAGCAGGCTGCGATGGTGTAGAAAATGAAATCGGGCCAACTTGCCAGTAATGTGGTAATTGAAAACAATTATTTAAATCAATTTGTCTTTTTATTTTATATAATTGTGTTTTTACTTTAAATCTTCCAAATCAACAGTACTATAAGATCTAGTTGGAGCTTCAGAGACTTATATTGCCATGGAACCGATGCAAACTTAAAAATTGTTACATGTACAACAAATTGACGAAAAAATAATAAGATTAAGCCAGTAGCGTAGACAGAAATACAAGGAAATTACCGTTTTTTAAGATCGTCTCCGAATCAGCCAATGGTAAGCTATGCACATTCTAAATTTTAGGCGAGAAAAATTATAGGTAGAGGGTTTAAAGAAATAAGTTTTTATTTTGACTAGTAGTATCTACATAATATTTTTAGAATAAGAGAGTGAATTTGGACGTACTTTCGCGTAGGAGTCCCCTGACAACGCCTCTGACTTGTGTCTAGATATTTTATTCTCTTTCTAGATAATGGATTTTCTCTCAACGGTTTTCTACTTCTCCGCAATTTGATGAATTAATTAATTCTATAAAATAACGAATATAATATCGAAATTTAGACTATCACCATCATTAAAAATACTTTCTTTGCAGCTTACATTTTTTTTGTCAAAACAATCTTCTCTCTATTCGAAAACCAATTTCCATTTCAACGACGAACACCTTAATGAAAGTAAGTTGAAATTTTAATCGAAATCTCATAACCATCAAAACCATCAACGTACAAATCCAAAAAAAAAAAAAAAACAAAAATAATTCAAAACAAAAGGTTATAAATTTTCTGCATCAAAACTACAACCGAAAATAAACAATATACAAATGTGGAAATTAACCTTTCGCTTTCAATGCTAAAGTCTTTCTCGCTAATAAATTTTAGACGGACGCTCGGACAAAAACGACAACAATAAAGCGTACGTCATTTTGAAAACTTTATTAGTATTGACCTGAAAACTATTTGGACCACTTTAATGCCATCACCCATCACCCACCAAAAATCAATCGCGAAATGATCTGCAACTGCGATCGCTGCGAATCGATAGCTGATCAATTACGCAAACCCACTATCCAATGGCCAAAGTATCGCGTTTGCAATAGCGGCCATAGTGTAGGTATAGGAATGAATTGGTGAACCGAACCAAGCAAAATCCGTGCTGATTAATAGCCTGAAAGTCAGGTGCACCGAAGAAAAAAAGCGTTACCTATTTCTTAATTTGTCTTAATTTGCCCGACCATTTTCGGTGTCAGAAGAAACACGTTAATTTTTGCCAATTTTAGAGATTTCTAGGCGCCATAATTCACGACTTTTGAAAAATTCGTCAGACCGGTTTGGCTTAAAACGGTCTTAGCGCGGTTCGCTAACTTCAGGATTGACGATGCTGGAGTAAATCTCAGTCTTTGGATTGCATTTTAAGAGCTAATGGCCACTTTGAACAAATGTTTTATCTTTTTCTATGGCGATCTTTTACAGAGATTGGAAGACAAATGTATCGCAAAATAAAATATTTTATAGCACGCTAATTAAATTTAAGCGAAAGGCTAAGTGCAATGGATTTTGATACTTGACCCGCTTACGGTGTATGGTAGATACGCGAGATCATCATCATGTCTTCGTGACATTCTAAAGATGATGTCAAGTCAAACACGATCAGTAAGATGCGTTTTTCTTTACAAAATCTTTTGAATTGTATGGATACTGCAACTGATTTGGTCCCAACATATCGTGCAGAGATTCTTTTTATATAAAATTGCATTTTTTTCAATCTCACAATTTTTTTGAGGGTTGCATGAGATACTTCCTCCCACCTACATATGTTCGACCAATCTCAAAAATTCAACATCTTATAAAATGAAAACATTTTTTTTAAAATCAAATTAGCTTTAATTGTTCTTTCCATATGTTTTCTGGGTTAAGTCCGGCTCGACGGACCATCACAATTTTGTCTCTTTTAGTTATCTCAAGGACGGTTGAATTTATATTTTTATATACTCATTCCTAAAGTAAAGTTTTTGTAAGAAAAAAGTCAAGTGATATCATTAAGAAGAAAAAAATGAATTTAATTGTATACAGTCAAGAAATTCTCATTACAATATAGATATATTTTTTTTTAAAGAAGTGGAGGAAATTTAATCAAATTACTGAACCCATATTGTGTTTTGTAAAATTTTTATGATCTCGAGACTGGTCTACTATGTATTAAAATGAGCACTAGTATTGATGAAAAGAACCTACAACAAAATTTAAATTTCTCAACTTATAAAGCTTATATCACCATTATAACATTTGTCCGATATTGTAATCGCTTATTGAATAAAATTTGAATATTTGATAGACGTTCGAGCAAGTGTTGGGATATGGCTATTATCTAATTATATGATTATGTGTGCCTTCTCTAGTTGTGGATTATGTGAGAAAGGGCCTTCCTTTATATCGAGAAATAATAAGAAACAAAACCTTTAAGTTTGCAGTTCTATTGTAAAATATGTGCAAATGGATAAACAAATATTTTTTGATTTTTTTTAGTAGTTGCAGGCGATGCCTCCAAATCCAGTGACGATCACCAGAATAATTAGATCTGTTTCTGTAACCTGATTTTTGGTATGCTTGTGGCGATGGAGGGAGAGCTCGTAGGAAAAAATCAGACTTATACATACTTAGGACAGATTATGCTAGAAAGTTGAAATTGGGTTATACAGCTGAACCGATTTCTTAGGGAATAGGGAATATGAGCTGATGGGACAGACAAACGGTAATAGATGCAACACACGTTCTTCATGCTCGAATGTAATCGTGAATTTTTTTTGCACTTCTAGAATATAAAATTATTTTTCACATTGTAATATTTTTTTTATTATAATCCGAAGGACAGATCATTGAGTTTGTTCTATGTACCTACAATTTACAACTTTTACATAAGCCTGCGCTTAATCGTATGCTGTAATCTTTCAATTCATGAAAATTTGAAGGCCGGCTCAACCTAGAACATAGAA